>JAMPIV010001044.1:777500-1442500 GCA_024509875.1 Oreohelix idahoensis
GTACTGTATGTGCTCGTAGTATATTCCTTTCAGTCATTACCGCCCCCAAAACGATGTCTCTCTGAGCACGAGGTTGGGGGCTTCGATAAAGAGGTCAAGCGGTTGCCCATGCAGCATGCCTCTGCCTGTGAGTCCATAGGAACGCCGTAGCCGATACAGTTCACGGTCTGTAATCGTACTGAAAATCAAAATCAAACTACCTTTTACCTATTTGCTCTGCGCGAGGTTTCTGTCCTTGCTGAGCTCACCTGCGTTATCTTTTGACAGATGTGCCGCCCCAGTCAAACTCCCCGCCTGACACTGTTTTCAGAGCGGATCACGGCCGACGACGAGCGCCGGTTGCCGCTTAACTCCAGAAGCGAGGGGCCAGCGCCCCGCTCTCCGCTCGACTGAATATGTAAAGAAACGATTAAGTAGTGGTATTTCAATTACGTTTGCGCTCCTACCTACGCTACACCTTTCATGTGTCTTCACAAACTCGTAATGCTAATTTCATACTAATGAGTTGGCTCACACTACAGTTTCCGCAAGTGTTGTTCACTGTAGCATTCTGGAAAAACATATTACACTTATGTTTTTAAAATCTTATTGTAGGTCTTTTTTTTTTTTTTTGTCTTTATTTATTTTGAATTACATACACATGGGCGCTCAATGCGCTGTTTTTGTTGTTGTTGTTTTGGTTTTTTTTAAGGAGTAATATAAGACATGTAAGAAACTATCAGTTTCATTGAAGGGAGTATTTTTTTTATTTTGAAATGTTCTGTTTCACTTTTCTTGTACCCTTACAGTTTAATTAATTATTAAAAATAAATGCCGGTGCCACCAACCAAGCGGCGCCATGTGCAGCCGCACCGCTTGTGCCGCCCAGCAACTGGTCATATATACATATCTGTTACGCCCAGATTCTTTCGTAGGCAATATATATATATAGAAAAATATCTACCTGTCTGGTGGAACACTTCATTTGATAGTCAAGGTACACAACTCTTGATTAAGGTGATGTTACATTTTATTATGTTGGTTACCTTCTCTTGGATCTTAACCTGGCGGATGAACATTAGATTTACGTCGGGTTGTTTCCTTGTTTGGGACAGAACAGATCGGTCTTTCTTGGAACGTTTATGTTGAGTTGATGTTTATTCCCTGACCATTTAAGGCGATTTGGTCTTGTATCTTTGTTGGGTTGTGTCCAACATCGGCCCATCTTGAGTTGAACTCTGGGGTCATGCGCTTCTGCGCATGTGTCATTTTTAGGTCGTTGAAGGGACTTCCGTGATGATGGGATCCTGAGTTGCTGCGCGGACAGAGAGGTCCGAAGTTTTGTCTCTGTGGTTAATTCTGGGGAATGAGATATCCTATCTGTATGACTATCATGTCAGTGATTCTCCCCAATGTTCATTCTTTACGCCAAGGGATGGCGTGTGCTATTTGCTAGTGTGATTTTTCTAGGACAATAAGGTAAAAAAAGACATTTACTGAACTTTTCCTATGCCTAGATGTGCAGACGTGCAATCGTCTGCCCATATGAGTGATTGACTATGTTAAGACGACATTTTTCCTAGCAGCACTATGTATTTGATGTACGCAGCACAAATTATAGGATATGCAGAGTCCAATATATTTATATCATGAACAGAGCCCTTTACTTGTGCTCCATTCTACATCTTCGCTGGTGAGTGCAGCTCACTGAAGATAGGACTATTATTGGATCCCGCCTTTGTCTAGCGGAATATTGATCAAAGAACAGGGATGCCTTACTATTTAGAGAACAGGGATGCCTTATTATCTAATTATGATACAGAGACCTGTCTACTATGGAAACCCACAACTGGTGGTTTAAGATTGTCGTCAAACAAGCCAGCTAATTGCAGCCAGTAATTCTGCAACAGAAGAGGTTCTGTCGGGGAACCATTGTTTATGTATACTTATATTTGGAAGCATTAACTGACGCGATCAGTCAGTTAGGCCTGAGATTAAATACAACTAGAACCCTGTGTGACTGTCTACTAACGTTCTGTTGTATCCACATTCAATACGAATGCATATTTGATGTCGTAGACCATTTTTTCAAGCATGCAATGTTTTGCCAACCTGTTCAAGTGACTGTATCTGTGATGTTAGAGTGCGTCCATTATTAAATGTATGAAACGACATCAGTAGTCTACACTTCATTGACTTCCAGCTATGATTGAGTGAGTGACCTGTCAACTTAACAGAACTGTACACCCATTCGCGTAAATTACATCTACACTCTCACTCCATGTCAACACTGTCCCTTGTCAGCGCCTCAACACTTGACGAACAAGGTGACCTAAATACTTAACACTGTGTCGGAACGAGTTGACCATTCTACTGTGTGCCCAGCTCTAACAGTGGCATACAAGTAACATTGGGATTGACACACGACACCACAATACATTCATTCATTTATGTGTCCAGTATATACCTTATGCATGTGGAGGCTGAAAGCAAGCATTTATCAATCAAACGAGCCCCTTATCAATGTGGTGTCCAAAAGTTTAACTTTATCAATATCATAATCTTTATTCCCCTTAGATTACATTGACATGAACTGACATGATATAATAAAATACAACATGTCATATAGACGAATTATTAGAATGTACAAAGAAGTTGAAGACGTATTAAGTAGTTCAACGTGGGTGTTTTTAAATCGAATGTTATTGTTCCAATTATATAACAATATTTAAGCTTTATAATAGACAGTGGTATGAAACAACATGATACGACATGCCAAAAGGAGTATTATTAAAATTAGCAGAATTTGTGTGACATGCGTTTCAAGTAGATCAATATGGGTGTTTTTACAATGGGGTTTTATCAGAATCTTTGTTTGCCACAAAATACATTGACAGCTTGTGGAGTGAGATACTACGTATAGTATCAAATACAATGGTAGCTTTAGTATATTTAACGGAGCACAATTAAGATTAGACTTAATAAAAGTGTGGAAAACATACATACATATCAGAATCTTTATTCTCCAGAAAATACATTGATATATACTGACATGATATAATTAAATACAACATAGCATATAGGAGAATTATTTAGAGCCCGCAAGTGTGCTAAACCCCGCCTAGGAAACGATCGCCGAACGTTCATAATCCGTTGAATTACTCACATGAAAATCAAACTTGATGTTACCATCTTTAAAATGTTCAGCAACATAATCCTAAACTTGAGCCCAACACACTGCGAACTCATACAGCGTTGATGAGGGCTGTTACCACGTACATATCAGAATCTTTATTCTCCAGAAAATACATTGATATGTACTGACATGATATAATAAAATACAACATGGCATATAGGAGAATCATTAGAATTTACATAAAGTAAATTTACATAAATTCATACAGCGTTAAAGAGGGCTGTTACCACATACATACATACATGCGTACTTACATACATAATCAGAACCTTTATTATCCAAAAAATACATTAACATGTACTTGATATAGTATAAAAACACCATATCAAATCGGATAATAATTTAGAGTCCGCAAGTGTGCTAAACCCCTCCCAGGAACAAACGTTCATAATCCGTTGAATTCAATTTGTACACAGTTAACAAACTGACATCAAAAGTCTCCAGCCTTCAGTTACCGTCATCGTCTTTTGAGACCTGAGCAAAAACCAAACATTTACGATTCTACTGGACACAAAATCTGACACACCTGTCAGCGCTGTAGTAAAGTGTATTTCAGCAATGCACACAATAGTAAGGGTCAGTAGATCTTTCCATTCTCGATGAGGGGTAACAGTATCCGGTCGCCATTGATAACGAAGCTATAGTTTTTTTCCGGTTGCTTCATAAACTAATATATATTCTTTACTAATAAAAAGGTCCATTTTAAAGACTTGTTTAATTTTCGTCTTTCACTGATATCTTTAATTTCTGTAGCCATCTTTTCGGGTGTGGTTATAGTCGCTGTTAAGAATGTCCACTTACTAACGTGAGAGCTTCAAGTTGACACACCTATCAAAGCCGTGGAAAAGTCTCTTCTCTGCTAAAAATCTTGTTCCAGCATTGTACAAAATTAATAAGTCAGTGGATCTTTCCATTCACAATGAGGGGTGACAGTATCCGGCAGTGCCGTAGATAGGACTTTAGTAAGGGATGGGGGGGGGGGGGGGTCTAATACCCAAAACAAAATTTTATGCACTATTTTGGTACCTGTACAGTATAATTCCGCCCCTAAGGGGGGGGGGGTTTGAAACCCCCCCCCCCCCCCGTATCTACGGCCCTGGTCATCCGGTTAGCCATTGCTATTGAAAACATTGTTTCTTTCCAGTGGCTTCACAAATGAATATATATTTTTTGTAAATGAAAAGGTCAGTTTCAAAGACCTTTTCTTTTTTATCTATCACAAATATCTCTAGTTTATGTAACAATCTCTTCGCGTGTTGTTATAATAGGTGTTAAGAATATCCACTTACTACCGTGGGGAGCCTCAACGCTAACCGTCAGGTCGAGCTGGCTTTGCATGTTTTTATTGTCATAGATCGAATAACTTGAAGTTGAACCAATACATGGCTACCTCATTGGGCATGTATGATTATAATACGGCATTGCTTCAACTTGCGATATTAATATGGCCTCTCTAAATATGATATCAGCAGTAACAATAGCATTCATTAAATTTGTGATGTTTTGAAACGCAGTCCGGGTGACACATCACAAAACCGCCATCTTGGCTACTTGGTACCAACACAAACAGCGAACTCGCAAGACAGGCAAACTTGATGTTTTCACCTTTAAAACACTTAGCAACATAATCATGAACATGAGCCAAACACAAATCAACTCATACAACGTTAATGAGGGCTGTTACCACAGATGCAGACTCCAAAACGACGACATGAAATGCACAATACAAAAGTACATACATACATACCAGAATCTTTATTCTCCAGAAAATACATTGATGTGTACTGACATGATATAATAAAATACAACATGGCATATGGGAGAATCATTAGAATTTACATAAAGTAAATTAATTCAGTGCTAATGAGGGCTGTTACCACATACATACATACACACAATGCATGTATCAAGGTAAGACACAGTCAATGCTAGTAAATGGCTAGAGGTACCACCAGGTCTGTCAGATGTAGCACTGTACTGCAAAAAGTCAAAACTTCTGCTTCCCTTCAAGTCAGTTGTTGAAGAGTACAAAGTTGGAAAGGCAAGACTTGCTATGATGCTACGCGAGTCAGCTGATGACTTGGTTAAGTCCATTCAGCCCACACTGAAAACGGGAAGGAAGTGGAGAGTGGAAGAAGCTGTTGATGCTGCCCAAGAGTCACTCAAACTGAGGGAGGTAATCGGATACACACAAACGAATAGACGGGGATTTGGTCATGAAGACATCCACTGGTGGTACAAGGCATCAAGCAGGGAGCGTAGAGACATGGTAGTTCAGGAGATACGAGAAGCTGAGAATGATAAGAGGTTGCAAAAAGCAGTACAGCAGGTCCAACACGGCCAATGGACTACATGGGAAGGAGCCCTGCAGAGGTCCTTGACATGGAATGATATATGGCTCAGCTTCGTTGTTAGATCAATGTATGACCTGCTGCCGTCGGCCACCAACCTTGTGAAATGGGGAAAGTCGGATGATGAGCAGTGCCCCCTGTGCCAGGGGAGGCAGACACTTGAAAACGTGCTCTCAGCGTGTAAGGTGTCATTAGGCCAAGGGCGATACACTTGGCGCCACAACAACGTGCTAAATGAGCTTGCTGCGACAATAGATCTGGCAAGGATGAAGGCGAATAGCAAACCCAGGCCGAGCACCGCAAATACATACTTTCTGAGGGCAGGAAAGTCAGCACACCCTAAACCGAGTAAACCTGGGGGCAGTTTACCATCTCTTCTTGACTGTGCAAACTACTGGGAGATGGCGGTAGACCTGCCTGGACGACGTGCATGTCCAGAGAGTATCAGAAAATCGCGGAGACGGCCTGATATAGTGCTTCATTCTTCAGCAACGCTTCAGGTCATACTGATTGAACTGACCGTGCCATTTGAATCCAGATTAGACGAGCAACATTCGTTCAAAGCGGTCAAGTATAGTGATCTGGCCGCGGATCTGAGAAGCAATGGGTTCACTGCAAGGGTCATGGTTGTTGAAGTGGGCGCAAGAGGGTTTGTGGCTGCATCAGTGTATGATTTATTGAAACTGTTGGGGCTGAGGGGACAGTCGAGAACAAGGGCACTGAAGAGGCTTAGTGAAACTGCCGAAAAGGCATCAGGCTGGCTGTGGAACAACCGCAATGGGCAATGGAAATCGTGACAATAAACGCTGCGGTTCAGAAAACACCAAAATTTTTAGTCCACAATACGCTGAGTTTTTTGGTGGTACTAGTGAAAGGGCTGTGACTGAGGGGCCACAGGCGGCGTATATTATAAGGGGTGTCAGGCACAGAATTTTTGGCTAGCGCGCAGTGGCTAGTCTCGTCGGCTTCGCGCAGGGGTCTCAGTGTGTGTCCTTAGTTGTGATGTGCGACGGAACGAACGGAATAATTTGTCTTCTCTTTGTTACTTTCACAATTGCCTCCACGGCTGGCGGAGTTGTGGATTTTAAAGTTGCTACCATAAGTGAAATGGGTTCATTTTCGATACAAGACAACAGGAGGCTGAGACGCTTGGGAGTCATGACTCAAGTGGGCCTGGCCCCCCCCCCCCTAGAGTGTAAAGGAGTATATCGGGCCGAAACACTTGTCGGACGGGGGGACTTCTTCTGATGATCAGAGTGCTTCCTGTTGTATCGCTCTGTAAAGAGTTTCCTATCATAGTAATCGAAATAATAAATGAGCATAATTAATCCAGATATAAACTCCCAAGATATTGGATGAATGTGCTGATAATTCCTCCAGCAGGGAACCCTGAAATAATGAAGTTCCTACCTACACTAACTAAGCCGCTGACTTCGTATTTTCAGCACACAGCTATTAAATTCACTAACTGTCCCTGTCCACAGTTTATTAAGAGCTTTTTCCCTCTCAGCTACTTATTTTCTGAGTGCACTCTCACAATTAGTCCTACTCCGTTGGCACAAGTGCGCTTATATTCCACTGTGATCACAGCTTGATGGCGGCTAGCCGTCGGAGAAATGATTCTTCTTCTTCTTCTGCGTTCGGTTTGTAGTCATGCTAAATCTGCAGGCCTGTCGCCAGGACGAAGTCCACAGTCTTTTCCAGGTCGGCGCGGCAGCCCCATAGCTTCTGCTGGAGCTCATCACCTTTTGGCCAGGTCGCACGTCGCAATTTATCATGGGTTGGACAGTTCTGGAGAATGTGTTCTGGAGTCTGGATATCAGTTCCACAAGGGCATTCATTCGTGTGGGATATATTGAGGCGATAGAGATGTCCAAATAATCTGCAGTGACCAGTTCTCAGGCGGAAAATTGTCGTCTGTTGGTGTCTGTTTAGGTGGTGGATTGGGTCATCTCTGCTGTATATATCCCCTTCCTCCTTCCACTGATTTTTGTACTTGTTGTGGATGATGGTTTTTGCTTCCCGATAGGGCAATGGGTGGCTGTATTGTTCCATTTTACTGCCAAAAAATGCCTCCTCCACCGTTCTTTACTGCCCCCTCAGCAGATCCATCTGTGTATGCATGTGTCCACTCCTTCGGGTTGTACTTTTCTTCAATCATTTCTTGAGCCAAAGTTTTTAGTTGTTGAGGGGTGGAGAAATGATAACCCTCTCTTCTCCAGATTTCTGCTGACAAAATCCGTGAAATAATCACCCTGCTGTAAATTCCTCTCGCAGAGAACTATCAAGACCAGGCCCTATAACTTCCAGTGCTGTAAATCCAGGATCTCAAGGGGTGCGAAGAATGTGCTCAAGATTTAAATATGTGATTGCGGAATTTAAATCCACGCTGTGCGTGGGCTCGCGACTAATGTGGCGGCGCGATATGTATGGATGACGTAGCTCTCTAAAGTTGATACCGTGTACCCATGGGCACTCCACTTATTTTAGTGGTTGCGTTAACAATTTCTTTCCCAGCAGGGGAAATTACCCGACTGAACCCGTATTAGGGAGTTGGACTGATAACAACTGCCGTACGTTGGGATTATCCCGCGGTAAAGGGGTCGCTGGTTTATTCGGCCTTTATATGAAGGCAGGAAGGCAATTCCAGGCTAATAGCTTAGAACTCTGTCGGAGTGAACCTGGTTTTGTGAGACTCGTGAAGGATTTCCCACTTAAAAAATAGCAGGACAAATACACAGAAGATCTCTAGCACTCACGACAGGAGTTCTCGGGACTGAATGGCAGTTAGAAGCAACAGAGAATCAATTACATAGTAGGAAATAGGGTTGCAGGTGTTCGAACATCTGCGTAGAGAATGCCGAAAACAGTCGTAAGAATTACCCAGAGAATTCACCTGGCGACAAGCTATAAAAGAGTTAAGCGTAACAGAGTGACGATTTCACGTTTGAGAAAGTCCCAGACTTTCCCTGGCGTCAAAACACAGGGAAGTTTTTGACCGCCATCCAGCAGCGCAGGGGTCTCGGACAAGTCACTCTGTCGCCCGGCCGGCCACGTAACATGACGGAACTTTATGAACAGTTTCCCGTGTTTCGTGCAAAACAAAAACAAAGAAAGAAGCCGCCAATACATGGTGTAATAGGTTCTACTCGTGGATGTCAAAGGCCAGGATAATTTTGCCGCTCACCGAGTGCCGGGTTTCTGACTCGTGGTCACAGAATAAGAAATATGCCGACTACCGCGACAGATCGTCTTGGGCGAGTCAAACATTTCTCCTATCGACATTGCAGACTAGGAGGAGGGAACCTGTCCAAATAGAAGTGACAGCTCAGTTACCCCACTCTTAAACTATAGAAGACCGAAAAGAAATGACATGGGCGGGCCCAAAAATCAAAAAAGAAATAGGGGTTGGCTTACGCTCTACCCAATGCCCAAAATTTATAAACCATTTTGTCACACATACATACATACATAACATACATTTATACAATTTTTTAAAACTCAGACTGAGCTGATTGTGACAAGTTAAATGAAAGAAAGTTAAATGACAGACAAGCAAGAAATGCGTGTACATGCACTGAACAAATTAAAGGCAAATGACCGCAGGTACGTTAAAGAAAAAGATGAGTTAATCGCACAAGTGAAATGAAAGAAGTCCAAACTGAAGGTTATGAAAATAAGAGGGAGCTGGAACCGGACTGTTTTTCGGAAAAGAATTTATAAGCTCTCGGAAAGTTTAAATATAGAAGCAGTATGCGCGTATGTAGATTGGTATGTATGTTTTCACGTCTGTATGTATCCATGTGCGATTTTATTTATTTTATATATGTGTATGCACGTATGTATGTGAGTATGGGGCATGCAGTATAACTTTATCTGTTTTCTCTGTACAGTAAAAAATTTAATCCTAAGACAACATCATACCAGAGATACTATAATTTATTAAAACAAAAAGTAACCTAGAGGCAACACTGACGTGTTTTATATAAAAATGTTAAGAATGCCATACATCAGAGGTTCTCAACTGGTGTGTCGCGAGGGACCACGAGGTGTGTTGCCTTTTAAGGGAAATTTTTTTTTTTTTTTCATAGAGTGCCAATGCATAACCAATAAGGTAACCACTTTTGCAGCGCTGCCAACTGGCACAAGGTAAACAGAGTGTAAGATCATTTTAAAATGTTGGGTACATCTACCGCACGCGACTTAAATCACTAATAAGGAAAGAAGTCAATGATTAGGAAACCTTAAAAAGGTCAAGGTAGTCACATAGCAAATACTGCCGTAGGGGAGAAAGTGAAGTGTTAGAGGCTTGACTATCACTAGGCCTTGCTTTATGAGGTGGGTGACTAGTTCCCTTCCTCGATGCCTTTGCCTTCCCTAACTTAAGAGCACAGTCATGTACCAATTACAGCTGTGTAGACTGGCGCGATAGTACCAGGTTTCAATCCCGGACTCCCGTAACTGTGCCGCAAGAAGAAATCACTCTAACCGCTGAGCCATTCGGATCTTCAAGGAACTTTTCAACATACACCAAAAAGCAGTACTCATTTTGTCAATATACTTGTATAAGACGATTGTTGCGTGAGAAATTCTCGCAACATCGTTTTATTACAATATATATTTTATAACGCAAGGGCAACAACTGCTTGAAATTTATAGTCACTTTTCTCGGTCAGCAGTTGTCTCCTCGCGTTGGTATTGAATGCAGTTAAGTTTGCTATGCTAGGCCGTTTTCTCAGAAAAACGGTTGGCAACCTGTTGGGTTATCCTTTTAAGGTAATCATTCTTACGCTGGTTCGTAGTAAAGGTCCTTGCGTCTTAAGTTCTGAGCTGTGGTCATTTTGCGCTGGACTGCGCATGACTGGTCTTGCTTCTTGGTCGATCGATTTCCGCCCACCAGTCGAGTGAGCGATTTTGAATAGCTAGGAAGATGCCCCGCTGAGAGGGGATCTCCGCTATTTTTTGTTCTGTCAGGAATGTGAAGTCCTCTTAATGGATATGTCGTTTATTCGAGATAATACCTCTAGTGTATTTCCACATGCCGGGGAGGCGTAATATTTCTGTGTATTTCCTGAAGGCAAGGTAAATTAACTTTTCATTAACTCTATCGATTTTTTTGGTCGTGAGCGACGTTTGATTCATAGCCTGTCTTCGAAAGTCGTCGTCACGAGATGTTTTCCCAGCTCACGTGTTGCTGTATTGTATCGCATCGGTTGATGCATGTCCCAAGGACTATTACTTGCTACTTTGTTACATGAACTAGGTTTGAAAACCTTTGTTATCTAGAGGATATTTTTGAGGACATTATTTATACTTCAGCAGACGTGCCTGTCTTGCTGAAGTCAGATTAAGGAGAGTGAACTGATCTCATACATCTGGTTATCTCCTGGCTGTTATAGAAAAGGATGGAGTTTTTCACCTGACTACATTTACAGCACTATGAAATATAACATGCATCTGACTCATCATTGTAATGCTGTCTACCGTCCATTGCTGTATTGAATGTTGCTGTGATAATGACTGTTTGATGTGCCTACATATTCGCGTAACCATTTTGTCACTGTGGCGTCCACAATAAATAATGAAGAAAAACGTCATCGGCTGTTACAAGAATCATTGACTTTATACGTCGTGAGTTTACTGACGTCCTAATGTGGATTGCCCTGTTATTTTGTATGATCATTGTTTGACTGTACCTCATCTACACACTTCACAAAACCAGACCACGGGCACCATCACTCACCTCATGGTGCACGCGTCATTTGGCGGCCAATTACTCAATCATAATATAAATTGGGCGTCATCATTTGGTGGCCATAAGCTGGTTTGATCTGGTACCAGCAAACACGGGGTCCCTTACCCACTTCAAGTCAACACTACAGCATCCTTCATTTTCAACTTCAACATTCTTCAAGAAAGTCAACACTTCAAATTTTCAAAGTACTCGGCGTTGCCCGGTAAAAGTCAAAATTTCAATTTTTTGACGGAAACAGGAATTTGACAGTACACGGCGTTGTTGAATATTGCCGGATAACACGGACTACTGTTGTCGTTAACACAAGTCAAGCAAGTTGCTGTTATCAAGGTTCCAGTGCTGTCGTTTTTTGAGAAGGTCAAGTGCCGGTTGAAACGGGTTGTTTTCTGAAGAAGGCCAAGTACCGATTTCCATCAATTTACTATTGGATTAGAAGGTCAAGTGCCGAAACAACTCAACATACAGTATGTCAGAAGCTCAAGTACCATCGTGTTAGCAGTGGAAGCAGTTCAGATGTGCCATCATCGTTGGAGCTTCGCTCTTTAGGACGTTGATTGACATCCGTTTTTTTTCTGCTGTTCTACGATTGGAAGCCTATAAGTTAAGTGGCCTGTTTGTACGTAAACTGTGCCCTTATACTTCTGCTGAGTCTTCTGTGTATCATCTCATTCTATTGTTAAATGTTATTCGTATATTTATATGTTTATATTTCAGCGGGTTCTCGGTTGGGTGGTGTCTCCCTTAGATCATGCCACGTCATAGAGGTCGTCTATTGTGAGCGTTTTCTGTAGGGTGAGCAAATTTCCGATACTGGAATTTGCTAAGCGACTTCTGTTGCTATTTATGTTAGTTGTGATGACATGTATTAATATTGTTTTCGTTATTATTTCGCATTCTTTAGTTTTGTTTTGATTTGTTTGTATTTGTTAGCCTACTCTTGACTATAGTTTAGTTTCATACAACATTTTTGTTTATACACTGTGGTGTCATGTATTTTGTTTAATTCTATCGTAGATATCGTCACATTTTTTGTGATATTTCATTAATTTCTGCTTTATTTTTAGTTGATTTCTGCGAACGTTTTTGTATTGTTGCTGATCTTTGTTATTGTTTACATTGTTATTGTTTACATTGTTTGCATTGTTTACATTTTCAATGTTTACATTCTGCATGTGTTTACATAGTCATTGTTTACAGTTATAGTAATTAGTTAATGGGCTATGCTAATGCACTGTTACTACTACACTGATGATAAATGAATGATGAATAGTGTCGTGCACTATTGAATGCGAAGTGCACTTATGATCAAGAATTGAGTGTTGATATTTCATATACAAGTTCTTTGATTGGAGACTTGTTTCCCACAGAGACTGGGATAATATAATGTGATGTGAATATACAAGTGCTTAATTAAGACTTGTTACACTTAGGTTTGAAATAAATTAGTTAATTATTTCAGGTTTTTGAACTCATATTATTACTCATCATGTCTACATTTGAGCACTTTATTGAGCAGGGTAAATTGCTTGGGAAGACTGGTGATAAGTTAGAAGAATTTGCAACTGCTCGATATGATAAAGCAATGGAAGCTGAACAAAAGAAACTGCAGATGCAGGTGGATGAAAAAAGATTCCAAATGGAAATGGAAAAACAAAAAAGGGAATCAGAAGCTGAGGAAAGAAAACTCCAGCTAGAAGCTGAAAGATTTCAAAAAGAGGCTGAAAATAAAAGACTTGAAAAAGAAGCTGAGAATAAAAGACTTGAAAAAGAGGCTGAAAATAAAAGACTTGAAAAAGAAGCTGAGAATAAAAGACTTGAAAAAGAGGCTGAGAATAAAAGACTTGAGAAAGAAGCTGAAAGACTTCAAATAGAGGCTCAGGCTGAGGAAAGAAGATTACAGAGAGAGTCTGATGAGAGGAAAGAGAAAGCAAAAATGGAACATGAAGAAAAGGTCTTAGCTTTAGAGTTGGAAAAATTGAAATTGATGAACATGAGTAATGGTAATGATTCAAACAAGGGTTCATCTTCTGGTAAGGCTAATAATGATACTTTTAAGATTAAGTTACCAACATTTAGTCCTTCCAGTGATGACATAATGTTCTATCTGGACAGATTTGAACAAGCATGTACAGCTCATAACATAGACAAAGCAAAATATGTTTATCAGTTATCAGGGATACTGACAGGTAAAGCTCTAAGTATATTAAATATGGTGGATGAACCTGACAAGAACAATTATGAGGTTGTCAGGGCCGCTTTGTTAAAGAAATATCAGCTTAACGAAGACGGCTATCGTCTACAATTTAAAAACATGTTACCTGAAAATGGAGTTGAATTCTCCGAGTTTATTGCAAGAATACGCATTACTTTCTCACGATGGGTTGAACTATCTAAGACGGAAAAAACTTATGAAGGACTTATGGACTTAATACTTAGAGACAAAGTCATGTCGTCTGTCAATGAGTCTTTCCTTGCTTTCCTTCATGAACGTAAACCTAAAACAATAAAAGAAATGGAAGATTTCTGTTGCCAATATGTAACTGCGCACCCACACATAACCATGGGTAACTCTAAGGTGAAAGAAGGTTTACCGGTTGCTTCGGCAGCACCGTATGGTCAAAACTTTGCTCGTAGATCCCAACAAAATTTTGATAGAAAGGGCAGCGGTAATTTCTGTCAAAATCATGGAAATCAATTTCATGGTGATTCTTCTTCGAAGAATTGGAGACAACCTGATAGTACTCGTTACTATCACCCTAATAATTATAGGCATTTCAAAAGAGGATATGGTAATAGAGGTTATTCCTGCCGAAGACCTCAAAACCAAACAAATAGATGTTCGCATCAATGTGAACATGATAGTAATCGTGGAAACTGGAATTCGAATCATGATAACAATTACAATAGAGACAATAATAACTGCAGAGATAATAATAACTCTGATAACTTCAGAGGTAATAATAGTCGCGGTAGGTCTCAACACAAAAAAAAGAGATATCAGCAGGCTAATTCTGTACAACAGGAAACTGAGGGAGCCTGTAATCATGTTGTTGATAATAAAAACTGTGACGCTGTCACTGGTTCTGCTTTTGACTTTGAGAGAGCAAACAAATGCCCCCAATGCAGTACTTTATTCGAACCGGGTACCATAACTACTTTGAGTTGTGGTCACCCTCTTCCCGCTCTTCCTGCTGCTGTTGCGCATGACGGGAGGGGTTCTTTAATCCTACATAAGGGTCTTGTTAATGATACTCCGGTCTCACTACTTTTCGATTCCGGATGCACCACTATTGGTGTTAGACAATCGCTTGTAGATCCATCTTGTGCTACAGGAAAGGTTATTAAATGTGTCACATTTGGCGGCACTCTAGAAAAATATCCTACTGCTGTAATTCGCATTGCCACTCCTTTCTTTACTGGAGATGTGCATGCTTGTCTCTTACCTAATCCTATTGCGGACCTTATTATTGGTCGTATTCACGGAGTTAGGGAGTGTACCCCACAGCAGATTGCTGCTTGGGAAGATAATAACATGCAAGCTACAAATGCAGTGGTTACAAGAGCACAAGCTCTACAAACACCCGAAACTTCACTGAATAGTGATAATGAAGTTGATAGCCAAGATAGTCACTTAGTAATCACTCGTGACTCTTTCATAAAATTGCAAGAAGAAGATCCTTCTTTAAAAATATTCTTCATTCTTGCGAAGAAAGGTGATCCGAATCAGGATACAAATAGAAAATCTTGGATTGCAATGAGAAACGGCGTACTTGTACGTATGGTACAAGATTCGACTACGTCGGCGCATTCGCAAATTCTTGTTCCCAAGAGCATGAGAGTGCAAATATTGCAACATGCTCATGACTCGCAATGTGCTGGACATATGGGTTTTGCCCGTACGAAGTCGAGAGTCCTTGCGGCTTTCTTTTGGCCTTTTGTCAACAAGGACATTCGTATTTACTGCCGATCATGCAAGGTATGTCAGGAGGTCAAATCTAGAGGACCACGACATGCTGCGCCTATCCAGGCTGCTGACATTCCTATTCGGCCGTTTCAGAAAATGGCCATAGATATTATTGGCCCTTTTAAGGTCAAGTCGGCCAGAGGACATCAGTTCATCCTTACATGTGTCGATATGTGCACACGTTGGCCAGAGGCTATCCCTCTTAAGAGCATATCTACTACAGATATCGCAGATGCTCTTTGGTTGATATTTTCTCGCTTGGGGTTCCCCAGAGAAATATTGTCAGACCATGGCACTCAACTCATATCGGACACTATGTCACAGGTAATGTCTACCTTACATATTGAACGATCTCTCAGTAGTATCTACCATCCTATGTCTAATGGGTTAGTTGAGCGTCTGAATAGAACGCTCAAGACTTTGCTTGGTAAGATAACTGAAGATCATCCTCAAGATTGGGACAGGGTTTTACCCGCGGCTCTCTTTGCCTATAGAGAAGTCCCTAATGAACACACAGGATTTTCTCCCTTCAAACTTGTCTTTGGCGCGCGTCCGCGCGGCCCTATGTCTTTATTACACGATCTCATCACTGCCGATGATATTAGCGATGAAACTCAATCCTCATATGAGTATGTCATTGCTCTTAGACAAAAGATCATTGAGGCATGTAAGCTAGCAACTGCTTCATCAGAAATTGCTAAAGAGAAGGCAAGACAGTTTGCTAACAAAAATAGATGTCTACGACAACTTTGTCCAGGTGACAAAGCATTCGTCCTACTCCCCAGTAGGGAAAATAGACTTCTTATTGCATGGAAAGGTCCGTATGCAATAGTCTCTCGGATTTCCGATGTTGACTATGTGGTCGATATTGATGGAAAGCATAAAACTTTCCACATAAACATGCTTTCGGAATTTCACGAACGTCCGGACTATTTGCTGCCTATTTTCCAGGCAACGGATGATGCTCCTGCACCTCACGGTCATTATTCATCCCTGTCTGTCATACAGGATGAGGAATCTACCTTCTCTGATGTCAATCTTCCCCTTCCAGTGGTTCCATTACATTCCACGGAATCTTGGAAAAACGTTTCTGTTTCTCCTAATCTTTCTGGTGACGAACATCGACAAGTCTCGTCGATGTTACAAACATTTCAGGATGTTCTCACTGACATTCCTGGACACACAGATGTCATAGAACATGACATAATTCTTACCGACAATAATCCAATTAGGGTTAGGCCTTATCCTATCCCTATACACTTTCAGTCGCAAGTGGAAAAGGAATTGGATGAAATGATTCAATTAAATATAATTGAACCATCGACTTCACCATATTCTTCTCCCATGGTTATTGTCCGGAAGAAGGATAAGAACATACGAATTTGCGTTGATTATCGCAAATTGAATCAGGTCACAAAGTTCGACGCTGAACCGATGCCTTTGTTAGAAGATCTACTGCTTAGACTTTCTAATTCTAGATTCTTCACTAAACTTGACTTGTCTAAAGGTTATTGGCAAGTGCCTTTAGCAGAGCATGCCAAACCTCTTACTGCTTTTTCTACACCTAGGGGTCTATTTCAATGGAATGTTATGCCTTTTGGTCTCATGAACGCCCCTGCCACTTTCGTTCGCATGATGCGTCGAATTCTGTCACATCGTTCGGATGTCATCGCATACTTAGATGACATCTGTCTCTTCAGTGATACCTGGGAAGATCACTATTTAGGGTTATATGACTTACTGTCCACTCTACGTGAGAATAATTTGACAGCAAAACCTTCTAAAGCTTTTGTTGGTTTTGGTGAAATCTCTTTCCTGGGTCATCGTGTTGGTCATGGTCTCTTGAAGACAGAAGACCACAATACTTCCAAAATACTGAACATCTCTGTTCCTAAAACGAAGAAACAAGTTAGGAGTCTCTTAGGTTTAATTCAATTTTATGGGAGATTTATTCCAAATTTATCTTCGATCATGGCACCTCTCTCAACATTGTTGAAGAAAGGTTCGCCTAATCTGGTCCGTTGGTCTGAAGAATGCCAATCTTCACTAGACCAAATCAAGAATATATTTTCTTCTCCTCCCATCTTAAGATTACCTACTCTTGATAGGACTTTTGTTCTTCGGAGTGATGCTTCATCCACTGGGATTGGAGCAGCACTGATGCAAGAATATGCAAATACTCTGCATCCTGTTATGTACATTTCTAGAAAACTAAATGCGGCAGAGAGGAACTACTCGGTTTTAGACCGTGAGTTGTTAGCGATGGTTTGGTCAATTCTAAAACTACAAAGATTCCTCCTGGGCGCACATTTCATTCTAGAGACTGATCAGAAAGCTCTTACAGCTATTCAGACTAAGAATTTGAAGAGTTCGAGATCCACTCGATATGCTATTGCTCTTCAACCTTTTCACTTCACGGTACGAGCTATCCGTGGTGCGGATAATGTGATGGCTGACATTTTGTCTAGATGCCCACATGACTCCAACTAATACTTCTGTCCTATATTTCCATATATTACAGAGTCATAACACACCTATATTACTACAATAGATTAGCACATCTGTACTCACTTTATATGTACACACTATCGTGCTTTGTTATCACCTTCTTCTGTTCGTTTTTTAAGATGATAGAGGAAGACTGAGTGGTTAATATAAGGGCCGTTAGTTTACTAAACAGCCACAATTATTAATAATGTATTGTACCTTATGAAGCATATTAGTTATTAATTAGCATTATATTGCTTGTACTTTCTCAGAATGTCATTGATGAGCTGAGGACTTACCTTACTATTATCAAGCATGACGAGTTCTAGATTGTGTACTTACCCTCGGAATGCCAGAGGATATGTCCTGGATCGTCATGTAGTTTAACTTTACTATGTACTTATGTCATTACATGTCAAATAATGTACTATTTAAATTTTCCTATCAGATTTGTACATCCATTTTTAAAGACAATATTAGATTATGCTATTTATTGATGTCTATGGTAACTTGCATACGTATATTGTGTTTACATGCTAACGTGATGTGTGTTGGTGACACCTCCCCGATGTGAATATTTTTTGAGACATATTTATTTTTCTGTTGAGGTATATCCTCACCAGACACTCTATATTTAGCCTCATGTTAGGCAATTTAATTAATTATCAGCGCATAATTCGTGCGTTTTGAGCCGCTTATCGCATGCTCTTTGATATTTAAAAAAAAAAAAAAATATGTTCCACATTTTTTTTTAATCGGGAGGAGGTGGTGATATGTTGCGTGAGAAATTCTCGCAACATCGTTTTATTACAACAACTGCTTGAAATTTATAGTCACTTTTCTCGGTCAGCAGTTGTCTCCTCGCGTTGGTATTGAATGTAGTTAAGTTTGCTATGCTAGGCCGTTTTCTCAGAAAAACGGTTGGCAACCTGTTGGGTTATCCTTTTAAGGTAATCATTCTTACGCTGGTTCGTAGTAAAGGTCCTTGCGTCTTAAGTTCTGAGCTGTGGTCATTTTGCGCTGGACTGCGCATGACTGGTCTTGCTTCTTGGTCGATCGATTTCCGCCCACCAGTTGAGTGAGCGATTTTGAATAGCTAGGAAGATGCCCCGCTGAGAGGGGATCTCCGCTATTTTTTGTTCTGTCAGGAATGTGAAGTCCTCTTAATGGATATGTCGTTTATTCGAGATAATACCTCTAGTGTATTTCCACATGCCGGGGAGGCGTAATATTTCTGTGTATTTCCTGAAGGCAAGGTAAATTAACTTTTCATTAACTCTATCGATTTTTTTGGTCGTGAGCGACGTTTGATTCATAGCCTGTCTTCGAAAGTCGTCGTCACGAGATGTTTTCCCAGCTCACGTGTTGCTGTATTGGTTGATGCATGTCCCAAGGACTATTACTTGCTACTTTGTTACATGAACTAGGTTTGAAAACCTTTGTTATCTAGAGGATATTTTTGAGGACATTATTTATACTTCAGCAGACGTGCCTGTCTTGCTGAAGTCAGATTAAGGAGAGTGAACTGATCTCATACATCTGGTTATCTCCTGGCTGTTATAGAAAAGGATGGAGTTTTTCACCTGACTACATTTACAGCACTATGAAATATAACATGCATCTGACTCATCATTGTAATGCTGTCTACCGTCCATTGCTGTATTGAATGTTGCTGTGATAATGATTGTTTGATGTGCCTACATATTCGCGTAACCATTTTGTCACTGTGGCGTCCACAATAAATAATGAAGAAAAACGTCATCGGCTGTTACAAGAATCATTGACTTTATACGTCGTGAGTTTACTGACGTCCTAATGTGGATTGCCCTGTTATTTTGTATGATCATTGTTTGACTGAACACATCTGCACACTTCACAAAACCAGACCACGGGCACCATCACTCACCTCATGGTACACGCGTCATTTGGCGGCCAATTACTCAATCATAATATAAATTGGGCGTCATCGACGATCAAAGATAGAAATTGTGGCTGACAGAAACATTGCTAGAAAATGATATAGGAGGTCACAAAGGGACAGCCTATTGGGCAGATTAATTCCACGGCACAGAAAACGTCCACAGCAGAATTAATAAATATGACCCAGTGACACACATTTGTTTAGACCAGGGGTTCTCAACCTTTGTATCACTCATAGCCCCCTTCTGAGCCTCATTTACGTCTGTAAACTATTCCCCCCCCCCCCGCCCCACTATAGTCGCTTTTAACTGGAAAAAGGTAAATTACCATCGGCGCCATTTATTAATCTAAATAACATCATATAAAGACAAAGTATTTGTAGTAGCTAACAAAAAACGATTAATTCTATGCTGACATAATTTTGTAATAGCAAACAAAATTTTTAAGGACATAAAATGTCTAGCAGCAGCATAAGGCCTGCAAACAGAAAGGATTCTAATAAATGATACTTACGTCTAAGTAGCAAAGAAAATTCTTAAAGACATAAAGCATATAGTAACAGTATAAGGCCAGCAAACAGAAACGATTCTAATAATTGGTACTTTATTTAAGTTAAGTTTGAGTGGCCCCATCAGGAACTTATTGTGTCGCCCCTAGAAATATGGCACTTTCTGTGGCCCCATAGAAATATGGCACTTTCTGTGGCCCCATAGAAATATGGCACTTTCTGTGGCCCCATAGAAATATGGCACTTTCTGTGGCCCCATAGAAATATGGCACTTTCTGTGGCCCCATAGAAATATGGCATGGCCCCTGGGGGACATATGACCGACCTTGAGAACCACTGGTTTAGAGGCATGATCTATTACGGCAGCCGACACAAAACCTGAAGAATTAAATATAAGTGTGCATTTTAAAATCAGCTTTACCCCAGCTGTGATACCTCCAACAGTGAAGTCCTTACAGGGATCCCAGTAGTATAGATTTGCAGCTGATGAATCTGAGAACTGGTACCTGTTGATAGATGGTAAATAACTGCATTCCTTGTCAATAACTAAGGTGAGAAGTATATCAATTATTTTTTTTTTCATGTATCAATTACGAGTATATTCTCTTGCATCAATCTGTTGCATTACTTGTCAAAGATGAGACTACCAACTTCAGAACATAATTTCAAATGATCTGTTCTTGTATTGTGCATTTTCAAAGTTACTACTCTCTACTTTCCCTGACTGTCGTTCGTGTTCTACCACTGAAAAGCCTCGGGGGTGGAGAGGGAGAGAGTGGTCCCTTCCCCCCCCCCCCCCCTATGTCTTTGTTAACGTTTCTGCAGTGAAGCTACAATATGTGTGCATTCAGTGAATATAAATGTTCTGTTCTTGTTTTCGCTAAACACAAGATTTAAGCTCAGCGTTCATGTATGTGTGTGTACGTGTGTGTGTGTCTGCACATTCATTATTTGGTCTATATTTGTCAGCAAGATGATTATGAAGTAACAGTACTGACCAAAAAATTCTCGATCGAAATTGTCTAAATAATGGGGGTGGGGCGGGGGGGGGGGGGGGGAGAAGAGAGAGACTGTGTCTACGTAATTAAAGGAGGACTGTGTCTACATAATTAAGGAGGGACTATGTCTACATAATTAAGGAAGGAAATCTGTCTAAATAATTAAGGGAAAACTATGTCTACACAATTAAGGGGGGAACTATGTCTACATAATTAAGGGGGAACTATGTCTACATAATTAAGGGAGGACTATGTCTACATAATTAAGAGGAGGCACTCTGTCTACATAATTAAGAGGGGAACTATGTCTACATAATTAAGGGGAGAACTCTGTCTACATAATTGCGTTGGCTGCTGTAAAAACATAACAGAAAATATTTAAAATATGAATAAAAAATAGTAAAGCGTTTAGTTTTATAAATGAGCAAGAAAAAAGAACATCCCGTAGTTGTAATGTACTGTCCACTTATAAAAATGACCAGTGCTTTTTTTTTCATTTTTTTTTTTTTTCACTTTCGAACTGTCTGTCCTCCCCAGTGAAAACATTTTTTTCAGACTTTCCGTACGAGCATATCGTGTATTGCAGCGAGGTGAAGCTTTAACCAAATAGAGCAAGCTGTATTCAGAATGGCAAAACCAAGGCTACACAAGCCTTCAATTTTAAATGCAGAATTGAATGTACATTCAATTATAACAACAAATGTCACTTCTAATAATGAGGACCCACTATAGAAGCGGTAGAGAATGTACATTCTACTATAAAAACAAGGAAATGTTCCTTTGTCGTATGTAAGTTCTAAAAGTGTTGACATCTTGACGACGCTGCCCAAGACTTTGTGTCAGTGAGAGCCGTGGACGGGCAGTGTTGCGCTATTCGTGGTGTCTGTTAAATCCGTTACTTTGCTGGTGTCTGGTATGCTGTTGTTGCGTGCATATTTTGACGCACATATTACAAAAATCGATATGGCTATTTAATATGGAAAAAATATAGACATTCATTCATTTGTGTATGAAAATGCTGTCTATGGTAAAAGCGAGAGAATCCATGTTTGATTCACACTTTTGATTATAGGAGTAATCGTTCTTGATATTGATCCGGCGCATGGATTGCTCTTACGTTTGTACTTATTTTTTAGGGCCAGAAAATATATTAATTTGCTTATTATGTTTATGGCCTGAATTCATATGTATTACATATTATTAGTACAAGTAGAATCAGTCCTATATTGTATATTTTGGATGGGTAGGCGGGACTAGATTCTTATTATTCCGGTCTAGCGGAAGTATGAGTTGTCTTGACAAGTCGTGATGAGTTCCGATGTACCGTGATAATGGCGGGTACGCATTTTTCAAAGGGCTGGTAGATTCTTAAGGAAATACGATTCATGGAGTGGTTTTCTTCTAAAGGAGATGGTATCTCTACTATAGTTTATGTTAGAGACTCTCCTAAGGTACGGTACAATGTATAATTCGGACTCCATGTATTGCCGGACCCTATTTTGATGATCTCATGTCGATTCGACCTAGATGGAACATTGTGCTTCGTATCGCTAGGGTCGTGTTTTGTATCGACGAAGATGACAGACTTTCCTGCAGCGGTTATGGCTACGTGAATTAACCTGATCACCGTAGAGCTGTATGGAAACATTTATGAAATCATTTATATACCCATTATAAATTAACTCTGGCTTATATTCTCCTTCCTATGAATGAGTGAACGACAACTCAGGGAGGCAGCCATGTTAGATTTCGGTCATCAGATGTTTTGATCACTGCCAAGAGAACAGATTATTTATCCTATTATCGGACAGTGACAGGGAGATCTCAATCTTGCTAGAAACCCCCTCTTTCGTGGTTTCATAATATATGCTACAAACTATGGACGTCAAATAACTTTAGTTATTTACCGATCTGCCTTCACTGACGCGTTTAGTCAGATAGGGGGATGCGGCCATAATATATCATGACATTGAACTTTTGATGTACTGCCCATTATTTCTGAATGTGTCATGACTTCAGATCTGCTATGTATACCTACAAATTGATATGTCAACATACCATGATGTACTCGTATGTCCCAGTGTGTACGTCTGAATAAATTGAGTAAACAAAGATTCCAGCAGTCTGCATTGGTGCCTTGTAGACACAAGTGTATGAGTGGTTATATTGGTCAGCACACGAACAGTACACCATTCGCGGTAATCACACTCTACACTTCTACTTCATACATACACCATCCTGCGTCGGTTGGAGTGACCAAGTTTAGGGCCTGCTTCCCCTGGAGCCTTTGCCTTCCCTAACTCAGGACTAGGGTGAGTTACCCATTTACAGCTGGGTAGACTGGAGCATGCCTGATCTCAACAACACACCACTCTTCCTTACAGAGCATACCGACTGACACTTTACAGAGTGGAAAGAAGAAAAGAAACTTTACAGTGGCGAGCCAGATTCCTGGGTCCAGCTTACGCAGTTTTGTGTTGAGAATCACAGTTTACAGCTGAAAGAACATTTGTTTGAACACATCAACAACACCAGTAGGACAGCTATACAGTCGATGTCAGCTTGACCTGTATTACCGATAGGATGCTGTATCTAGGTCAGCGCTTGTTGACAGTTTTTCGCTGTACAGACAGTATTACACAGGACAGTGGTATCAAGTGTAGAAAATATCTGGAGCAGTATTGTTGACATTTCTCAACGTACAGAAGAATCACAGTGTTGTTGAACATAAAGTGCATAGTTCATCGTTGGATCTTCATATGCTCAACAGAGAAAAATTGACAGTGTAATAGTTTAAAATTAAATCTATTACTGAATAAAGTGGCAAGTTATTAGTATTAAAATAAACTGTGCCTGCTTTACAACACTATACCTGCAACACATTCCATTCATGACATAAATTATATTGTATGCTATATGCTATTTATGCTTACATGTTATTTGTTATGTATTAAATTAGTTTATGTTCTGTGTGACTAGTACAAGGTATGCCGAGTGACATTGGTCTGGACTAGTATTCTATAGGTACACATTTTCTTAATTGGAAATTTGTTAGCAACAATTTGCTGCTATTTCTGTTAGTTGTGATGAGGTGTTCTTTTCTTCGTTGTTTTTGGTAATAATTTTGTGTTCCTTAGTTTTGTTTGATTTGTTTGTATAATTGTAGGTCTCATCTTTTCTTTCATTTCAGTTTTTTACACCCTTATGTTTATACACTGTGGCGTTATTTGTCTTGTTATCTTATGGCAGTTATCATCACGGTTTCTGTGATCATTTTTTTCATTTCTCCTATTTAATTTAATTTGATCTCTGCAAATGTGTTCATATTGTCTTTTCGTGTTTGTCCTTTGTAATGTCTTTAGTTGACATAAACGTATAGTGGTATACACTGATAGTATAGTACAGATTAGTACTTTATGATTGTTATTGTTATAAAACAAAATGTACAAGACCTTTGTAAGGCTTGTCTCCCAAAGTGATTGGTAAAGGGAAATATTTTTTCCACAGGTACTCAAGTGATCTTTGATTACATTGAGGTATACAAGACCCTTGTAAGGCTTGTCTCCCACAGTATTTGAGATACAGTTATTGTGTCCATAGGTACTCAAGTTATCATTGGTTATTATAAACCATACAAGTTTGGACTAAGACTAAGTCTATGGTATAGACTTGTCTCTCATTAACGTGAAAGAGGGTAATTTATTTACTTTTTCAGGTTTCTGATTTAAGAAGACAATATGTCTACATTAGATTATTTCATTGCACAAGGAAAATCTCTTGATAAGACTGGAAAAGACTTAGAACAATGGGCTGTTGCTCAATATGACAAAGCATTAGCTGCAGAAGAGAAAAAAATTGCTGCTGCTGCTGAAGAAAGAAAAGCTGCTGCTGAGGAAAAAAAAGCTGCGGCTGAGGAGAGAAAACTTCAAATAGAAGAAAAAAAAGCTTTGGCTGAAGAAAAAAGATTAGAAAGAGAAGCTGCTGCTGAAGAAAAAAAAGCTCTGGCTGAAGAAAAAAGATTAGAAAAAGAAGCTGATACTGCTGCTGAACTTAAGAAATTGCAGATGCAAATGGAGGAAAGGAGATTTGAGGCAGAACAGAAGAAATTAGAAGCTGATGCAGAACAGAAAAAACTAGAAGTTGCTGCTGCTGCAGAACAGAAGAAATTAGAAGCTGCAGCTGAACAAAAAAAATTAGAAGTTGCTGCAGAACAGAAGAAATTAGAAGCTGCTGCAGAACAGAAAAAATTAGAAGCTGCTGCTGCTGCAGAACAAAAAAAATTAGATAGAGAAGCTGAAGAGAGAAAAGCAATAAGAGAACATGAGTTTGAATTAGAGAAATTAAAATTGACATGTATGAGTAATGTTAATCAGGCATCTGGTGGTAATGGTAAACCCTTTGTGTACAAGGTCAAGGTACCAGCGTTTTACCCTACCAGTGATGACATAACATTTTGGCTTTCTAGATTTGAACGGGCTTGTCGATCTCATAATGTTGACAAATCACAGTATGTGAATCAGTTGTCTGAAAATCTAAAAGGGGAGTCTCTGAGTAAGTTATATTTTGTTGAAGAGGCCGACAAAGATAATTATGATGCTGTTAGGGCAGCTTTGATAAAGAGATATCAGCTGTCTGAGGAAGGTTACCGTCTTTTGTTTAAAACAATGAGACCTGAGGTAGGTGTAGAATTCTCAGATTTCATCTCAAAAGCACGAATTACACTTTCACGATGGATTGAATTATCCAAAACAGAGAAAACATTTGATGGTCTTACGGATTTATTGCTAAGAGACAAGGTCATGTCTTCTGTAAATAAATCATTCCTAGAGTTCTTACATGAGCGTAAACCTGGTACAATAAAGCAAATGGGAGAATATTGTGACCAGTATGCCACGGCACACCCTGACATGATTCTTAGTAACTCTAACATTAAAGAGAGTATGCCAGTTGCTTCGGCAACAGAATATAATCAGAATTACTCACACAAATTCCAAGGAGCTAAAAATAAATTTGATAAAAAGGTTAATTGGAATAAGTATCAAAACCAAGATAACCACTCAAATCAGGGTTCTTCTTCGAAGAACTGGAATCGAGCTGATAGTCCTCGACACGCGAGGGGTACCCATAATGTTAGAAATTCTCGGAAAGGGAGTAGCTATAGGAACTACCCAAGTGCTTCATGGAGACAACAGAAACAATATTACAGGGATACTCAATATAACGAGCGTGATGATTATGATCATGAATATTATGATTCAAACCCAAATAGGGGTTATAACAGAGGCAATAATAATTATAGAGACAATTATAACCGAGGTAGATCACAACACAAAAGACATGGTAAATCTTATTACCAGGCTAACTCTGCACAACAGGAGTTCCACGACACCGATAATCAGAATAATGATAAAAAAAGACTCCAACAGTGTAGCAAATTCCGCTTTCGATTTTGCTAGAGCATCTGAGTGTTCGAAATGCAAAACATTATTCGATCCAACCACAGTGTCTACTTTAAGCTGCGGTCACCCGCTTCCCGCTCTCCATGCGTCAATTGCGCATAATGGAAGGGGTGCTCTTGTCTTTAATAGGGGCCTAATAGATAGTACTCCGGTATCAATTCTTTTCGATTCGGGGTGCACTACCATTGGAGTGAGGCAATCACTCGTAAATCCTTCTCGAGCTACAGGCAATATAGTCAAATGTGTAACATTTGGTGGCACATTGGAGAAGTACTCCACTGCCATTATCAATATTGCTACGCCTTTCTTTACAGGAGAGGTGCAAGCATGTCTCTTGCCGAATCCGATCGCTGATCTTATCATCGGTCGCATTCATGGAGTGAAAGAATGCACTCCACAGCAAATTTCTAATTGGGAAAATGTTAATATGCAATCTGCTAATGCAGTAATCACTAGGGCTCAAGCTCTTAATATGCCACAATCTTCACATTCTGAAGATAATGATGCGCAGATCCAAGATGATCCCTTGGAGATTTCCCACGATTCCTTTATCAAAACAGCAGGAAGATGATCCTACTCTAAAGAAATTCTTTACTCTGGCAACAAAAGGTGATCCGAATAAGGATACAAATCGTAAATCTTGGATTACGATGAAGAATGGCGTACTTGTACGTATGGTACAAGACTCCGCTAAGTCCATTCATTCTCAAATATGAGAGTTAAAATCTTACAGCACGCTCATGATTCGCAGTGTGCTGGACATATGGGTTTTTCCCGTACTAAAGCTAGAGTTCTTCAATCTTTCTTTTGGCCTGCTGTGAATAAGGACATACGAATCTATTGTCGATCTTGTAAAGTATGTCAAGAGATTAAATCCAGAGGTCCACGCCATGATGCACCTATTCAGGCTGCAGACATTCCCATTCGGCCATTTCAAAAAATGGCGATAGACATCATTGGTCCATTTAAGATAAAGTCTGCTAGAGGACACCAATTTATTTTGACGTGTGTTGATATGTGCACACGTTGGCCGGAGGCTGTTCCTCTAAAGAGCATAACTACTGCTGATGTCGCAGATGCTCTTTGGTTAATATTTTCTCGTCTGGGGTTTCCAGCAGAAATATTATCCGACCATGGTACCCAACTCATATCGGATACCATGTCTCAAGTAATGTCGACTCTGAAGATAGAGAGATCGCTGAGTAGTATTTATCATCCTATGTCCAATGGGATGGTGGAACGTTTGAATAGAACTCTGAAAAACCTACTAGGTAAGATAACAGAAGATCATCCTCAGGATTGGGATAGGGTTTTACCCGCGGCTCTCTTTGCATATAGAGAGGTCGCCAACGAACATACAGGATTTTCTCCCTTTGAACTTGTCTTTGGCGCGAAACCGCGAGGTCCTATGTCCTTACTTCATGATCTTATAACTGCTGATAATATTGTCGATGACACAAAATCCTCTTATGAATATGTCATCGCACTTAGACACAAGATTATTGAAGCATGCAAATTGGCAACTGCTTCTTCTGAATTTGCGAAACAGAAGGCAAGGGAATTTGCCAATAAAAAGAGATGTTTGCGTCAACTTTGTCCAGGTGACAAAGCATTTGTCTTGCTACCTTGTAGGGAAAATAGACTTCTCATTTCTTGGAAAGGTCCGTACGATATAATATCAAAAGTTTCCGATGTTGACTATATCGTCGATATTGACGGGAAGCGTAAAACCTTCCACATCAACATGCTCACGGAATTCCATGAACGTCCTGATTATTTACAACCTGTTTTCCAGGCAACGGACGATTTTCCAGTCCAACATGGACAGTACTCATCTCTGTCAGTAATACAGGATGAGGAAACGAGTTTCTCGGATGTAAATTTACCTTTTCCAATGATTCCTCTTCACTCTAATGAATCATGGAAAGATGTTGCAATTTCTCCAGAATTATCTCCAGGAGAGCAGAAACAAGTTTCTACTATGTTAGAACAATTTCAGGATGTCCTTACTGACATTCCTGGTCAAACTGATGTCATTCAACATGACATTATTCTTACTGACCATAGTCCTATAAGAGTCAGACCGTATCCTATCCCGATACATTTTCAAGCACAGGTAGAGAAAGAGTTAGATGAGATGATAGAGTTAAAAATTATTGAACCATCCACATCAGCATATTCTTCGCCGATGGTTATAGTACGGAAAAAAGACAATAACATACGTCTTTGCGTGGATTATCGCAAATTGAATCAAGTGACTAAATTCGATGCTGAACCTATGCCTTTACTAGAAGAGCTACTTACGAGACTATCGAATTCTCACTTCTTCACTATACTCGATTTGTCTAAGGGATATTGGCAAGTTCCACTATCCGAACACGCCAAACCGTTTACTGCTTTTTCGACGCCTAGGGGTCTATTCCAATGGAATTTCATGCCTTTCGGTCTTATGAACGCCCCTGCTACATTTGTACGCATGATGCGTCGAATCCTATCTCATCGCTCAGATGTCATTGCGTATCTTGATGACATCTGTCTTTTCAGTGATACTTGGAACGATCACTATAATGGTATAAATGAACTATTGTCTATCTTACGCGAGCATAACCTGACAGCGAAACCATCGAAAGCATGTATTGGTTTTAGCGAAATATCTTTCTTAGGACACCGTGTTGGTCATGGGTTCCTAAAAACAGAAGACCATAATACAAGTAAGCTACTTAACATTTCTATTCCTAAGACTAAAAAGCAAGTACGAAGTCTCTTAGGTCTAATACAATTTTATGGACGATTCATCCCGAATCTGTCCTCCATTATGTCACCTCTTTCTTCCTTGCTAAAGAAAGGGTCTCCTAATGTAGTCCATTGGACTCAAGAATGTCAATCCTCTTTGGATAAGGTTAAAACTATGTTTTCTACTTCACCTATCCTAGTATTGCCTTCTAAGGATAAGACATTTATTCTTCGTAGTGACGCTTCATCCACCGGGATTGGAGCTGCACTAATGCAAGAGTACTCTGGAACTCTGCATCCTGTGATGTATATTTCTCGGAAATTAAATGCCGCAGAGAAGAATTACTCGGTCCTAGACCGTGAATTATTGGCTATGGTTTGGTCAATCCTTAAACTGCAAAGATTTCTTCTGGGCGCGCATTTCATTGTGGAAACTGACCAGAAAGCTCTTACGGCTATTCAGAGTAAAAATCTGAAGAGCGCGAGATCAACGCGATACGCGATTGCTCTACAGCCATTTCATTTTTCGGTGCGAGCTATCCGTGGGTCAGAAAATGTGATGGCAGATATTTTGTCTAGATGCCCACATGATTCATAACTGTTATACAACTTTGATACAGTTGTTTCTATGTTGAAATGTGTACACATATGTAATATATCATATATTGATTGTAACACTACTTAGCGGTTCATTGATATTTATTCACCGCTGATCTTTCAATGTTTTTCGTCTTTGATGATCATGATGTTAAGATATCTTAGATGAAATTTATGTATAAACTAAGGTGGAAATTGTGTCATTGCTATTATTGTAGTATGCGTTGGTGACACCTCTCTGGAAATATTTATACTTAGAGAAGTATTTTCTCTGAGGTCATAAAACTTATGCTTATCATCTGCGCATTGTATTGGTGCGTTGTGAGCCTATTGTATGTTGCTCCTAGATGTATTTCAAAAAAAAAAATGTACCATTTTTTTTTCCCGAGGGGTGTGGTAATCTGTTGCGTGCATATTTTGACGCACATATTACAAAAATCGATATGGCTATTTAATATGGAAAAAATATAGACATTCATTCATTTGTGTATGAAAATGCTGTCTATGGTAAAAGCGAGAGAATCCATGTTTGATTCACACTTTTGATTATAGGAGTAATCGTTCTTGATATTGATCCGGCGCATGGATTGCTCTTACGTTTGTACTTATTTTTTAGGGCCAGAAAATATATTAATTTGCTTATTATGTTTATGGCCTGAATTCATATGTATTACATATTATTAGTACAAGTAGAATCAGTCCTATATTGTATATTTTGGATGGGTAGGCGGGACTAGATTCTTATTATTCCGGTCTAGCGGAAGTATGAGTTGTCTTGACAAGTCGTGATGAGTTCCGATGTACCGTGATAATGGCGGGTACGCATTTTTCAAAGGGCTGGTAGATTCTTAAGGAAATACGATTCATGGAGTGGTTTTCTTCTAAAGGAGATGGTATCTCTACTATAGTTTATGTTAGAGACTCTCCTAAGGTACGGTACAATGTATAATTCGGACTCCATGTATTGCCAGACCCTATTTTGATGATCTCATGTCGATTCGACCTAGATGGAACATTGTGCTTCGTATCGCTAGGGTCGTGTTTTGTATCGACGAAGATGACAGACTTTCCTGCAGCGGTTATGGCTACTTGAATTAACCTGATCACCGTAGAGCTGTATGGAAACATTTATGAAATCATTTATATACCCATTATAAATTAACTCTGGCTTATATTCTCCTTCCTATGAATGAGTGAACGACAACTCAGGGAGGCAGCCATGTTAGATTTCGGTCATCAGATGTTTTGATCACTGCCAAGAGAACAGATTATTTATCCTATTATCGGACAGTGACAGGGAGATCTCAATCTTGCTAGAAACCCCCTCTTTCGTGGTTTCATAATATATGCTACAAACTATGGACGTCAAATAACTTTAGTTATTTACCGATCTGCCTTCACTGACGCGTTTAGTCAGATAGGGGGATGCGGCCATAATATATCATGACATTGAACTTTTGATGTACTGCCCATTATTTCTGAATGTGTCATGACTTCAGATCTGCTATGTATACCTACAAATTGATATGTCAACATACCATGATGTACTCGTATGTCCCAGTGTGTACGTCTGAATAAATTGAGTAAACAAAGATTCCAGCAGTCTGCATTGGTGCCTTGTAGACACAAGTGTATGAGTGGTTATATTGGTCAGCACACGAACAGTACACCATTCGCGGTAATCACACTCTACACTTCTACTTCATACATACACCATCCTGCGTCGGTTGGAGTGACCAAGTTTAGGGCCTGCTTCCCCTGGAGCCTTTGCCTTCCCTAACTCAGGACTAGGGTGAGTTACCCATTTACAGCTGGGTAGACTGGAGCATGCCTGATCTCAACAACACACCACTCTTCCTTACAGAGCATACCGACTGACACTTTACAGAGTGGAAAGAAGAAAAGAAACTTTACAGCTGTCTTCTGAGAACTTATAATCCACACGTGATTGCCTCCTTATATCTTATACACGTCGCAAATTTCAAGCTTTCCAGTTACCGTATATATGTCTCAGTTCTCAAATTAAGTTGCTTTCTTCTTTTTCTTCTTCTTTTTCTTCTTCTTCGTCTTCCTCTTCTTCTTTTTTCGTCTTCTTTTTCTTCTTCGTCTTCTCCGTCTTCTTCTTCTTCTCGGACATCAATTTGAATATGTTCAAAGAAAGCAGTGTTCAGCTTCAGGCTTTTTGTATCTCCATAGTTTTTTTTTTCTCCAAAATGGTACTGGTGACAGTCATTTGTGCTTTCTCTATTCCTCTTACGTTGGACATCTTGGAAACAGATGTTCAGCAGACATTTTATCGGTCCCACAGTTACACTCATCAGTAGTTCCTATCTATTGCTCTTTGAATAGATGGTATCCCAATCTGTTGTCGCCCGTGGGTAGTCTGAAAATTACTGCTTGTTCTCTTCTGATGAGCATTAACTATCAATCCAACATTTGTGCTCGTATTATCAGACACACTTAACACAACTTAATACAGTATAATGAGACGGGCTGCTCACAAGGCAGGTCGAACTCATCATAATGCAGGTGCGGATTGGCAATCATCTGGGACCTCGGACAATAAGAATTTTTGGCCCTAACCATTTCTCCGACATGGATGGAAGCTGTGAGATATGGGAGCCCTACTGCTGTGGCCCATCTGGCGCTGCCTGATTGCCTGGGCGCCCAGTAGGCTCTTGCTAGAAAGACATTCAAATGTTAGGACGCAGCATGAAGTATGAGAGTTCTAGGGAAACGAAAGTTTGTAATGCTCAAAATGTGAACCTACGACACTATTTTACAATTGTAAAAGCAAGCAATATCCTAATAGATCTAAAGCAGGGCTTCTTAATTTGTAGTTTACAGGGTCCCTAAAAGAGTTCTAGGGATTCGTGAGTAGTATGTCATGCACGTTTCGGGTAGGATTTCTGGAGAAGCGTGACTTTTATATAGTCTGGAGGAGCGTGACTTTTATATAGTCTAGAGAGGCGTGTCATTTATATAAGAAAAAATATTAGATCAATAATGGCGGGTGTGTGTTAGTAGGTAGGTTGTATTGTGTGTAGGTATTTTAATTGTTGTGTGTTGTTGTGTTGTGCTGGTATTGTGTTGGTGTGTTTCTTTATACAACATATATATATATATATATATATATATATATATATATATATATATATATAATATATATATATATATATATATATATATATATATATATATATATTATAATAATAATAATAATAAATTCTTTAAGCACGAAACACGGCGCATAAGGCAGAAACCAGTGCTCTCCAGGTTGTTCGTTGTCACGCCACTCCTCTTAGCTCTTGCACATTATTTAATCCCCACGTTCTTCCTTCTCTTATTATTGTTCTTCTAGGTGTTTCTTTTGGTCTTCCTTTTTTCCTCTTACCCTTAGGAACCCAAGTGAGCGCCTGCAGTGGTATTCTGTTGTTTTGCATTCGTAGGACATGACCGATATATGACCATCGTCTTTTCCTTATATAGTCGGAGACATATTTCTGCCTAGAGTCTTCTCTTATTTGTCGATTAGTCTTGAATTCTTTCCAACTGATGTTCATGAGTTTTCTAAGACTTTTGTTCTCAAATGTATTCAGCTTGTTCTCCAATGATTTTGTTATTTTTCAACTTTCACAACCGTATGTTAACACTGAGATGACATTTGAATTAAACAGACGAAGCTTGGTATGTATATTCAGTGATCGTAATTTCCAAATGTTAGATAATCTATTGAGGACGCTGGCTGCCAAAGCAATTCTAGTATGAATTTCTCTTGTTGTGTCACCATCCTGAGTCATTTTACTGCCTAAATAATTGAAGCTTTCAACTTTCTGTAGTTTTTCACCGTTCAGGATGATATCAAAGGTCTCGTTGGAAAAGTTCATAACTTTAGTTTTAGAGGGATTTATTTGGAGACCTATTTTAACCGAGAGATGACACAGATTATTTACTGCTTCTTGGGATATATACAATATATATTTTACAACAGGTAGACAACATAAACAATATATATACATATATACGAAAGGAAAAAACACTAGTCGAAATACATTTTATATTTTTATTGATAAAGAGAATCACATCGTTAGCGTCCGGCGTGATTGTCTATGGTTGGAGTTGATGTCGGGGTACAAGGGTTGGTGTTGTTAAGAGGACACCAACGCGGTTCTGGGAATACTTGTTGATAAAAACGGGAGTCGATGTAGTGGTCAAACGTGTTACTGGGGCAAGTAGTAGGACAGGTATCTGTGTTTGGTAACGGTAGTCGGTCACTTTCGACGAGGATTGTGCCTTGTAAAGCCAGAAGATGTTCAAATTCTTGACGAATAACGTAATGCCGATTTTGGTAGGAAACTTTAGATATAATTCACCAAAGTATTTTCGCACAGGTATTATTGTCGTTAGGTGGTCGGTGGAGTTTTTTAATGGAGAGTGCGGGTAGTATTGCTTTTGGCTGGCGGGGGCGATGACTCATGGGTGTGTGTTGGGGTGTAGCGGGGCGCAAGTGTAAGACACTGTATAAGCACACTCACACAAATATACGACAGCTAAAGGGTTGTGGGAGATGAAGGGGTGTAACTATCGGAGTCAACTATTCTTTTGATGTAAAAATATGACAGGGAATTTTCGTTGTTGGGTGAATGTAATTACATGTTAATACAAGCTCTGGTCCACGGGGTAGTTTTTCTTTATTATTTATATTATATCATGAGTAATAAGTCTACTCAGGCCAATGTCCATCTAGTGGTATGTAAGTGACCCCGCACACAGCCGTATTCTCCAACATAAAAAATACTGTCAAAGGCCAGGCTGGACAATTCCAAATAGACAGTTTTATTGAACACAACAAAACGCTAGTTTCAGACGCTTTGTAGCTCTTTGCTTCTTCGGTGGTGGTGGTTGTTTATAGACATCGTCCGGGTGAGTGTCTATGGTTGGAGTTGATGTCGGGGTACAAGGGTTGGTGTTGTTAAGAGGACGCCAACTTGGTTCTGGGAATATTGGTTGATAACAACGGGAGTTGATGTAGTGGTCAAACGTGTTACTGGGGCAAGAAGTAGGACGGGTATCTGTGTTTGGTAGCTGTAGTCGGTCACATTCGGCGAGGATTTCACCCTGTAAAGCCAGTAGATGTTCAAATTCAGGGCGAGTCAACGTAATGCCGATTTTGGTAGGAAACTTTAGATGTGATTCACCAAAGTATTTTCGCACGTGTAGAAAAGGCTGACCTCTGTAAAAACTTACAGATGCGACCTTCAGCCCACTATCCAACGGTTTAAGTATGTCATCACTTCTACGCATGTACACCCAGTTTGTGGGGACGGTGCCGGGGGTACTCATCTTCAGTGAGGTGTGAACGTGAGTGTCTGCCGTTTTACTGCTAGTTATGAAACTCGGATCGATGGTCTGCGCAGACTTCGCGAAGAAAACATTGATCGTATACTGTGGTGAACTTCTAAATACAATATCTAAATTAAATTAAAACAGTATAGTGCATAAAGGAAAAGATAGGATAGTACTACAAATTTTCATTGTTTTCGTCGCCTACGCCTTCAGCGTATTATTTGATAACGCCTTATGGCCGAAATAAAGGTACCAAATGCTTCTGGGTAACCTTGAGATAAACGTACCACTTTTCCAAGTTCAAATGAAATATTTGCCTAGAATACATTGTGGAGGGGAGGGGCATGGATAGATAACCAACGCAAAAACGTCTCACATTGTTTCTAAAAAAAAATAAAACCAACTTGCTAGCCTTGCCCTTAGGCGGTTTTCAAATTACGATGTAAACGTTAGAAAATGTGGACACTACGGTCATGAAGACACGTTTAGCTCTTGTTGCGAATGACGTAACTCTCGTATTTAACTTGAAAGTACATGGAAAAAGAATTGAACAGGAGGTAGTTTAAAAATAAACAGTTAACATAGAAAAAATTATAGAATTTTGAACCAAGCCACTTAACCCCATAAAAATCATATATTCGTGTACCTGAAGACTTGCTGACTAAGAATATGTTGTTAATTACCTAAATAGTACATTAGATAATCAATTATTGGGGATAATACATAGAGAATCGGAGATACTGTCAGGTCAAGTCATGTCTGCTTAGATTGGATAGCATATTTTTGGGGGGAAAACATTAGGTGACAGAAAGGCTAAGATAGTACGATGAAGGGGATTGGATGAAATTTGAAGGAAGCCGTAATATTATTGGCTGACCTAATATACAAATCTAGTTGGTAGTAGTAACGCATAGTGGTTTGAGATTTTTTTTTAAGAATTCATTCAAAAAAAGAGATGCTTGGTCTCATTGGCCAAAGCCTTTTACTTTATCGAAATAGTAGGTTACTCGCTGCCATTTTTCCAAAATATTCAGAGGAGCAAGAAGCGATGAGCAGACTTGTGCTTTTTTATTAATAATACTACCATCTGAAAGCAGTCTGAACAGAGGCAGTGATAAAAGTGTGCCATATTCGATTGCCTAATTCATCGTTACTTGTTTATATTTCCTTGATATGTGGTAAGATTGATTTTATTGACTTTTTAATTAAAAAAGGGTTGTGTGAAAAAAGAAAAGGCCATGTAAAAGATTGTAATTAAATGGTTCCATGGCAGATTTAGGCATGGTCTAGATGTTAATCCATCATATAAGGGACTATCTAAGAAGTTTAAAACTACAGGACTATATATATGATGGTCATACAGGAACATTACACCTATCTTATTGCATGGACAAGATTACTGCAGGAATGACAGAGGCGTAGCATTCATTAGGGAAGAGAAAAAGAAAACTGGTACCATTTGTTCCATCAAACTAAAGTGGAGAAGCAGGGTTGTCAGAGAGAGCTGACCATGTTCTTTTGTATGTATGATTTCATGTACATTAGGAGGAAGTAGCTTGATATTAAGACAGAACCATAACTTGCATTGACAGGGGTTCCTGCTGGCACTTGTCTGGTGCTGGTACTCGATGATAGAGAAATTCAGCACGATTTCTAAGAGTCTCTGGTACCTGCTTGTATTAAAGAAGTTCAAGACCAGAGGAGACTGAAGTGTTTGGCCAAACCAACTACAACTGCTGTGATTCCAGGACCCAGATAAGTGAAATATCTGGCCTGGGACAACTTATCACGATTAAAGAAAAATCTCCTGTCTAGACAAAACGTTCCTCCAAAGAATAAATGAACATTCCTAGTGAAACAAAAGACAGTGGGATGATGACAATCCCCACCCTGCTTCCCAGTACCTGTAGTTAAATAGAGTAATTAACATCAACTTGAAAATTTGTAACAATGTACTATGGACATTTTATCTGTTGTATGTAAATATCTTTATATATATATATATATATATATATATATATATATATATATATATATATATATATATATATATATATATATATATATATATATATATATATATATATATATATATATATATATATATACATATATATATATATATGTAAATATACCTATCCATCTAAATTGATTCTCATTGAACTAGAGTCCTGACCAAAACAACTTTAGGCTCAGGACCAATAAAGTTTAACAAAAGATATTTTAAATATAAAATTTAACAGCTGGAGTTAGTTGAGTTTATCATAGTACTTAGTATATGTTTGTATATGTTTGTATTGAGATTCTTTAACATCACCCTTACATTACCCTAGACACTTTATGTAGCTTTCAGTCACGCTAGTCAAAAAAAGAATATAACTTAGATTGAGATCGTAATGTGGTAACAAGGAAGGTACTCTGTAATACAGTTGTTCATTGTTTACCTCAGAGACCTTCACAGTTGACCTCACTCAAGTACAACTATATGCACACCATTCTTCTTAACATCAAAACACACCACATATACTTTATAAAATTCCATTAGCATATATTTCTTTCTCGTTGCTTTTTTTTTTTTTTTGATTCCCTATCTTTATTTACTTCAGTGTTCACTTTTATTTTGTCCTTGATGGTTTTAATTTTGTCATTAAATTCTGTGTCCCTTAGACCGGGGCTTTTGTTCCTTTCATTTTCTGTCCGTTTTGATGTTCCTTCCTTAGTATGTTTTTCTGTTGTTTTGCTCCAATCTTTTCCCGCCCCTGACTGCAATCTGGTTAGCATTATGTTGGACTTATTTGCTCTTATTGTGCTACAAATAGGTTGTTGTACACCAGTTGTCTTTACTCTTTTTTTTAAATATTGTCTAATTCCTCTATCTTTATTTTATACTTATCACCAATGACTTACAATTAGTATTTATGCTCTATTTATGAGTAATGCTAAATTAACACAAGACAAGTTATTAATATATAAATTTTAAATTATATTTAGATATCAATAGTTAAAAGCTGACTAGGCCTACTACTAAGCTAGTACATTTGAATTAAATTTAATTTTGTTCACGCATGGCCCAACGATGAAAGATGGTTGTATTAATTACACAAAGAAAAACAAGATGGCTACTGCCCTTTACAATTGAAGACCCCACGTGGTTGCCCTACCCGGGCTTATTTATTCTATTTCACTTATAATTTTATTTATACCAATACTCTTATCAATTATTAACTAACGTTAAAAGCAAGTAACCAATACTAGAGGTGATTATTAATATTTAGTTTAAATATGTTAGAGAAAATAAAAAACTTAGATGAAATTCATCTTGTGTAGCGTACTGAAAACTTTCACTGGATGTGAAACGAGCGATCCTCTCCATATGTCATGGTAGAAGACGAAAGATGGGGGCGAGGAGTTAGGTCGGGTGCGTAGTTGAAATCTGGCATCCTCGGCACGGAGGTGGGCTCTCTGCGCGTCCTCTTGGAAGCTGGTTACCGACCATAGTCTCACTCCATGAGCAGGACATATCCTTTGATAATGGCCTTGCTCAACAAGGAGGGGAGATGTTGGGCCAGTTATCCCTCGCCTAATCTTAAATGTACGATAGGTCAGTGTTCAACCGGGATTTCAAATGACTATTTGAGATACCTTTTGTGCAATTTACAGTGTCAAGTCATAGTTTTCTTTTTACCACCTGAACAAACAGCTGTCATTATAACAGCGTAGAGGTTGTTTTTTTATAAATCTCTATATATATATATATATATATATATATATATATATATATATATATATATATATATATATATATATATATATATATATATATATATATATATATATATATATATATATAACCTGCGTCAGTTTTTACTGTTCACCTATATAATAATTTTGCGACAGTTTCAAATCATAAAACTTGTGTCCAAACTTTTTACCTGTTCAGCCAAGTTTGACTAAGTATTTGTTCCAGTTATCAAACGGTTATCTACTTTTTTGTGCTGCAATTTTCAACCTTTAATGAAAACGTTTTATCCAATCAACAAAGATGGTCCCAAAAGTTTAACCCAGCCTTGCTCAAATGTTCCAACCTGTAAGTAAATATGTATTAACCTGTTTTTTTTTTTTTTTTTTTTTTTTTTGCAGGTGCCAAATATCTCTTCAAACGTTTCTTCCAGTTGTCAAATATTTTATTAAATGTTTTTCAATTGTCAAATATTTCTTCAAATATTTCTAACAATTGTCAAATATTTCTTTGAATATTTCTTGCATGTGTCAAACGTTTCTTCCAGTTGTCAAATATTTTTTCAAATGTTTTTCAATTGACAAATATTTCTTCAAATATTTCTAACAGTTGTCAAATTTTTCTTTGAATATTTCTTGCATGTGTCAAATGTTTGTCCAGTTGTCAAATATTTTTTCAAATGTTTTTCAATAGTCAAATATTTCTTCAAATATTTATAGCAGTTGTCAAATATTTCTTTAAAGATTTCTTGCATGTGTCAAATGTTTTTCCAGTTGTCAAATATTTCTTCAAACGCCAGCACATATTTTCATTCTTCAAATGTTTTTTTCTAGTTGTCAAATATTTCTTCAAATGTTTTTCAGTTGTCAAATATTTCTTCAAATGTTTTTCCAGTTGTCAAATATTTCTTCAAATGTTCTTTCCCAGTTGTAAAATATTTTCAAATGTTTTTTCAAGTTGTAAAATATTTCTTCAAATGTTTTTTCCCAGTTGTCAAATATTTCTGCAAATGTTTTTTTCCAGTTGCCAAATATTTTTTCAAATGTTTTTTCAGTTGTCAAATATTTCTTCAAACGTTTTTCAAGTTGTAAAATATTTCTTCAAATGTTTTTCCAGTTGTCAAATATTTCTTCAAATGTTTTTTTTCAGTTGTAAAATATTTTCAAATGCTTTTCAAATTGTAAAATATTTCTTCAAATGTTTTTTCCCAGTTGTCAAATATTTCTGCAAATGTTTTTTCAAGGTGTAAAATATTTCTTCAAACGTTTTTTTTTCCAGTTGGCAAACATTTCTTCAAACGTTTTTCAAGTAGTAAAATATTTCTTCAAATGTTTTTCCATTCGTAAAATATTTCTTCAAATGTTTTTTCAAAGTGTAAAATATTTCTTCAAATGTTTTTTTTCCAGTTGGCAAACATTTCTTCAAATTTTGTTTCCCAGTTGTCAAATATTTCTTCAAATGTTTTTCCAATTGTCAAATATTTCTTCAAATTTCTTTTTCTAGCTAGCTAAAATTTCTTCAAATGTTTTTTTCTAGTTGTCAAATATTTCTTTGAATGTTTTTTTCAATAGTCAAATATTTCTTCAAATGTTTTTTTTTTCCAGTTGTCAAATATTTCTTCAAACGTTTTTCAAGTTGTCAAATATTTCTTCAAATGTTTTTTCCCAGTTGTCAAATATTTCTTCAAATGTTTTTTCCAGTTGTCAAATATTTCTTCAAATGTTTTTTTCTAGTTGTCAAATATTTCTTCAATTGTTTTTTTCTAGTTGTCAAATATTTCTTCAAATGTTTTTTTTCCAGTTGTCAAATATTTATTCAGATATTTCTTTTAATATTTCTTCAAATGTTTCTTCCAGTTGTCAAATATTTCTTCACATGTTTCTTACAGTTGCCAAATATTTCTTCAAATAGTTCTTGCGGTTGTCACATATTTCATCAAATGACTAATCCGGTTGCCAATATTTCTTGCAGCTGTCAAATACTTCTTTAATTTTTTCTTACAGTTTTCATTAAATATTTTTTCCTGTTGTCAAGTACTTCAAATAATTCTTGCAGCTGTCAAAAATGTCTCCTAGTTGTCAAACATTTCTCGTAATTGCCAAATATTTCTTCAAATATTTCTTGTAGCTACCAAACATTTCTTCAACTATTTCTTCTAACTGCCAAATATTTCTTTAAATATTTCTTATAGCTGCCACATATTTTTTGTCGAATATTTCTTCCATTTTCACATATTTCTCACTGCCATATAGAAGTAAGCTGGTGAGGCATGCGTTATATATCGCAGCTTTGGTCGTCGTTGTGAGTTTGGAGTTTCCCCAAACACGTGATGTGAGGTGGGCAAAGGTAGTTGCAGCTTTGTCAATGCGGCTGTCAATCTCTGTGTCCAGAGAGAGTTTGTCATTGATGATAGACACAAGGTATGTGTGTGGTGCATCACTGCCAATTCATAGTTATCGATAGTCTGGTGCAGCACCTACCTCTTGACTCAGCACATTTGTTTTCTTTAGACTTGTTGTGAAGTCAAAGGCCTTGCATGCTTTGGTGAAGCGATTCACCGAGCTCTTTCTAGCATAAGAGACGAACTGGGATCCCCGGTCAGATAGTACGTTTTCGGGAAAACCCAATCTGCTGAATACTAAAAATAGCGCACCCGCGGAACTTGACGAAGGCCCAGAGTGGATGCCGGGATTATCAAAATGTGGAGTAATACAAACATGTGATGTCTTCTCCGTTTACTGTGGCAACAAAAATATTTGACAACTAGAAAAAACATTTGAAGAATGAAAATATGTGCTGGCGTTTGAAGAAATATTTGACAACTGGAAAAACATTTGACACATTGACACATGCAAGAAATCTTCAAAGAAATATTTGACAACTGTTATAAATATTTGAAGAAATATTTGATTATTGAAAAACATTTGAAAAAATATTTGACAACTGGAAAAAAATTTGACACATGCAAGAAATATTCAAAGAAATATTTGACAACTGTTAGAAATATTTGAAGAAATATTTGACAATTGAAAAACATTTGAAAAAATATTTGACAACTGGAAGAAACGGTTGAAGAAATATTTGGCACCTGCAAAATTTAAAAAAAAATTAAAAACAGGTTAATAAATATTTACTTACAGGTTGGAACATTTGAGCAGGGCTGGGTGAAACTTTTGGGACCATCTTTGTTGATTGGAAGAAACGTTTTCATTAAAGGTTGAAAATTGCAGGACAAAAAAGTAGATAACCGTTTGATAACTGGAACAAATACTTGGCTGAACAGGTAAAAAGTTTGGACACAAGTTTTATGATTTGATACTGTCGAATAATTATTAAGTATATATGTTCGACAAAATATTAAGTTGGTCACGCTGTGAGTGGTGACATTGAGATAATTTGAAACCCGTTTTGGTCATGTGACCTGGACGGAAGTGCGCACGAAGTCGGGCGCTAAAATGTTAGTTGAGTGTCTGGCCATCGACCAGGAGAGGTCGCTTTGTTGTTTCCTGTCAGCAGTTTGCTGGGATATTGGATGCCATAGTTGTTCATTGATGGTGCTTGTCATTTATTCATGTGGTCAAGATTGGTTTCATATTTCTAGTACGGTGGTGTAGTTCTAGCAGCATTTTTCATAGACCATTGATGAGAAGTCATTTGTATTTAAGTATGGCTTTATTAGAATGCAGGACTGAGCCGATGAGCGAAAGTCATTGTGTTGTTTACTCAGTATGACATACCCGCGAGTTTTTGATAATGATAGATTGAATTGTTAATTATTGCAAGTGATATTGACATTTCTGTTGCATTGTATTGCATATGTATTTCTAGCCGTGTGTGGCTTCATTGTGTGCATGATTATTAAAGGGAACTTAACCTGTTGCAGGTGTTACGGTGAATTTATGTCAACTATTGCATACTGTGGTCGTATCCTTAGATAATGAAAAAGAGAGTATAGATTATCATTAGTTAAATCCACAGTGTGAATAGTCTTTGTTCTGACAATATATGTGAACAGTTAAAACTGAGGCAGTTTATATATATATATATATATATATATATATATATATATATATATATATATATATATATATATATATATATATATATATAAACAACCTCTACGCTGTTATAATGACAGCTGTTTGTTCAGGTGGTAAAAAGAAAACTATGACTTGATACTGTAAATTGCACAAAAGGTATCTCAAATAGTCATTTGAAATCCCGGTTGAACACTGACCTATCGTACATTTAAGATTAGGCGAGGGATAACTGGCCCAACATCTCCCCTCCTTGTTGAGCAAGGCCATTATCAAAGGATAAGTCCTGCTCATGGAGTGAGACTATGGTCGGTAACCAGTTCCAAAAGGACGCACAGATGCCCACCTCCGTGCTGAGGATGCCAGATTTCAACTACGCACCCGACCTAACTCCACGCCCCCAGCTTTTATCTTCTACCATGACATATGGAGAGGATCACATCCAGTGAAAGTTTTCAGTACGCTACACAAGATGAATTTCATCTAAGTTTTTTTTATCTTCTCTAACATATTTAAACTAAATATTATTAATCACCTCTAGTATTGGTTACTTGCTTTTAACGTTACTTAATAATTGATAGGAGTATTGGTATAAATAAAATTATAAGTGAAATAGAATAAATAAGCCCGGGTAGGGCAACCACGTGGGGTCTTCATTTGCAAAGGGCAGTAGCCATCTTGTTTCTCTTTGTGTAATTAATACAACCATCTTTCATCGTTGGGCCGCGCGTGAACAAAATTAAATTTAATTCAAATGTACTAGCTTAGTAGTAGGCCTAGTCAGCTTTTAACTATTGATATCTGAACATTATTTAAAATTTATATAATAAAAAAATATTAATAACTTGTCTTGTGTTAATGTAGCATTAGGCATAGATAGAGCACAAATACTAATTGTAAGTCATCGGAGATAGGTATAAGATAAAGATGGAGGAATTAGACAATATTTAAAAAAACAGAGTAAAGACAACTGGTATACAACAACCTATTTGTAGCACATTAAGAGCAAATAAGTCTAACATAATGCTAACCAGATTGCAGTCAGGGGCGGGAACAGCTTGGAGCAAAACAACAGAAAAAAAAACTAAGGAAGGAACATCAAAATGGACAGAAAATGAAAGGAACAAAAGCCCCGGTCGAAAGGACACAGAAATTAAGGACAAAATTAAAACCATCAAGGACAAAATAAAAGTGAACTCTGAAGTAAATAAAGACAGGGAATAAAACAAAAAAAAAGCAACGAGAAAGACATCTATGCTAATGGAATTTTATAAAGTATACGATCAATGGTTTCCTCGCGAAGTCTGCGCAGACCATCGATCCGAGTTTCATAACTAGCGGTAAAACGCGACAACGGCAGACACTCACGTTCACACCCACTGAAGATGAGTACCCCCGGCATCGTCTCCACATACCGGGTGTACATGCGTAGAAGTGATGACATGGTTAAACCGTTGGATAGTGGGCTGAAGGTGGCGTCTGTAAGTTTTTACAGAGGTCAGCCTTTTCTGCACGTGCGAAAATACTTTGGTGAATCACATCTAAAGTTTCCTACCAAAATCGGCATTACGTTGACTCGCCCTGAATTTGAACATCTGCTGGCTTTACAGGGCGAAATTCTCGCCGAATTTGACCAACTACAGCTACCAAACACAGATACCCGTCCTACTACTTGCCCCAGTAACACGTTTGACCACTACATCAACTCGAGTTGTTATCAACCAATATTCCCAAAACCGAGTTGATGTCCTCTTAACAACACCAACCCTTGTACCCCGACATCAATTCCAACCATAGACACTTACCCGGGCGATGTCTATAAACAACCACCACCACCGAAGAAGCAAAGAGCTACAAAGCGTCTGAAACTAGCGTTTTGTTGTGTTTAATAAAACTGTCTATTTAAAATTGTCCAGCCTGGCCTTTGACAGTATTTTTTATGTTGGAGAATACGGCTGTGTCACTTACATACCACTAGATGGACATTTGCCTGAGTAGACTTATTACTCATGATATAATATAAATAATAAAGAAAAACTACCCCATGAACCAGAGCCTGTATCAATATGTAATTACATTCACCCAACAACGGAATTTCCCTGTCATATTTTTACATCAAAAGAATAGTTGACTCCGATAGTTACACCCCTTCGCCTTCCACCACCCTATATTCTCATCAATACCTACACACAAAACAACAGACAAACCAACATCAACATCACCACACCCAGCTCATTAGCCGTCTTCCTCTATAAAAATCATAATATTCGAATTTATCAATTTTTATCTTTTCCTATATAAGCCTTTGCACCGCCATTTTATCGAGTTTTCGGCGTCATATTTTCTTATATAAATCCATTCCTCCCCGAAATGCGACTCGAAACCTCCGCCGTGATAATTTAAAAAAAAAATATATATATATATATATACATGTTGTATAAAAAAAAAAAACACACCAACACAATACTAGCATAATACAACAACACACGACAATTAAAATACCTACACACAATACAACCTACCTACTAACCCACACCCGCCATTATTGATCTAATATCTTTCCTTATATAAATGACACGGGAGCCGCGCTTTTGTAATGGCTTCGGCGTTGTACTGGCGACCAGGTGTTCATGAAGAAATGTTTACGGCCGGAAATTTGACTGAATAGCCTGAACGGCTCCTGTGATAAACCCTCTGTGGATGGGAAGGAGCGAAGCTCCTGACCGGGTTGGAAGGAAAGTCCTCAGGTTCCCCAGCCTCGCAATGACATGTCATTGGGCCGTAGGGCTGAAAGCCCAAGTGCCGCTGGTTAAGGAAAAAAAAAAAATATATAAATGACACGCCCCTCCAGACTATATAAAAGTCACGCTCCTCCAGACTATATAAAAGTCACGCTTCTCCAGAAATCCTACCCGAAACGTGCATGACATACTACTTTCGTGTACATAACCTAAAATTTAAAACGTAAAACTTTAAATGCTGCGTTTATGTAATTGTTTTTCCTCGAAAGTAGTCAGTAGCTTCACGGACAATGTATCCATGGCAGACCAAAAAAAATAAGAATTCCTGTTCTAAATGATTATCAAACGACTTCCACTTATCTTTGGAGGTGATCAAAACTAAACACTTTGAAGTATATCTACTCCAATGTTGTTTATTTATTCTACACTTTAATAGTTATGTACTTTCGGTAAAGCTGCATTAAATTTAATTTTTTAGTCCCGTGTTCTTTTTACTGAACAACAAATATTTGATTAGCTTTGACACAGTTTACGTTTATGAAGGTTACCATACTCCAGAGAAAGTTGCTGGGGAAAGCGGAATAATTATGTATACATGCAATGCTTTGATATTTAAAACGTTTTATAAAATGAAAAGTACCAGTTCTAATTATTACAAGACCACAAGCTCTTTTATTTTTGGTTATGTGCCCTAATATAACCCTTATGTCTAGGTTAACCAAAATGATCAAAACTTTTATAATTAACAAATAATAATAATAAAAATTACGATAAGCTAAAGAAATTTCCTAATGCGACATAGTACTTGGTTCCGGGATCGAAACGTTGTAGCGTCGAGCTCCAGTCTTCCCAGCTGTAAAATGATATCTAACTCTGCTCTTGATTTGGGGAAGGCAAAGACAGCGAGGAAGGGAACTGGTCAACCCGTCTAGTACAGCTGGACCTAGTATGGAGAGGTCTCTAACACTTAATTTACTTACGGCAGTATCAGCTATAAGACTACTTTACCTTTACAAAATGTCAGCGACTTGAGTCTGATATACACGCTATTCAGGAGAGAGATGTACAAGAAACATTTTCCTCTGCTACTTCTGGTGTATCTTTAGAAAATCACCTGAGACATGAGCATCGTTATCAAATACTAACTCATTATAATGTAAAATATTGATTGTCATCAAAATTACTGTCATTGTCATCACAATTGTAACATTTAATACCCTGTTTTAACTTACGGAGTGTCTTTTGAAGCCTTGTTAATATCAATCGTTCCTAAGTTAGTTTCGGCGCTACAGCTAGCGGAGTAGTAGATGCAATAAGTAATGCCCTGCCCGGCAACGAGGTATGGCTGCATTACAAAAGCAAAGCCAGCAAGTTGTAGAAACGTTAGTTTATCCATGTCCTAAATCACAAAGAATCCCTGCAATACTTCTGGAATGTCTAAATAATACAAGGGGACCTTATGATAGTTTTGCAGTTGAGTTATCCCCTATAAGACTTCGATGGTACAGTGCACCGCTACTAACATTCAAAGCGCGTTTACTGTCCTACAATCAAAAATGTAGACGAGAACAATCTGTTTTTACTCCTTTACCAACTGCAGTTGGTTCAATTTTAGAAAAGGTACTGAACTGTGATAGTCTACATAACTTTTTTCTCGCCTTTTTGCGAGGTTCGATTGAGCAGACCTTGAACACAAGATCAGCTATGATAACGGAACTATCTGAAGTGACTCTTCAAATATTGATAACTGTCGATGATGCAACTGTCATTGTCTTCATGTACTTTTATAATTAATAAATAATAGTAATACAAATTACGATAAGCTAAAGAAATTTCCTAATGCGGCATAGTTCTGGGATCGATACGTTGTAGCGTCGAGCTCCAGTGTACCCAGCTGTAAAATGATACCTAACTGCAATTGTTCGACGGGGGGACATTTTCTGATGATCAGATTGCATCCTGTTGTATCGCTCTGTATAGATTTTCCAATCATAGTTGCATGGTCAAACCAGTGGCAATCGGGAAAAGACCGAAGGACTTCTGGAAAGACAGATGACACTGGGAAAGACTAGAAACCGGCTGACCGGGTTAGCACCCCGTAAGCTGTATTCAGTTGCTACAGGACCCAAGAATGATAGATGCCCCCAGGATTCACCGAAAAAGGGGGGGGGAGAGAATGATGAATCCACAGGCGCCTCATTGGAATCGACCAGACCCGTTACACGGACTTCGAGCATTGAACTATGGCTGGAATTTCCATGTGCCTGTGGTAGGAAATTCTCTACTCAGAGAGGAATGAAAATCCACAGAACGAAAAAGGGGTGTGGGAGCTCATCACGGGGAGATCAACAGCGCTCTGTCTCGACGGGTAAGACGTTAGAAGAACGCAGCCAGGAGTCAATCCACAGTGCTGAGTACATTCAAGTTGATCTGCCAGATGATGATCTCACACACTTCTTGGACGGGAAGAGAGATGCAATCAAGTTTCCACCTGCCAGTGCAAAAGGGCTTTGGGAGCAGCTGGACGAAGCCTTGCCAAAGAGTTGGATAACAACCTGAAGCAGATAACTTTGGAGAAGAAGCTGGAAATCTTCGGCGACATAATATATCTTCACTGTCGCAAAGTGTTCGGGGTCAGGGAGGCAAAGGAAAGTAACCCACTACAAAAAAGTAGAAGACAAATTAAAATAGAAGAAATGAGGAAAGAACAAGCAGGATTTAGAAAGAACAGGAGATGTGTAGATCATATATTCACTCTCAGGAACATTATAGAGCAGTGCTCAGAATGGCAAAGACAGCTTTATATTAATTTTGTTGATTTTGAAAAGGCTTTTGACAGCATACACAGGGACAGTTTATGGAAAATACTGAGGGCTTATGGAATTCCAAGCTGCATAGTGTCAATCATAAAAAGCCTCTATGCCAACTTTACGTGTAGTGTTGGGCAGAGCAACCTAACCTTTGAGGTGAAGACAGGAGTACGACAGGGATGCCCCTTATCAACCACTCTATTTTTAACAGTCATAGACTGGGTGATGCGCCATACAACAGAGGGCAGTCCAAGAGGAATAAGATGGACAACATTTTCTACATTGGTAGATCTGGAATATGCAGAGGACATTGCACTACTAGCACATTCACATCAACACATCCAGGAAAAAACGGATAGACTTAATAAGTTTAACCAGCAGGTGGGCTTGAATATCAATTTAAAGAAGTCTGAGGTCATGACGCTCAATGTGAGCAACCCTGAGCCCATATCAGTAAGGAATCAGCAATTGGTACAGACAGATACCTTCACATACCTAGGAAGCATAGTAACACCAGACGGCGGGGCAGGCAAAGACATCAACATCAGAATGAATAAGGCAAGAACAGCCTTCTTTAGCCTAAACAACATCTGGAAGTCCTCCCAATACAGCACAAGCTTAAAATTAAGATTATATCAGAGCTGTGTGCTTTCTGTGCTTCTCTATGGTGCGGAATGCTGGAGAGTTACAGAGAAGAAAATGTCGAAATTGTCCTCTTTTCACACAACATGCCAAAGAAAAATTCACCGAATCTTTTGGCCAAATACCATCTCTAACCAAGATCTGCTTACTCGTAACAAGCAAGAGGACATGCACACCATCATAGCTGGCAGACGCTGGAGCTGGGTTGGCCATGTCCTCAGAAGAGACCCCGATGCCATCACAAGAACAGCTATGCTTTGGACCCCTGAAGGAAAACGAAAGAGAGGCCGACCAAAAACAACCTGGCGGAGGACTGTGGAGGCTAAGATGCAAAGAATGAACCAGAGTTGGGGCACTGTACGAAGGATGGCCACCGACCGAGCAAAGTGGAATCAATTTGTTGTTGCCCTACAAGACGCCACTAGGCGTGATGGCCACTGACTGCTTTGACGGTCGGCGGCTAAGGATCAAAGAAGAAGAAGAAGAGGATACGGAAGAAGCATGCCCGAAAACTGTCCAAGACCGCAGTTGCCACAGAGAAGGAAGGGTTACGACAAGTTTGGGAACACCTTAAAGGCCAACATAATGCCCTTTGTAGAGCAGAAAGGTTGTGCAGGAAGAGAAGGAAGACTCGAAGGGATAGGGAAAGATTCTTCAGGGAACCCTTCAAGTTTGCCAAAGAACTGTTTGGGCAGCCACGGTCGGGTACGCTAAACATCAGGAAAGAAAACCTGGAAGACCACCTTAGAATGACATATTCAGATGGTCGCAAAGATGAGCCGCTCAGCAGCATGGCAGGCCTTAAATGGCCGAGTAAGCTAGGAGCTGAATTTAACACCAAGCCCCCAACGATTAAGAGGTAGAAAGCATTGTCCAGAAAGCTCGGTGCAAGTCAGCTCCAGGTCCTAATGGTGTTCCATATGTTGTGTATAAGAGATGCCCTGAGGTGCTCAAACGACTGCTCCGTTTACTGAAGAATGCGTGGAAAACGCAACTTGTAAGCAAGGAATGGCGAAAGGCGAACGGAGTCTACATCCCGAAGGAACAAAATTCCACAGACGTCAGTCATTTCAGGCCAATCTCACTACTTAATGTGGAAGGGAAGATATTCTTCTCAGTGATGGCGAAAAGGCTCACTGCATACCTCCTGGCAAATGGGTACATTGACACTACCATTCAGAAAGGAGGTATCCCAGGTACACCAGGATGTCTAGAGCATGCCACAATGATCTGGTCTAAATTCAAAGTCTGACAGAACAAACCTTCATGTAATCTGGTTGGATCTAGAAAATGCATATGGATCCGTTCCACATCAGATGTTGTGGCAGGCCCTAGAAATGTTTCATGTTCCACAAGAGATTGCAGCAATGCTGAAGCTGTATTTCGCAGGGTTCTCTGTCAGATTTTCAACCAGAGAGTACACAACGAAGTGGATTGGCCTTGAAGTTGGAATTGCGATGGGATGTACCATCTCTCCGATATTATTCGTGATGGCTATGCAGGTAATCCTCAATGCGGCTGAAGGAATAGCTATAGTCACATGCCACCGCTCAAAGCATTCATGGATGACACAACAATTCTGATATCAGATGAACATCAGGCCCAGAGGATGTTAGCACGCCTGGATGAACTAGTCAGCTGGTGTAGAATGAGCTTCAAACCTAAGAAGTCGAGAAGTCTATCAGTCAGGAAAGGGAAGATAGCAGAGGTCATATTCATGGTTTCTAACCAAAGAATCCCTGTCATTGAGGAACCTGTTAAAAGTCTGGGCAGGGTGTACGATGCCTCATTAAAAGACTCGAAGGCGGTGAAACAGACAATAGAAATGGCAGGCAGGGGGCTACAGATCATAGACCAAAGCAGACTCCTAGGAAAATTCAAACTGTGGTACCTCCAGTTCATGTTGATACCTAAGTTGCTGTGATCACTGCTTATATATGAACCAAGCACAAGTACAGTGGAAGCTATAGAGCAGAAGGTCAACAAGTTCACGAGGAAATGGCTAGGGGTACCACCAGGTCTGTCAGATGTAGCACTATACTGCAAAAAGTCAAAACTTCTGCTTCCTTTCAAGTCAGTTGTTGAATAGTACAAAGTTGGAAAGGCAAGATTTGCAATGATGCTACGCGAGTCAGCAGATGAAGTGGTTAAGTCCATTCAGCCTACACTGAAAACGGGAAGGAAGTGGAGAGTGGAAGAAGCTGTTGATGCTGCCCAAGAGTCGCTCAAACTGAGGGAGGTAATCGGATACACACAAACGAATAGACGGGAATTTGGTCATGGAGACATCCGCTGGTGGTCCAAGGCATCAAGCAGGGAGCGTAGAGACATGATAGTTCAGGAGATAAGAGGAGCTGAGAATGATAAGAGGTTGCAAAAAGCAGTGCAGCAGGCCCAACACGGCCAATGGACTACATGGGAAGGAGCCCTGCAAAGGTCCTTGACATGGAATGATATATGGCATATGACACCTCTTATGCTCAGCTTCGTTGTTAGGTTAATGTATGACCTCCTGCCATCTGCCACAAACCTTGTGAGTGTCGTGAAATGACGTTTGTTTCACATCACGAATTCTAATAACTCTGGCCATACAGCGCACCATACATTGTAGAAAGATAAGATACACTGACCAATGAATACGCTTTCTTGGTCTTGTGTTTACAACTGCCGGGAAAAGAAAGATCGCAAGACCCTATTTGTGTAACATGATTAACTTCGGAATTTTACTACAGCAGTATGGAAGATGTACCACTTGGCAGAGGTTATCAAACCAATATTAGGGATGTTACTCTACCCGTAAGTAGTAATACTTGTACTAATAATATTATAGGACGGGAGAAATCTTAGGTTAAATGCATTCGAAGCTTCAGGTTGGCCTAAATTTAGCAGTTTAAACTATGCATAACAGAAAATGCAAGTAGTAACCAAAAAGAGTATTTCATAGATATGTAAGGCCTAATTCCAAGTATAATGTAAGCTTTAAATGACTAAAATCGCATCAGGAATAACGAAGATAATTTTAAAAAATAGTTTTCCTACATTGTACAAAAGGCAAAACGGTACCCATATTTTATGATAGTTATTGCATTCCTCGGGGATTCCATCTCTTACGTCCGAGGTCAGACTATAAATAGACTTGCCTAACAAACTCTGGTCAATCACGATTTGAAAATACACAGAGAGCGAGGAAAAGCAGAGCATATATTAATGCCAGCGTTTGCCTTCTGCACTTGTTAGCAGACCTTAATCAACCATTGAGGGCCTGTCTATGTGTGTCTGAGGGTAAGAACGAATCTATATATATATATGTGTGTGTGTATTTGTGTGTGTGTGTGTATTTATGTGTAATTATATTGATTAATAATCCATCAGTGCGTTAGAAATTGTGTAGATGTGTAAAGAAAATATTCCATGACGAGTGTGTTGCCGGCTGAAATACAAGCATGTGTTAACCTTTAGTGGAAAGGCCGGCATTGTGAAATGTGTATAATATTGAGAATGATGGCCAAAGTACGACTGTAGGTTTGTTAAAGTATTTGAAGCAGTATTTCTTGAATGGAATGAGACACCTACCAGGATCATAAAGAAGGATGAAAGGGATTGATTTACAGTATCGTTTGACATATTACTTAATAGTTTTACCCACAACCAAATTATTTTATGGAGGCGAATCATGGGAAACTATTGATAATTAATAAGTTAGCAGAAAAGTATGATCAAATTGAATTAAAATGATTGATGCTACTATACTATACCTTGTACATCTGCTGGCACGCTAATCTTAAACTGTCTATCGTCCCCATCTCTGTCATAGAGGGATATGGATAGACAAATACAGGGATTGCGTTTGAATTCATTGCAGGTTTAATCCTTTAACCAAAAGTCTCCAAATAAGAAGAGGCTATTTTTACTAACGTTGCAACGAATGCAGTGCCAGTCTGTGATAGCAGGCCAGTCATAGTGTATGTAACTGCTGGAGATTTCATCTGAAGATTCTATCCAGCATCTAAGGGAGCCATCTGCAGTGACTCAGATAAGTTGCTTAAGGCAACTGAGTAGCTTATCCATACTCATCAAAGACATATACGCATCCAGTTTGTGATGAACATACTATCATAGAGCTTAAATTAATTTGTATTAATAACACTAGAAGCCGCGGTAGCATAGTGGTTAGTGCACTGGCTTCCTAGCGCAGTGGTCTATGGTTCGATCCCCAGATGAGGCGGAAAATTTTTAGGCCACAAACGGCTCCTGGGTCGACCCAGCCCCGAATGGGTACCAGAGCTACTCTGGGAAGGTTAAGGCGGCCGGCGTGATGCCGACCACATCACCCCTCGTGTGCCGACGGTCAAGATAATATGGGCCTAACACCATATTCCCAATATGCCTCAATGGGCGTGTAACGGGTTCCTTTTTTTTTTAATAACACTAGAAATTCTTCATTGAAAAATCAAGCCAGCTAGAAGGTCTACAGAACGATAGACATCATAACTCAAGTGAAAAACCTTTTTGACTGTTATTATTTATTTAATTTTGTAAAATATTTGAGTTTAAAACTTTTCAAACAGAAAAGAGTAACTGTTTAATTAAATTGTAAATATTCACCAGCAGACTTTCTTAAATTCTTTAAGTTGAATTACAGTTCTTGTTGGTGAATTTAATTATATAAATTACCCCTAGCAGAGTCAGAAACACTATTAAGTACCATAATCACAGAGGCGGATCAGGAGAGGTAGCAGTTAGGGACTCAGGGTACTACATCATCATCTTCTCTGGGAACATACATAGCTTGACCCTACCTTTGTGTCTATACACCCTTACTCTCTTCAGAGAAGGGGGTATTACTCATAAGACCAGATTCTTTTCTGGCACTATCCTGGTATCCTCTGATACAGAGCAGATTGGAAGAGCGCATTTGTTCACAAAGCGGCCAAATAATAATGATCTGGCGAAAGATCTCTGAGACTTGACTTGGTTCACTGAAGGGTCCATGGCATATTCAGAGAGTATCAAGGAAAGCTTCGAAGAACGGCCGCCTAGTGGCATCCTCCATCATCGCAGTGTATGATTGAACCTGACCGTGCCATTTGAAACCAGAATGGAAGGCACATTTGTCAAAGGGGCAGCAGATCGAGAAACATGAGGTTTCACTGAAGGCATGGTTGAGTGAAGAGGGCTCGCGCAAATTGTAGATTTATGAAACATGCTGGACCGTAGAGAACAACTGAAAAGGCTTTAGTAAAGTCCGAAAAGGCTGCAGCTGGAAAACGTGGATAACGACATAAATTTCGCGACTGCGGTACAGAAAAACATCAGGGAATTGTCTAAGTCCACAATTACGTTGATTTTTTTCGGTGTGCTGGTGAAAGGGCTGTTACTGATGGGCAACACGTGGCGTATATTATAAGAGGTGTTGGGCACAGAATTACAGTTGCTAGCGCGCAGTGGCTAGCCTCGTGGGCTTCGTGCAGGTGTGTCAGTATCTGTTCCTAGTCGTGGTGTGCGGCGGAACGAACGGAATAATTTGCCTTCTCTTTGGTTACTTTCACAGTTGCCTCCATGGTTGGCGGAGTTGTGGATTTTAAAGTTGCTACCAAAGTGAAATGGGTTCATTTTCGATACAAGACAATAGGAGGCTAAGACACTTGGGAGTCATGACCCAAGTGGGCCCGCCCCGCCCCCCCCCCCCCCCCCCTTAGAGTGATAAAGAGTAAGCCGAAACACTGTCTGACTGGGTACTCCTTTGAAGATTCAATTTCCTCCTGATTGGATCGCTCTGTATAGAGATTTCCTAGCAGTCTAATTTTATACTTACTGAACGAAAATTATATGTATTGTTTGGCGGCGAGGAACATTGGACAAGATATCACATGAGGAACAGTATGCATTTTAGCGGTCACTTAAATGGATTAACTTTCTCATACAGCTGTTAATGGGAAAATGGAATCTCTACATAATCTCATTACCACCCAAGTCATAATCATATGGGTATTTCTATCACCATCATGTAACCACCATCATGACATCACCATATGCTTTATTACGTCCATTCTGCATGAGTTTATAACCATTACCATAACCTCAACCTCAGTATTTACAAATCACCGTCACAATCTTCATAGTATTACTGCCATCATTTCATACAACGGAAAATTAAACTTTGCCGTATAGAACTCGCCATCGCATGCATACTCAGGTTGGTATATATAGTTAAATATTAATTAGAATTATCAAAATGCGATTAAGCATTGCCCCCTTTAATTAACATCACAATTTTTAAAAAACTAAATAAATAAAAACCTGCGCTAACCAGTTCTTGAGGAAGTGCAGTGTACGAAAGAATTCTACATATAGCTAAAGAATACCAGTACATTGTATTTTAAAATAAAAAAAAACATTGTAGAAATCGTACTGATTGAGTGGAATACAGAATAAAATTTGGAAGATATGGGCAGGATGATTGGCATAAGCATTGCACATTCTGCAGCGATAAAATAAATGAGATAGTATACAGAATACTATAACTTGTCTAATAAAACAACCTGACACTTACTTATACATTAGCTGTGATTTTTAAAAAATAAATAATGCATCTCCCACGTTTTGCTGGTAAGCGTAATGGGGATGTATGCTCCGTACTAATTCAGCCCTAATGCACTGTGTACTGGCAAGGCCTGTCGCAGCTAGGTTCCTCGCAAGGATCTAATTCTGGTCTCTCATGTTAACAAATGGGCATGTTAACCTTTCCCCTAAGAAATAAAGGGAACCGCGGTAGCGCTCTGGTTAGTGCATTAGCTTCCTAGCTCAGTGGTCCATTGTTCGATCCCCAATTGAGGTGGAATTTTTTAAACCGCAAACGGCTCCCAATCATGAATTAGGTACCAGAGTAACTCTGGGAAAGTTAATAAATACACCCCTAGTGTGCCGATGGTCAAGAAAATATGGGCCTGACCACCATATTTCCGATACGCATCAATGGGCGTGTAACGGGATTCCTAATGAATAAATGGAAAGCAAACTGAACGCTATTACGACGGTATTCAAAACGGTCGGCTACACATTTAATGTACAACTAGGGAATATGGTCAGTCAAAGACGTGTCTACAATCGTCCATGTTGGATGGGAGCTGCTGTTAATAATGTATAATAATTTATTTTTTTTTAAATTAAGGGGCGGAACACGATAAAGCCTTTGTCAACTACTTAGTGAAATACTTAGCTATTATAAAATCTAGTAAGATAACAGACGTGTTATTTTTATCAGATTATTTGACCCAGGTATAGTGACTCCCTTCGTGATATGAAAACACAAAAGTGTAATGTAAAATTAAACTATGTTGCATTAGGCCTGAAGTGACGCGAGTTGGAAACGTTTCTGTGTCAAATGTTCTCTTCATTCAGAACGAAATCTGATTGTCTCCTAAATTTCTGATTATCTCTCTCTCTCTCTCTCTCTCTCTCTCTCTCTCTCTCTCTCTCTCTCTCTCTCTCTCTCTCTCTCTCTCTCTCTCTCTCTCTCTCTGTATCCTGTCTTTCTCTTGGATAATTGCTAAAATAAAGTTTTATCATCAGTATTATTGTCTAGTCATTGAAAATAAGAATACGACAAGCAAATGAATCTTTCACTGCATTGGGAAACATATGGAGATCAAGAGAAGTCCAACACAAAAAATAGAATCTTCAACTCAAATGTCAAGTCAGTCCTAAGGTATGGCTAGCCGGTTCTGAAACATGGAGAACAACAAAAACAACAACATCAAAGTTGCAGACATTCATAAATTTGTGCTTGCGCAGAACAGAAGGATTGAAATGGTAGGACAAAGTCACAAATGTGGAACTGATGACAAGAACCAGACAAGTGCCAGTGGAACAAGAGATGAGAAAAAGACGCTGGCGATGGATAGAACATACATTGAGGAAACCTGTTGATAGCATTACAATGCAGTCCTTGTTCTATAATCCACAGGGAAAGAGAGGCAGAGGTAGACCAAAAATAAAATTTATGTCATCATTCACTCCTTGCTCCATATGGAACCTGGGACTACCTCTGCGTTTGGTTATCTATGAAAAACCTGCATGAAGCAGTCACCAGCTCTTATAGTGGTGGTTCATGAAACTATCAATTTCATATGCTGAGGTTGCCAGCCTCATATGACTTGTACAACCACCGGCAAGTTTAACATGTCAAATGTAAAATGATAACATTGTATATGTTACAACTTACCCCGTATAATCGGGTTATTCAAAGACGTGTGACACAAGAAGACTTCCGAATAATGTCAGGCCACAGGTTTTGAGGCTGTCTTACAGGTAGTTGAGGATTACTTTAATCATAATCCCCCTTTTATCATGTATTTAGGTTCCGAGCACTTTGTGTTTTCAGTATTATTCAGTCGAGTTTTCTTGCTGGTTAATTTCAGAAGATCCTCAATACTTGGTCCAATCCTGTTTATTAAAATTCTACTTTTCTTCGGTCCTGGTTTGTCTGAAGGTGTTGTCTTGAATCAATGAAACACAGTGCCGGAGTCTAAATTTGTGCTACTATATAAGGGACTTTTCGCCCACGCTCTCCCAGCTTTCTACGCGGTGGAAGTCACCAATCAAATGTAGTCTAGTTTAATATATGGTGTCCAGACCAATCAGATTCAAATGTTTGACTTCTTTATATATCTTCTTCCCTTTGGCCCCCCCACCCCCCCCCCCCCCCCAATAAAATTCCGCATGTCACAGGTAATTTCAACATCCTCCCATTTGAAAAATTAACGTTACTGCTTTTTATATGACTGTAATTCATAACAACCTTGAGTTTAATTTATTATCATAAGTTCTAACACACCGGAGCCCACCCGCGGTAATGTTGCATAACATTTCTCACACACCGAAAGTACATTCGCAGTTAATCTTTCGATTAACCATAAGAGAAGTATGGGTGTTACTCTTGGTGAGCGAGTTCGTTTTCGCCTGTGTTTTTTTTAAACAAGGTAGGGCAGTGACATGTGACCGCTCCCAGCTGAGTTGTTAACGTTATCTCCACCCAGGATAGATCATGCGAAAATAACAACGCGAAACCTGAGTCATACGTTCGAATATTGGAGAAAATATTGGTAAAGAAGAAATGAATGGAAGGCAGAATATAGAGACAAAGACAGGTAGAACACGATAAAATGAAGAGCACGGTCATTTCGAGACACTTAAATAGGTAAAAAGCAGGCACTCCTAAGATAGAAAGGGGGAGAACACTAAACATTAGAAGTGATAGGCTCATCCGGGAATCGCCTTGATGCGAACTATCGAACGGTTTTTATTTTCGGGTTCGAAACACGGTGGCGTCACGCTCCAGTCTACCCAGCTGTAAATTGGTACTTGGCTCTGCTGGTGAATTAGGGAAAGAGTTTAACATTGGTGGGCGGATAATGGGAACGTGAGTCTGTGGGGGTGCTCCAAACGAATGTACTTAGCAGAAGGCTTTTGTTTTTCTATTTTTCTAAAGTTCGTGGTTACAAGCCATCAGACGATTTGTGGTACTAACGCTGCTAGTGTGAGAGAAAAGCATCCACCCTAACCGCCTACAACGGAAGAGAGTGTGGAAAAGGCTTTCGTCATCACAGAATTGATGAACCACAGCTGCAGGACTCAGCTAGAGTTAAGTTTCTTGTAAAATAGGCGGAAGCAACGGACTTTTGATAAATCTTCACCTACGTCTCCGTGACAAAAACTTTTATCTAAATTTCACCAATCTTTCCATATTTATTTTAACTGTTAAAGACTAATTCATTATTAAAATTGTTACATGTTGTTTTAAAACTAACAATCATAGTCGCTTCAGTTTTTTATATGTATGAAAGCAAACGTATGAGCCAGAATATTTAATAAATATACATCTAGATATATATTTACCTCTAAACAGAGCTATTATTTATAAGAAGAATTTCGTTGGATTACACCAACTGGGGGCTTAAACGGGCTAAACCATTGCTGAAATCCTTCACAATAGGCGACGGACCAGATATAATGCGTTAACAATTGTTCAGCCCAATACAACATTGTTCGTGACTTCTGGAAACATCTTGTGAACCTCCCTTATGGTAGAAGTGTCATTAACCTTCTGTCTGCATCTCTGCCATGAGTAATCTTGCACGCATGTAGATACCTTGGAAGCCAATATTAGATGCTCTTGAGTTTTGGTCACTGTTGGACCACTACTGCAAAGCAGGGGAGGCAATCCGTGACAGCCAGTGGTATACAGTTTACCTGTCTTTGCTAGTGGTATGTGATTTACTTGTCTTTGCTAGTGCTATGTGATTTACCTGTCTTACTAGTGGTAAATGATTTACCTGTCTTTGCTAGTGGTATGTAATTTACCTGTCTTTGCTAGTGGTTTATGTGATTTACCTGTCTTTGCTAGTGGTATATGATTTACCTGTCTTTGCTAGTGGTATATGATTTACCTGTCTTTGCTAGTGGTATATGATTTACCTGTCTTTGCTAGTGATATATGATTTACCTGTCTTTGCTAGTGGTATATGATTTACCTGTCTTTGCTAGTGGTTTATATGATTTACCTGTCTTTGCTAGTGGTATATGATTTACCTGTCTTTGCTAGTGGTATATGGTTTACCTGTCTTTGCTAGAGGTATATGATTTACCTGTCTTTGCTAGTGGTATATGATTTACCTGTCTATGCTAATGGTGTACGATTTAACTTTTTTTTGTGGGGGGGGGGGGGATTTATTATTTAATGATGCACTCATGAGAGGATTATATTAACTCCGTGCTCCTTGTTGCACCTATTTTTGCACACCACAAAGCGTCTATTACCTTGGAACTTTGTGGTGCTCAAAGGGGCGTTACTAAGCGCGTCGTTACGCGTAAGAATTATGACGTAAGTGCTCGTGCACGGCAATGGGGTGGAGGGGGGGGGAATCGTTTTATGTAACCAGCCGAGATGGCAGTGTTTTAAAATGTGTCGCTAGTACCTGCTTAGATATTAGCCAAAATTAAACATTTCCTGGATGAAGAGGCAAGGAAAATGTTCTACATATCTCATATACAAACGCTATTGTTCCACAATCTGGGATGGTTGTTCTGTCTCCAACACAAAAAGGCTCCACTCGCTTCAAAAACGCGCAATGCGCCTTGTTGCTGATAAACACCAATCACATAGTATAGATTTATATAATTATCTTCAAATATTACCCCTCAGGAAGCGCTTCCTCTTTAACAAAGGGAAATTTATTCACAAAATCCTGTCACAGAATGCTCCAAAATATCTTTGGCCCTTTTAAAATACAATGACAGACGTAGTCAGCGCTTAAACAAATTACAGGTACCCAAGCCCAGGCTTGACCTATTTAAAACTAGTTTTGCTTACTCAGCTGCTCATCTTTGGAACAATCTTCCCAATGACCTGAAAAACACGTACAGTCCTTACTCATACAATCGTATACTGTTCAAATACTTTATGAGTGCTGATTATATGCCACCCTAACTGATTGTGTTGTACTTTTATCTAATATACTGCAAAGGAAAGCAATTTCTTCTGAATTGTTGGAGCGTTTCAATGCTGATGGAGAGAACTTTTTGGCTAAGATCGTTACAGGTGACGAAACCTGGGCACATCATTTTGAACCTGAGACAAAAAGACAGTCAATGGAGTGGCATCATCCGCAATCACCACGAAGAAAGAAATTCAAGACAACGCAGAAATGTTGATCTAGTTTTCATTACAATATACTTATTCTTAATATTATATTCTTAATAACTTATATTCTTAATTTTATGATCAGGTACTGTTAATGTATGCTGTTATACTTCCTTGTAATGTTGCACTGTCCTTAAATTAATACTTTCAGTACGCTGGAGAATGTTGAGTAACAGTAATAAAAGATGAGCAAGAGGATGGAAGAATGCAAGAGGGGACTGTGTCCGATTTTCAATCCTTGGCAAATTAATTGCTTTCGTATATGTCTATCTAACTATCTACCTAGTCTGATTCTGGTCTTGAGTTTGAGACGCAAAGGAAATGGAAAGGAAAATGGAAAGTAACTGTTTACCCACCTCATCTTGATGAACCTAAAAAAAAAAAAAAAAAAAAAGTCCCTGAGTCATTCAGTTGAACACCGTATGAACATTTTATAAGTTCTCATAACATAACATACCTCTGAATATGTCTCAAATCACTAATCTACAGTACGAAGAATTCGATTCTTATGTTGTTTTTTTTTTTTTTTTTTTTTTTTTGTTATTATTTTTATTTTATTTTAAAAACACTTTAATTATGATGATTATTGCAAATGTAATATTACTTTTATAATGATAAATGCCTTAATAATGCTCAAAGTAAATGTGAGGATGAAAGGATATTAGTATACATGATGAGAAAGAGAGGAAGGGCAGAATGTCAGACGGGCCTGCGTGCCCAATTCTTAACCCTTTGAAAATAAAGTTCGTTCGTTCGTTCGTTCGTTCCTATGTGATATTCTTGGATGTATCCATAGTATCTATATCTTTATTGGAACCCATAGACGACGTTACTTTGATAATAATGATTATGATTCAATGAACGGACTGCGACGGACTTACACAGAACATGTCGATTATCTATTGATGTCATAAAGTGTAACGGTCAAAATGAGTGTTGGCCCATTGCTGTTGGTCTATGGATTTTCGTGACATTGTCAAGGGTTGATCGTAATAAATGTGTACTGTGTCTGTACACCATGAGTTGATGTACTTATTCCTAAACGTAATACTTGGTCATTGTTCGTGTTAAACATAATCGTCATAATACCTCAAAACTAACCCCTAGAAGAATGTGGTAGTTAGGAAGATGATACTAAACGTCACAATGCTTAATTAAGGAGCGAATGAGTTCGCCTCTAAAACCTAATACGAGTACAATGTTGACTCCACGCTCCGGCGTTAGGAGATACACGGAGACAGAAAAGGGGGGAGGGGGTGAGAGAATTAGTAGGAAAGACTCATTATACAATACTTTTTTTTTTTAAATCAGACAGAACATAGGCGAAGACACACGGCGCTCTTTAATTAAATCACCTTGGGAGCCGCGCTGGCGTAATGCCTACAACTTTGTACTGGCGACCAGGTTTTCATGGTTCAAACCCGGGCGTCAGCGTTTGAATTAATGTTTAGGACCGGAAATTTGACTGAATAACCTGAACGGCTCCTGCACATAAATCCCGTGTGGATGGGAAGGAGCGAAGCTCCTGACCGGGTTGGAAGGAAAGTCCACTGACCCCCCAGCCTCGCAATGACACGTCATTGGGCCAAAAGAGCTGGAAAGATCGAGTGCCGCTGGTTATAGAAAAAAAAACATCACCATTAAAAAATCACTATTTTAAAAAAAATGTTGCTAAATATCTCTTGCATACAATAATCACTTTTTTTTTTTTTTTTTAAGAATAGTAAACGGGCTTCATATATGACAATTGTTTCCTCTATGAAGTAACAAATAACATGGCAGATATTTTTAAAATCTTTTAAATATCTTTTCTGTAAACAGATTTATTCGGTTGTAACTAAAGTTTTTAATTGGTTTCATGAAATACTTTGAAATAATAATAATAATGTAATTGAACTTAATTTTTTTAATGAGAAGGTCTATTAATTTACAACATGGATTCATAACCTGTGGTCCATGAACACCTTTGAAGTTCATATATGTATTCTAGTGTACATAACCTAAACATTTAATTTTACTTTCACAAACATTTTCTACTCGGAAAATTACACTGACTAACACACACACACACAAAATTTTTTTCTTTCTCTAACATTTCTATGTTTTTCTGGTCAATTTTAATGCGCTGTTTTTAAATCTGCAAACCGTTTTTCTCTATCAGGTCGGGATCTCTATAAATACGCAACTGAAGTTTTTTAACAACGCATACAATATTACAACATCATTCGTACAAGAAGTATAACAGTTATGTAGGCTTGAAGTTCTTTGCAGTCGACTTTCGTCGGTGAATGGCATGTGCTACATGGCGATGAAGCATCCAATAATAATCGACAAGCATGGTCACACTCCACCGTCCTTGATAACGTGACTCCGTTTCGGCGATATCTTGATGGAATCGTTATCCATGTTCATCGCTGACTTCGCCAAGGTTGTCAGGGAAAAAGTCAAGTTGCGAATCGAGCAAATGGATTTTGAGGGACGTGTTACAGCCCATAATTCTGTATGCATCTATGCACTGCTTAACAATATGCACATAGTCGACAGATTTGTGATTTCCCAGAAAGTTATCGACGATCAATTTGAATACCATCCATGCGTGAAGTTCACTACCATGTAACAAGTTCTCGAATTGTTTGTCTGCAATAACTTTCCTAATCTGAGGTCCTTGTCGTGAAATATTCCAATCCACATATATAAATTAAAAGGTAAATGCAAAGCCTAACAAATAAATTTAATAAAAGGAAGAAGAATGGTAAAGAACAGTGCTGTCACAATGACAGTACTCGAAATCCCCTTTGTTTTATGCTTCGTCTGCAAATTGTAACGTTTCCACGTTAAATATAAGCCACTGCATAAATACAAGCGTTTCCACAACACATTAAAACGGGTATTGCATTTCTAAGAAAAACATTGAGAGGCACACTGCGTAATGACCTAAATTAATCCTAACATTAATTATACTACGTTACCAAAACGAACGAACAGATGGACTCAAATAGAAAGAGAGAGGGGCGAATGAAAGCAAGGACACATGCAACACTAAACTCGCGTCGCGCGATACACAATTACTACTATCACGCGTGTAAGGCCACATGCACTAACTTTTTTTCAGACGGACAGTGATAAAAACACTAACCTTCCCAGAGTTAGGTTTTAAAAATCCTGAGAAACGCTTATTAGAAAAGATGACATTAGATGGGTTTACGTTTGAAAACATTACAGTACCCAGACAGCACATCTTCGAAACAGGAGGTAGAAGAAATTGCATATTTTGAACGCAGCCACTTAGCTCTTTTAAATTTGTATATTTGGGTTCCTTAGGGCTTGCTGACAAAGAATATGTAAAACGTTACGCAAATAGTCTAGGAATTACCAAATTATAACCAAAATAAAATAGTGGGGGTGCCTGACAGCATGAAATCATTTCTGCTCATAAAATTTTTTATAACGTGTTTGAAAAAACCTTACGTTACGGAAATAGCCTACCATGTTAACTCCAAATTGATTGGAGCGCAACAAATATAAGACTAAACACGATTGGTCGGGCTATAAATACTATCTTGTGTTGTTATGGGAAACGAATAGAAGGGGTACTTTTTTGAAAAGATGTGTGGACGTGGTTTCATTGGGTAGAGCTGCGAATATACTTGATTCAGAGCGTCTGTTCATTGCCACATCTTGTAATAAACCTACTAAGAAGCAGTACGTTGAGCACCAGTGTATATTTGTTATAAAATAAAGCCTGGAACATCGGCAGATCGGAGTTGTGCTATATTCATTGCCAGTCAACGAAACTGTTTATTATTCTATGAATTGTGGTAAGCTTGAAATATTCAATATCTTTTAATGAAAATTGAATGTAAATTGTTAATTTATGCCTGTATATATGTGTAGTTCAGTAGCGAACATGATGTAAAGCCTATAATGCTCCAGCCTGAACAGAAGGTGTCGGAGGAAAGTAAAACTGCATGGAATGGCCAAACAGTACACTGACACCTAGATTATTGATTAGACAGAAATAATGCTGGAATTGCAGAGGCGTAGTAACCATTAGGGAGGGAAATACTGGTATAAAGTATTTCAGATGAAGCTGACAGTTGGCCTAACGCTCTGAACTCAATGTTTGTGATGTATTGTGCTCAGTGTAGAAAGAGAGTATAAATTAGTTATGACGTAGAAGGTACATCCTTCTTGTTTTCAGGGACAGTGGTCTTAAAGTTATTGAGCAGCACCTGGTCAGAGCTTTGCTGAATCCAGAGGTGGACAGCATACTCCTTGGTCCATATAGCAACCAGTGGGGTGGCTCCAGCCCAGGGGACTCATCGAGCAGAGGAGCCTTTTTCTGCAGTCATCACGCAAGATAAGAGAGTGTGGCCATGGAGCTCAACATTATGTACCCCCATCTTAAAATGACAGTGTAAAATACAATTAAGAGGGGAATTTAATTGTTTTAATATCAGGAACTGAGAACATCTCCAATACTAGTTCCAATAAAGACAAACTATTGAAGTCATGATGACAAATACCAACAGAGCTTGAACAAAACAAAACCAGTATTACCTCATATTACTACTACACAACTAACACACATAGGATACTATTAAAAATAGATGTCACTACAAGATTCATATTAATAAATTCTGTACATATAACTTGTAATTAAAATTGATTGTGATTCCTGGTTCCTTTGTATTTGAATCAGGACACATATTCATTCATGACAGCAATGAATACATATTGTTATTTGAAAAGTTATCAGTGACTCCTTTAAGATATCCTTGTAGAGTGTTTTATGTATGTGAGTGTCACAGTGTTGTCAAGTGTAGTGGAATAAATTAAATTGTTTATCTGTCTGTTGTTGTTTTGACTTACACTTCATCATACACATACCCTAGACATATAACGTAGTCATCACACTATTCCAGAATAATTCTGACTGAGGTATACATATGTGGCAGCAAGTAAGGTTATATATAATACACTACTCTTATTAAATATATATATACCTTCACAGCTGATCTCAGTCAGTACACTAAGTCCCCTATAAATATTTATAACATCCCACTTTACCACATATATTGGGGTCTCGCTCTTGGGATTTTGAATCTTTACCTATTACAAATATTGGGGGTAATTCACTTCAGGGAATAATAAGAATTAAAAAGGTATCCTTGGGTGGAATTAAATAAGGTTGAGCTCTCGGTGCCTGTGTTGTCCATTAGATATATATTTAGAGATTGAATTGTTAGTTAGACATTGTATAAACTTACCTGATAGACAATGGCGGACCTAGCCAAATTTCGATCTGCTGCTGTTCAGACTGCAAAAGAGTTAGGATTAGATGGGCAAGTTATGGTTGCCTATGTCACTACTGAATGTGACAAATTTATTGAACGCGAAGAAAGAAGGTTTGAAGCCGAAAGAAAGTTAGAGGCTGAAAGGGAAATTAAGAAGTTACAATTTGAGGCTGAGGCTGAGGCTAAGAGGTTGCAGATTGAGGCTGAGGCTAAGAGGTTGCAGATTGAGGCTGACAAAGAGGCTAAAGCATTGGAAGCCGAGGAAAGAAGACAAGCTGCAGAATAAAGAAGATTGACTGCAGAGAGGGAAGCAGAAAAGGAGGAGAAGAGATTACAAAGGGAACATGAGTTACGACTAAGGGAGTTTGAGTTTCAGGGCCAGGCTCCTGAAAATGGTGCCAGTCCCTTTGCCTCTGATGCCACTGCTAGCCAAGGAGCCTCAACCTCAGCTATGAATTTTCATTTAGATCATTTTGTTGAGAAAGACGATGATATAGAGAGCTATCTAAATAGGTATGAACTATTAGCTACCACATATGGGTTAGAGAGAGAAAGGTGGAGCTTAAAGTTATCTCAGGGACTTCGTGGGGCAGCTTATGAAGTTTTTGCAAAAATGAGCAGAGGTGATCAGGAAAATTATGATATGCTAAAGCAGGCTCTTTTGTTAAGGTATGAAAAGAATGCAGAATTTTATAGGAAAAAATTTAGGAATGCTAAACTACTGTCAGGTGAAACCTATCACCAGTTCTCTGCACGAATAGAGACATACTTGGAGAAATGGACTTCTCTGGGGAAAACCCAAGATCTTAAGGAAATGGTCCTTATAGAGCAATTAAGAGAGTCCATGGCTCCAGACCTGAGAAAGTTTCTCATGGAACAAGGTGCAGAGAGGCTGGGTGAGTTGCTAAATGTTGCTGAAAGGTATCAAGCAGCTCAAGCAGAGGTAACAGGTAATAAAAAGAAACAAGTGGATAACTTTAGGGCACCACAGAACTTTAATAAATTTGATCCTAGGGATCAAAACAAAGGTAAGCACAGTTTGATAGGCCACGGTATGAAAATAAAAATAAATTCCCACAATTCGATGAAAGGAAATATGATGAAAGAAAATCTTTCAACCAAGGAAAAAGGTGGTGTAAAAATTGTCAGATGGACAATCATGACACTGACCGTTGCAGAAGGAAACCTGTGTATATGGCACCCTTCAGGTCAGGTCGACCTCAAGACAGGAGGAGGATATTATGTTAGATACCACTCCAGAAGAGATGAGGAAGGCACAGGCTGGGGATAAAACACTCAAGCCTTGTTTCAGAAAATTGTCAACTTGTCATACAACACCAGGCAAGGGAGATTTTTACATGAAAAACAAGTTGATGTATAGGAAGACTGGAGCTAGATCCAAAGGTCAGGGACAGCTGGTACTTCCTAAAAGATATAGGGCAGACTTAATAAGGAGCCTACATGTGAAACCAGATGGGGACCATGAGAAGATAGGTACCATCATTCAAAAGGTGGCTCACAATTATTATTGGCCCAAAGCAAGATGGGACATTGAGAATTTTGTAGAAAGGTGTAGCATAGCACATGAGGGAACACCCACAAGTGGGAACATTGATCAGGACCTGGACACGCCACGGGGCACAATTAGGCCTGATAATAAAAAGAAAAATAGATTTGATAAAGTGGACCAAATGGAATGGGAAGCCCCTTTTCACGGACAAGCTTCACTTAACTGTTTTACAATGGCCACTATGCGGAGAGTGCAAAAAGATGTCTTACCCAGGATAAGCCGAATAGTCCTCAATCGGACTTAAACAAACTGGAGGAAGAGGATGTAGAGAGGATATCTCTCATCAAGAATTTTAAGTGGGGAGAAAGCCCCAAAAGAAAAATTGGTAGCGGTCGTTTTGTGAATGATAATTCTGGGAGGAAAAATCATCACTATAAAGCTTCGAGTGGAAGAGACCATACCGGTGCATGGACAAATAGGTCCACAAAATTAAAGGTCCATATGTAGCTTTGTTAAGAACGTGGACTGATGAAAAGGCAGAGGAAAACATTACATCTTCATACCAATATGTGAATGAGCTGACCACTCGTTTAAAAACTGGCTGGAAACTTGCCAATGAAAATTTGAAACAAGCCAGGAAGAAACATGCTGCCTATTATAACAGGAAGGCGAAAGACAGAGATTTGGCTGTGGGAGAGAAAGTACTGCTTCTTTTGCCCGGGAGTCAGAATAAGTTACAAATTGGATGGCAGGGTCCATATACAGTTCTAGAGAAGGTGTCTAGAACAAATTATAAGATAGATAAGAAAGGGAAAGAAAAAATCTATCATGTGAATCTCCTGAAGAAATATTTGGAAAGAGAACATCAGGAAGAGACACACTTGTTGACCTTGTCCATCGCCATGGAGATGAAAAAGGAACCACTTTCATCATTTGAATATCCATTACACCCCTGTGAGACAGCAGCACAGGTGAAAATCAGTACACATTTAACGAAAACTCAGAAAGAGAGAGTGCAACAGGTTCTAAATAATCATGCAGAGGTGTTAACAGACCGACCAGGGCATACAAACCTATTGGAATATCCTATGAAACTGATAGACCCCACACCTGTCTGTATGAAACCATATTCGATTCCGTTTGCTAAGGAGAAAGCTTTGAAGGAAGAGATAGACTATCTGTTGAAGGAAGGAATTATTTCGCACAGTGAATCTTCGTATAGTTCCGGTGTTGTACTCTTAAGGAAGCCCTCTGGAGAACATAGACTCTGTATAGATTACAGGAGACTGAATGCTATTACAGAAGGACAGGTGGATCCATTGCCGGATACAAATCAGCTGTTTGCCAGACTAAATAAAGCTAAATATTTCTCAAAGTGGATCTGAGTAAAGGATACTATCAGATTCCAGTAAAGCCTGAGGTTAGACCATACCTAGCTTTTAGTACCTCAGAAGGACACTATGAGTTTAATAGATTGCCATTTGGATTGCAGAATGCGCCTAGTGTCTTCTCTAGAATGATGAGAAAATTGTTGGATGTAAACATTTCGGAGGAACGTAATGAATCCCTGAGTTGCCTCTTTGATTGAGGATATTCCGAATGTTTCATACAGGATAATAAGAAGATTATGGGACCCACTACGAAAACTCTGCTATCACCAGGTATATGTTATCTCCTCATAACGTACATTTTGAGGGAAATATAATGTTCTCTGGACATGTCATTGCGCAGACTCAGAGAAGAGAAATGGTGAATACGGGTTGCGAAGCAGCATTAAGACAAGCACTCACACTTGCGGCTGTTCAGTAACATAACCGAAATATATTATTGGTTGTAGAAGTCTGAGGCAGATTTCATGAGTAGTGCCTACTCTGAATGGACCCAACTACATAAAACCATGATAGCACCACAGCAGAGTAAAGTCAAGTTGACTTACATTTATCTATGTGTATATAGAATAAAGGACTGACATGGGATGTCTGTTTTAAGAGGGGAGGTGTCGTGAAATATTCTAATCCACATATATAAATTAAAAGGTAAATGCAAAGCCTAACAAATAAATTTAATAAAAGGAAGAAGAATGGTAAAGAACAGTGCTGTCACAATGACAGTACTCGAAATCCCTTTGTTTTATGCTTCGTCTGCAAATTGTAACGTTTCCACGTTAAATATAAGCCACTGCATAAATACAAGCGTTTCCACAACACATTAAAACGGGTATTGCATTTCTAAGAAAAACATTGAGAGGCACACTGCGTAATGACCTAAATTAATCCTAACATTAATTATACTACGTTACCAAAACGAACGAACAGATGGACTCAAATAGAAAGAGAGAGGGGCGAATGAAAGCAAGGACACATGCAACACTAAACTCGCGTCGCGCGATACACAATTACTACTATCACGCGTGTAAGGCCACATGCACTAACTTTTTTTCAGACGGACAGTGATAAAAAACACTAACCTTCCCAGAGTTAGGTTTTAAAATCCTGAAAAACGCTTATTAGAAAAGATGACATTAGATGGGTTTACGTTTGAAAACATTACAGTACCCAGACAGCACATCTTCGAAACAGGAGGTAGAAGAAATTGCATATTTTGAACGCAGCCACTTAGCTCTTTTAAATTTGTATATTTGGGTTCCTTAGGGCTTGCTGACAAAGAATATGTAAAACGTTACGCAAATAGTCTAGGAATTACCAAATTATAACCAAAATAAAATAGTGGGGGTGCCTGACAGCATGAAATCATTTCTGCTCATAAAATTTTTTTATAACGTGTTTGAAAAAAAACCTTACGTTACGGAAATAGCCTACCATGTTAACTCCAAATTGATTGGAGCGCAACAAATATAAGACTAAACACGATTGGTCGGGCTATAAATACTATCTTGTGTTGTTATGGGAAACGAATAGAAGGGGTACTTTTTTGAAAAGATGTGTGGACGTGGTTTCATTGGGTAGAGCTGCGAATATACTTGATTCAGAGCGTCTGTTCATTGCCACATCTTGTAATAAACCTACTAAGAAGCAGTACGTTGAGCACCAGTGTATATTTGTTATAAAATAAAGCCTGGAACATCGGCAGATCGGAGTTGTGCTATATTCATTGCCAGTCAACGAAACTGTTTATTATTCTATGAATTGTGGTAAGCTTGAAATATTCAATATCTTTTAATGAAAATTGAATGTAAATTGTTAATTTATGCCTGTATATATGTGTAGTTCAGTAGCGAACATGATGTAAAGCCTATAATGCTCCAGCCTGAACAGAAGGTGTCGGAGGAAAGTAAAACTGCATGGAATGGCCAAACAGTACACTGACACCTAGATTATTGACTAGAAAGAAATAATGCTGGAATTGCAGAGGCGTAGTAACCATTAGGGAGGGAAATACTGGTATAAAGTATTTCAGATGAAGCTGACAGTTGGCCTAACGCTCTGAACTCAATGTTTGTGATGTATTGTGCTCAGTGTAGAAGAGAGTATAAATTAGTTATGACGTAGAAGGTACATCCTTCTTGTTTTCAGGGACCGTGGTCTTAAAGTTATTGAGCAGCACCTGGTCAGAGCTTTGCTGAATCCAGAGTCGGACAGCATACTCCTTGGTCCATTAGCTATCAGTGAGGTGTCTCCAGAGCCCAGGGGAGAAATCGAGCAGAGGAGTCTTTTCCTGCCGCCATCACGCAAGATAAGCTGATGTGGCCATGGAGCTCAACATTATGTACCCCCATCTTAAAATGACAGTGTAAAATACAATTAAGAGGGGAATTTAATTGTTTTAATATCAGGAACTGAGAACATCTCCAATACTAGTTCCAATAAAGACAAACTATTGAAGTCATGATGACAAATACCAACAGAGCTTGAACAAAACAAAACCAGTATTACCTCATATTATTACTACACAACTAACACACATAGGATACTATTAAAAATAGATGTCACTACAAGATTCATATTAATAAATTCTGTACATATAACTTGTAATTAAAATTGATTGTGATTCCTGGTTCCATTTGTATTTGAATCAGGACACATATTCATTCATGACAGCAATGAATACATATTGTTATTTGAAAAGTTATCAGTGACTCCTTTAAGATATCCTTGTAGAGTGTTTTATGTATGTGAGTGTCACAGTGTTGTCAAGTGTAGTGGAATAAATTAAATTGTTTATCTGTCTGTTGTTGTTTTGACTTACACTTCATCATACACATACCCTAGACATATAACGTAGTCATCACACTATTCCAGAATAATTCTGACTGAGGTATACATATGTGGAAGCAAGTAAGGTTATCTATAATACACTACTCTTATTAAATATAGATACCTTCACAGCTGATCTCAGTCAGTACACTAAGTCCCCTATAAATATTTATAACATCCCACTTTACCACAGTCCTACAAAGATACCTTCCTTTATCTTTGCATCGCTAACTTGCGGAAACTTTTCTCGAAGATAAGTGAAAGCTTTGCTCGTTTTATCTAACGCTTTTATGAAATTCTTCATGAGCCCCAACTTTATATGTCACGGTGGTAAAATGATGCTGTCTTTGTTAACTAATGGCTCGTGTATTACATTTTTATGCCCGAGCTGCATACGATCCCTGATAGGCCACACCTTTCTTGCATAATGTTTCTGTCGGTTGTGGCTGTCCCATTCACATAGGAAGCAACAAAATTTAGTATACCCAGTCTGCATGCCCGTGAGAATTGCAATGACCTTTAGGTCTATCCAAATCCGCCATTGGTAGTCATTGTACTTTATTTTTGCCAAAAGTATAGCCATATTGTCATAAGTTTCTTTCATATGAACAGAGTAGGCGACTGGAATTGATGAAAATAAATTTCCGTTATGCAATAACATGGCTTTTAGACTAGTCTTGGAAGAGTCGATGAAAAGTCGCCATTCGTTGACTATGTGCTCATGACCGAGGTGCATCATTAGACCGTTTACATCTTTGCAATAGCAAATGCCATCATTCATCTCAAAGTATTGAACAAGTTCTCTGTGTCTATGACGAAATTTAGATATCGGAGTATTGGGCGCTAAAAGATTCCATTCTTTGAGTCGTGAACCGAGTAATTCCGCTTGTCCTTTGGTAAGAGCGAGATCACGTATAAGATCTGAAAGTTCTGAATGGTTAATTAAGTGAACACCATCATTCACCGGTATATAATCCGAGTCAGAATTAGTTTCTAAAGCAGGTAAACTATCACTTTCTGATGGTTCATTCACGTCCAACGGATATTGTTCTGGTGGAACTGGGATCGGACACGTGATTGGATCATGGGGCACTGGTTTCGAAACCGATTCAATATTTGGATAAACCACAGACTTTCTAGTTTTAAAAGTGAAACCATGGATATTTGTCAAGCAGAAGTAACAATCAGTAGCGTGATTTGTCTGTTCACGTCATATTACTGATTGAATTTTTATGGAAATAATTGTAGTTTTATTCTGACGTCCTAATTGGCAGTTTGGGTGTGTGGATTTTCGTGAACCAGCGTCTCGATATCAATGTCAATCGAACGGTTTCGGATGCTGGCGGCAGGCAGTAAAACATTGCTTTCCACCGGACGTTTTGAGTTTAATCTCAAAAGTATGAATTATACCATATAATTAAAAGAAAATATTTGTTGTACGAACGCGGCCACAAAACAATTTTACGCGAGCCACTTTTGCCCGCGGGACTGCAGTTGGACCACGCTGGGCTATGTACATGTTTGTTTCTATGAAGGGGTCCGTAGCCTTCACATGACAATCAAAGGGATCCGTAGAACAAGAAAGGTTAAAGAGCCCCTAGTCTATAGTGCTCTAGCTCATGGTGTACCAGGAGGAACGAAATAAAATTAATCTAATGCATGCATTGATTACGGTTCCTCAGAATGTAGTTAAAATTCAAAGGGTGGTTATACGAGGGATTGTGCAACGGAATCTTTTCAAGAGCAAACACACATCAAATACATACTTATCAATGTTTTTTTTCATAATTAATCAAAATAGAAATACACATTGTGAAACAAGGAAGGTCATCATTCGCAAACAAAGACGATCTAAAATCTAAACTGTTTTTATTAGAAATTTTGTTCATGCTCGAGCACATACCAACCGCACGCAGTAACCACACATAAAGATATAAATACACCGCACAAATCGTAATATATACAACAGTAATCTGAAACAGTGCAATAATAATGTAATACGTCAGGAAAAATTTGGAAATACAATTGCCTTTTTTTAAAACGGGCACTATGAATTGATATGTGTTTTAAAGAATGCAAAAAAGGCGGGTAAATGCATTTTGTACAGTCAGCATAGTTCTGAGTTTTCAGGAAGTTATTTTATATTGTAAAGCACATTTAGAAAAATTAAAATTTGAAAAGCGCATCTATCTAGCAATTTCATACAACATTTATAGTTTACGGGTTAATGTGAGATGTAAGCGCATGGGAGACCATTCAGTTAATATCCATAAATGTACGCAATGTGCCAGTTGCAAGGTGTTTAGGCATACCAAAAATGCATAAAGAACAACAAAACGCAGATTGTGTGCTGCAGCACACAGACATGATGAGTGCCAAAAGGCTAAGGGGGGACGAAAGGTACAACAACAAAAATTACGAAAATTTGCATACAGTCGGGGAAACCAGTGTGCCAGATATCAAGAATGTAAACTGTTCAACTTACAGTGGCCAACACCTCAGCAAAAATAGCCAAAATCAGCGAGGCAAATTAAAAATCAGAAAATGGAACAAGAAAAATCACTAATCATCAGTGAAATATAGCAAGATGTAGAAAAGAACAAATGAACAGAAAACCAAAACCTATTTGGCAAAGGAAAATGGCATTGGTTAGATTCCACTAATGTTTTATTGTTTAAAGTGAGATCTTTAGACTAGCCTTTTAGCTGGCATATTAAAAAGCTCTAGATAGTTGGTTTCCTAGTTAAAAAATTCTCAAGCTAGCGTTCTCATCTTTCAGTCATGAACTGCATGAGATTTGAACGCGTTCTTTTTACTTAAATGAAGTTAACATTCGATAAAATATAAATTAGTTTTAATTTCCACCGTTTTGTTGATGAATTCGATGCATTATTCCAAATTCTTAATATTTTGAAAACTGAATACTGACATGATTTTATTGAGGGAGATCTTTAGAGAGCTCAGTGTTTCAAATGTAGATCTCCGCTACTCCTTGGTTGCCTGCTGCAAAGATTTTACATCATTGTCGTGAAACGAGTGTAACCCACTACTTTGTTAATCACTATGTCGAGATACAGATTTGCTTCAACCAATCAACGAGCAACGTTCACCAGTCTCTGAGACAGAATAAATTAACGGCCATCATGTTCACGCAAGATGGCGGATTAAAACTGAATAAAATTAGGCTGTACGGCGTTTGGGACTAAACCGGAGGAAACCAATCAGCTTGCTCCGCCAGGAACCAACCGAAAGCCTTGCTTAAGAATTCACCTACCTATATAATCGGGCGGATTTTATGCATAATCACACATCACCGACACGGCGCCAGAGATACCGACCGACTGAAGATTTATAGCTTACCTGGAGTGCAATGACCTGCAGCCTGCTTTGCTAAAGTCGAATCAAAATCTGGCCGGTTTGAATCTTAGAGGGTAAATATATTTACGATAACCTTTGGGAAAATAGGCTTTCAGCAGGTCTATAATGTTGGTATTTGTTGTGTGTCATTGAAATTTTAACTTTGGAAAATTTAAGGGAAGCTGTCAGTACTTTCCAAAAAAATAAATCACCCGGGCCAGATGGGTTAACTGCCGAATTTTACGGTTTCTTTTTTCCAATGTTAGGCCCCCTTTTAATTAAAGTATTTGAGGAAGCCTTCCAGAAAGGAGAGCTTCCCAACAGCCTAAATGAATCCTTTATTACTTTAATACCTAAAGATAATGCTGACAAAAAGTCAATAAAAAATTACAGGCCCATTTCACTTTTAAATACTGACTATAAAATCCTGGCCAAGGCTCTCACCTTAAAACTTAAACCATTCATGCAGAACATGATACATGTAGATCAACAATGCAGTGTAAACGGTAGAAATATTTGTAGACACACACATTTTATAAGAGACTTAATTACATACACACACGATAGACACTGTCAAAGTGCAATACTATCATTAGATCAGGAGAAAGCCTTTGACAGAGTATCGCATTCTTTCTTACATAAAACTTTACAAGCAAACAACATAGGGGAATATTTTAGAACATGGGTGGACATTTTATACAAAAAACCCCATAGTAAAATTTTGATTAATCATAGTTTAACTGACCCAGTTAAACTGACAAGGTCAGTAAGGCAGGGGTGCCCTTTGTCTCCCCTTTGATATGTATTAACACTAGAACCAGTTCTGGAAAGAATAAGGCAAGATGTAAACATCATGGGAACCTTTGTACCCGGGAAAGGGGAAAGAAAATTATTAGCGTATGCTGATGATACATTATTCCTTCCAGCAACTGTGGATTTCATAAGGAATATATTAGAAATCTTTACAGAGTTTGGATACGCTAATGAATCCAAACTAAATGTTCAGAAATCTAGTATAATGGGATTAGGCAGATGGGCAAATAAAACAGATTTCCCTTTTCAGTTAACGCAAGTTAACAGAATCAAAATTTATGGAATAAATTATTCCTGTAACCCTCATGACCCCAGAACAGATACATGGGTAAAGTTATTAGATAAAATCCAAAACATGTTAGAAAAATATAAATATAAGACAGCTACCATTTTCAGAAGAAGCATCATAGTGAACTGTTTCATTATGCCTAAAATAATATATGTAGCAAATATAAAGATGGTACCCAAAAAGATAGTGACAGGAATAAACAAGCTAATTAGGCCTTTCATTTTTAGGAGCACTAAAGCTAGTATTAAACGCCAAACACTAATACAACCTAAAAACAAACGGGGGATAGCCCTACAAGACATTGAAACTAAGATTAAAGCCTTAAGGATCAGATACATATGGGAGATCATTAAATACCCAGACCTTTATCCATTAGCGCATTACTATATGGGGATTAGGTTAACTAAATTTTGTCAACTTGATAATAATAAACCTCACTCTTTCGGCACCCCACCACCTTTTTATAGAATATGTTTACAAAATTTAAAAGGGAATGAACATTTAGTAAAACAAGACACCAAACTCATATACAAACTGTTAGTTGGAGCACAAGAACCCTACTTAGGTACACGGATAAAACGAGGGTACAACCTTTTCATAACAGACTACACGCAGAGCTTCACAAACATTCATGCATTAGACGTTAAACCACAAGCCAAACAAGTCACGTACAGGTTACTGTACAGTTTAACGCCTATTGTGAGTGAGCGATCGGCAAAAAAAGCTGGCAAAGCGCCACCAAAGTGTAAACTGTGCAGTAACAACACAATAGAAACAGAGGACCACTTGTTTTACACATGTAAAACAGTGGCCCCTACATTAAATAAACTAAGAACACTGATAGCTTCCAAAACACCGCAATCACTCAACATGTATCAAGCGGTCATGTTGAATACTTTACCGACGTTACCGAGACAGACGGAGCTTATACTCCTAACCTTATTAGCTGAATTTAGATACTTAGTATGGACGTGTAGGAACAGAGCAGTACATGACGGTATACACTACGACCACAACATATTTGCACAAATATATGAACGTATAACACAAAACATAGCAGAACAAATTTAAAAAAAATGTTTCTTGTTGTTTATTAATTAAACCTTTATTGACCTTTCGGTCGCCATGCAAAGCAAGCTAGCTTTGTTTGTAAATATTTCACATCATATAATGTAAATATCCTTGTACCATCCTTTGCTGTATCATCATTTCTTTAGTACATTCATCTCCTCATGGTCGAAATTCTTCTTGTTGTAATGCTACGATATTGTTTAGAATTCTTGATATCTTTGCTTTACGAACAATGTAGAATGTGGACAGCCTTTATGTGTGTGTACTAGTGTGGGTGTGTGAATGTGTACTAGTGTGGGTGTGTGGGTGTGTGTGTATGTGTGTGTATGTGTCTGTGGGTAAGTGGGATGTGTGTGCGTGCATATATATACATACATATATAGTCATAAGTGCCCCTATTGGCATATTTGTACATCCCTTTTTACCTTTATTGCCACACTGTTGTAAACTTTGTGTTTGGATACAAATGTTGTTACAATCAGAACCCAATAAAGGTTTTTATTTTTTTTTTAAATGTGTGTCATTTATATCAGGTTACTGATTGTATCTTGGGGGAATTAAGTATAATGATGGTATTTCATATTATGATTGAATAGACAAAGACTAATAGGACTCATACCTCAATCTATTGTCTCCTATAACTCAATCTATTGTCTCACATGACTTCAGTCTATTATCTCCGATAAGACCAACTGCCATATAACCAAAACAGTCCTTGTTAGGACTCAACCTATTGTCTCCTATACTTCAGTCTATTATCTCAGCAAAACAGTCCTTGTTAGGACTCAACCTATTGTCTCCTATACTTCAGTCTATTATCTCAGATAAGACCAACTGCCATATAACCAAAACAGTCCTTGTTAGGACTAAACCTATTGTCTCCTATACTTCAATCTATTATCTCAGACCAACTGCAATATAACCAAAACAGTCCTTGTTAGGACTCAATCTATTGTCTCATCTAACTCCAATCTATTATCTCCTATAACTCCAACCTGATATATCACCAAACAGTCCTCGTCGCATATACTCCTATCATAAGAACATAACGTTATTGTTAGGATATATGTTACCAGCTTGTATAGCACTCGTCAGAGAGGGCCTGGTATATTATAGGGGGAAGAAAATGGTTGTATCACACGTAGGTGTACATATTATTGGATGTATTCATGTATTGAACTTATATTGTGGGATGTATTCATGTATTGAATGTATTCATGTATTGAATTTATATTATTGAATGTATTCATGCATTGAATTTATATTATTGAATGATATCCATGTATTAGTTTATCAGAAAGAATGTTTTGCAAGTAGACACCTGTCTTGTCTCGCTATTGCTAAATCATACTGAGCCATGTTGTCATTCATCCTACATGCAGACACTGAGACACGCTCATATCATATACAATAGAAATAGGTGGGCTTGAGGACAGAAATTAGCCCCTATTTTTGCTTGTTACAGGTTCATACGTGTCATAAAAACTGAGATCGTGGGTCGTCAATCCAGCTGCCTGGAACTCCGCAGGAGCATAGAGGTTGTCAAGACTCTATATCTTTAGTCCCCCTCAGTCTTGAGTGGGCTAACGAAACGATCAACAGCTGGTGTTTTGTGTCAACCAAACCAAGAAGGACAGCACTTCTAAGAGATGAGTACACATTAGTACCATTTCTGTCGGCATTGTGAGCAAAATCTAAGTCAATGAAGAAAACGTGAAGTAGCATAGCAAGAGACAAAAATAACAGCATAGCTGATAAGTGTTATATTCTTAATTAACAGCACAGCTGATACATGTACTATAATTGAATAACAGCACAGCTGATATAATTTTTGTTCCTATAATTGGAAAACTTGTTGTAATATTTATTTACATATATATATATATATATATATATATATATATATATATATATATATATATATATATATATATATATATATATATATATATATATATATATATATATATATATATATATATATATATATATATATATATATATATATATTTGTAAATCATATGTAAACTTACAAATTCATTACATTCCATTTTTCAACATTCACCCTTCAGCACAAGAGTAGATAATGTATATACTAAATAAATAATAAGGAAATTGTATTTGAACGACTTGTCAATTTTATCAGTGTTAAGTAAAATCTGTTTCCTTGGTTTTTTAATATCACAGTTAGTTACACAGCGGAGGTGGCACTTTATGTCGGTCTCCTCTCTACAATTGTTTCGAGATCAGATCATTCACAGCCGTAACTAACTTGTGACACCAGTAGTTCTCTCAGACACTGGGACTTCACCATTTTCTGCAGAAATTATATTTATGTAATTGTCAGTACTATACTGATCTTAAAGCCACTAAAAACCTCACGCCACACTGGGGGCTCGTTCCTGGGATATTTCTGTATATCTTGAGCCATACTTAGTCTATTCATCTATCTACGAACTCTATCTTGTGCCACCCATAGATAACATAAGAAACAGATTTTTGAAGAAAAAAATTCTATAATAGGATTTAAAAAAAAAAAAACAATATTTTCTTAGGAGGAGTACCATTTAGTACTCAGTAAATAGTTGATGCTCACAAAGTTGCACGGAAATTTTTTGTTCATTTAAATTAATTAAGTTTAATTACAATAATTTGGTTATAGTAAATATACATACCCTATCTAAGTAACGCCATGGCTGATCTAGTGAAGTTCAGAACTGCGATCATGCAGATGGGTAAGGAATTAAATATGACAGGTGAAGCTCTCACTCAGTATGTCACAACAGAAGTGGACAAACATATGGATAGGGAAGAAAGGCGGTTGCAAGCAGAAGCTGAAAGAGAAGCCAAAAGACTGGAAGCTGAGAGAGAAACCAAAAGATTAGAAATGGAAGCCAAGAAATGGGAGGCTGAAAATGAGGCAAAGAAAATTGAAGCTTAGGAAAGGAAATTACAAGCAGAGAGAGACCATCAGTTGAGATTAAAAGAGCTTGAAATTCAGGTAAATACTGGCAATAATGGTGGTAGCTTACCTCACTCTGAGAGTAGTTCCAGCCAGAGCACCTCAAGTGGGGCCATGAATTTTCATCTGGACCCATTTGTTGAGAAAGAAGACGCCATTGAGTCGTACCTGGATAGATACGAAAGACTTGCCACTACCTATGGCTTAGGGAAAGAAAAGTGGAGTCTTAAACTATCTCAGGGATTGAGAGGTGTGGCCTACGATGTATATTTGAAGCTCTCAAGAGATGACCAGGAAGATTATGAAATCCTGAAACAGGCACTGCTTGTGAGATATGAAAAGAACTCGGAATCATATAGAAAGAAATTCCGAACCACTAAACTTCTTCCAGGAGAAAACTATCACCAATTCTCTGCTAGACTGGAAACTTATTTGGAAAAATGGAGTAGTTTAGGAAAGTGTCAGAATCTAAAAGAAATGATAATGATGAAGCAAGTGAAAGAGTCCATGCCTCAGGAAATGAGGAAGTTTATCATGGAACAAGGAGCAGAGAGATTGGAAGATATTGTAACTGTTGCTGAGAGATATCAAGCAGCTCAGGCAGAATTATTAGGAAATAAGAAGAAGCAGGGTGAAAACTTCAAATTATCGCAAAACTATACCAAATATGAACAAAAGGACCATACCACAAGGAACAAACAAAGGTTTGACCAAAAGGACAAAAACCCTCTAAGATCGGATAAGACACCTTACCGGAAGGAAGGAAAGTGGTGTAAAACTTGTCTAATGAGTAACCACAATACTGCGAACAGCAGAAGGAAGAATCCTCCTCATCATGCTGCGTGTCTTACAACAGGGAATCAGGGAAGGAAGGAAATGGCAGTAAGTCAGAAAGACTTCCATCATCCCCCTGTCTGTGAGGAAGTGACCGTGAATGGCACTCAAGTACTGTGTTTATATGACACAGGATTGGACTTTGATTCAGTTGTGTGCTCTTCTTTAGTGAGTCCTGACCAGATAACCACAGAAACAGTGGAAATCAGAGGACCGATCAAGGGAGCAAGAACCATGACACTACCCATAGCTCGAATCAACATAAGATCTCGCTATGTGGAAGGAGAAATCAAAGCAGCAGTGATGGACGACCCTATTTACCCTTTGATTTTGGGGTGTAAGTATTTTTCCTTGGAGAACCTATAAAACCCGTAGTTATGGCAACAGTCCAGACCAGGGAAAGCTCCAGGACAATGGAGGAGAATCCTATCAATACTCATCCAGAAGAGATGAAAAAGGCTCAAGCAGCAGACAGCACATTGAAGCCTTGTTTTGGCAAATTGCCTAAAGCACATAACCCTCCAGAGAAAGGAGACTTGTATATGAAGAATGGCCTACTATACAGAAAAGCTGGAACAGGACCTAAAGGCATGGACAGCTTGTAGTGCCAAAATCTTACAGGGAGAAGGTTATGACGCTAGGACATGCTATACCCTTCAGTGGACATATGGGAATAGGGGCCACTGGACAAAGGATAGCCTGTCACTACTTTTGGCCAGGAATTACAGAGGACATAAAAAGATATGTAAGATCCTGTCCATGAATGCCAAAGAGTAGCTCCTAAGCATAGGACTGCGCCAGCAACACTGGGAGAAATGCCTATTATGGGAACCCCGTTTGAACGTGTTGCAGTGGATATTGTTGGACCCCTCACTAGGACCAAGAAGAGAAATGCATATATCTTAACCTTGGTTGATACTTGCTCTATGTGGGGAGAAGCAGTGGCCATGTCAGCTATAGATTCAAAGCATGTGGCAGAGGCACTGTTGACAATATTCACCCGATTAGGTTTCCCGCATCAGATATTGACTGACAATGGGTCTCAGTTTAAGGGAAAGCTAACACAAGAAGTATTCAGGATATTTCAAGCCAGGCACTATCATTGTAGTCCCTACCATGACCAAGGGAACGGTCAAGTAGAGCGGTTCAATGGTACGCTAATTTCAATTCTTTGAAAGCTGGCGAGTGAAAAACCTGATACTTGGTATCAGTATGTACTTACCCGCTGCACTATTTGCATATAGGGAAGTACCCCACAATTCAACTGGATTGGCTCCAGCTACATTGTTGTTTGGAAGACCAATAAAAGGTCCACTGGAAGCATTGCTGCGGACATGGACTGATGAAAAGGCAGAGGAAACAGTGACTTCCTCATACCAGTACGTCAACGAGTTGACATCTCGATTGAAAGCAGGTTGGAAACTGGCCAATGATAACTTAAGACAGGCCAGGAGGAAGCATGCTGCGTACTACAACAAAAAAGCAAAGGATAGGGAACTGGAGGTGGGTGAAAAGGTGTTATTACTGTTGCCAAGCAGCAATAATAAATTGCAGATTGGATGGCAGGGACCCTATGTCATACTGGAGAAACTTTCCAGGACCAATTATAAGATTGACAAGAAAGGAAAGGAGAAGGTATATCATGTCAATCTTCTTAAAAAATACTATGACAAGGAATCATCAGAAGTTGCACATATCATGACCCTAGCCATTGCATTAGAAATGCACGGTGAACCACTTCACTCTATGGAGTATCCACTCACAACTACAGAGGATTATGTTCAAGTAAATATTAGTGAACATTTAACTCCAGAGCAGAAGAAGAGGGTTCAGAAAGTGTTGGAAACCCATGCTGATGTGCTCACAGATAAGCCAGGTCGTACGAATCTGTTAGAGTACGACATGAAGGTTACCGACCCTACCCCAGTATGCATGAGAACATACCCTATACCCTATGCGAAAGCCCAAGCACTAAGGGAGAAAGTTGATTATCTGTTAAAGGAGAAAATTATCTCGAAGTCAGACTCTCCCTATAGCTCAAGTGTGGTGCTATTGAGAAAACCGAGTGGTGAACACAGGTTATGTATTGACTACCGGAAGCTTAATGCGATCACAGAATCTCAGGTGAACCCATTACCTGACACCAACCAGCTGTTCTCTACACTGAGTAAGGCTAGGTATTTATCGAAGGTAGATCTAAGCAAGGGATACTACCAAATACCAGTGAAACCAAAAGTTAGGAAAATGCTGGCATTTAGTACATCAGACGGACACTACGAGTTTAATGTACTACCCTTTGGGCTGAAAAATGCTCCCAGTATCTTTTCAAGAATGATGAGGAAATTGTTGGAACCTCTACAAAATCCCCATATCACTAACTTTATGGATGACATTCTTGTTGCTACAAACACATTTGAAGAGCATATAGTAGCGCTCTCCATGTTGTTTGACAGACTGAGAGAAACTGGATTGACTGCACGTCCAACCAAGTGTTATATCGGTTGTAAGGAGTTGGAATTCTTAGGTCACACTATTTCTACAGGTCATATGTCTCCTGACCCAAAGAATATAGAGAAGTTAAAGAAGGCACCCAGACCTCAAACGAAGAAAGATGTGAGATCATTCGTGTCATTATGTGGGTTCTATCAGAAGTACATACCCCACTTTAACTCTCTTTGTGCACCATTAACTAACTTAACGAAGAAGGGACAGCCTGATAAAATCCAATGGAATGCTGATTGTGAAAAAGCTTACACAAAGCTAAAAGCAAAACTCACCAGCAAACCAATCCTTACACTACCCGATATCACACAGGAATTTGTATTAAGGACGGACGCTAGCAGTATAGGTACTGGTGCAACTCTCTTGCAGAAATCAAAAGCCCAGCCGGAGGAACTTTTACCAGTCGCCTACGCCAGTAGGAAGCTGAATGCAGCTGAGTTGAACTACTCGACCATAGAGAAAGAATGTTTAGCTCTAATTTGGTCCATCAACAAATTTTCACCTTATCTGAATGGGACACACTTCATTGTCCAAAGCGATCACCAACCTTTAACATTCTTGGCTGCATCTAAAAAGCTAAATTCGAGATTGTTAATGTGGAGTCTGCTTCTTGCGCCTTATTCCTTTACCGTGAATTACATCCCGGGAAGAGACAATGTAGGAGCTGATTTTTTAAGTCGACTCCCTAGTACTCTGGAAGGACAGACGCAAAAGGATTAACCACAGCAGGGGTTTACACGTCAGCTATGACAAGTCACAGCTAGGAAAGGAGGGGGCTATGTCGTGAAACGAGTGTAACCCACTACTTTGTTAATCACTATGTCGAGATACAGATTTGCTTCAACCAATCAACGAGCAACGTTCACCAGTCTCTGAGACAGAATAAATTAACGGCCATCATGTTCACGCAAGATGGCGGATTAAAACTGAATAAAATTAGGCTGTACGGCGTTTGGGACTAAACCGGAGGAAACCAATCAGCTTGCTCCGCCAGGAACCAACCGAAAGCCTTGCTTAAGAATTCACCTACCTATATAATCGGGCGGATTTTATGCATAATCACACATCACCGACACGGCGCCAGAGATACCGACCGACTGAAGATTTATAGCTTACCTGGAGTGCAATGACCTGCAGCCTGCTTTGCTAAAGTCGAATCAAAATCTGGCCGGTTTGAATCTTAGAGGGTAAATATATTTACGATAACCTTTGGGAAAATAGGCTTTCAACAGGTCTATAATGTTGGTATTTGTTGTGTGTCATTTATATCAGGTTACTGATTGTATCTTGGGGGAATTAAGTATAATGATGGTATTTCCTATTATGATTGAATAGACAAAGACTAATAGGACTCATACCTCAATCTATTGTCTCCTATAACTCAATCTATTGTCTCACATGACTTCAGTCTATTATCTCCGATAAGACCAACTGCCATATAACCAAAACAGTCCTTGTTAGGACTCAACCTATTGTCTCCTATACTTCAGTCTATTATCTCAGCAAAACAGTCCTTGTTAGGACTCAACCTATTGTCTCCTATACTTCAGTCTATTATCTCAGTGTCGTAGATTTTCGATAGGAGTATTAAGACTAGGGTTGGTCCCTTCTGAATAGCTTAGAATGAGTGATAGATACCGTGAGAGCTGGAGAAAAAACCAATAGAATTTCCACACGTGAGATGATAGAATGTGATATAGAAGCTGTCTTTGAGAATCGAGATAATCTTCTCTCTCTCACCTTTCATCTACGACCGTTTTTACAGAGTCCGACAGTCTAAACCACAGATATATATTACATAAATCTCTATCTACTCACGGGCACGCACATGCACGTGACGACGGTTAAACACACAGACGTGGGAAATCTATAACAATGAATATGAGTATATAGAACGAGCTGACCACGCACTGCTTTAGTTCAAGAGAGATTTTTATTATTATCATCAACAAAAATCTTCTCACAACACCAAAATTACATCAATGAAAAACATATACAAATAGTCATAAAACTTAAGAAAAATGCTACAAGGATGATATCTCCGTTATGATCTTAGCTCTAGATTTAGCCCACAGCCCCGTTAAGAGAACAGATGATGGCCCAAAGAGTTATAGATACATAGGGTTTAGGCTAAGAGTTTTTCTTCTTTTCTCGTAAATGTATGCACAGATTTGAATAATCTGATTTAACCTAAGAAGTAAAGAAACTCTAGCAAATAGTAACAAATTCTGCAGGTTAAACCAAAGAATTAAGACAGTACATGGGCGACAATCTATAACTGTAAAATAACACTCCGATCTGCGTACACTCATTCATTCAGCCATGGCCATGCAGTTATACTCACAACTTTGCTCGCAGCCTCTGGGAACATACTCAATTCTAGGACCTTCACACAGACCCGAAATGCAGTCCTTGCCCAAGAAGTCCCCAGTTCCAAAAGACGTACTAAACTCTCAGGGAACGATTCCTTGGGTGTTCTAATTTTTCGAATGTCTGATTAAGTCACATAAAATATTGTCCAGGCACGAAAGTTTCTGGTTCACTGGCCCAGTATTTATCATTACAGTCTTTGAGACCCCGTTAGTGGGATATTTAGTATTTCTGTCTAACTCTGTTGGCCTAGGCACTGTCAGATCAGGGTTACTTGAGAACCCCACGTGGTTCAAAATAAGGACTGTCTATTTCTTCACAAGTATTAACTCTTATTAAATGCTGGTAAAGTTCGGGTCACCCCAGTATTTCACTACATAAAATGGAAAAAGCACATATGAAATAATTATACATACTATGTATAAGGATATAACTTACATTTAAAACGGCAAGCCTACAGCTTGACTTATTATTTAAACTACCGGTGAAATAAGTTATATAAAATCGATCATCAGGAATTTAGGAATATGGTGCGTATTCCGTCACTATTCACTGATGTCGCATCTAGCGTTTATAAGTTTGTTATTAAACCAGTTTCGTCTGAGTGTTAGCCGTTAAATTAAATTCATTATAGTTACATGTTTGTTACGCTAGAAATATAATTTATTCTGCTTTCCACTGTATGCGTCACTAGAAAAATAATACAAACCATAAATTAAGCACTATGTTCAAAAGAAACTAGTTAAAATGAAATGGGCGATTTAACGCTTTAAACACTTCACAAAATACTAGATAATAATATATTACCTAAAACACAGCACTACAGGATATCGCACATTAAGAATTATACGCTTATATTTATGGAAGTCTAGAAGTTCGACAAATTGTCGCAACAAACTAAGAACTTCGCTTATACAGCTCTACTCTTCGCGAACCACCTGTCTACTGCGATTTATTTAGAGAGAGAATGAAATTAAAGTTTCAAACTCGGGCCAATATCTTAAAATCAGACAAAGAGCCCCAACTATTTCGCCAAGCGAAATTATCTCCCCTTCTCTAACACCATGTGTCAGCTTCCCTCATGTCGTAACTGCCATGAGTGGCCTTGGCACCTTCCTCTCCCGATTTCCATTTCTGAGCGGGGGAGGCGGTGACAGATCACACTTCACGCTAGGAAATTTTTCCTAGAGCTACGTTTTCCCAGACTATATGTCTGCTCTACGCCGTGTAGGTGATAGTTTTAACGCCTACCTGAGCGATCAGCCCGAAGCAACCGCGCGTGTTCGCTGGAAAATTCAGACGACTGTCTGCCATTTCGGGTCTGATAGAAGCGAAAATCACAGCTTCGTTCACTGACATCTACGTAAATAGAATTACGTATCCCAGTATGAGAAAAACACAAGGTAAAGTTTAAGAATATGGAAGAAAATATTTTTCGCAACGAATGATGCGAAAAGAATTTGGTGAAAGAATAGGAAGAAGATGTAGGTAATTTAATGATATAAAGACCCACGTGACACTCAGATAAGACCAACTGCCATATAACCAAAACAGTCCTTGTTAGGACTAAACCTATTGTCTCCTATACTTCAATCTATTATCTCAGACCAACTGCAATATAACCAAAACAGTCCTTGTTAGGACTCAATCTACTGTCTCATCTAACTCCAATCTATTATCTCCTATAACTCCAACCTGATATATCACCAAACAGTCCTCGTCGCATATACTCCTATCATAAGAACATAACGTTATTGTTAGGATATATGTTACCAGCTTGTATAGCCCTCGTCAGAGAGGGCCTGGTATATTATAGGGGGGAGGAAATGGTTGTATCACACCTAGGTGTACATATTATTGGATGTATTCATGTATTGAACTTATATTATGGGATGTATTCATGTATTGAATGTATTGAATTTATATTATTGAATGTATTCATGCATTGAATTTATATTATTGAATGATATCCATATATTAGTTTATCAGAAAGAATGTTTTGCAAGTAGACACCTGTCTTGTCTCGCTATTGCTAAATCATACTGAGCCATGTTGTCATTCATCCTACATGCAGACACTGAGACACGCTCATATCATATACAATAGAAATAGGTGGGCTTGAGGACAGAAATTAGCCCCTATTTTTGCTTGTTACAGGTTTATACGTGTCATAAAAACTGAGATCGTGGGTCGTCAATCCAGCTGCCTGGAACTCCGCAGGAGCATAGAGGTTGTCAAGACTCTACATCTTTAGTCCCCCTCAGTCTTGAGTGGGCTAACGAAACGATCAACAGCTGGTGTTTTGTGTCAACCAAACCAAGAAGGACAGCACTTCTAAGAGATGAGTACACATTAGTACCATTTCTGTCGGCATTGTGAGCAAAATCTAAGTCAATGAAGAAAACGTGAAGTAGCATAGCAAGAGACAAAAATAACAGAATAGCTGATAAGTGTTATATCCTTAATTAACAGCACAGCTGATACATGTACTATAATTGAATAACAGCACAGCTGATATAATTTTTGTTCCTATAATTGGAAAACTTGTTTAATATTTATTTACATATATATATATATATAAATATAAATATTTGTAAATCATATGTAAACTTACAAATTCATTACATTCCATTTTTCAACATTCACCCTTCAGCACAAGAGTAGATAGTGTATATACTAAATAAATAATAAGGAAATTGTATTTGAACGACTTGTCAATTTTATCAGTGTTAAGTAAAATCTGTTTCCTTGGTTTTTTAATATCACAGTTAGTTACACAGCGGAGGTGGCACTTTATGTCGGTCTCCTCTCTACTATTGTTTCGAGATCAGATCATTCACAGCCGTAACTAACTTGTGATACCAGTAGTTCTCCCAGACACTGGGACTTCACCATTTTCTGCAGAAATTCTATTTCTGTAATTGTCAGTACTATACTGATCTTAAAGCCACTAAAAACCTCACGCCACAATCATATATACTGAAGCACATTAAAAACGCACCACCTATATAATCCAGGAACAGAGTGTGAAATGTAAATATAAGTGTTTACAAGTTTACATATTTGGAATCTTTATTCATTTTGCTATGAATCCATGCTGGTCATTAATTTGTACATTTGATTGTTATGAAATTCATTGCATTCTGTGCAGGCAAGGGAGAAAACCATAAATGCAACCAATAAAAAAATTCATTCACACTATCCTCGGTATCTGGTATGTCCACCGTGTACTTGCAAACAAGCTTGGCAAGCGGCTCCACATGGAACGCACAAGTCTCTGAAGGAAATTTCTGGGAATCAAGTCCCATTCACGTGTAAGAGCAGCTTCGAGCTGTTGCAGATTAGCTGGAGAACCTTGCCTGTAGACTCTGCGTCCAAGCTCGTCCCACAGATGTTCTATAGGGGACATGTCTAGTGATAGGGCAGGCCAATCAATCGTCACAATGTTCTGCTGCTGTAGATATTGCTGCGTAATGCATGCGGTGTGCGCACGTGCGTTATCCTGCTGGAGAAGCTGCAGGTCTGGATAATTTGTGAACGCAGGAGCAACTAATGCATCCAGAACCTCATCTCGATATGTCACAGCATTAACATTTCCACGGAAGACGTAAAGAGGCAAGCGATGATGAAAACTGAATCCTTCCCAAATGTGAATACTGCCACCTCCAAATCGGTTGTGCTGACGAACACAGCAATCTGTAAAGCGCTCTCCACACCGTCGCCAAATCCGCATACGTCTATCAGCAAAGGATATGTTGAATCTGCTCTCGTCTGTGAATAGGACAGCATTCCACTGCAGTCTAGTCCATCTGACATGTTGCTCTGCCCATTGCAGGCGCTGCTGATGATGTCTGTGAATCAAGTTTGGCCCAACATAAGGTCGTCTTGCAGAAAGGCCTGTATCTCTGAGTCGTCGTATGTGTCATTCGAGAGACTTGCCCACGTCTACCCACTATTGCTCTTGCTGTTTGACTTGCCGGGAGAGAACGATTCCTTAGGTGACTCAGCACAATATGACGATCTTGCGCAGGGGTAGTAACTCGTGGTTGGTCACTCCGAAGTCTTTCCCGGGCACTGCCAGTGGTTCCGTAACGTTCATTGAGACGTACAATAGTGCTGTGGTGGCAATTCATCCTTCTGGCAATGGCCCACGAGCTTATTTCGGTCTCCAACATACCAATGGCTCGTTGGCGGTCGTTTTCAGATAGTTGTGGCATTTCAAGCACATGTACTGGGTGTTTTGTCTCAACGGCCTTTTTATACCGAGTATACTTCTACAACGCGTACACATTTTTAGGGTCATAGCTGTTGGGAATCGTGTTGCACGTGTAACTTTCATTGTTTTCATGTAGTCTGTACACAAACCCGTGGGTTGAGTCAAGCACTTTCCATTCCAGCAGCCATTCGCTCTCTACCTCATGACAAACACGGGGAAAATCCATTCCCACACTTTTTTTCCAGCTTCCCGGCATCAGTATATATAATAGTGGTGCGTTTTTAATGTGCTTCAGTATATAATATCTAACGAATCATGCTACTTGCTGTCTTCACGGCACTTATGTAGGGGTTGGCTAAACAATCTACCCAATCTGCTATATAAGTTGGCCACCAGAAATATTACTGGAGAAGAAAATTGTTCCGTGGCAAGAGAGAGACCAAAGAAACATGAATAAATGTTAGACCCTAAGACTTAGGATAACATATGAATCCAGGCTTTCAGTGATATTTAGCAGCTTCTAAGAACACGAATTATCAAAATCTGAAGAAAAAAAATGATTGTACAAGATGAAATCAGATGTAGCAATCGTGAATAAACCCGGTATGTGCCAGGTTCCCCCTCAGTGCTTATTCAATTAAAGTCTCTAGTAAAACTTGCCACCTAGGAAGCGATTAATCTGTTTTGTTACATCTTTGTGAATCCTGCGCGTCTTCCACATGTAAAGGTAAATATGAACCCGTCCTGAAATACAGAAATTTGAATCAATGTTTAAATGAATATATTAATTTCATAATTTCGCCACATTTCTTTGAATTTCTTAACTTCATGTTTAAAATACATTCTTTCTGATGAGTTAGGGAACGAACGAACGAGCACATGAACTAACTTTATTTTCAAAGGGTTTAGAATTGGACTCGCAGGCCCATCTAACATTCTGCTCTTCCTGTCTCTCTCGTCTTCCAAACTGAATCAATTTCTTCTCGCATGCTTCTTAAACATAATTTTTTTTAATAATAAAGTAAACAAAATAAAATACAATTTCAACATTGTAACAGTATGATAACAGTAACACATATTTATAGGACCTTATCATAATCAATATTGAACAGGGCAAAATTATCTTTGATTTGACTTGACTTGACTATGATCCACTGTCACTGAGCGTCAGCTCTTGGTGACCAAATTATCTTTAAAACCTACATACGATATTATATACTGAAGCACATTAAAAACGCACCACTATTATATATACTGATGCCGAGAAGCTGGCAAAAAAAAGTGTGGGAATGGATTTTCCCCGTGTTTGCCATGCGGTAGAGAGCGAATGGCTGCTGGAATGGAAAGTGCAAGATTCAACCCATGGGTGTGTGTACAGACTACATAAAAACGATGAAAGTTACACGTGCAACACGATTCTCAACAGCTATGACCCTGAAAATGTGTACGCGTTGTGGCAGTATACTCGGTATAAAAAAGGCCGTTGAGACAAAACACCCAGTACATGTGCTTGAAATGCCACGACTATCTGAAAACGACCGCCAACGAGCCATTGGTATGTTGGAGACCGGAATGAGCTCGCGGGCCATTGCCAGAAGGATGAATTGCCACCACAGCACTATTGTACGTCTCAATGAACGTTACGGAACCACTGGCAATGCCCGGGATAGACTTCGGAGTGGCCAACCACGAGTTACTACCCCTGCGCAAGATCGTCATATTGTGCTGAGTCACCTAAGGAATTGACTCTCCCGGCAAGTCAAACAGCAAGAGCAATAGTGGTTAGACATGGGGAAGTCTCTCGAATGACAGTCATACGACGACTCAGAGATACAGGCCTTACTGCAAGACGACCTTATGTTGGGCCAAACTTGACTCACAGACATCGTTAGCAGCGCCTGCAATGGGCAGAGCAACATATCAGATGGACTAGACTGCAGTTGAATGCTGTCCTATTCACAGACGAGAACAGATTCAACATATCCTTTGCAGATGGACGTATGCGGATTTAGCGACGGTGTGAAGAGCGCTTTGCAGATTGCTGTGTCAACCGATTTCGAGGTGGCAGTATTCACATTTGGGGAGGATTCAGTTTTCACCATCGCTTGCCTCTTCAGGTCTTCCGTGGAAATGTTAATGCTGTGACATATCGAGATGAGGTTCTGGATGCACTGGTTGCTCCTGCGTTCACAGTTTATCTAATATTTCAACCCACACTCCATCCACCTCTGTTTTCGCTGATCTTAATACAGGTGGTAGTAGCGATTCCTTTTAATCGTGCTTCAAATCCCATCAATAAATTCGGCAACTGTTAAGACAGTAACTTAATCTAAAACATAAATAGCACCATGGCCACACAGGACACAACCACTAATTGAACTCAAGAATGTTCTCCATGACGCACCCCAAACAATCGTCAGAGAAAAGTGGACTCCAGTCTAATGGTAAAATCTCTAACATTACGAAGGGGTACGCGGCAATGTTCTGTCATGGTGCTAGACCATTTAACGCTGTTACACCTGGCAGACATTTGGTGCCAATCTAAATTTTCTAAGTTGTGTCTTCTTTTTTTTTATGTTTATTCTCCATATAAGTATGCCATTTCCCGAACAAAGTACCATGGGTGTACTCTGAGGAAGTACGACGAAAGATCGTTCTCGCGACTCACCACTCCCCTAAACAATACCGTACTAGCGCAGTTAAATAACAGCTACTGAATCTGAGATACAACTACTGAAGTTTTTAAGCTCGTCAAGCGTTCCCTGTGGACTCTAAACTTATGCACTGCCGACGTCCCTACACATAGTAAGAGTCCACCTACCTATACTTACAATAGTTGTAAGAGGTGCTAAGCCCGTAGGTTAATAAACAAGGCTGTACTCATACTAAAAGTTATTACTTATGTAGACTCATGTGGGTGTATCAAAATAGGTAAACAAACATGGGACCAATCCGTGATCACAACTAGTCAAAGGATGCAGAACTGATAGCCTAATACCGGCCTCATGTATGCCTCTCCAATAATTAAAAGCAATAAGTATTAATTTTAGTAAAGTGTACAACTAATACACAAATTTAATAATCAATATATTGAATAGAAACTTAACTAAGCCAAATAGATACTTGACCGAGTCGAATTTCTCGATAGAACACGGCACTATGACCCTTCAGAACCTTATTACGTTGCAGGCTGCGTGGTTGCGGACCATTGCTCTTGCGGAGTATGGACCAAATGGTGCTGATGTTTGCGGTGCTAACAAGCAATCGGTATTTCGCCAGACTAGATTAAAATGGAACTTAATCTGGCGCAATGACCATGTTAGCTGGAAATTTGCAGAGATGCAAGGTCAAATTATACTGAATATCATTATGTTGTTAGGGTAACATATCCCCATTCGCTAAGTTTCCCAGGGATTAACCGCTCCACGACGGAATCAAAGACAAGGATGCATCAAAACCCGTCGACAAGCAGTGCATTAAAGCGCAGATCACAAGCTCATTGAATCGCACAGACTGAATTGCAATCAAGGCGATGGTATGAGAAATAGATCGACCCTATAGAATTTGCACGAACTGCGTTAAACCGTACCAGCTTGTAACAATGACCTAAACTTAAGATATAAAATCAAATTTCGATTCAGCTTAAGTAAAACGGGTTCCTGACAACTTGTAAATCACAGTGTAGCGCAATGTGTCCACCTTTGAAGTCCCGTTCAAAACCACCGACCCCATCCCTGTTTTTTTTTCACGAGTAAATCCACCACACTCCGACCCCTGAGCAATCCTCATCAAATGACACCCACCCCCCGGGATAGAGGAATTATCAATCACGTTAATTCAATGTAACTACGGACAACGGGTGAGAAAAATTGTGGCAGGACAGCAACAGAAAATTTATTCTCCTAATAGCCACGTTTACACCAAACCACCACCGTAAAATTATACAACTATGACCCACCTGCCCCATTAAAATAAAGTAAATAGACAACCCAACCAAAAAACATACCCACACACATCCCCCAAAAAAACTCAGCCCACCCAAACCCAGCACCCCAGGTTTTATATCATAACAAACCTTCCTGCTATCTAATTCACTATCGCTAGACAATTATGCATACCCACCACCACCCTCTGCACCGAAAGCCCAATCATTACTAACAAGAACACAACCAAATATAGTCAAGGAACGCACTAAGTCCCACGGCTTTCAGTTGGTTCTAAAAACCAACACCAAACATGCTAGAGTGTCACTCTAAATGAAATAAACTGCCTATTCATAACCATCCCAGGCATGCCTTCGAGTTCTAACCTTCGACCGGTACACTTTCTCTAACAAAACCCATCACAAAATCTAACCTATCAATCTAAATCGCCCCCTTTTCTTGACCACTAAGACCCCTAAATAGACGCATCCTAAAGGATAACGAGTAAAAACTTTGATAGACAACCCGCAAACCCCCCAAGACATCCAAAAAACGAACCTATCCGCCCTAAAACCACCACTTAAACTCATTTCACCCACCAACCCTGTAACACCAGTTGTCGAACAATTCCCAACTTGTTACAACTGACCCCAGTTTTTGAATGGAGATCGCACATGCGCTAGATTCATCATGCTATCGAACAGATCCACAGTTTTTTATACTATACCGTTTTCCGGCGTATGTTGGTGAATGTAAATCACAAACTATTTGGACCATCACAATTAAACCGGGAGGTCACTCAGGCCACAGGGTTTGTTTCGCCGAACCATACCATAGACTTCCTAACAAGGTTCCAGTAAATATATATATCCACAGTGGATTAATTTTCGAATCGGACAAATTCTCACGTGGGAACAAGCTCACTCTACGTCTTCCCAAGGGCAATCAATACTCAAATTACATAGTCCAGCAACAGGGTGTCCCAGCAAATAGGGTTACACAATAAACATTATGGCCTACATAGATACAGAGCCCATGCCCCATTAGTGAAAAATATGCTATCTCATTCTTACAGAAAAAAAACAATAACGGAAGGGACTGTGGCAGTTCTTTCCCTGTAATCGTCGTGACCTCTCTAGCACAAGTACTCCCCACCATAACGCTACAGCAAATCATTTAAATAAAAATGCCCAATTCATACGTTTACCCTGATGTGGAAGCGCTGAGTAGGACACCTACAAAAATCAGTAAACGCAGAATAGCCCCCCTCAACTTCATCTTACTTACTGGGTTCACGAATGACACCGTCGGTAAGTAGGTGCGCCTAATGGTATGAGAGTGTTTTGTGTTGTTCCTATTTACAAAAATGCTTCTTTTTGCTACGATTTCTTCCTTGGAAAACCACCGAAAAATGGTGGGAGGTCAAAACAACTAACCCCCGGAAGTGGACATGCATATTGAGGTCCCAGCATGCACTTTGGCCTAATTTGTAAACCCTCATATCCCGAAAGGGAACCCTCATACACCCTTATCCCAACCCATGACGTCAGTGTCTTCCCCTTAACCACCCTATCCCTACCCCCCACATTGGTTAAACTGAATTGAACTCCACCCAACATCTTCATTTTTGTAGTTCCCCCAAATTCTCAAACATAGCCTGTCCATTGCATCCCCACTCCACCCACCGCGTATACATGTCAGTGCACAATGCTTAAGACCCGATCACGAAAGTCTAACCCAGATTAATTTAGGTGCAGCACGCCACTTCCCACTTACCCAGTAGCCGTTTAACCCCCATAAAACTAACCCACCAACTACCAAATTAAAAACAAGGCACGATAACCTGGGGCAAGGATTGGTTAATCAGACCCCCCGTAAAACAGCAGTGTTTACCACATTGACAGGTAAATTTAAATTGTGAGAGGTTGTAACGTTTATTGTTACAAAAGTGGCACCCATCACCAGTAATAGGTGCCCTCACCAACTAAGGTTCCGACGTAATAGATATGAACAAAACTCGCAACACTGAAGCGTAAACTTCGCACCACTTACCCCAGCTGTAGCAGTATATGCAGGAACCTTGTGGACCCCCATGCCCTATTACCGAAGTTAGGCCAACCTAGCAATCCCCCCAGAAACACATCCCACACCAACCATCCGTGAACCCAGATCACTTCAAAACCCCACCCCGATAACCCAACCCCCACACCCCCCCACCACAACCCAACATAAACAGCCACGCCCCAGACATTACCCATATCAATTAACCGCATATCCGCATAAGAATCGTCGGCCTAACCACATAAACACTCCAATCCTAAAAACGTCTCCAGGAAATCCCTAAGCCCCGGATCTCTCCCCATTAATTCCCATCAGATTTCACCCAGGTATACCGCCCAAAATGTACCCGTCAAATCCCCCCCCACACCCCCAAAAAAAAAACTGAGTTTGATCCTCAAAAATCGTGCCAATTAGTTTAAATTAACAATCATAATTTTTAACGAAGCCAACTCCTTCCCCCTCTGAAGCTAATTTCATATGCATCTTGTCCATACAACCGACGCTAAGTAATAGGCAAAATGAAAAGAAGGCAGTACAAAATTATAATCGTGCAACTGGGCAGGCACAGCCCACACAAGGTAGCAATCACAATCATAATACAAACTGAATGGTGTCCCAGAGTAAAGCTAGGTATTCTCACCACTAGTCTACTATAACACTGGGTTTTCAATAGCAGTATAAAGGGGAAAGTGCCCTAGGTTCTCCAGCAAGGCAATAGCCTGGATGCGTTTCGGAGGCATACTTCCTTTTACCCACAAATGTGCGATGTATGTGGTAGATTTGTTGAGTCAAGGTACCTGGTCCCAGGTATTGTTAGTCAGTCTACCCTCTCTTCAATTGTTTCATACGTCTCTGAGGGGGTCCACTCTATTTTATATAAAATGTATTGCTATGAGTATGATGCCGCAGAACGTATTTTCAAATGGGTAATTAGTATCGTGGACTATCAAGCTGGGCCTGACTTCAGTACAAACCCTACATTCTTCACTTGGCCTCATTGCAGTTGCCAAATTCTAGTTGTGTGGGTATGAGCAAGTTTGAATTTGGGTCCTTGTCCCATTGTATGAAATGTGCACCCATCGTGTGTACCCATGACCATGCATAAAATGGCCTGCTTTTAGAAGGTGTCCCTCTAAGTAATGTGTACTAATGTAACCTTTCTAGAACGTGAAATTTCCTGTGAAAAACACACAGATGGGGTTGACACTCCTCGTTGGCTGAACACCACCTCCTCCACCGTAATGTGCAATTACCCTAGGGTATGTTTTCGGGACGTCGCTGTGTGTCCACATGTGCGTTTTACAGGAGCCCCTTGTACGTCCAATATATTGTATTTGAATCAGGAATATAGACCAAACTTTCATCCTGTGTAGCTCCCGGTTGACAGTAGCATTAGATACCTCTGGGCTTCCCAACTCGATCATGCGCTGCCGTATGTTTTCTACACTCTTCATTGACCCAGCCCGAACGATTTGGGCGAGACGCCGATGGTCCTTTGTGTCCAAAATTCTTGGCCTCCCACTACCTTCTTTTCGCTCGATTCCATTACCTGCTTTTAATTTACTCACAACTCTGTAGACAGTCCGCTCAGGAATGTTCAAGGTTTTAGAAATGTTGGAACATGTTTGATTTCCTTCATTCCAAAGCTGTGAAATTAACATACACTTTGACTTTGTATCCATTTTCTGCCACTAGCGTTAGAAATTGTCGTCTGCTCTATTATCAAGGGACGTTACTCTACGCTAATTTTTTTTTTAACTTTTGGTAGTGTTTACTCACTTCAGTGGAGTGCAAATTTGGGGCAGAACATACATATTTAATTAGATTTCAGCTTATTTAGCTGAGCAATATGACTGCCATTTTTTTTTTGCAAAGTACTGTAAGTAAATCAAAAGCCATCAAGCTCAACAACAACAGCCACAAAAATCAGCAACTTGAATGCATGTGTCATGGTAGTTCTTTTGTGTAGCTCTGAAACACGGAGAACAACAAAAACGACAATTAGAAAGTTACAGACTTCCATATATGAATCCTTGCGTTGAATAGAAGGACTGATACGGTATGTCACGATCACCAACGCGGAACTAATGCAGGAAGTAGACAAAACACCGGTGGAACAAGATACGAGGTGAAAACACTGGTGTTGGATCAGACACGTCTTGAGGAAACCAGTTTGCAACATTACAAGACAGTTCTTATTCTTGAATCCTCAGGGTAAGAGAAATAGAGTTTGACTGATAAAAACTCGGAGAAGAGAACTGAAGACATGAGAGGGTTAACGAAGACTTGGAGAAAACCTTGAACAGACAGCACAGAAAAGTGAGGCTTGGCGTGTCCTTGTTGAAGGCCTATGCTTCATAGGGAACTCTAGATTAATTAATGAATAAAATAATTAAATTTTTAAAAAATGAGAATGTTGTGAAATATTCAGAAATGTTTATATTAAACAACATGAGAAAACGTAGAGTAATGATAAGTATGACGCCAAAGGTTGCGGGAAGTTATAAAGATTCATTAATTTTCCCCATTTATAATTCGGGTAAGTAGGAGTAAGTATCCACTATATTTATTAAGGTAGTTACCGTTACTTTTGCAGTTACTCGGCCGATTACTCGGCACAAGTCGGTACTCCCTTAAATAATGATTCGGAGACTGAAGAAAGTTGATTTGTAATTATTTGTTCTGTTTCTTTCTTCTTTTTTTTTTTTTTAAAGTACCAAGGCAAGATTTAAAAAGAGAAATATCCAACTATTTACAACACATGTTGTAATAAAGCAGCTGTTAATTAATTAGTCAAATTTCTGTTCTTTTTTCACTTCCTCCCGGTGCCATTTTTGACCACGTTGCTTCATGGCTTCATAATCAATGCATTCAGATAAATCAGTAGTTCTCAACGTGGACCATGCCATATTTCTAGGGCTTACCAGTAAGATGGTAAAGTACCTTTTTCAGCTAACAGTGACTATCAGGGGGGCCACAGAGGTAAATGAGACTCGGTAGCTGGTTGGAGGCATGAACAAAAAAACGGTTGAGAACCCCTGGGATAAATGGCCACAGGAGAATTTGTGCCGTCATGACGGCATGCAGCAAAAAAAAAAAAAAACACCGCATAATTATTTACAGGCATGTGTTGGCGGGGGCTTACTCTTATTTTATAAAACGTGAAATATTGTATTCATTATAAGTTAGCGTAATTATGATGTTCTTGAAAAGTTGACACAGATCGCTCTAGTATTTACTTTTTTTTCAATCAGTCAGCCAATATCCTTTAGCTCGCCAGTGAGTAGATCTTTAGTAAACACATACCAAGTCCTCTTGTAGCATAACTCGCCAAGGAGTATACTTTTAATAAACACATACCAAGTCCTCCTGTCGCGTTACTCGTCAAGTATATCTTCAATAAACACATACCAAGTCCTCCTGTCGCGTTACTCGTCAAGTAGACCTTCAATAAACACATACCAAGTCCTCCTGTCGCGTTACTCGTCAAGTAGACCTTCAATAAACACATACCAAGTCCTCCTGTCGCGTTACTCGTCAAGTAGACCTTCAATAAACACATACCAAGTCCTTCTGTCGCGTTGCTCGTCAAGTAGACCTTCAATAAACACATACCAAGTCCTCCTGTCGCGTTACTCGTCAAGTAGACCTCCAATAAACACATACCAAGTCCTCCTGTCGCGTTACTCGTCAAGTAGACCTTCAATAAACACATACCAAGTCCTCCTGTCGCGTTACTCGTCAAGAAGACCTTCAATAAACACATACCAAGTCCTCCTGTCGCGTTACTCGTCACGTAGACCTTCAATAAACACATACCAAGTCCTCCTGTCGCGTTACTCGTCAAGAAGACCTTCAATAAACACATACCAAGTCCTCCTGTCGCGTTACTCGTCAAGTAGACCTTCAATAAACACATACCAAGTCCTCCTGTCGCGTTACTCGTCAAGTAGACCTTCAATAAACACATGCCAAGTCCTCCTGTCGCGTTACTCGTCAAGTAGACCTTCAATAAACACATACCAAGTCCTTCTGTCGCATTGCTCGTCAAGTAGACCTTCAATAAACACATACCAAGTCCTCCTGTCGCGTTACTCGTCAAGGAGACCTTCAATAAACACATACCAAGTCCTCCTGTCGCGTTACTCGTCAAGAAGACCTTCAATAAACACATACCAAGTCCTCCTGTCGCGTTACTCGTCAAGAAGACCTTCAATAAACACATACCACGTCCTCCTGTCACGTGCCATTAGCTCAGTGTCGTTCCATGTCTTCCTCGTCATTGTTATCACTGTCTCTAGTTCTCTTCTCCGTGTGTTCTTGGGCTGCCTCTACTTCTCGTGCCTGGGGATTCATGAGAAAGGACTGCCTGGTAATGCTATCGGCATGTTTCTCTGTGTGTTCAATCCATCCCCAGCACTTTCGTCTCATCACTTATTCCAACGGTAGGTGTCTGGTTCTTGTCATCAGTTCCACGTTGGTAACTGTGTAGTACCATTTCAATTATTCATTCCTACTCAAGCACCCATTTATAAAAGTCTGTAACTTCTTATTTGTCGTTTTCGTTCTTCTCCATGTTTCAGAGCCATACAATAGTACTGAAGTGACATTTGAACTGAAGATTATTATTTTAGTGTTGGACTTTATTTCTGTTGATCTCCATATATTTCCCAATGCAGTGAAAGCTCCTCTTGTCTTTTGTATCCTAATCTTGATATCAAAGTCTGTCCCTTCAGCCACGCCTATATCGCTGCCAATATAAATGTATTACTCTACGTCTTGTAGGTCCTGCATTCATTCTCATTATCTTTGTTTTTTTCCTTGTGTATGTTCATACCTTTTTACACTGACCACTCATCAAGTATTTCATGTTGCCTTGCATCTGGTTACGGTTATGATGCAGAAGAGTCAGGTCGGCGAGACAATCTAGATCACACAGCTGTTTAGTTAAAGTCCACTGAATTCCATTTATGTTGGCTGATGTTGATGTTTTCATTATCAAATCGGTAGCCACTAAGAAGAGAAATGGTGACAACAGGCGTCCCTATCGTTCTGTGACGTGTAATGGAAAAAGTCTATAGTAATCTAACAGTCTATTGTAACCTAATAGCTGCTCTCTGATTTGCTAGCTAAAAACATGCATTATGCTACCTGTCCTGTCTCTTCTGCAGCTCACCCTTTTGTCCCCGCCCTCTTTTCTTTAAATACGGGCTAACGCGGTGTTTACAATCTTCGTAACCTGTCATCATAGCAGGAAACAAACCACACTTTGGTTATACTTCGTTCCACTCACGCGAGCTCATCTGTCAATCATATAATACTCGACAGCCAGACAGCACGTGAGAGAAACGGAACAGATCCCTTTGAGGTTCATTCAGGAAAAATCTTGAAACCCTCTAGTCTCCTTTGATCGTGAACACGGGCATTCTAAGGGAAACCCGCTAGGAAAACAAAAAGTCTTTTGATGTCGGTCAAAGCTCCAGAGGAGAAACTCTGGAAGACCGAAACGTAAAGCCTTTCATCTTGATAACTCTAGCTCCTGAATTTCAGTCCCACACAGGAGTGCGAAATAACACCATTAGAGATCAATAGCAATCTATTATATATATATATATATATATACTGCCGTTTCTATAACCCAGTCATCAGTCAGAAGAGTCTAGCGCGCAGTCATAAAACCATTTCTTTTGGATATTGTTTATATGGGATTCGTGGAGATTTAATTATGTATTTCTAGTAAGAAGAAAATAGTTCTAAGTATTAGAAGTATTTCACGGTGATAGCATTTAAAGTTAAACACTTATACTTCACTTAGATTTTTCTTGCTACTAAGGCGTATTAAATAAAATAACGCGTAGCGATTTTCATAACCAGACATCCAGTAAAATGTTAGATCACGCCACCCGACGGCTACATAACGGAGACGAGACAGTAATTATGTTTACAGTGTCGACCGACAAGGCACTTAACTCTCCAGGAGAGAGAGATTTACACGATTGTTAACCAGACCCGACTTAGCGGCGTTAGACGACTGAAAGTGGGAGAAAAGAATACATGTTATATTTCATTTGTAAATTTTGTTATTATAGCGTCTATTATTTTTTAATGCCTATACGACAAAGTAACTGTTACCGCGGTAATTGCGGTAACAACTTCCACAGGCAGGATGGCTGGACATAAGTTAATATAATTGCCGATAAATATCGATCAGCTTAGGTCGGGCTTACAGGTAGCCGACAAGTGTGTGACAATGTAGATAACAGCATACAACATACGCGAACGTCATTTAGTTCTAGATTAACTCTCCGTAGCAATCACACACACCTCAGCAAACGTAAATAGTCAGGAAAATGTTGTAACTAGTGGAAAACGTTCGACACAGTTTATTGACTACACAGCAACGTGGACATTAGAAAACAGCACATTGTCATAGGTTACTACAGGTATACAATACGTGGCAAACGAGTTGTAGCACATAGCATCTAATAGTCATCAGTATAATCCGCAGGATCAAATATCCATTAGAGGAATAACATCATGATTCTTATAACATCAGCAACTCTTAGTGCAATAATATCCATAGGAACAAATATCCATTAGAGGAATAACATCATGATTCTTATAACATCAGCAACTCTCAATATACTCGTACAGCAATTCACTCCAGTAAACAGTACATTGGCAAGCCATTATATCCAAGACTTAGAATAGCAAATACCGGGGCAAAGAATATTCCCGTCAATATCTCTCCATCTAAAATAACGTACGTTAGTAAGTAAGCCGTAATATCCCTGGCTTAGAATCAATATGAATTATTAATTATTCCTTTCACAAAAATATATTCTGGAACACACTGACGAAATGGTAAACGTCCATTTCGGAGCTCTGCCAGAAGCGTACTGTCCCGAAAAATCAGCTGCTCAAAAACAGCTCAGTACAATTCATTCAAGCGCGAACTCGCAGCTTGAGATGTGAGCTGAATTCATCCGCCTTTCCCCCCAAAACTATTTCATAGAACATTCGACCAGATTCCTTATCATATTTTTAAAAACAAACTAACAACTAATCAGTATAGCTGTGTTCAAAAACTACTGAGCATACAGCCCCCCCCCCCCCCCCCCAACTAAGAAAAATCTCTCATCACACAGAGCGTGTTTACTAGCGTGTACAAAAATCCGACCCGTACATACAAGTCTTAAACACTTAACTCCCCTTAATAAAAATATGACTTAACAGACTACACCGACCACCGGAAAAAAATGATAACATCATTTTTTTTTAAATACATCAGACAAAAATATGAGGTCGATGCAATACTAGTGTCTACACACAAAATTTACACAATGTTAAGTCATATAACTCAACAACATAGTAATGGAAGTACGTGAAAAGTACGAAATAAAGTATCCAGAGATAATGAAATCCAAACAAAGATGAAGTATATCAAGTATGGACACAGTATGACATCATAAGTGAAAAGTGAAAAGTAAAAAGACCAGATGAAGTACGAGAAGAATGAGCAGCAATGAAAGAAAGCAATGAAATAGAAATATGACAAGAAAACAATGATACGACATGATAACCATAAGATCAAACAATGCATCGTATCAATAAACACTTATCATGGCAAAAGAACATACATAGAGAAAAGAAAAAGAAAAAAACAATGCATGTTTACGGCATAGAAGAAACAGCTAGTTACAATTTTTTTTTTTTTAAATACAATATGCCAGATAAGTAAGTTAATAAACCCATCGGGTACAAACGATGAACCCATATAAATATCAAAAATAACAATACCGTTATTCATAGCTATTCCTGACGCACAATCACGCGTCGGGTAAAGAAAAATACATCACAACCTCAGAAAAAACGCTTTCTCACTGTACTAATATCGCTATACATAGTTACCAATAGCGCACAATCAAGCGCTGGGCAAGGAAAAAATACATCACAATGTCAGAAAAAATACCTTTTTTCCTTGTCTTCATTTTCTTCCAAAAAATGCATACTACCGAAATATATTGTAATTATAAGTTACGTAAACATAGTAGCATCATTACAATTGTTATACGCACAACATTTATCAAAATACAGTAGTATAAGAACAATATGGTAATGAAATGGTGTATAAAGATGAACAAACATACTATCTTAAAGAAGTTATATCATATCCTAATACAATACTCTCTAATATACTATACTATAATCTGATTACGGAAACAACGATAGATTGTTTGGTCTGTTTCTGTTCCACAAAGACGCCACTAGGCGTGGTGGAAACAGCGATAGATTGATCAATTTGTTGTTGCCCTAAGACGCCACTAGGCGTACTGGCCACATACTGCTTTGCCGGTTGGTGGCTAAGGATGGAAGAAGAAGAAGAGATACTATACTATACTAATATGATCTACTGTCCTAAAAAGTTACATATAAAGGACAAACTCCAGTGATCTTGAAACATCCTGTGAGCACGAAGGTACAAAAACATCTAGTGTGGCGACAAAATGCCGACTGGTTTCACAGGAACGGCATATCTTGCGATAAAGCAGCTCTAACTCTCATGGAAAAGCCGTTGCTGTGAAAAAACACAAATGAAAATCTCTGTTTGGTAAACGTAGGATTTTATGAAATACAATAGCCAATTTTAATTTTAACCTATCAAATGTGGCCGTGTAAACTTCCGACCCCTGTACGATGTTAATCAAACCTTCCTCCGTTACACAAGAAAGGTTAACAGAGAAAGTAGCACAGACGAACTTAGGATCATGAATTAAACAGGGTCATAAAAGTGTTCTACCAGTGTGCGTTAATGTATGATAGAGTCGTGGGTATATAAGTAACCCCGAAATCTAAAAGGAAATCTAGAAAATGGCAGTTAACCAGAATCATGTGGGCATCGAGACAGTATGTCTGCCATCACATTATTCGAACCTCGAATAGCTCGTATAGAAAAGTGAAAGGGCTGTAGCGAAAAAGCTTAACGAGTGGATCTTGAGCTCTTCAAGTCCTTATTCTGTATAGCTGTAAGATCTTTTTGGTCGATTTCTACTTTGAAATGCGCGCCAAGACGGAATCTCTGGAGTTTAAGAATCGCCCAGACCATAGCTAATAATTCTTGGTCTAGGACAGAGTAGTTCCGTTCTGCCGCAGTCAACTTTCTAGAGACATACATCACTGGATGCAAAGTTTCAGAATACTCTTGCATCAATGCGGCCCCGATCCCTGTCGATGAGGCGTCACTGCGAAGAATAAAAGGCTTATTTGCATTGGGTAGTCGTAAGATTGGAGAAGAGGAAAATAGTAGCTTAATCCTGTCTAAAGAGTACTGGCATTCTGGAGACCAGTGTACTATGTTAGGCGACCCCTTCTTCAATAGAGTTGAAAGAGGTGCAGTGATCGATGATACGTTTGGAATAAATCTTCCATAGAATTGGATTAGAACTAAGAGACTACGAACTTGTTTTTTTGTCTTAGGAGTAGTGATGTTGAGGATTTTCGAGGTGTTATGGTCCTCCGTCTGTAAGAGACCATGACCAACCCGGTGGCCCAAAAAAGAAATGTCACTGAACCCGACATAGGCTTTAGACGGTTTTGCCGTCAACTTGTGAGAGCGTAGTTTAGACAAAAGTTCAGAAAGACCTTTAAAGTGATCTTTCCAAGAATCACTAAAAAGGCAAATATCGTCCAAGTACGCAATAACATCTGGACGATGTGAGAGAATTCGACGCATCATGCGTACAAAAGTGGCTGGGGCATTGACGAGGCCGAAAGGCATGAAGTTCCATTGGAACAAACCCCGCGGTGTACAAAAGGCCGTAAGAGGTTTGGCGCGTTCAGTAAGAGGAACTTGCCAATATCCCTTGGACAAGTCGAGTTTAGTAAAGAATAGTGAATCAGAAAGCTTGATGAGCAGATCTTCCAACAAGGGCATTGGTTCTGCATCAAATTTAGTCACTTGGTTTAATTTACGATAGTTGACACAAAGACGTATGTTATTGTCTTTCTTCCGGACAATAACCATTGAAGAGGATTATGCCGAAGTAGATGGTTCAATTATATTTAACTGTAGCATTTCATCTAATTCCTTTTCGACCTGTGTTTGAAAATGTAATGGGATGGGGTAAGGTCGGACTCTAATGGGATTGTAATCAGTGAGTGTTATGTCATGTGTAATGACCGATGTTTAGACCAGGAATGTCAGTAAGGACGTCCTGAAAAGTTTGCAATAAATTAGAGACTTGCTGCTGTCTTTCTGTAGATAACTCCGAAGAAATAGTTACATTTTCCCATGATTCTGTTGAATGAAGTGGGACAACAGGAAGAGGAAGATTTACATCGGAGAAGGTAGCCTCTTCCTCCTGAGTAACCGACAGAGATGCACAGTGACTATGACGGACCGGAGGGTCGTCTGTCGCCTGAAAAACAGACTGTAGGTAGTCTGGACGCTCATGAAATTCTTTCAGCATATTAATATGATAGGTTTTATGCTTCCCGTCAACATCGACGACATAGTCGACATCAGAAATTCTTGAGATAACAGTATAAGGATCCTTCCAGGAAATAAGAAGTCGATTTTCTCTACGAGGGAGTAATACAAATGCCTCGTCACCAGGATGGAGTTGTCGTAGACACCTGTATCTATTTGCGAAGATCCTCGCCTTCTCCTTAGCAGACTCAGATGCAGAGCTGGCTAACCTACATGAATCGATAATTTTCTGCCTTAGAGAAATGACATATTCGTAGGAAGATTGAGTGTCTTCATTGATCTCATCAGCAGTTAATAGGTCGTGAAGCAACCACGAGGCTGCACACCAAAAACGAGCTCGAACGGTGAAAACCCCGTATGTTCATTTGGCACTTCTCTATACGCGAAAAGAGCAGCAGGTAAAACCCTATCACAATCCTGAGGATGGTCCTCGGTTATCTTCTCAAGTAAATTCTTAAGCGTTCTATTCTGACGCTCGACTAACCCGTTTGACATAGGGTGAAAGACACTGCTTGGCGACCTTTCAATGCGGAGCATGGCCATCACCTGAGACATAGAGTCTGATACCAATTGTGTGCCATGATCAGATAGGATTTGTTTGGGAAACCCCAGACGCGAGAAAATTAGCCAAAGAGCATCTGCCACATCAGCCGAAGTAACATTTTTAAGAGGTATAGCCTCTGGCCAAGGTGTACACATGTCAATGCATGTAAGGATGAATTGGTGTCCCCTGGCAGATTTGATTTTAAAAGGGTCAATAATGTCAATTGCCATTTTCTGAAAAGGGCGAATAGGAATATCCGCAACTTGGATAGGTGCCGCATGGCGTGGACCTCGTGACTTAACCTCCTGACATATCTTGCAGGAGCGACAATAAATAGTTATATCTCTATTTACGCCTGGCCAAAAGAAGGAAGAAAGAACCCTAGATTTAGTGCAGGAAAATCCCATATGTCCTGCACACTGAGAGTCGTGGGCATGTTGCAAGATCCGAACTCTCATATCAGTAGGTACAAGAATTTGCGAACGAATGGACGAAGTAGAACCTCGTACCATTCGAACTAGTACTCCATTCTTAATTAAGAACCAATATTTAAGATTTGTGTCATAATTTGCATTATCTTGTTTAACTAGGAGAAAAAAATTTTTGAAATGATGTATCATTTTGCTGATGTTTGATAAAAGACTCTCGTGAAATCACGGAGTGAGCATTCTGATTATGTACTTCATTAATTTCAGCAGATGGAGTCTGTAAAAGATTTTGAGCTTGTGATCTAGTAGTGAATGCATAAGCAGCCTGAATGTTTTGCTCTTTCCAGATAGCAATCTTTTGAGGGGTACACTCCTTAATTCCATGTATACGTACGACGATAACGTCTGTAATAGGATTCGGGAGCATACATGCGTGGACATGTCCCGTAAAAAAGGAAGTGGCTATGTGGACAATAGCAGTCGGGAAAGTTTCAACTGTCCCACCAAATGTTACACATTTCACTACATCTCCAGTGGCACAGGAAAGATCTATAAGAGACTGCTTAACCCCAACCGTTGTACATCCAGAATCAAAGAGAACTGAGACTGGATTATTATTCACAAACCCCTTATGTAGAGTAAGAGACCCTCTTCCGTCATGCGCAGCTAAGGCAGGAAGAGTGGGTAGAGGATGACCGCAACTCAAGGTAGTTATAGCTGTAGGTTGGAACAAAGTTGTGCACTCCGGGCACTGAGATGCTCTCTCGAAATCGAAAGCAGGGCAAGTAGTAGCATTAGAGACACCATTATTATTGTTACCTTGATCATTAACAACCTGGGGCTCTTGTTGAGCAGAGTTAGCATGGCGATGCGATCTATTATTTGGAGATCTACCATCATATCGCGATCTATCGCGACTATTACTTCTATTGAAACTATTGTTCTGATTTGAACCCCATTTAGCATAGTTGCGATTACTATTTCTCCTTTGATCAAAATTCCTATTAGATGGATTTTGTTGTCTCCGAGAAAAATTATTGTAAGGTTGATAATCTCTAGTATAGTTACCCCTTCCAAAATTTCCATAATTGTTGGAACCAAAATGTTGAGGACCGTTAAATTGTCTCCAGTTCCTTGAAGAAGGAGAATCACTACGTGATGGACCCCCTTGGTTCTGTCCGAAATTACGATTATCTCTCCTACCAAAATTGCGCTCAGCACTTTGAGATCTACGTCGCAAATTAGGACCATATAGTATTGCTGAAGCCACGGGTAAACCTTCTTTGACCTGAGAATGACTAACAGTCACATTTGGATGTGCGGACGTATTGGCGACAGTATTGTTCCATATCTTTTAAGTTTGTAGGCTTTCGCTCATGTAGAAAGGAAAGAAAAGATTCATTAACTGACGACATGACTTTGTCACGAAGCAATAAGTCCATAAGAGCTTCATATGTGTGTTCAGTTTTTGAAAGTTCAATCCAACGTGAGAATATAAGACGTATTTTTACTATGAACTCTGCAAAATCTTCCCCAGTCTCCGGTAATAGAGACTTAAAGCGCAGACGATAACCGTCCTCCTCAAGTTGGTATTTCCTTAACAAAACAGCCCTGACAGTATCATAGTTATTTTTTGTCGGGCCCCTCCAACATACTTACAACGTTCATAGCTTCACCCGTAAGTAGATTCATAAGTCTAGCACAATATTCCGACTTGTCTATCTTCTGGGATTCACATGTAAGTTCAAATCTGTTTAGGTAAAAAAACGACATCGTCAGAGGTAGGTTTAAATGGAGGTAATCCGAGCTTAAAATAATGACTATTTGTCTTATGAGCAGTAGGTTGTGTGTCTGTAGTATTAACATCATCCATTACCTTCAATCTCTCCAGCTCTATAGACGACATCTTTTCCTCATGCAGTCTCATATTTTCATCTGCAACTGCAATTTTCTTTCTTCAGCCTCTAATTTCTGTTTTTCAGCCTCCAATTTCTGTTTTTCCATTTCCATTTGAAATTTTCTCTCTTCTGCCTGCATTTGCAATCTCCTATCTTCAGCCTCCATTTTCTTTTCTTTTTTTCTTCTAACTTCTGCGCCTTGGCATATTCGACAAGTGCGAATTCTTTTACTTCCTCAGTAGTCATACCAAGGGAGTTCCCTTGTGTAATGAAATAATCCAAACTAGACATTTTGCTGTATTTTACAAGATATGTAAGTAATGTAAATATCCAGGAGACACTCACTCTATCCCAACTTCGTGGGTGACAAGTCCTTGCTTAAGACCTTGTACAATTACCTTTTCAACTATTAATAATGTTATTAATTACCTATATATATATATATATTATGCATTATAATATTGACAGTGCATGACAAAATAGACAGTACAAACAAGAGTGACAAGACAAGATATAAAGCACCAAGAACAACGTTCGCAGAATCAACTAAACAATAAGGCAAACTAAAGAAGAAATATTGCAAAAAAATGCAATGACACTGCAAAAAGTAAGACGATACAAGCGACAAAACAGTGTATAAACGAAAAATTTGTATATAAATCAACGATAGAAAAGAGAGAAAGACACTCACAAACAAATTAATAAAAAAACTAAGGTACAGAGAAAAATATAATGACAACAACACAGAGACGTTTCGTCACACCTAAACACTTATTGCCGTAAGAGACAATTAGCGATCTGAACCTCGGCAAGGTTTTTAGCCTTGAACCGGAATTATCGCTCAATTGAAACTTGCAATCTAAATCCTAAAGAACGCTTATAAATGCCCTGGGTAAACTGGGATGTTCCCTTCATAGGTCACCACTCCAACCTCCCACATAAACATGAAACATATAATATAGAACACGTGAAAGAGTAAATAGATTATGCTCTGAGGAAGGCTCAATGTTACACCGAACAGTGGTACAGTTTACAAACAAACAAACCACTTATCTTGCAAAAGGAAAAAATCCCGGCCTCCGTAACAGCAACAATAATGTACATGAAGTATCACACAGTCCGAATAAATCCAACAATGATAGGTACTGGAACTTCTAGGTGACAATGGCATTCAGACGGGATTCTCGACATTGGGCGCTGAAATCTTGTAAAACTGGAAACACTGTAGATCTAGACTGCAACAACTTGCGCATCACTCCATAATAGCCCCATATCACTGGCGACCACTTATGTTACCGCGATAATTGCGGTAACAACTTCCACAGGCAGGATGGCTGGACATAAGTTAATATAATTGCTGATAAATGGCGATCAGCTTAGGTCGGGCTTACAGGTAGCCGACAAGTGTGTGACAATGTAGATAACAGCATACAACATACGCGAACGTCATGTAGTTCTGGATTAACTCTCCGTAGCAATCACACACACCTCAGCAAACGTAAATAGTCAGGAAAATGTTGTAACTAGTGGAAAACGTTCGACACAGTTTATTGACTACACAGCAACGTGGACATCAGAAAACAGCACACTGTCATAGGTTACTACAGGTATACAATACGTGTCAAACGAGTTGTAGCACATAGCATTTAATAGTCATCAGTATAATCCGCAGGATCAAATATCCATTAGAGAAATAACATCATGATTCTTATAACATCAGCAACTCTTAGTGCAATAATATCCATAGGAACAAATATCCATTAGAGGAATAACATCATGATTCTTATAACATCAGCAACTCTCAATATACTCGTACAGCAATTCACTCCAGTAAACAGTACATTGGCAAGCCATTATATCCAAGGCTTAGAATAGCAAATACCGGGGCAAAGAATATTCCCGTCAATATCTCTCCATCTAAAATAACGTACGTTAGTAAGTAAGCCGTAATATCCCTGGCTTAGAATCAATATGAATTATTAATTATTCCTTTCACAAAAATATATTCTGGAACACACTGACGAAATGGTAAACGTCCATTTCGGAGCTCTGCCAGAAGCGTACTGTCTCGAAAAATCAGCTGCTCAAAAACAGCTCAGTACAATTCATTCAAGCGCGAACTCGCAGCTTGAGATGTGAGCTGAATTCATCCGCCTTTCCCCCCAAAACTATTTCATAGAACATTCGACCAGATTCCTTATCATATTTTTAAAAACAAACTAACAACTTGTCAGTAGAGATGTGTTCAAAAATTACTGAGCATACCGCCCCCCAACTAAGAAAAATCTCTCATCACACAGAGCGTGTTTACTAGCGTGTACAAAAATCCGAATCGCACATACAAGTCTTAAACACTTAACTCCTCTTAATAAAAATATGACTTAACAGTAACAGGCACCGACAATTTAATAGCTAACTAAATGACAGGTGATTATGTTACGTGTTGTGTATTGTGAGAAAAATAATAACACACTGTGCGAGTGACCGCAGGCCGCGAGATGGGCGGGTGAGTCATCATCGACTCAGTCCGAACCAGATCAGTGGCCAGCGACGTCTGTGAACAAACACCGTGTATTTTTTAAATTCGTCAGGATTGAAAGAACGGATGAGAGATTGTCTTGTCCCCGTCCAAATATATATATATATATATATATATATATATATATAGAATGGTAGCATTTTTCCACAAATGTTTACTTGTATTTTTCGCAGACCTGATCCCAAGCGGACGACCAGCGGTCTTTTTCTTTATCATTTATAAGTGTGTACTAGCCCGATGATATGTTGTGATTGAAAATCATAAATACTGGACTTACCAAATCCAGGATATTATTTTTAACAGCCCCACAAGTGGCGTAAACCTGATAACATCATTATTTTCCCCGACACTTGACAGTTTTATTCCAGTTGAGTACTTATTTTTATACACTGTGCATGACCGGCGCTCTGGCAAAGAGTCGGCCGATATACAAATCCATCATCATTATTTTTAGCATTAGAAGCAACACCGGATTTATCCAGATACTAGAAGTATCCCCTCTCTTAAATGGTAGACATCAAGGATTCTCACACTATTTACCTATTCATAGTGAAACCTGTATCCAGACAGAAGTTCCAGACCGAGCGGGAAACAAGCCTGATTTTCCCCGCCCGCTCATACACTGCAAGGGTTGTCGCAACGAAGTTTATTCAGTTGTATTTCCTGTTTCTAGACGTATATTCCCCTGTGCACCCCATCGGAGGAAACGTGATAGTTAAGAACAGTGACGCTAACCTTTAAGATTTATATTGCTACCAGGATTAATCGAGGAAAATAACATATTTGGCGTTCACTTCATTAGTATTTTTCTGGGATGAACTGGGGCCAATTTGTATCCTCGACAGTTGGAGTGGCATATTTAATCACAGTGAAATAGGGATTATGTTCGAGGAATAATCTGTTACCAAGGAATACCACAGACCCACGGGTAAAGACAATAGATAAGAGAGTGAGAAGTGGCCACTGAGTGAGAGAGTGTGTGATGACTTTAGTTTTGCTGGTAACTATCTATTAATTTGGTTGCATGACTTTTTTGTTTACTTTACTTGGTCTTATAGTGTACCAAGATTGTTTATTCTGTAACCAAGTACTAACCTTCAAGCTTTGGGTTAATATTGTTGGGTTTTCTCCATACCGTGAAGGCGCACCATTCTTCTTTATTTCCTCTATATGTAAATGATTTTTTGATATCTTTGAGTATTGATGTTGTAACCAGTTTAGTGATAATAAACAACAAAGAAATTTAACTTTGTGTGTTGGTCAGACCCATTCCCATTTATCCTTAGTTTTTCACGTGTATGTGTCTTGTTGTCACATAGTGTTGTGTGTATAGTGTAACGTATCTTATTTTAGATAGGGAGGCAAAGACTGTCTTGAAAACAAAGCACAGTTGTACGGATAGGTTGGAGGAGAGAAACCTACTCAATCCAGATACATATCTTTCCCTCAATCTACCACCTGTGAAATCTATTTCTATACATTCTCGTGTATCTGTCAACATTCACTCTTTACTTAGACGGGCCCAATAAAACAATTAACCTACCTTACAACACGTACCTCAGTTCTTATCTCAAACGGTTCTGTAAGTTGTCCTTCATTAAGAAATATGCATGTCATGTCTTCATAATTTTTTTAAATTTTTTTTTAAGTTAAAGATCTTGGGAGGAGGAGACTCAATAATGCCTTATCATTTTCTAGATTGATTCTCTGTCAACACTGTCAAATGCCTTTTCATAGTCCTCAAATCTAATATAAAGAGGTGAGTTCAACTTTTATTCGCAGTATGGCTATCTGGGCGTCACAGGATCTGTTTTCATTTGCATTTTTACTGAAACTTCAACTCAAAATGTTTACCAAGCGCAATTAAACGGAGGGACAAAAAATGAATGTTAGTTTCTAAGAAATTAATGTAAAATAATCCGGGCTAGAAAGAGAATGGCACAGATGATGTTGGCAAGTGACGATGTTGTTTGCAAATGTCAGTGTTGTTGGTAAATGTCACAAAAATAAAACGTGTACTCACATAGCTGAAGGAGGGGTCTTCACTCTCAAATACAAAAGTACCTCCCGAACCACATATACATTTCACGTATGTAGACCTGGTGAGTTAATGCAGATAGCTTTAATATAAAAGTGCATGTGAAGTTATGGCACGCTATATAGGTAACAAAGAAAAATAACTGTCTACAGGCTTTGCAAATTTGTCGTTCGGTAAATTTTGCTGCTGAATTATTTTCTACCATCATCAGCAGCAGCAGCCATCTCTACGTCGAAGATCGGCTGCATGGATCTCCAACGTCTTCTGTCTCTTGTCTTGATGGTGCACTCTGATAGACTCTTTCCTGTCCATCTGCTGATGTTATCTTCCCACTTATAACGCTGTCTTCCTCTTGCACGTTTGCCTTCAACTCTGCCTTCCGTTATGGTCTTCAGCAAGTTATTTTGTCTTTTTATATAGCCAAAATATTTTAACTGTCTAATTTTGATCTCTGTCATCAATTCTCTTTCTAACAGTACACGTGTAATTAAGATATTAATGTTTTATATCATGTCCATTAACTTAACAATGAAAATACTAACATAACATTGTTTGAGAGAGCACATAAACCTAAGTGATAGTGCCTGTGTGGAACTGTACGTGAGAGACCATGAGCAAATACAGGTACGCTACAAGTCAAATAACAAACATGCCGATAAAGCAGGAAAGGTAAGGACATGTAGAAAAAACATCAATGGGACATTTTCTGCGTTAACCGGTATCTATCTATCTATCTATCTATCTATCTATCTATCTATCTATCTATCTATCTATCTATCTATCTATCTATCTATCTATCTATCTATCTATCTATCTATCTATCTATCTATCTATCTATCTAATATATCTATCTATTTATCTATCTATCTATCTATCTATCTATCTATCTATCTATCTATCTATCTATCTATCTATCTAACTATCCATCCATCCATCCATCCATCCATCCATCCATCTATCTATCTATCTATCTATCTATCTATCTATCTATCTATCTATCTATCTATCTATCTATCTATCTATCTAGCTATCTTTCTATCTATCTATCTATCTATCTATCTATCTATCTATCTATCTATCTATCTATCTACCTACCTACCTACCTATCTATCTATCTATCTATCTATCTATCTATCTGTCTGTCTATCTATCTATATATCTATATATCTATATCGTTTGTCTGTCCGTTCTTCCTCTACCAATCTATTAGCTTGCCTGACAATCTGCATGTATGTCTGTAAACTTGTAACGTCCAGTTTTGTCTTATTCCCAAACTCAGGCTTCACTCATTCATCACCCTTCAGCTCTCCAAGAAGCATATGCCTTCGACAAACGTGTGCCAAGTCTTCCTGTCACGTGCCATCAGCTCCAGGTCTTTCCATGTCTTCCTCTTTCCTTTAATATATGTCTCCAGTTCTCTTCTCTATGTGCTCTTCGGCCTCTTGCTTCTGCTTCTGCTTCTGCTTCTCTTACTCTGCAGATTCAGGACAGAGACATCCTTGTAACACTATCAACAGGTTTCCTCAATGTGTGTCCTATCCATCGTCAGCATATTTTTCTCTTCCACTGGCGTTGTCTGGTTGGTGTCATCAGTTCCACATTGGCGATATTGTCATGCATTTCCATCCTTCTGTTCTACTCAAACACCCATTTCTTAATTGTTGTTTTTTTTTATGTTCCTCGTGTTTCAGAAGCAGGCAATAGGAATGTCTTCACATGTGATTGGAAAATTCTGATGTTTGTGTCGGACTTGATTTCATTTGATCTCCATACATTTCCCTAATGCGATTTCTTCTTCTTGCGATCGCATCTTTGATGTTTACACCGTCAGACGAGTTCTCATGATGAATTCGACTGTTGTTTGAAGTTCCTCTTTAGCTCCATATAGCTTTGAGTTTAGTGTTGAGTCATTGGGCCAGTATATCTTTCTTAACTGGTCATACAGTGGACAATCCTGTAGAACATGCTCAGCAGTTTGTTCGTTTAATCCACATGTGCACAGTGGTGAAGCAGACAATCGTAGCTTGTGCATGTGTTCCTAATGCGATGAAAACTTCCCTACCTTTTGTATTTTTTTTTTTTTTTAACGTACTCCCGCTATTACTCGAGGCGAGAATCTCCGGTTAGTATATCTAACCTGAGACTGATTTTTACATGAGTATCCCTTTTTTCCCTGTACATTTACAGGTGTCCACTCGCCATTCAGGCAGATACTCGCCGTCTTCGGAGGGTTCCCATTAGAGCTGGGTCGGCTCAGGAGTCGTTCAAGTTATTCCAGTCCCTGGTTGACGACACTTCTTCAGATGTCTTCGCCGGGGCTCGAATTAATCCAGTACAAGTCCCGGTCGACGAAACTCTTCGAATGTCCTCGCCCGGGCTTGAACCTGGATCACCCGATCGCCAGCGCAGTGTGGTAACTTTTTCTCCTGCGCGAGATGGGGAGAACACGTTGGAGGGCGGAGGTGAGAATATGTTCCGGATAAAGTCTGCTACGGAAGAAATCCAACATCTCATTGGCTCGGAAGTGCAATATTGATATCTTTACCAAACTCAGATTTACTGGATGTTAAAAACAAAAAGAAAAGAAAAAACTGACCTTGAGCCACTGCCTCCATTCATATTAAACCTCGCGTTGCCATCTTTGACATCGGAGGACGCCTGGCTATGAACACCCAAGGAGTAGAGACTTAAGGATGCTTGTTGCATAGCCTGTAAAATAGTCGCGACATGATCGTGATTACTGGTGACAAACAACAGGTTTATAAAATAAGACGCATACAACAAGCAGAATGAAGAACTTAGCATCAATATGTCTTAACAGTCTTTGTCTGTCACTCTGTCGGTCTTTTTTTGTTGTTGTTGCCTGTCTCTCTCTCCCTTTCTCTCTCCATCTTTCTCCATTTCTCTGTTTGACTTTCTGGTTCTTCTGTCTCCCGGTTTCTTTGCCTTTCAGTAAGTCTGTCTGTCCATCTGTCTGTTCTTTTGTCTTCTATCCAATTGTCTGCCATACCCTTGCTGTTAACCTTTGCATGGTGAAGTCCTTACACGGCTCCCAGTAGTATAGGTCTTGTAATATACTTGAAGCACTGTCCCTGTTGAAAAAGTTTTCAAACGTTCATTATTATTTTATCATTACCCCCACCCTCTCTCTCTCTCTCTCTCTCTCTCTCTCTCTCTCTCTCTCTCTCTCTCTCTCTCTCTCTCTCTGTATGTATGTGGAGCACGGAGCCAGACCTGCACCAAATCACTCGTGTCTAACTCTTTGGAAATAATATGGTTGGGTATGGGAAAAAAATCGAAAAAAGGTGATTCGTCTTACGAGGACAAAAGATAAAGAAAACAGCCAACGTAGCGGCCACAAGGCCTTCGTCAGGAAAGGAAAGAAAGTGAAGGCTAGATAGGACACATAAGAATCTAAATAAATATTAAAATAAAACCTGGGTACTTCCCTAAAGACAGCTGAGTCCTAAGACGCTTGCCGCCGAACAGACGTGCGTACCCGGAAAAGGAAATGACTGCTACTTCCTGATGTAAACATCACATACTAAGAAACTAAAAAACGAAACTGAACAATAAACTACCCAAACTTAATATTAATGAGGACTGGAGATAGAAGAGGACAGAATGAGTTGGAGATAAATAAATAAAAAAATCAAGATATACTGAAAATGTTTTTATATATTATTAGATGGCGGCGGAGAAATAGAAAAATTGAATAAGAGTGGAAAGGGTCAAAATAGAACAAGAGTGGAAAGGGTGACCTCAGACAAAGGTGTGTAGGGTATTAAGACCAGCTGGTGTTAGACACCTCATGCGATGGATAAAACGGTGCTCAAGCTGTTCTCGGCTAGCAGTGTCAGAGGAGCATGATCTGATCGCCGTGACCTGGATGTCAGGACCATTAAAGTGTATAGCCACTAGTGTGGATTTTTGCTGAGAGATGTCATTCAGATGCTGGCTGAATCTGTCTCCAAGTCGTTTGCCTGTTTGACCAATATAGGTTTTACTGCAACGTTTACATATGATTGTATAAATGACATTGCGCGTCTCACACGTGAAGCTACTGGTGATGGTGAACGTGGCCTTAGAAAAAGACACCTTTTGGGTTTGGATGACATACTTGCACGTCGTGCATCGTGTCCGACCACAGGGTAGTGAGCCAAAGTGAGTGGCATTCTCCTTTGGGAGGCGGCTGTGAACAAGAAGATCCATCAGGTTCTTGTCGCGTCTATATGCCAGCAAAGGTGCCTCACCGAATACTTCTTGGGTCACAGAATCTGCTTGGAGGATGGGTAAGTGGCGGAAAAGGATCTGTTTGACTGCAGTACTGTGAGGTTAGTAGGTCAAGATTAATTTGACTCTATCCGAAGTAGATTTGTAGTGGTGTTTGAGGGCCTCCTGGCGATAGATGGGGAGAACACGTTGGAGGGCGGAGGTGAGAATATGTTCCGGATAAAGTCTGCTACGGAAGAAATCCAACATCTCATTGGCTCGGAAGTGGAAGTCATCGTTGTCTTGGCACAAACGGCGAAGGCGGAGAAGTTGAAAAAATGGACCCGAGGACGGCACAATTTCTCATGTACTCGGTTCATTCTTTCTGTTTCCTTTCACCTTTTACCGTCCACACAGTAAGTAAACCCGCCAACATACAGATACATAGAGCCTATAATTAATAAAACACGCTTACAAAAATTGAAGAGAGATGCCATAATATTTTTTTTTAATCTCTGCGCCTGTAGCATCAGCCCCACGAGAGCCGAACATTTGCTGCAGTACTGCCCAAATACAGCAGCAGTGAGCGAAGTAGCACATGGCAACAACCCACTTCTCTCCACGAAAAACTGGAGATGCCAGGGTCGTTGAGCTGCCAGTGGCGTACTAAGGGGGGTACGAGGGGGACGGACCGCCCCGGGTGACAGCCAGGAAGAGGGTGCCATCGGACACTATTACTATAGTACTTACTGTTGAAAATGTACTTGCAAGTGCTTTTTTATGGGGGGGGGGGGGGGGGGGAAGGGTATGGTCCGCCCCGGCTGCCAACTAGTTGAGGGACGCCTCTGGAGCTGACTACTGTCTTTATTAGAGTCATTAATGTGGGAGTCTGAGGGCAAATGAAGAAGAAAAAGAAGAAGAAGAAGGAGAAGGGGATTCTCCCTATTTTGAATCAGTGAGAGTTGCTTGTAAAGTAGTTATTTATTCCTTAACATCATGAAATGATATTTGTGTTGGTGCTTGGAAGATATACAAGGAGTCACATTGGTCACAATATTCTCCTAGCATGGAATAAGGTCTTCTAGTTTTTAGTGCTGCATTAGCTAAGGCTGTGCTTCTTAAACTTTTAGAGGTACCGCACCCCTTTACATGATTTTAAGAACCCTCGCACGCCATTATCACCAAGCTTTTAAAATGTCAGAAATGTGAAAAAGAAGAATGTCTTTTTATAAGAAACGAACAGAAAAATACCATTTGTTATTATATAAAGTTCGCTGGGAGGACAACATAAGAAAATCTCTGAAGGACTGTGGCCTGGACTGGAACCACGCCAAAAGGAGGACAGCCGATAGGATAGCATGGCGCTCTCTCTGGCTAACCTCTACACCCTATGGCATCATATCCCTGGAGCTACGGAGAAAAGAGCTGAGATTCAGTACTGGGCAAAAGTAGCAAAAGATCCAATACGCTGAGCGCACAAAACTTTTGCTAAATGTAACCAACACATAGGCCACATCCCACTAGACTTTAATAGATACCCATCAAAGTGGAAAACAATGGAGGAAATAGATCATCACCCAGACCTATTTAACAGTAGGGCTCAGTATAAAGCAAAGATCCCACCATGGGAATTAAAAGTGTCAGAAACTGACTCCCACTTAACACAGGTCGTAAGCAAATCTAAAGACAGAATCTCAACAAAAATTAAAGCACAAGTGTACATAGAACAGTATAAACATAATAGCTTAACTGTATACACAGATGGGTCAAAAGATGAAGATGGGCAATTAGAAGCAGGAATAGCAATACCAAAATTGAAAATTTACAAAAGATATAAAGTAACTGGTAATACATCCATCTTTACAGAAGAATTAGTGGCTAACTTAAAAGCTTTATAGATAGTTGCAGAAAATCCACACAATAAAGTAACAATTCTCACATATTCCCTTTCATCAATACTAGCAATCTGAAACAGAAATAAATGCAGCAGGCTAGATACTATAGTGGAAATGCTGCAGGTCAATACATTTCTACACGCCGCATGATGCAGTGTCACACTAACATGGATACCGGAGCATGTTGGGATAGCAGGAAATAAGCTTGCAGACAAAGAAGTAAACTGGGAAAAAACTAATTATAACACAATTCAAGCAGGCCTAGGGAAATTTGAAATTAAGAGCTAATTCAACAAGCAATAACTAAAGAATGGACAATGGCATGGGACCAGAGCAAAAAATAGGAAGACACTCATATAAAATCCTTTAAAAAAAACCCAAGTAAAAAAATGTCAAATACAAGATGAACTAAAAATACCAATTAATAGAACATCGCTAAGGCTCAAGCTTGGAACTGGATATTGCATGATAAAGGAACCCACACGTGAAGAGTGTCAAGAACCAAACACAATTAGACACTTTCTGGCGGACTGTAAAAAATATGACCAGCAGAGGCAAAACATTAAGACATACTGCAATAACCACAAGGTAGAAAATCTCATAGGCATTAAGACCCCACCAGAAATACAAAAGTTAATAAAACACTATATTACAAAAACAAAAGCTAACATATTTTAAAAAAAAATAAATACGGAAGCTAGCCAGTAGTTTCCAGCGGTAGATTTATCCCATATAAATACGGGTTGACTATAAATAAACCTTCAATCAATATTAAATGCATACCAGTATAGACACTACAATTTTTTCTGAAAAAAAAAACAACTTTATGAACTGTAACTAACATGTTAAAATGCCTGCAAGAGAAATAATACAGCATAGAGTTAAAGTTAGTTGCTTATCCTTTACAGGACGTGGCAATCAAACCCAGCTTTTATTGGCTTTTTGTGATTTTTCTAGGCGATTTTTACGTTCAGTAGTTTGCCATTGCTTTCTGAACGGTACGGCGCTTATACCATTGTTAAAAATCCACACAAAGCGATCTGCTACCAAACCGCCTGTAGCAGGTTTCGAACCTGGTATATCTGGATTATGAAACTGCGTTCATATCCATTAGGCCACAGACGCCGACAAAAAATTGTAGACTGGATGTTCCCAGCATAGAGCATAACATAAATACGAGGAAGAAAATATTACAATAAATGAAACGCGCCCTGATATAACCAACAGCTCCATATATATGGCAGATGGTTGAATGTGACATGCTACAAAGAAAAGTAGTAAAAACCTTAATTTTTTTTAAATTAACAAAATGTATCGAAGGGCATGTATAAATTATGCATGTATGTACTCATTGATGTACTCATGGGTTTTATCATTTTCTTTTGTTACCGACCACACGGGGCGTGTACTAATTTAATTATGTGGTGTGGTAGAATTTACAATTGTAAGCCAGGAACTTAAAGTAATGTCATATTATGAATAGTGCATCCTCAAACCGGGGACAACATTGTGTAAACCCAGATGTTCCATTTGGATGAGAGGACACCATTTGATTTTACTGAAAGAGTTAACCTGCATCTGATGCACATGAATGCAGAAATAAATTTCTTCTATGTAAGCTGCATGTAAACATGGAGGTCCCGATGTTGAGAACTGGTATTGTGTGATGACCAAGAAGGGCAGACAACAGGAACTATATAGTGAACTGTAAACACGTGTAGCCGTGTCACTCAATGTTTTCTTTGTTATATTATGAGTGACCAATATCAATTATGGATTTTATTTCAGGTTTACGTGAGGGATTTTTTTTGTACTGGCTTCAAGCTCGCCAGAGATGTTGATTTCTCACACCCTATCTGTGTGTCCAGGTATCGTTCGTTCCTCCTACCATTGGTGTAAAATGGAGAGCCACAGTGGTCATGTTTTGAATGAAAATAGAACAATGCATCCATACATTTTCAACAAGTTTAAATTCCTCAACAGCAGGGTTATTTCCAAAATGTTTTATTTAACTGTAAACTGACTCAAAGAGTTTACAACAAAAGTTCAATAATCTTTGTACATTTTTTTTACAATATGCGAAACGTGTCGTTTCTTCTCTATAAGTGAAATTTTCCAGTTCAATGCCATCCAAATATGTCTTGTAGCATTTATTAACCCTTTTTTTTTCAAAAATCCTTCCAACTTTCTGGATACCAAAAGCTCAGTTTCTTAATTTCCTTTCCTTATAATTTTCTCCATTTTGGCTTTATTCTCTGATTCATGTTAATCGTTCATTTCAGTAGATCCATAAATATTTTCCATTATACATAGGCGAACTGAACTGAAAATATGATATATAATATGGCAGCTCGAGAGTTCGTACTTACATGATTCAAACACAACTAAATACCTGTCCTAATGTGTACAATTACACATTTGTGAAATACTTGAAGGAAAACTGTTGAAACTTCAACTAAGGGGGCCTGACTGTGGCAACGTCTTACTACATCAATCTTCTCTTCAGGACTGACTGGATTTATTTCTTGCCGGCCAAAACGCAGTGAGCTGAAGCTGGCTACGTTTTCATATTGGTTGGGAAGCTTATTCTGTTGATAACTTATTGGTCAAAAAACGCGCTTATAGCGTGATGAAGCTGTCTCTATGACGACTACTGGGTAAGATTAGCGTGCATTGTGTCAAAACGCTGAACTTGCCGAGTTCTCCCCTTTTTACCCTATCCTTAGTGTCCCGTGTTATTTTTTTATTTAGTTAAGAATCTTGTTTGTTTTTCTTAATGGCGAATAGTATTTTATATTTAGTTATTTATGACTAGACTCTAGCACGAATAAATGCTCAAGTGGTCGGTCAGACGACCACATACGAGAGCCAATAATGAAAGAACAACGGGAAGGACTAGTTTAGCAAATAAACACAAAATACATGCATTTTTATGCTCGGTAATTTGTCTAGAAGTAATGTATGCATGTTTGTCATTCCGTTCCAGGACAAACTGCAAGATAGCTGAAAAGAATATGGCTTGTTATAGCGAGAGTGAGGAAACAAGAAAATACCAGTCTCTCTCCTAACCAACATTCAGAAGGCAGATTGATCTAAGAACATCGTTAGCCTGTCTACCTAACCTCACTCGAAAAAGCCTACTAAACGAGTGGATATCACCAGAAAACAATTCACTTACTAACTTAGTCGTTCCCCTTCTACCGTGAGGTGTAGAGGTTTGGAAGAGAGAGCGCCAGACTATCCTATCGGCTGTCTTCCTCCTGACCTGGTTCCATTCTAGTCCTCGGTCCTTCAAAGATTGTCTAATGTTGTCCTCCCAGTGGACTCTGTGTCGTCCTGGGGGTCTGGATCCCTGGCTCTTTGTTTCCCATGCTTGTCGTGGTATCCGATCTTCTCCCATTCTGCAGACATGGCCAAACCATCTTAGTTGGGACTGTTCTACTTGGGTCTGCAGAGGGTGGGATTTTAGGCCTTGACGTATCGTCTTGTTGCGGACCATGTCTCTTCTTGTTACTTCAACCACATTCCTCAGATACCTCATTTCTGAGGTTTGGATCTGGCTTTTGTGGGTTGTAGTCATTGCCCATGACTCGCATCCATATGTCAAGACTGGGACATAGGTGGAGCGGTATACAGCCATCTTCGTTTTCTTACCAACTTCTCTCTTGCTGAGGAATCCTCGATTTATGGCCTGAAAAAGTCTCCCAGCGGCTGCTTTTCGAGTGGCCAACTCTTCTTTAATGCCTCCCTACCGGTCTATAATAGCTCCGAGATACTTAAAGTGGTCGACCTGCTCCAGGACCTGTTCTCCCAGCTTAATCTGATGTCTTCTTTCTTCTCGTGATATCACCATGGATTTTGTTTTAGAGCAGCTTATGACCATCCCTCTTTTCTCCAGCTCTTCATTCAAGACTTGCAGGTTGGATTGGAGATGTGCCTCTGATTTAGCAATCAGGGCAACATCATCAGCAAATTCCAGCTCTGAAATACATACCTGTCTCATCTTCCAGTACCCCACTGAATACTTTCTTGTTCTCTCCTTACATGACTTGATAACATCGTCCATGAGGAGTATGAAAAGATAAGGTGACAGGATATCCCCTTGTCTTACACCAGTGGAGGTCCTGAACTCTTCTGATTTTGCTGGTTTGCTGTCCTCACATAATTTCTGCAAGACTTGTAGAAGCTCTGTATAGCATGAATCAGAGGTGCTGGAATGTTCTTCCTTGCCAAACAGTCCCAAAGTTTGCTCCAGGGGACCCTGAAAAACGCCTTTTCCAGATCTATGAAATAAAGATGGATCTCACTCTTATACTCAAGAGCCTTTTCACTCAGCTGTCTGAGTGTGAAGATTAGGTCTTGAGTACTTCGGTTTGCTCGGAATCCGCACTGGATCTCATCCAATTGTGGCTCAGCTAGGCGTCTGAGTCTCTAGTATTCTAGAGTAGATTTTACCAGGGACACTGAGAAGGTATATGCCTCTGTGGTTTACACATTGTCGATTGTCTCCTTTTTTTTAAATTGGTGTTATGATGGCAATCTCCCAATCCTTTGGTATGGTCTTGTTGCACCACGCTGCATGTAGGATCCTTAAGAGTAATAGGTCACCTGTTGCTCCCATGTACTTAACCATTTCTGGTGTTATACCATCATGCCCTGCTACTTTGCCCCTCTTGATTTTCTCCAGTGCTGCCTTGTCGTAAGTTTTATAGATAGGCCTTATTGTTATGGTCCCAATCGAGCAGAGGTGAGATGGTGAAATCTAGGTGAGAGAAAGGTGTGAGAAATAGTCCTGTTTACGCGGATTACAGAGTGTAGGAAAAAGTACAGTCTTGGATTGAGTAATTTCTGAACCCAACCTATCTAGTACGACACACTTAAATGGAGACGTATTTTTCCACTAGATATAGATTCAACTACAATATCCTCTCGTACGCACACACAAACAATTTTGTGACATCAATACGTACATACGTAGAAACGAACAGGTAAACTATGGGCACATATAATGGGGCAGGGGAGGTTTTGACCAAAACTAATAGCTTAAGGTTGATTAAGTTTATTTTAACTTTAGAAAAATATAGATCACAACATAAAATACATCGTTATCATTTACATCAATGAATAATAGTTACATAAGAGAAAAGAACAAAATATAGGGAGCCGCGCTAGCGTAGTGGTTACAACACCGCTCTGGCGACCGGGTGATACAGGATCAAACCCGGGAGACGGCATTTGAGGATTTTTCGTCGACCGGGATTTGGACTGGATTAACTCGAGACCTGGCCAGGACATTTGAAGGAGTGTCGTCGACCAGGGACTGGCGGCTCCTGAGCCGACCCAGCTGCAATGGGTACCTCCGAAATCGGCGAGTATTTGCCTGAATGGCGAGGGACACCTGTCTCTGCACAAGAAATAAAGGGATACTCACGTAAAATCAATGTCAGGTTAGACATAAATAATAACCTGAGATTTCGCCTCGAGTATAAGCGGGCGTACGAAAAAAAAAAACAAACAAACAAAAAAACAAATATACTCTCATCGACCCTCCCTCTGGAATGTGGAAACCTAGTAATGATCACACCCGGGGGTTATTTACCCAAAAGATCAAAACTAGTGATTAACAATGGCGAGTGGGGTAGTCAGGATGGGTACAAGATATGTCCGTAATTTTACTATCCCGTGGTCCTTTAGACTTAGTGAGAGATAGATAACAGAGAAGGTGTTATATTAGTAGTCACTTAAGAAATAAATTCTTTCGTTCCGTTTTCCCGCTCTACATTCATACAGTGAGCGCTCACAACTGTCAAACGTACCCTCTGCCGACACTGCATACGTCCAAAGAATTTATCAAACACAACTGTATTAAAGACTATTATATGTCCTGTTAATTTTGTCCCGTTCAGCCCCAGAAATCTCCGTATAGGCACTGCTATTTTCTCTCGGAGTTTTCGCTGGATGGGTGCGTTGATTTATAATTTTTCTAGCGGATCTTCTTCGTCGGATTTGCAGGTATTTTATTGGGAATAAGTTTGTTTTCTAGGACTCTGTCGTAATGACTGGGAAATATCTCAAACAGCAGAATTTTACTCCCAGGCTGTTCTTGGAAAGAAATAGCCGTGTTAAGGGATGGAGAAATTGCCCGAATTCTTTTGTTGTCTAGGGTCTATTTGTGTTATTAAAGATGTGAAAATTCATTCATCTTGATTTGGTTTATATTGTTGACTATTCTGGCAGCCACCCTTCTTGTATACACATTTCCATGTCAAAATCTCAAGTACTGCATAAAGTTAATAACTGTGTAAACGAACCTTGATTGATTGAATAAACTTCTGGTCTTGGACGATTTGGCAACAGTTTAATAACTAGTAAGTACACACTAACAAGGTCACAATTACGAACATGGCATGTATGCTCCCTCTCTGTAATACAGTCTTGCTTTAACCTGATTCGACTTTCTAACAGTTATTTGACTTTTCCATTGTCTATTTTTTTATAATATCATTTATTTGCAATTTCCATCGGGTTATTTAGCGTCCCGGCATAACAAAAGTTCATTATATTTTTCCATCAACATTTGGGGAAATTACGCGTCCCAGTACATCAAATATTCACAAATCAAATCCTCATCAACCCATAAGCTTCGGGGTATGTCTCTTCCCGGTATAACAATTATTCATTTATTTTATCCTTTTTCTTCGGGGGAAATGGCGTCCCGGTATAATCAATATTCTTTTTGAATAATCTTTTTGACCTCGGGGAATGATACGTCCCGCTATATCAACTGTTTCATTATATTACTTCATATAATTTGATTATAACATATTTCTTGTCTTGGGAATTGTCGTCCCGTATTTATAATCCTGGCATTATCTTATGCCTATCATGTCAAGCATATAGCTTACCATTATCTCCTGAATATATGGTGAATACACAATCCAATACACGGGCTGATACACAAGCCATTTTAGGCACACATCTTGACGCTATGACGTCACATCCAACTCTGCCCTCTTACGTCATACCTAGATACTCATCTCACAGCGACCTCTTTCATGTATCTCTTGCATTCAGTTGAGGTACGACATGGTGTGACAAAAATCCGGTACTAATAATAAGTTGCCGCGATAAAAATCACATCATGAAGTGGCCTCAACATTACCCCTCACGCTCCCCAGCGTTTACTTCTGGAAACGCGCAAGATCCTGTAGGGCACAACTACAAGCTACCTTACGTACCGAGACAACATACATACAAGCAATCTAATGAGAAGTATCAGGCATTTAGACAGACATACATAAATAAAATTGGGAAGAGCAATTATTAAAAAAACAAAATTGCAATAAAATTTGAGTCCAATTATCCGGACGAAATAACAAGTCCAGAAGACACAATACGCTGTCCAAATGAACTGGAATCGTACACCCGGATACAAAGTTCCATGTGAGATACATCAGTCATGGTGAGTTGCAAATCGTGACAACATATCGGCTAACCAGTTGTCCTCACCGCGTATATATTTAATTTCAAATGAAAACTGTTGGAGTAGCAGAAACCATCTGTAGATACGTGAGTTCTTAAACGCCTTCGGTTTCATCGACGTCAAAGGATGATGATCCACTTCAACGTAAAACTTTCTTCCAATCAGATATCCTGACAGTTTTGATATCGTCCACACAAGAGCAAGGAGCTCTCTTTCACCCGCCGAGTATTTCTTTTCTGCTACAGACAACTTCCGGCTCACAAAAAAGCAAGGATGAAGTACATCGTCGACAAATTGCATCAAACTACCACCGATTCCCATCTGAGAAGCGTCTGTGCGAATAAAGAATGGTTCATGGATATTCGGCAGAATCAAAATAGGATGATTCGAGAATAGTATTTTAATTTTATCTAATGCTAACTGACAAGTATCTGACCACAGTACTTTAAGAGGAGCACCTTTGCGCGTCAACTCCGAAAGAGGACCAGAGATAGAAGAAAAGTCTGGAATAAATTTATGGTAATAATTAATTAACCCCAACAGACTTCGGACCTCTTTCTTATTTTTCGGTATTTGGATGTTCAGAATTTTATTAACAAGAACATCAGAAGGATAGAGTCGATGATTACCGATTCTATGACCCAGGAAAGAAATTTCCTGAAAACCTATCTGTACCTTCGAAGGTCTAACTGTCAAATGATGTTTTCTTAGCTGTTCCAACAAAGAAATGAAACCTACAATATGTTCTTCCCATGTGTTATGGAATACAAAAATGTCATCTATATATGTGATGACATCGGGTCTATCGCCAACTAACCGGCGCAACATGCGAACAAATGTCGCAGGTGCATTCACCAACCCGAAACACATATAATTCCATTCAAATAAACCTCTTGGTGTGGAAAATGCTGTCAAATGTCTAGAATTTTCAGACAACGGAATTTGCCAGTATCCCTTTGCCAAATCCAGTTTAGTAAAGAATGTAGCGTTAGCCAGCTCTGAAAGAAGGTCTTCCAAGATTGGAATAGGCTCAGCATCTGTAACTGTAAGTTGATTTAGTTTCCGAAAATCAATACAGATGCGTAAAGATCCATCTGGTTTCTTCACCAATACCATTGGAGAATAATACGAAGATGAAGAATGGGAAATGATACCCATTTTAAGCATATCCAAAATTTCCTTATCTACCATATCTCTGTAATGAAGAGGGATAGGATATGGTCTGATTTTAATAGGAGTGGAATCAGTGATCAAGATCTCGTGCGATATTAAGTCAGTATGACCTGGATGTTCTGAAAATACGTCAGAGAAAGAACGTAAAACATAACGGATCTGAATTTGTTCAGAATGCGAAAGTGCCGGAGAAATAGACACATCTTGCCACGTCTCATGAGCAGAAATAGAAGGTAAAGTAAATTCCAAAGGAATATCAGATGTAGCATCCTCAGACTGAACAATAGCACATGAGGATCGATGAACCTCATCCAAGACATCTACCAATTCCGATGGTCTTGGGGTGTATAATTTCAACATATTTAGATGATACGTTTTAATTTTGCCTCTGATATCAATTGAGTAATCAACATCCGTGATCTTTTTCACCACTTTGTATGGCCCCTGCCATGAAATCAACAACTTATTTTCCTTGATAGGTAGAAGTAGTAAGACCTCATCCCCTGGGACAAATGATCTTAAGGTACGAGATTGGTTGTGTAGCAACCTCGATTTTTGAGTTGCCGTTTGAATACTCTGTGATGCAATATTACATGCATCCACTAACCTTTGTCGTAAATCAACCACGAACTCGTAACTACTGCGAGTTGCGTCATCATGAGAGGTACCAAGGAATAAATCCTTCAAAAGATATAACGGACCTCTCGGATTCGCTCCATAGACAAGTTCAAAGGGAGAGAACCCAGTACTCTCATGAGGGATCTTTCTGTAAGCGAAGAGAACCGATGGGAGAATCTTATCCCAGTCCCGAGGGTATGCATCAGTAACCTTCCCAAGCATTGACTTAACAGAACCGTTAAATCTTTCACAAATACCGTTTGAACTTGGTCTATACGGACTTGTGAATGAATGTTTTATGCGACATAAGCTCTCTATATCTCTCATAAGTTGAGACATAAACTGTGTCCCTCTATTGGACAGTATTTCCTCAGGAAACCCTATCCTAGTAAAAACCAAGTTTAAAGCTTCCGCAACAGACATGGTAATAATGGTTTTTAACGGTATGGCCTCAGGCCATCTAGTGCACAAATCAATGCACGTTAAAATATACCGAAAACCTCGATCCGATAAACAGACAGTGGACCGATGATGTCTTTAGCTAGTTTCATAAATGCGCGCACAGGAACATCTGTGACTTGCAAGGGTGCCGTCAGGTTCTTACCCCTGTGTGCTACTTTTTGACAAGTCTGACAAGAGCTACAATATCTTTTTACATCTGTGTTGACACCAGGCCAATAAAAATTTGAAGTAATTCGAAACAAAGTCCGATTACGACCCAAGTGTCCTGCCATAGGTAAATCATGACCTGTATTTAAAACTAATGGTCTGAAACTCTTTGGTACAACAATATGTCTCTTTTCATGATTATCTCCCTTTTTAAAACTTCTGATCAAAACATTGTTACGAAACTCAAACCAATATGATAAGTTCTTAGTGACCTTCATTTGTTTTGTTTGAGCCAAACTCAATAATTTCTTTAAAGATTCATCCTCCTGTTATTTCAGTGCAAAGATAACTGGAGAAAAATTTTGAGCATTTCTCAGTGGCGTCTCCTCCCCTACAGATGGAGATGCATCGGTCACATTGCTCGCTTCATGCTGAGCTCTGGTAGTGAACGCATTTGCCACCAATGGGTGCTTGCTGACCCACTCCGCAATTTCCTCAGGTGAATAGTCTTTCACACCTGGAATGTTACCAAGGATCACGTCACTTACAGAATTCTCCAAGCCACACACGAGTACAGTCCCTGAATAAAAAGGTGTGTCGATCTCCGCCTTTGCCATGGGAAACCATTCAAAGTTACCTCCAAAGGTCACGCATTTCAGTGACTTTCCTGTAAAATATGATTTATCTAATAGCGATTTCCGTATCCCGACAATCGTACAACCCGTGTCCCGAAGAATAGTGGCTGGTTTGTCACCTTTAAACACTTTGTGTAATGTAAGGCGACCAATAAAGTCACAGAAAAACCGTAGGCTCCTAACGCACGTATGATGCGCGGATATATTGCCTAAAAATGAGGCTTGCTCGACGCATGGAGCGAAACTGAGATTATATCTCAGATCCTTAGAGAAACAAAAATTTATCTAAGTATACGCGTATATATTCCAGGAAGGTGCCACCAACACACGCCACAGTGATGGCAATATCATAATGAAAGTCAAATTATACTCATACAAATCTATGAAATTAAATATATTATCATAGTATTATACAATGAAGTGTTGCAAACTGCGGTGTAATATACCAATATACCGCAATATAATATTACACATATTTAAACAAAGAGTACATTATATAATGAATTATTAAACATTACTAATACATGTGCTGTTTCTCGTAGACATAAATACAATCGATACAAGAAGATGTGGACATCATCCGCTCCCAATCCAGGACAGGACTAGATATCTTCAAAGTTCCACAATGTACAAAATCTCGCAGACTTCAATGATGTGCTGCGAAAATATCAATAACACAAATCTTTAAGAGAAATGTTAAATCTCTTAATACAATCGTTAAAATATAATATCTAAATGTGGCCATGTGATCTTTTGGCCCGTATATCGCTAACTAAGCCTTCTTCTGTTATGCTCAATCGGTAACAGAAAAAAAAAGAAATTACATGGTAGAACGTTATAAATTCCCAAAAAGTGAGAAAATATGTGATAATATGTCATTATAGTATTGAACTGTATATCAGGAAATATATATGACAGAAGAATGATGTGGAATCGTGTGGGCACCTGGACAGAATGTCTGCCATCACATTATCCGAACCACGGATAGCTCGCACCATGAAATGAAATGGTTGAAGAGCTATGGCATATCGAGTAGACCTCGAGCTCTTCAAGTTTTTGCTCTGAATAGCAGTAAGCGCTTTCTGGTCGGTTTCCACAATGAAATGTGCGCCTAGAAGAAATCTTTGTAACTTCAGAATAGACCATACCATAGCTAATAATTCACGGTCTAAAACCGAGTAATTCTTTTCTGCAGCATTTAATTTCCTAGAGATATACATCACTGGATGCAGAGTATCAGAATACTCCTGCATAAGTGCTGCCCCAATCCCAGTTGACGAGGCGTCACTTCGAAGAACAAAAGTCTTCTCAATAGTAGGTAACCTAAGGATAGGTGGAGATGAAAATAGAGTTTTCACCTGGTCCAATGAGGATTGACATTCTTGAGACCAGCGGATCAGATTAGGCGATCCTTTCTTCAATAAAGTAGAAAGCGGTGCCATAATGGAGGACAGATTCGGAATGAATCGTCCGTAAAATTGGATCAAACCTAAGAGACTCCGTACTTGTTTTTTCGTCTTAGGGACAGAAATGTTAAGTATTTTTGAAACATTGTGGTCCTCCGTCTTTAAAAGACCATGACCAACACGATGACCCAGGAAAGAAATCTCGCTAAATCCTATAAAAGCTTTAGAGAGTTTTGCAGTCAAGTTATACTCGCGAAGAGTAGACAGCAATTCGTATAAACCCAAATAGTGATCTTCCCAGGAATCACTGAACAGACAGATATCGTCTAAGTATGCTATGACATCTGTACGATATGCGAGAATTCGCCGCATCATGCGTACGAATGTAGCAGGGGCGTTCATAAGACCGAAAGGCATGAAATTCCATTGGAATAAACCCCTAGGTGTAGAAAACGCTGTAAAAGGTTTGGCACGTTCAGTTAAAGGAACTTGCCAATAACCTTTAGACAAATCTAGTTTGGTAAAGAATCTAGAATTAGAAAGTTTATTGAGTAGCTCTTCTAATGAAGGCATAGGTTCAGCTTCGAACTTCGTAACTTGGTTCGATTTGCGATAATCTACGCAAATGCGAATGTTATTATCCTTCTTTCGAACAATAACCATGGACGAAGAGTATGGTGAAGTAGATGGTTCGATTATTTCCAACCGTATCATCTCATCCAATTCTTTCTCGACTTGTGACTGAAAGTGGATAGGTATTGGATAGGGTCTGACTCTGATAGGATTATGGTCAGTAAGCACTATGTCATGTTCGATGACATGTCTGTGTCCCGGGATGTCTGTAAGGACATCCTGAAACGTTTGCAACATCGAAGAAACTTGTCGATGTTCCTCAGCGGAAAGATTAGGAGAAACGGTAACGTTTTTCCAAGATTCCGTAGAATGAAGTGGGACCATAGGAAGTGGAAGATTGACATCAGAAAAAGTAGTTTCCTCATCCTGTATAACTGACAGGGATGAGTAATGACCATGAGGTACTTTAGAATTGTCCGTTGCCTGGAAAATAGGCTGCAAATAGTCAGGTCTTTCATGAAATTCCGTGAGCATATTTATGTGGAAAGTTTTATGCTTTCCATCAATATCGACAACATAGTCGACATCGAAAACTTTTGCGACTATTGCATACGGACCTTTCCATGCAATAAGAAGTCTGTTCTCCCTTGACGGAAGAAGAACGAATGCTTTGTCACCTGGACAAAGTTGTCGTAGACATCTATTTTTATTTGCAAACTGCCTTGCCTTTTCTTTAGCAAATTCGGATGAAGAAGTTGCTAGTTTGCATGCCTCGATGATCTTTTGCCTAAGAGCAATGACATACTCATAAGAAGATTGAGTCTCATCGCTAATATTATCGGCAGTGATAAGATCGTGTAGTAAAGACATAGGGCCGCGCGGTTGCGCGCCAAAGACAAGTTCAAAAGGAGAAAACCCTATGTGTTCATTGGGGACCTCTCTATACGCAAAGAGAGCCGCGGGTAAAACCCTGTCCCAATCCTGAGGATGATCCTCAGTTATCTTCCCAAGTAAAGTTTTTAGTGTCCTATTCAAACGCTCAACTAACCCATTAGACATTGGGTGATAGATACTGCTGAGAGACCTTTTAATATGTAGCATAGACATTACCTGTGACATAGTGTCTGATATAAGTTGAGTGCCATGGTCTGACAATATTTCTCCGGGGAAACCCAAGCGAGAAAATATCAGCCAAAGAGCGTCTGCGATATCAGCAGTTGAGATGCTCTTGAGAGGTATAGCCTCTGGCCAACGTGTGCACATATCGACACATGTAAGGATAAATTGATGTCCTCTGGCCGACTTAATCCTAAAAGGACCGATAATATCTATTGCCATTTTTTGAAAAGGGCGAATAGGAATGTCAGCAGCCTGAATAGGCGCAGCATGTCGTGGTCCTTTCGATTTGACCTCCTGACACACTTTGCAAGAACGACAGTAAATTCGTATGTCCTTGCTCACAAATGGCCAAAAGAAAGCCGCAAGAACCCTCGACTTTGTACGGGAAAAACCCATATGTCCAGCACATTGCGAGTCATGGGCATGTTGCAATATTTGCAATCTCATACTCTTAGGCACAAGAATTTGTGAATGAGTGGACGTAGACGCGTCTTGTACCATACGCACAAGTACGCCGTTCTTCATAGAAATCCAAGACTTTCTATTAGTATTCTGATTTGGATCACCTTTTTTTGCTAGAATGAAGAATTTTTGTAAAGAAGAATCTTCTTCTTGCGATTTTATAAATGAGTCACGTGAAATAATCAAGTGACTATTTTGGTTATCTACTTCCTCATTATTAGTTAATGAAGTTTGAGGTGGATCCAGAGCATGTGCTCTTGTGACCACCGCATTAGTAGCTTCCATGTTTTGCTCTTCCCAAACAGCAATTTGCTGTGGGGTACATTCCCTAACTCCGTGAATACGACCAATAATAAGGTCCGCAATATGGTTTGGAAGAAGACATGCGTGGACATCTCCCGTAAAGAAAGGAGTAGCAATATGTATTATGGCAGTATCATACTTTTCCAAAGTGCCACCAAATGTGACACATTTGATGACCTTTCCTGTAGCACAGGATGGATTTACAAGAGATTGCCTAACGCCAACAGTAGTACATCCAGAATCAAATAAAATTGAGACTGGATTACTATTTACAAGACCCTTATGTAGTATAAGAGAACCTCTCCCGTCATGCGCAACATTAGCAGGGAGAGCTGGAAGAGGATGACCACAGCTCAAAGTAGTTACGGTAGTTGGTTCGAACAAAGTACTACATTGGGGACATTTATTTGCTCTACCAAAGTCAAAAGAAGAACATCCTATAGCATTAGGGTTTTTTACTCTCATTAACCTGTTTATCTGCTCCCTGAGATTCTTGTTGTACAGAGTTTGTCTGTTGATATCTCTTTCTCTTATGAAGAGATCTACCGCGACCATTATTGCCTCTGAAATTATCATTATTTTCTCTCCTGTAATTGTTATCATGGTTAGTGTTCCAGCTTCCATAATTGTCATTATCATCTCTATATTGATTTGAAAATCTAGTAGATTGATTTTGAGGTCTACGCGAAAAATAGCTACCTCTATACTGACTACCTTTGCGGAAATGTCTAAAATTATTAGATCCATAATAACGAGGAGTGTCAGCTTGTCTCCAGTTATTCGAAGAAGAATCACCATGTGATTGATTGCTATGATTTTGATCATCATTACGGTTGCTCTTTCTATTAATATTATGTTGAGTACCTTGAAACTTACGTTTGAAGTTTTGGCCATATGGTGCTGCCGAAGCAACTGGCATACCTTCTTTTACTCCAGAGTTGCTAACGGTTACGTTAGGGTGCGCAGTCACATACTGGCAACAGTATTCTTCCATTTCTTTTATGTTTTTAGGCTTACGCTCATGAAGAAAGAAAAGAAAAGATTGATTTACAGAAGACATAACCTTGTCTCTAAGTAGTAAGTCCATAAGAGCTTCATATGTATTTTCTGTCTTAGACAGCTCAACCCATCGTGAAAAAGTAAGACGTATCCTTGATATGAATTCAGAGAATTCCACTCCAGTTTCTGGCAACATATTTTTAAATTGAAGACGATAGCCGTCTTCGTTAAGTTGGTATTTTTTTAACAAGACTGCTCTGACAACCTCATAGTTGTTCTTGTCAGGCACATCTACCATGCCCAACATAATCAAAGCATCACCTCTAAGTATCTTGGACAGATGATAAACATATAGTGTTTTATCTATGGTATACACCTTACATGCACTTTCAAATCTGTCTAAATAAAATGTTATGTCATCAATGGAGGCATTAAATGCTGGTAGATTAAGCTTAAAATTACTAGCATTAGTCTTATCTGACACCTTATCTGCATTATTAGCATTACTAGTGTTCAATAATTTCATCTTTTCTAACTCCAAAGCTAAGAGTTTTTCTTCATGCTCCATTTTTGCTTTTCTCTCATCAGCCTCTCTTTGTAACCTTCTCTCATCAGCCTCTGCCTGAAGTTTCTTATTTTCAGTCTCTATTTCTAGTCTTTTATTTTCAGCCTTTGCTTCTGTTTCTCTTTTTTGTTTTTCCATTTCCATTTGGAATCTTCTTTCCTCCACCTGCATCTGCAATTTCTTTTGTTCAGCTTCCATTTCCATCTTTTTCTCTTCCATCTTTAATGCCTTATCATATTGAGTAGTTGCATATTCTTCCAACTTATCACCTGTCTTGCCAAGGGATTTCCCTTGTTCAATAAAGTAATCAAGTGTAGACATGATGTCTAATATTATGAGTCACCAAATCTGAAATATTAATTATCTTATTTCAACCTTAATAATAACAAGACTTAATAAAGTACTTGTATAATCCCAATGTTTAACCCAATCTCTGTGGGAAACAAGTCTTTGACACCAAACTTGTATTATCAAATGTATAATAATATCACAAGTTACTTCTTACTCATCAGTGCACTACACAAATAAGTGCATAAACACAAATCAATCAGTTATTTATCATAACTGCACAATGTAATAGTGCATGAACAAATCCACCAGTTAGTTATGATAAGTGCACTATAAATCAATAGTGCATGAGCAAATATGTAACAATAGTGAAAGCTAATTACTCAAGAACTATGTAACCTATAACAAAGAACAAAGACAATGTAAACAATAACAAAGATCAAAGACAATGTAAACAATAACAAAGATCAAAGTCAATGTAAACAATAACAAAGATCAAAGTCAATGTAAACAACAACAAAGATCAAAGTCAATGTAAACAACAACAAAGATCAAAGTCAATGTAAACAACAACAAAGATCAAAGTCAATACGAAAACATTCGCATAAGTCAAATAAATAAACAGAAGAACTAAAAGGAAAATATCACAAAGAATGTGATGACAAAATGCGAAGAATGTACACAAACAAATGACGTCACAATGTATAAACAAAAATGGTGTATAGAACTGAATAATAGAAAAGGGGAGATCTACAAATACAAACAAATGAAATCGGAACTAAAGAACAAAAAGAAAAAAAAATATTACAAAAAACAACAAAAATAAAGCGCAACTCGTCACAACTAAACAAATATAGCAACGTTTGTCGCTAGCAAATTTCACAATAGGAAATTTGCACAGTCCCTAAAGAAAACGCTAACAGTAGAAACCTCTGTGACGTGGTATCTTCTACTGAAAGACACCACCCAACCGAAACCCGCTGAAATATAAACATATAAATATACAAATAACATATAACATATAAACATGTAGCATGTAAACAGTGAAAAAGTGTGAGAGACAGAAGGCTCAGTTAGAACATAAGGGCACAGTTCACAAACAAAACAGGCCACTTAACTTCTATAAATCCAGCGTCAGCACGGTGTAGAACAGGATGTAATCAGCATTCTGAGGATAATGATCCAACGTTGATCATCATCTGCTCCCATAAACAGCCATGACGAAGGAAATGAGCTTCTAATATTGGAAACGTCGTTTCGGCACTTGACCTTCTGAATCTGCAACAGTACTTCTGATACTGGAACAGTTGTTACGGCACTTGTCCTTCTTCCTTACAGATCAGGAAATCGATTCGCTCAGCACTTGTCCTTCTATCGTAGGAAAACTGCAATACTGTCGAGCAGCGCCGGGTAGTTTCAAAATATTACCAACTGTCAGTAACGCCGGGTACTTTCAAAAAATTTCATCAAAGGTGATGAGTAGAAACTGTAATGTTGTCTTGTAGTCTGATGATGATGTCTGGGTTTGTTGACCCCCTTGAGAGCTGGTACCAGAATAAACCAACTTTTGGCCACCATGAAATGATAATGGTGCGCCAAAATGCCAGGTTAAACCAACTACTGGCCACCATGAAATGATAAGGGTGGATTTAGGCTGACTTCAATTACCACCCCTATCGACACCAGTAAAGTCATAGTTGTAGATGTAGGGTGTCCTATCTGGTTTTGTGTTGTTGTTGTTGCTGTGTATGGTAGTGATGTGGTTCACAGAGTTACAGCACGTAGGGTACGACATGTGAAGTCATAAATGGGTAAACTGCTCTGGACGTTTTTTATCATTTATTTTTACGTCACAGGTACAAGTACGTACATCCAGTTCACAATAGGGCAATGTCATGACATTCACGAATATCAGCATACATAGTTCATCAATGCATTTGGCATATTCTAAAGATGATGATATGGCGCCAAGGGATTATATGGTTGGCTCCAAATACAAAAGTACATCAACAAAAATCCTCTTACTGTTCAGATGTGCTAAATGAGTCAAATCATAAGTCGCACGAGGATGACATTCCAGGAGTGCAGGTCAAACTGACCTTTACAGGCATTCCTAAATCTAACCTTGACGTAGGCATAATCGCTGACACACAGCGACGTTCATAGAACAAAGAACTGTCCTTCGGGCTGAGTATGACCCGTGTACATATAGATCTCAGGTATGAAGATACCTGGGGCGTGACATCTATTAGAAGAACCTTCCTTTCTGTAATGCATACGTGAGCAGAGATCGACCATTGTCAAACATAAGTAAAGTTACAGATTGGATGTAAATGAGGCATTACCTTCGTTCGAAAATCCACACCACAGAAAACATACGCCTCCAGGCGTTTTAGAATACTCAAGGGAAGGACCTTGTAAGCTAACTATCTCACAAAAGGCTCCTAATCCCTAACAAAATCACAGAGACGCCAAAACGCGTCTTCTCTGCTTCACAGCGTCCGGACATGCGCAGAACGCATCTACATGAATAGCAATCAAACCAGACGATCTAGGAACATTCCAGATAAGATTTAACTAGATCGAGCCTTATTTGGACATGAACAGAGACCTCAACACAGGTTTCAGACATTCCAACCACAGTTGACCGATACTACCAAATAAGGAGAAAGGTCACACTTCGTTAATAAAAATAAGGACCGACCGTGTCTCGACACAAGAGGAGGTAACATCATATTAAATGATAATCTCAATTATCCAGAGTTATGTAGCTTTGACCGTCAAAAAATTAAAGTGTACTTTTCAGTCAATCTACTTACACAATGTCTTTAGCAAAAAATGATCATACAATGACTTTATAAAAAAAAATGATCATATAATGACTTTAGAAAAAATGAAGATCTGTGCGTAACATTACCGCACCCTCTTGGGAAAAAAATGAAACATTTTTTTTAAATCCTGGAGCCGGGAAAAACCCTAGGCTCCTAACGCACGTATGATGCGCGGATATATTGCCTAAAAATGAGGCTTGCTCGACGCATGGAGCGAAACTGAGATTATATCTCAGATCCTTAGAGAAACAAAAATTTATCTAAGTATACGCGTATATATTCCAGGAAGGTGCCACCAACACACGCCACAGTGATGGCAATATCATAATGAAAGTCAAATTATACTCATACAAATCTATGAAATTAAATATATTATCATAGTATTATACAATGAAGTGTTGCAAACTGCGTTGTAATATACCAATATACCGCAATATAATATTACACATATTTAAACAAAGAGTACATTATATAATGAATTATTAAACATTACTAATACATGTGCTGTTTCTCGTAGACATAAATACAATCGATACAAGAAGATGTGGACATCATCCGCTCCCAATCCAGGACAGGACTAGATATCTTCAAAGTTCCACAATGTACAAAATCTCGCAGACTTCAATGATGTGCTGCAAAAATATCAATAACACAAATCTTTAAGAGAAATGTTAAATCTCTTAATACAATCGTTAAAATATAATATCTAAATGTGGCCATGTGATCTTTTGGCCCGTATATCGCTAACTAAGCCTTCTTCTGTTATGCTCAATCGGTAACAGAAAAAAAAAAGAAATTACATGGTACAACGTTATAAATTCCCAAAAAAGTGAGAAAATATGTGATAATATGTCATTATAGTATTGAACTGTATATCAGGAAATATATATGACAGAAGAATGATGTGGAATCGTGTGGGCACCTGGACAGAATGTCTGCCATCACATTATCCGAACCACGGATAGCTCGCACCATGAAATGAAATGGTTGAAGAGCTATGGCATATCGAGTAGACCTCGAGCTCTTCAAGTTTTTGCTCTGAATAGCAGTAAGCGCTTTCTGGTCGGTTTCCACAATGAAATGTGCGCCTAGAAGAAATCTTTGTAACTTCAGAATAGACCATACCATAGCTAATAATTCACGGTCTAAAACCGAGTAATTCTTTTCTGCAGCATTTAATTTCCTAGAGATATACATCACTGGATGCAGAGTATCAGAATACTCCTGCATAAGTGCTGCCCCAATCCCAGTTGACGAGGCGTCACTTCGAAGAACAAAAGTCTTCTCAATAGTAGGTAACCTAAGGATAGGTGGAGATGAAAATAGAGTTTTCACCTGGTCCAATGAGGATTGACATTCTTGAGACCAGCGGATCAGATTAGGCGATCCTTTCTTCAATAAAGTAGAAAGCGGTGCCATAATGGAGGACAGATTCGGAATGAATCGTCCGTAAAATTGGATCAAACCTAAGAGACTCCGTACTTGTTTTTTCGTCTTAGGGACAGAAATGTTAAGTATTTTTGAAACATTGTGGTCCTCCGTCTTTAAAAGACCATGACCAACACGATGACCCAGGAAAGAAATCTCGCTAAATCCTATAAAAGCTTTAGAGAGTTTTGCAGTCAAGTTATACTCGCGAAGAGTAGACAGCAATTCGTATAAACCCAAATAGTGATCTTCCCAGGAATCACTGAACAGACAGATATCGTCTAAGTATGCTATGACATCTGTACGATATGCGAGAATTCGCCGCATCATGCGTACGAATGTAGCAGGGGCGTTCATAAGACCGAAAGGCATGAAATTCCATTGGAATAAACCCCTAGGTGTAGAAAACGCTGTAAAAGGTTTGGCACGTTCAGTTAAAGGAACTTGCCAATAACCTTTAGACAAGTCTAGTTTGGTAAAGAACCTAGAATTAGAAAGTTTATTTAGTAGCTCTTCCAATGAAGGCATGGGTTCAGCATCAAACTTCGTAACTTGGTTCGATTTGCGATAATCTACGCAAATGCGAATGTTATTATCCTTCTTTCGAACAATAACCATGGACGAAGAGTATGGTGAAGTAGATGGTTCGATTATTTCCAACCGTATCATCTCATCCAATTCTTTCTCGACTTGTGACTGAAAGTGGATAGGTATTGGATAGGGTCTGACTCTGATAGGATTATGGTCAGTAAGCACTATGTCATGTTCGATGACATGTCTGTGTCCCGGGATGTCTGTAAGGACATCCTGAAACGTTTGCAACATCGAAGAAACTTGTCGATGTTCCTCAGCGGAAAGATTAGGAGAAACGGTAACGTTTTTCCAAGATTCCGTAGAATGAAGTGGGACCATAGGAAGTGGAAGATTGACATCAGAAAAAGTAGTTTCCTCATCCTGTATAACTGACAGGGATGAGTAATGACCATGAGGTACTTTAGAATTGTCCGTTGCCTGGAAAATAGGCTGCAAATAGTCAGGTCTTTCATGAAATTCCGTGAGCATATTTATGTGGAAAGTTTTATGCTTTCCATCAATATCGACAACATAGTCGACATCGAAAACTTTTGCGACTATTGCATACGGACCTTTCCATGCAATAAGAAGTCTGTTCTCCCTTGACGGAAGAAGAACGAATGCTTTGTCACCTGGACAAAGTTGTCGTAGACATCTATTTTTATTTGCAAACTGCCTTGCCTTTTCTTTAGCAAATTCGGATGAAGAAGTTGCTAGTTTGCATGCCTCGATGATCTTTTGCCTAAGAGCAATGACATACTCATAAGAAGATTGAGTCTCATCGCTAATATTATCGGCAGTGATAAGATCGTGTAGTAAAGACATAGGGCCGCGCGGTTGTGCGCCAAAGACAAGTTCAAAAGGAGAAAACCCTATGTGTTCATTGGGGACCTCTCTATACGCAAAGAGAGCCGCGGGTAAAACCCTGTCCCAATCCTGAGGATGATCCTCAGTTATCTTCCCAAGTAAAGTTTTTAGTGTCCTATTCAAACGCTCAACTAACCCATTAGACATTGGGTGATAGATACTGCTGAGAGACCTTTTAATATGTAGCATAGACATTACCTGTGACATAGTGTCTGATATAAGTTGAGTGCCATGGTCTGACAATATTTCTCCGGGGAAACCCAAGCGAGAAAATATCAGCCAAAGAGCGTCTGCGATATCAGCAGTTGAGATGCTCTTGAGAGGTATAGCCTCTGGCCAACGTGTGCACATATCGACACATGTAAGGATAAATTGATGTCCTCTGGCCGACTTAATCCTAAAAGGACCGATAATATCTATTGCCATTTTTTGAAAAGGGCGAATAGGAATGTCAGCAGCCTGAATAGGCGCAGCATGTCGTGATCCTTTCGATTTGACCTCCTGACACACTTTGCAAGAACGACAGTAAATTCGTATGTCCTTGCTCACAAATGGCCAAAAGAAAGCCGCAAGAACCCTCGACTTTGTACGGGAAAAACCCATATGTCCAGCACATTGCGAGTCATGGGCATGTTGCAATATTTGCAATCTCATACTCTTAGGCACAAGAATTTGTGAATGAGTGGACGTAGACGCGTCTTGTACCATACGCACAAGTACGCCGTTCTTCATAGAAATCCAAGACTTTCTATTAGTATTCTGATTTGGATCACCTTTTTTTGCTAGAATGAAGAATTTTTGTAAAGAAGAATCTTCTTCTTGCGATTTTATAAATGAGTCACGTGAAATAATCAAGTGACTATTTTGGTTATCTACTTCCTCATTATTAGTTAATGAAGTTTGAGGTGGATCCAGAGCATGTGCTCTTGTGACCACCGCATTAGTAGCTTCCATGTTTTGCTCTTCCCAAACAGCAATTTGCTGTGGGGTACATTCCCTAACTCCGTGAATACGACCAATAATAAGGTCCGCAATATGGTTTGGAAGAAGACATGCGTGGACATCTCCCGTAAAGAAAGGAGTAGCAATATGTATTATGGCAGTATCATACTTTTCCAAAGTGCCACCAAATGTGACACATTTGATGACCTTTCCTGTAGCACAGGATGGATTTACAAGAGATTGCCTAACGCCAACAGTAATACATCCAGAATCAAATAAAATTGAGACTGGATTACTATTTACAAGACCCTTATGTAGTATAAGAGAACCTCTCCCGTCATGCGCAACATTAGCAGGGAGAGCTGGAAGAGGATGACCACAGCTCAAAGTAGTTACGGTAGTTGGTTCGAACAAAGTACTACATTGGGGACATTTATTTGCTCTACCAAAGTCAAAAGAAGAACATCCTATAGCATTAGGGTTTTTACTCTCATTAACCTGTTTATCTGCTCCCTGAGATTCTTGTTGTACAGAGTTTGTCTGTTGATATCTCTTTCTCTTATGAAGAGATCTACCGCGACCATTATTGCCTCTGAAATTATCATTATTTTCTCTCCTGTAATTGTTATCATGGTTAGTGTTCCAGCTTCCATAATTGTCATTATCATCTCTATATTGATTTGAAAATCTAGTAGATTGATTTTGAGGTCTACGCGAAAAATAGCTACCTCTATACTGACTACCTTTGCGGAAATGTCTAAAATTATTAGATCCATAATAACGAGGAGTGTCAGCTTGTCTCCAGTTATTCGAAGAAGAATCACCATGTGATTGATTGCTATGATTTTGATCATCATTACGGTTGCTCTTTCTATTAATATTATGTTGAGTACCTTGAAACTTACGTTTGAAGTTTTGGCCATATGGTGCTGCCGAAGCAACTGGCATACCTTCTTTTACTCCAGAGTTGCTAACGGTTACGTTAGGGTGCGCAGTCACATACTGGCAACAGTATTCTTCCATTTCTTTTATGTTTTTAGGCTTACGCTCATGAAGAAAGAAAAGAAAAGATTGATTTACAGAAGACATAACCTTGTCTCTAAGTAGTAAGTCCATAAGAGCTTCATATGTATTTTCTGTCTTAGACAGCTCAACCCATCGTGAAAAAGTAAGACGTATCCTTGATATGAATTCAGAGAATTCCACTCCAGTTTCTGGCAACATATTTTTAAATTGAAGACGATAGCCGTCTTCGTTAAGTTGGTATTTTTTTAACAAGACTGCTCTGACAACCTCATAGTTGTTCTTGTCAGGCACATCTACCATGCCCAACATAATCAAAGCATCACCTCTAAGTATCTTGGACAGATGATAAACATATAGTGTTTTATCTATGGTATACACCTTACATGCACTTTCAAATCTGTCTAAATAAAATGTTATGTCATCAATGGAGGCATTAAATGCTGGTAGATTAAGCTTAAAATTACTAGCATTAGTCTTATCTGACACCTTATCTGCATTATTAGCATTACTAGTGTTCAATAATTTCATCTTTTCTAACTCCAAAGCTAAGAGTTTTTCTTCATGCTCCATTTTTGCTTTTCTCTCATCAGCCTCTCTTTGTAACCTTCTCTCATCAGCCTCTGCCTGAAGTTTCTTATTTTCAGTCTCTATTTCTAGTCTTTTATTTTCAGCCTTTGCTTCTGTTTCTCTTTTTTGTTTTTCCATTTCCATTTGGAATCTTCTTTCCTCCACCTGCATCTGCAATTTCTTTTGTTCAGCTTCCATTTCCATCTTTTTCTCTTCCATCTTTAATGCCTTATCATATTGAGTAGTTGCATATTCTTCCAACTTATCACCTGTCTTGCCAAGGGATTTCCCTTGTTCAATAAAGTAATCAAGTGTAGACATGATGTCTAATATTATGAGTCACCAAATCTGAAATATTAATTATCTTATTTCAACCTTAATAATAACAAGACTTAATAAAGTACTTGTATAATCCCAATGTTTAACCCAATCTCTGTGGGAAACAAGTCTTTGACACCAAACTTGTATTATCAAATGTATAATAATATCACAAGTTACTTCTTACTCATCAGTGCACTACACAAATAAGTGCATAAACACAAATCAATCAGTTATTTATCATAACTGCACAATGTAATAGTGCATGAACAAATCCACCAGTTAGTTATGATAAGTGCACTATAAATCAATAGTGCATGAGCAAATATGTAACAATAGTGAAAGCTAATTACTCAAGAACTATGTAACCTATAACAAAGAACAAAGACAATGTAAACAATAACAAAGATCAAAGACAATGTAAACAATAACAAAGATCAAAGTCAATGTAAACAATAACAAAGATCAAAGTCAATGTAAACAACAACAAAGATCAAAGTCAATGTAAACAACAACAAAGATCAAAGTCAATGTAAACAACAACAAAGATCAAAGTCAATACGAAAACATTCGCATAAGTCAAATAAATAAACAGAAGAACTAAAAGGAAAATATCACAAAGAATGTGAAGACAAAATGCGAAGAATGTACACAAACAAATGACGTCACAATGTATAAACAAAAATGGTGTATAGAACTGAATAATAGAAAAGGGGAGATCTACAAATACAAACAAATGAAATCGGAACTAAAGAACAAAAAGAAAAAAAAATATTACAAAAAACAACAAAAATAAAGCGCAACTCGTCACAACTAAACAAATATAGCAACGTTTGTCGCTAGCAAATTTCACAATAGGAAATTTGCACAGTCCCTAAAGAAAACGCTAACAGTAGAAACCTCTGTGACGTGGTATCTTCTACTGAAAGACACCACCCAACCGAAACCCGCTGAAATATAAACATATAAATATACAAATAACATATAACATATAAACATGTAGCATGTCTTCTCTTCTTCTTCCATCCTTAGCCATCAACCGGCAAAGCAGTATGTGGCCAGTACGCCTAGTGGCGTCTTAGGGCAACAACAAATTGATCAATCTATCGCTGTTTCCACCACGCCTAGTGGCGTCTTTGTGGAACAAAAACAGACCAAACAATCTATCATTGTTTCCGTAATCAGATTGGTTGGCAAGCAGGTGATCAGCCCACTGTGCGAAGTTTTTACGGGATGGGGTAAACAGCCCCATGCCCATACCCTCCTTAGTCGCTTTTTACGACATGCGTGGTAGGGTGCAGTGTTACTATTCTTTGCTCCCCTTTCGGGCCCCGGTAACATACGGGTGATGTAGCATGTAAACAGTGAAAAAGTGTGAGAGACAGAAGGCTCAGTTAGAACATAAGGGCACAGTTCACAAACAAAACAGGCCACTTAACTTCTATAAATCCAGCGTCAGCACGGTGTAGAACAGGATGTAATCAGCATTCTGAGGATAATGATCCAACGTTGATCATCATCTGCTCCCATAAACAGCCATGACGAAGGAAATGAGCTTCTAATATTGGAAACGTCGTTTCGGCACTTGACCTTCTGAATCTGCAACAGTACTTCTGATACTGGAACAGTTGTTACGGCACTTGTCCTTCTTCCTTACAGATCAGGAAATCGATTCGCTCAGCACTTGTCCTTCTATCGTAGGAAAACTGCAATACTGTCGAGCAGCGCCGGGTAGTTTCAAAATATTACCAACTGTCAGTAACGCCGGGTACTTTCAAAAAATTTCATCAAAGGTGATGAGTAGAAACTGTAATGTTGTCTTGTAGTCTGATGATGATGTCTGGGTTTGTTGACCCCCTTGAGAGCTGGTACCAGAATAAACCAACTTTTGGCCACCATGAAATGATAATGGTGCGCCAAAATGCCAGGTTAAACCAACTACTGGCCACCATGAAATGATAAGGGTGGATTTAGGCTGACTTCAATTACCACCCCTATCGACACCAGTAAAGTCATAGTTGTAGATGTAGGGTGTCCTATCTGGTTTTGTGTTGTTGTTGTTGCTGTGTATGGTAGTGATGTGGTTCACAGAGTTACAGCACGTAGGGTACGACATGTGAAGTCATAAATGGGTAAACTGCTCTGGACGTTTTTTATCATTTATTTTTACGTCACAGGTACAAGTACGTACATCCAGTTCACAATAGGGCAATGTCATGACATTCACGAATATCAGCATACATAGTTCATCAATGCATTTGGCATATTCTAAAGATGATGATATGGCGCCAAGGGATTATATGGTTGGCTCCAAATACAAAAGTACATCAACAAAAATCCTCTTACTGTTCAGATGTGCTAAATGAGTCAAATCATAAGTCGCACGAGGATGACATTCCAGGAGTGCAGGTCAAACTGACCTTTACAGGCATTCCTAAATCTAACCTTGACGTAGGCATAATCGCTGACACACAGCGACGTTCATAGAACAAAGAACTGTCCTTCGGGCTGAGTATGACCCGTGTACATATAGATCTCAGGTATGAAGATACCTGGGGCGTGACATCTATTAGAAGAACCTTCCTTTCTGTAATGCATACGTGAGCAGAGATCGACCATTGTCAAACATAAGTAAAGTTACAGATTGGATGTAAATGAGGCATTACCTTCGTTCGAAAATCCACACCACAGAAAACATACGCCTCCAGGCGTTTTAGAATACTCAAGGGAAGGACCTTGTAAGCTAACTATCTCACAAAAGGCTCCTAATCCCTAACAAAATCACAGAGACGCCAAAACGCGTCTTCTCTGCTTCACAGCGTCCGGACATGCGCAGAACGCATCTACATGAATAGCAATCAAACCAGACGATCTAGGAACATTCCAGATAAGATTTAACTAGATCGAGCCTTATTTGGACATGAACAGAGACCTCAACACAGGTTTCAGACATTCCAACCACAGTTGACCGATACTACCAAATAAGGAGAAAGGTCACACTTCGTTAATAAAAATAAGGACCGACCGTGTCTCGACACAAGAGGAGGTAACATCATATTAAATGATAATCTCAATTATCCAGAGTTATGTAGCTTTGACCGTCAAAAAATTAAAGTGTACTTTTCAGTCAATCTACTTACACAATGTCTTTAGCAAAAAATGATCATACAATGACTTTATAAAAAAAATGATCATATAATGACTTTAGAAAAAATGAAGATCTGTGCGTAACATTACCGCACCCTCTTGGGAAAAAAATGAAACATTTTTTTTAAATCCTGGAGCCGGGAAAAACCCTAGGCTCCTAACGCACGTATGATGCGCGGATATATTGCCTAAAAATGAGGCTTGCTCGACGCATGGAGCGAAACTGAGATTATATCTCAGATCCTTAGAGAAACAAAAATTTATCTAAGTATACGCGTATATATTCCAGGAAGGTGCCACCAACACACGCCACAGTGATGGCAATATCATAATGAAAGTCAAATTATACTCATACAAATCTATGAAATTAAATATATTATCATAGTATTATACAATGAAGTGTTGCAAACTGCGGTGTAATATACCAATATACCGCAATATAATATTACACATATTTAAACAAAGAGTACATTATATAATGAATTATTAAACATTACTAATACATGTGCTGTTTCTCGTAGACATAAATACAATCGATACAAGAAGATGTGGACATCATCCGCTCCCAATCCAGGACAGGACTAGATATCTTCAAAGTTCCACAATGTACAAAATCTCGCAGACTTCAATGATGTGCTGCGAAAATATCAATAACACAAATCTTTAAGAGAAATGTTAAATCTCTTAATACAATCGTTAAAATATAATATCTAAATGTGGCCATGTGATCTTTTGGCCCGTATATCGCTAACTAAGCCTTCTTCTGTTATGCTCAATCGGTAACAGAAAAAAAAAGAAATTACATGGTACAACGTTATAAATTCCCAAAAAAGTGAGAAAATATGTGATAATATGTCATTATAGTATTGAACTGTATATCAGGAAATATATATGACAGAAGAATGATGTGGAATCGTGTGGGCACCTGGACAGAATGTCTGCCATCACATTATCCGAACCACGGATAGCTCGCACCATGAAATGAAATGGTTGAAGAGCTATGGCATATCGAGTAGACCTCGAGCTCTTCAAGTTTTTGCTCTGAATAGCAGTAAGCGCTTTCTGGTCGGTTTCCACAATGAAATGTGCGCCTAGAAGAAATCTTTGTAACTTCAGAATAGACCATACCATAGCTAATAATTCACGGTCTAAAACCGAGTAATTCTTTTCTGCAGCATTTAATTTCCTAGAGATATACATCACTGGATGCAGAGTATCAGAATACTCCTGCATAAGTGCTGCCCCAATCCCAGTTGACGAGGCGTCACTTCGAAGAACAAAAGTCTTCTCAATAGTAGGTAACCTAAGGATAGGTGGAGATGAAAATAGAGTTTTCACCTGGTCCAATGAGGATTGACATTCTTGAGACCAGCGGATCAGATTAGGCGATCCTTTCTTCAATAAAGTAGAAAGCGGTGCCATAATGGAGGACAGATTCGGAATGAATCGTCCGTAAAATTGGATCAAACCTAAGAGACTCCGTACTTGTTTTTTCGTCTTAGGGACAGAAATGTTAAGTATTTTTGAAACATTGTGGTCCTCCGTCTTTAAAAGACCATGACCAACACGATGACCCAGGAAAGAAATCTCGCTAAATCCTATAAAAGCTTTAGAGAGTTTTGCAGTCAAGTTATACTCGCGAAGAGTAGACAGCAATTCGTATAAACCCAAATAGTGATCTTCCCAGGAATCACTGAACAGACAGATATCGTCTAAGTATGCTATGACATCTGTACGATATGCGAGAATTCGCCGCATCATGCGTACGAATGTAGCAGGGGCGTTCATAAGACCGAAAGGCATGAAATTCCATTGGAATAAACCCCTAGGTGTAGAAAACGCTGTAAAAGGTTTGGCACGTTCAGTTAAAGGAACTTGCCAATAACCTTTAGACAAGTCTAGTTTGGTAAAGAACCTAGAATTAGAAAGTTTATTTAGTAGCTCTTCCAATGAAGGCATGGGTTCAGCATCAAACTTCGTAACTTGGTTCGATTTGCGATAATCTACGCAAATGCGAATGTTATTATCCTTCTTTCGAACAATAACCATGGACGAAGAGTATGGTGAAGTAGATGGTTCGATTATTTCCAACCGTATCATCTCATCCAATTCTTTCTCGACTTGTGACTGAAAGTGGATAGGTATTGGATAGGGTCTGACTCTGATAGGATTATGGTCAGTAAGCACTATGTCATGTTCGATGACATGTCTGTGTCCCGGGATGTCTGTAAGGACATCCTGAAACGTTTGCAACATCGAAGAAACTTGTCGATGTTCCTCAGCGGAAAGATTAGGAGAAACGGTAACGTTTTTCCAAGATTCCGTAGAATGAAGTGGGACCATAGGAAGTGGAAGATTGACATCAGAAAAAGTAGTTTCCTCATCCTGTATAACTGACAGGGATGAGTAATGACCATGAGGTACTTTAGAATTGTCCGTTGCCTGGAAAATAGGCTGCAAATAGTCAGGTCTTTCATGAAATTCCGTGAGCATATTTATGTGGAAAGTTTTATGCTTTCCATCAATATCGACAACATAGTCGACATCGAAAACTTTTGCGACTATTGCATACGGACCTTTCCATGCAATAAGAAGTCTGTTCTCCCTTGACGGAAGAAGAACGAATGCTTTGTCACCTGGACAAAGTTGTCGTAGACATCTATTTTTATTTGCAAACTGCCTTGCCTTTTCTTTAGCAAATTCGGATGAAGAAGTTGCTAGTTTGCATGCCTCGATGATCTTTTGCCTAAGAGCAATGACATACTCATAAGAAGATTGAGTCTCATCGCTAATATTATCGGCAGTGATAAGATCGTGTAGTAAAGACATAGGGCCGCGCGGTTGTGCGCCAAAGACAAGTTCAAAAGGAGAAAACCCTATGTGTTCATTGGGGACCTCTCTATACGCAAAGAGAGCCGCGGGTAAAACCCTGTCCCAATCCTGAGGATGATCCTCAGTTATCTTCCCAAGTAAAGTTTTTAGTGTCCTATTCAAACGCTCAACTAACCCATTAGACATTGGGTGATAGATACTGCTGAGAGACCTTTTAATATGTAGCATAGACATTACCTGTGACATAGTGTCTGATATAAGTTGAGTGCCATGGTCTGACAATATTTCTCCGGGGAAACCCAAGCGAGAAAATATCAGCCAAAGAGCGTCTGCGATATCAGCAGTTGAGATGCTCTTGAGAGGTATAGCCTCTGGCCAACGTGTGCACATATCGACACATGTAAGGATAAATTGATGTCCTCTGGCCGACTTAATCCTAAAAGGACCGATAATATCTATTGCCATTTTTTGAAAAGGGCGAATAGGAATGTCAGCAGCCTGAATAGGCGCAGCATGTCGTGATCCTTTCGATTTGACCTCCTGACACACTTTGCAAGAACGACAGTAAATTCGTATGTCCTTGCTCACAAATGGCCAAAAGAAAGCCGCAAGAACCCTCGACTTTGTACGGGAAAAACCCATATGTCCAGCACATTGCGAGTCATGGGCATGTTGCAATATTTGCAATCTCATACTCTTAGGCACAAGAATTTGTGAATGAGTGGACGTAGACGCGTCTTGTACCATACGCACAAGTACGCCGTTCTTCATAGAAATCCAAGACTTTCTATTAGTATTCTGATTTGGATCACCTTTTTTTGCTAGAATGAAGAATTTTTGTAAAGAAGAATCTTCTTCTTGCGATTTTATAAATGAGTCACGTGAAATAATCAAGTGACTATTTTGGTTATCTACTTCCTCATTATTAGTTAATGAAGTTTGAGGTGGATCCAGAGCATGTGCTCTTGTGACCACCGCATTAGTAGCTTCCATGTTTTGCTCTTCCCAAACAGCAATTTGCTGTGGGGTACATTCCCTAACTCCGTGAATACGACCAATAATAAGGTCCGCAATATGGTTTGGAAGAAGACATGCGTGGACATCTCCCGTAAAGAAAGGAGTAGCAATATGTATTATGGCAGTATCATACTTTTCCAAAGTGCCACCAAATGTGACACATTTGATGACCTTTCCTGTAGCACAGGATGGATTTACAAGAGATTGCCTAACGCCAACAGTAATACATCCAGAATCAAATAAAATTGAGACTGGATTACTATTTACAAGACCCTTATGTAGTATAAGAGAACCTCTCCCGTCATGCGCAACATTAGCAGGGAGAGCTGGAAGAGGATGACCACAGCTCAAAGTAGTTACGGTAGTTGGTTCGAACAAAGTACTACATTGGGGACATTTATTTGCTCTACCAAAGTCAAAAGAAGAACATCCTATAGCATTAGGGTTTTTACTCTCATTAACCTGTTTATCTGCTCCCTGAGATTCTTGTTGTACAGAGTTTGTCTGTTGATATCTCTTTCTCTTATGAAGAGATCTACCGCGACCATTATTGCCTCTGAAATTATCATTATTTTCTCTCCTGTAATTGTTATCATGGTTAGTGTTCCAGCTTCCATAATTGTCATTATCATCTCTATATTGATTTGAAAATCTAGTAGATTGATTTTGAGGTCTACGCGAAAAATAGCTACCTCTATACTGACTACCTTTGCGGAAATGTCTAAAATTATTAGATCCATAATAACGAGGAGTGTCAGCTTGTCTCCAGTTATTCGAAGAAGAATCACCATGTGATTGATTGCTATGATTTTGATCATCATTACGGTTGCTCTTTCTATTAATATTATGTTGAGTACCTTGAAACTTACGTTTGAAGTTTTGGCCATATGGTGCTGCCGAAGCAACTGGCATACCTTCTTTTACTCCAGAGTTGCTAACGGTTACGTTAGGGTGCGCAGTCACATACTGGCAACAGTATTCTTCCATTTCTTTTATGTTTTTAGGCTTACGCTCATGAAGAAAGAAAAGAAAAGATTGATTTACAGAAGACATAACCTTGTCTCTAAGTAGTAAGTCCATAAGAGCTTCATATGTATTTTCTGTCTTAGACAGCTCAACCCATCGTGAAAAAGTAAGACGTATCCTTGATATGAATTCAGAGAATTCCACTCCAGTTTCTGGCAACATATTTTTAAATTGAAGACGATAGCCGTCTTCGTTAAGTTGGTATTTTTTTAACAAGACTGCTCTGACAACCTCATAGTTGTTCTTGTCAGGCACATCTACCATGCCCAACATAATCAAAGCATCACCTCTAAGTATCTTGGACAGATGATAAACATATAGTGTTTTATCTATGGTATACACCTTACATGCACTTTCAAATCTGTCTAAATAAAATGTTATGTCATCAATGGAGGCATTAAATGCTGGTAGATTAAGCTTAAAATTACTAGCATTAGTCTTATCTGACACCTTATCTGCATTATTAGCATTACTAGTGTTCAATAATTTCATCTTTTCTAACTCCAAAGCTAAGAGTTTTTCTTCATGCTCCATTTTTGCTTTTCTCTCATCAGCCTCTCTTTGTAACCTTCTCTCATCAGCCTCTGCCTGAAGTTTCTTATTTTCAGTCTCTATTTCTAGTCTTTTATTTTCAGCCTTTGCTTCTGTTTCTCTTTTTTGTTTTTCCATTTCCATTTGGAATCTTCTTTCCTCCACCTGCATCTGCAATTTCTTTTGTTCAGCTTCCATTTCCATCTTTTTCTCTTCCATCTTTAATGCCTTATCATATTGAGTAGTTGCATATTCTTCCAACTTATCACCTGTCTTGCCAAGGGATTTCCCTTGTTCAATAAAGTAATCAAGTGTAGACATGATGTCTAATATTATGAGTCACCAAATCTGAAATATTAATTATCTTATTTCAACCTTAATAATAACAAGACTTAATAAAGTACTTGTATAATCCCAATGTTTAACCCAATCTCTGTGGGAAACAAGTCTTTGACACCAAACTTGTATTATCAAATGTATAATAATATCACAAGTTACTTCTTACTCATCAGTGCACTACACAAATAAGTGCATAAACACAAATCAATCAGTTATTTATCATAACTGCACAATGTAATAGTGCATGAACAAATCCACCAGTTAGTTATGATAAGTGCACTATAAATCAATAGTGCATGAGCAAATATGTAACAATAGTGAAAGCTAATTACTCAAGAACTATGTAACCTATAACAAAGAACAAAGACAATGTAAACAATAACAAAGATCAAAGACAATGTAAACAATAACAAAGATCAAAGTCAATGTAAACAATAACAAAGATCAAAGTCAATGTAAACAACAACAAAGATCAAAGTCAATGTAAACAACAACAAAGATCAAAGTCAATGTAAACAACAACAAAGATCAAAGTCAATACGAAAACATTCGCATAAGTCAAATAAATAAACAGAAGAACTAAAAGGAAAATATCACAAAGAATGTGAAGACAAAATGCGAAGAATGTACACAAACAAATGACGTCACAATGTATAAACAAAAATGGTGTATAGAACTGAATAATAGAAAAGGGGAGATCTACAAATACAAACAAATGAAATCGGAACTAAAGAACAAAAAGAAAAAAAAATATTACAAAAAACAACAAAAATAAAGCGCAACTCGTCACAACTAAACAAATATAGCAACGTTTGTCGCTAGCAAATTTCACAATAGGAAATTTGCACAGTCCCTAAAGAAAACGCTAACAGTAGAAACCTCTGTGACGTGGTATCTTCTACTGAAAGACACCACCCAACCGAAACCCGCTGAAATATAAACATATAAATATACAAATAACATATAACATATAAACATGTAGCATGATCCTTAGCCATCAACCGGCAAAGCAGTATGTGGCCAGTACGCCTAGTGGCGTCTTAGGGCAACAACAAATTGATCAATCTATCGCTGTTTCCACCACGCCTAGTGGCGTCTTTGTGGAACAAAAACAGACCAAACAATCTATCATTGTTTCCGTAATCAGATTGGTTGGCAAGCAGGTGATCAGCCCACTGTGCGAAGTTTTTACGGGATGGGGTAAACAGCCCCATGCCCATACCCTCCTTAGTCGCTTTTTACGACATGCGTGGTAGGGTGCAGTGTTACTATTCTTTGCTCCCCTTTCGGGCCCCGGTAACATACGGGTGATGTAGCATGTAAACAGTGAAAAAGTGTGAGAGACAGAAGGCTCAGTTAGAACATAAGGGCACAGTTCACAAACAAAACAGGCCACTTAACTTCTATAAATCCAGCGTCAGCACGGTGTAGAACAGGATGTAATCAGCATTCTGAGGATAATGATCCAACGTTGATCATCATCTGCTCCCATAAACAGCCATGACGAAGGAAATGAGCTTCTAATATTGGAAACGTCGTTTCGGCACTTGACCTTCTGAATCTGCAACAGTACTTCTGATACTGGAACAGTTGTTACGGCACTTGTCCTTCTTCCTTACAGATCAGGAAATCGATTCGCTCAGCACTTGTCCTTCTATCGTAGGAAAACTGCAATACTGTCGAGCAGCGCCGGGTAGTTTCAAAATATTACCAACTGTCAGTAACGCCGGGTACTTTCAAAAAATTTCATCAAAGGTGATGAGTAGAAACTGTAATGTTGTCTTGTAGTCTGATGATGATGTCTGGGTTTGTTGACCCCCTTGAGAGCTGGTACCAGAATAAACCAACTTTTGGCCACCATGAAATGATAATGGTGCGCCAAAATGCCAGGTTAAACCAACTACTGGCCACCATGAAATGATAAGGGTGGATTTAGGCTGACTTCAATTACCACCCCTATCGACACCAGTAAAGTCATAGTTGTAGATGTAGGGTGTCCTATCTGGTTTTGTGTTGTTGTTGTTGCTGTGTATGGTAGTGATGTGGTTCACAGAGTTACAGCACGTAGGGTACGACATGTGAAGTCATAAATGGGTAAACTGCTCTGGACGTTTTTTATCATTTATTTTTACGTCACAGGTACAAGTACGTACATCCAGTTCACAATAGGGCAATGTCATGACATTCACGAATATCAGCATACATAGTTCATCAATGCATTTGGCATATTCTAAAGATGATGATATGGCGCCAAGGGATTATATGGTTGGCTCCAAATACAAAAGTACATCAACAAAAATCCTCTTACTGTTCAGATGTGCTAAATGAGTCAAATCATAAGTCGCACGAGGATGACATTCCAGGAGTGCAGGTCAAACTGACCTTTACAGGCATTCCTAAATCTAACCTTGACGTAGGCATAATCGCTGACACACAGCGACGTTCATAGAACAAAGAACTGTCCTTCGGGCTGAGTATGACCCGTGTACATATAGATCTCAGGTATGAAGATACCTGGGGCGTGACATCTATTAGAAGAACCTTCCTTTCTGTAATGCATACGTGAGCAGAGATCGACCATTGTCAAACATAAGTAAAGTTACAGATTGGATGTAAATGAGGCATTACCTTCGTTCGAAAATCCACACCACAGAAAACATACGCCTCCAGGCGTTTTAGAATACTCAAGGGAAGGACCTTGTAAGCTAACTATCTCACAAAAGGCTCCTAATCCCTAACAAAATCACAGAGACGCCAAAACGCGTCTTCTCTGCTTCACAGCGTCCGGACATGCGCAGAACGCATCTACATGAATAGCAATCAAACCAGACGATCTAGGAACATTCCAGATAAGATTTAACTAGATCGAGCCTTATTTGGACATGAACAGAGACCTCAACACAGGTTTCAGACATTCCAACCACAGTTGACCGATACTACCAAATAAGGAGAAAGGTCACACTTCGTTAATAAAAATAAGGACCGACCGTGTCTCGACACAAGAGGAGGTAACATCATATTAAATGATAATCTCAATTATCCAGAGTTATGTAGCTTTGACCGTCAAAAAATTAAAGTGTACTTTTCAGTCAATCTACTTACACAATGTCTTTAGCAAAAAATGATCATACAATGACTTTATAAAAAAAATGATCATATAATGACTTTAGAAAAAATGAAGATCTGTGCGTAACATTACCGCACCCTCTTGGGAAAAAAATGAAACATTTTTTTTAAATCCTGGAGCCGGGAAAAACCCTAGGCTCCTAACGCACGTATGATGCGCGGATATATTGCCTAAAAATGAGGCTTGCTCGACGCATGGAGCGAAACTGAGATTATATCTCAGATCCTTAGAGAAACAAAAATTTATCTAAGTATACGCGTATATATTCCAGGAAGGTGCCACCAACACACGCCACAGTGATGGCAATATCATAATGAAAGTCAAATTATACTCATACAAATCTATGAAATTAAATATATTATCATAGTATTATACAATGAAGTGTTGCAAACTGCGGTGTAATATACCAATATACCGCAATATAATATTACACATATTTAAACAAAGAGTACATTATATAATGAATTATTAAACATTACTAATACATGTGCTGTTTCTCGTAGACATAAATACAATCGATACAAGAAGATGTGGACATCATCCGCTCCCAATCCAGGACAGGACTAGATATCTTCAAAGTTCCACAATGTACAAAATCTCGCAGACTTCAATGATGTGCTGCGAAAATATCAATAACACAAATCTTTAAGAGAAATGTTAAATCTCTTAATACAATCGTTAAAATATAATATCTAAATGTGGCCATGTGATCTTTTGGCCCGTATATCGCTAACTAAGCCTTCTTCTGTTATGCTCAATCGGTAACAGAAAAAAAAAAGAAATTACATGGTACAACGTTATAAATTCCCAAAAAAGTGAGAAAATATGTGATAATATGTCATTATAGTATTGAACTGTATATCAGGAAATATATATGACAGAAGAATGATGTGGAATCGTGTGGGCACCTGGACAGAATGTCTGCCATCACATTATCCGAACCACGGATAGCTCGCACCATGAAATGAAATGGTTGAAGAGCTATGGCATATCGAGTAGACCTCGAGCTCTTCAAGTTTTTGCTCTGAATAGCAGTAAGCGCTTTCTGGTCGGTTTCCACAATGAAATGTGCGCCTAGAAGAAATCTTTGTAACTTCAGAATAGACCATACCATAGCTAATAATTCACGGTCTAAAACCGAGTAATTCTTTTCTGCAGCATTTAATTTCCTAGAGATATACATCACTGGATGCAGAGTATCAGAATACTCCTGCATAAGTGCTGCCCCAATCCCAGTTGACGAGGCGTCACTTCGAAGAACAAAAGTCTTCTCAATAGTAGGTAACCTAAGGATAGGTGGAGATGAAAATAGAGTTTTCACCTGGTCCAATGAGGATTGACATTCTTGAGACCAGCGGATCAGATTAGGCGATCCTTTCTTCAATAAAGTAGAAAGCGGTGCCATAATGGAGGACAGATTCGGAATGAATCGTCCGTAAAATTGGATCAAACCTAAGAGACTCCGTACTTGTTTTTTCGTCTTAGGGACAGAAATGTTAAGTATTTTTGAAACATTGTGGTCCTCCGTCTTTAAAAGACCATGACCAACACGATGACCCAGGAAAGAAATCTCGCTAAATCCTATAAAAGCTTTAGAGAGTTTTGCAGTCAAGTTATACTCGCGAAGAGTAGACAGCAATTCGTATAAACCCAAATAGTGATCTTCCCAGGAATCACTGAACAGACAGATATCGTCTAAGTATGCTATGACATCTGTACGATATGCGAGAATTCGCCGCATCATGCGTACGAATGTAGCAGGGGCGTTCATAAGACCGAAAGGCATGAAATTCCATTGGAATAAACCCCTAGGTGTAGAAAACGCTGTAAAAGGTTTGGCACGTTCAGTTAAAGGAACTTGCCAATAACCTTTAGACAAGTCTAGTTTGGTAAAGAACCTAGAATTAGAAAGTTTATTTAGTAGCTCTTCCAATGAAGGCATGGGTTCAGCATCAAACTTCGTAACTTGGTTCGATTTGCGATAATCTACGCAAATGCGAATGTTATTATCCTTCTTTCGAACAATAACCATGGACGAAGAGTATGGTGAAGTAGATGGTTCGATTATTTCCAACCGTATCATCTCATCCAATTCTTTCTCGACTTGTGACTGAAAGTGGATAGGTATTGGATAGGGTCTGACTCTGATAGGATTATGGTCAGTAAGCACTATGTCATGTTCGATGACATGTCTGTGTCCCGGGATGTCTGTAAGGACATCCTGAAACGTTTGCAACATCGAAGAAACTTGTCGATGTTCCTCAGCGGAAAGATTAGGAGAAACGGTAACGTTTTTCCAAGATTCCGTAGAATGAAGTGGGACCATAGGAAGTGGAAGATTGACATCAGAAAAAGTAGTTTCCTCATCCTGTATAACTGACAGGGATGAGTAATGACCATGAGGTACTTTAGAATTGTCCGTTGCCTGGAAAATAGGCTGCAAATAGTCAGGTCTTTCATGAAATTCCGTGAGCATATTTATGTGGAAAGTTTTATGCTTTCCATCAATATCGACAACATAGTCGACATCGAAAACTTTTGCGACTATTGCATACGGACCTTTCCATGCAATAAGAAGTCTGTTCTCCCTTGACGGAAGAAGAACGAATGCTTTGTCACCTGGACAAAGTTGTCGTAGACATCTATTTTTATTTGCAAACTGCCTTGCCTTTTCTTTAGCAAATTCGGATGAAGAAGTTGCTAGTTTGCATGCCTCGATGATCTTTTGCCTAAGAGCAATGACATACTCATAAGAAGATTGAGTCTCATCGCTAATATTATCGGCAGTGATAAGATCGTGTAGTAAAGACATAGGGCCGCGCGGTTGTGCGCCAAAGACAAGTTCAAAAGGAGAAAACCCTATGTGTTCATTGGGGACCTCTCTATACGCAAAGAGAGCCGCGGGTAAAACCCTGTCCCAATCCTGAGGATGATCCTCAGTTATCTTCCCAAGTAAAGTTTTTAGTGTCCTATTCAAACGCTCAACTAACCCATTAGACATTGGGTGATAGATACTGCTGAGAGACCTTTTAATATGTAGCATAGACATTACCTGTGACATAGTGTCTGATATAAGTTGAGTGCCATGGTCTGACAATATTTCTCCGGGGAAACCCAAGCGAGAAAATATCAGCCAAAGAGCGTCTGCGATATCAGCAGTTGAGATGCTCTTGAGAGGTATAGCCTCTGGCCAACGTGTGCACATATCGACACATGTAAGGATAAATTGATGTCCTCTGGCCGACTTAATCCTAAAAGGACCGATAATATCTATTGCCATTTTTTGAAAAGGGCGAATAGGAATGTCAGCAGCCTGAATAGGCGCAGCATGTCGTGATCCTTTCGATTTGACCTCCTGACACACTTTGCAAGAACGACAGTAAATTCGTATGTCCTTGCTCACAAATGGCCAAAAGAAAGCCGCAAGAACCCTCGACTTTGTACGGGAAAAACCCATATGTCCAGCACATTGCGAGTCATGGGCATGTTGCAATATTTGCAATCTCATACTCTTAGGCACAAGAATTTGTGAATGAGTGGACGTAGACGCGTCTTGTACCATACGCACAAGTACGCCGTTCTTCATAGAAATCCAAGACTTTCTATTAGTATTCTGATTTGGATCACCTTTTTTTGCTAGAATGAAGAATTTTTGTAAAGAAGAATCTTCTTCTTGCGATTTTATAAATGAGTCACGTGAAATAATCAAGTGACTATTTTGGTTATCTACTTCCTCATTATTAGTTAATGAAGTTTGAGGTGGATCCAGAGCATGTGCTCTTGTGACCACCGCATTAGTAGCTTCCATGTTTTGCTCTTCCCAAACAGCAATTTGCTGTGGGGTACATTCCCTAACTCCGTGAATACGACCAATAATAAGGTCCGCAATATGGTTTGGAAGAAGACATGCGTGGACATCTCCCGTAAAGAAAGGAGTAGCAATATGTATTATGGCAGTATCATACTTTTCCAAAGTGCCACCAAATGTGACACATTTGATGACCTTTCCTGTAGCACAGGATGGATTTACAAGAGATTGCCTAACGCCAACAGTAATACATCCAGAATCAAATAAAATTGAGACTGGATTACTATTTACAAGACCCTTATGTAGTATAAGAGAACCTCTCCCGTCATGCGCAACATTAGCAGGGAGAGCTGGAAGAGGATGACCACAGCTCAAAGTAGTTACGGTAGTTGGTTCGAACAAAGTACTACATTGGGGACATTTATTTGCTCTACCAAAGTCAAAAGAAGAACATCCTATAGCATTAGGGTTTTTACTCTCATTAACCTGTTTATCTGCTCCCTGAGATTCTTGTTGTACAGAGTTTGTCTGTTGATATCTCTTTCTCTTATGAAGAGATCTACCGCGACCATTATTGCCTCTGAAATTATCATTATTTTCTCTCCTGTAATTGTTATCATGGTTAGTGTTCCAGCTTCCATAATTGTCATTATCATCTCTATATTGATTTGAAAATCTAGTAGATTGATTTTGAGGTCTACGCGAAAAATAGCTACCTCTATACTGACTACCTTTGCGGAAATGTCTAAAATTATTAGATCCATAATAACGAGGAGTGTCAGCTTGTCTCCAGTTATTCGAAGAAGAATCACCATGTGATTGATTGCTATGATTTTGATCATCATTACGGTTGCTCTTTCTATTAATATTATGTTGAGTACCTTGAAACTTACGTTTGAAGTTTTGGCCATATGGTGCTGCCGAAGCAACTGGCATACCTTCTTTTACTCCAGAGTTGCTAACGGTTACGTTAGGGTGCGCAGTCACATACTGGCAACAGTATTCTTCCATTTCTTTTATGTTTTTAGGCTTACGCTCATGAAGAAAGAAAAGAAAAGATTGATTTACAGAAGACATAACCTTGTCTCTAAGTAGTAAGTCCATAAGAGCTTCATATGTATTTTCTGTCTTAGACAGCTCAACCCATCGTGAAAAAGTAAGACGTATCCTTGATATGAATTCAGAGAATTCCACTCCAGTTTCTGGCAACATATTTTTAAATTGAAGACGATAGCCGTCTTCGTTAAGTTGGTATTTTTTTAACAAGACTGCTCTGACAACCTCATAGTTGTTCTTGTCAGGCACATCTACCATGCCCAACATAATCAAAGCATCACCTCTAAGTATCTTGGACAGATGATAAACATATAGTGTTTTATCTATGGTATACACCTTACATGCACTTTCAAATCTGTCTAAATAAAATGTTATGTCATCAATGGAGGCATTAAATGCTGGTAGATTAAGCTTAAAATTACTAGCATTAGTCTTATCTGACACCTTATCTGCATTATTAGCATTACTAGTGTTCAATAATTTCATCTTTTCTAACTCCAAAGCTAAGAGTTTTTCTTCATGCTCCATTTTTGCTTTTCTCTCATCAGCCTCTCTTTGTAACCTTCTCTCATCAGCCTCTGCCTGAAGTTTCTTATTTTCAGTCTCTATTTCTAGTCTTTTATTTTCAGCCTTTGCTTCTGTTTCTCTTTTTTGTTTTTCCATTTCCATTTGGAATCTTCTTTCCTCCACCTGCATCTGCAATTTCTTTTGTTCAGCTTCCATTTCCATCTTTTTCTCTTCCATCTTTAATGCCTTATCATATTGAGTAGTTGCATATTCTTCCAACTTATCACCTGTCTTGCCAAGGGATTTCCCTTGTTCAATAAAGTAATCAAGTGTAGACATGATGTCTAATATTATGAGTCACCAAATCTGAAATATTAATTATCTTATTTCAACCTTAATAATAACAAGACTTAATAAAGTACTTGTATAATCCCAATGTTTAACCCAATCTCTGTGGGAAACAAGTCTTTGACACCAAACTTGTATTATCAAATGTATAATAATATCACAAGTTACTTCTTACTCATCAGTGCACTACACAAATAAGTGCATAAACACAAATCAATCAGTTATTTATCATAACTGCACAATGTAATAGTGCATGAACAAATCCACCAGTTAGTTATGATAAGTGCACTATAAATCAATAGTGCATGAGCAAATATGTAACAATAGTGAAAGCTAATTACTCAAGAACTATGTAACCTATAACAAAGAACAAAGACAATGTAAACAATAACAAAGATCAAAGACAATGTAAACAATAACAAAGATCAAAGTCAATGTAAACAATAACAAAGATCAAAGTCAATGTAAACAACAACAAAGATCAAAGTCAATGTAAACAACAACAAAGATCAAAGTCAATGTAAACAACAACAAAGATCAAAGTCAATACGAAAACATTCGCATAAGTCAAATAAATAAACAGAAGAACTAAAAGGAAAATATCACAAAGAATGTGATGACAAAATGCGAAGAATGTACACAAACAAATGACGTCACAATGTATAAACAAAAATGGTGTATAGAACTGAATAATAGAAAAGGGGAGATCTACAAATACAAACAAATGAAATCGGAACTAAAGAACAAAAAGAAAAAAAAATATTACAAAAAACAACGAAAATAAAGCGCAACTCGTCACAACTAAACAAATATAGCAACGTTTGTCGCTAGCAAATTTCACAATAGGAAATTTGCACAGTCCCTAAAGAAAACGCTAACAGTAGAAACCTCTGTGACGTGGTATCTTCTACTGAAAGACACCACCCAACCGAAACCCGCTGAAATATAAACATATAAATATACAAATAACATATAACATATAAACATGTAGCATGTAAACAGTGAAAAAGTGTGAGAGACAGAAGGCTCAGTTAGAACATAAGGGCACAGTTCACAAACAAAACAGGCCACTTAACTTCTATAAATCCAGCGTCAGCACGGTGTAGAACAGGATGTAATCAGCATTCTGAGGATAATGATCCAACGTTGATCATCATCTGCTCCCATAAACAGCCATGACGAAGGAAATGAGCTTCTAATATTGGAAACGTCGTTTCGGCACTTGACCTTCTGAATCTGCAACAGTACTTCTGATACTGGAACAGTTGTTACGGCACTTGTCCTTCTTCCTTACAGATCAGGAAATCGATTCGCTCAGCACTTGTCCTTCTATCGTAGGAAAACTGCAATACTGTCGAGCAGCGCCGGGTAGTTTCAAAATATTACCAACTGTCAGTAACGCCGGGTACTTTCAAAAAATTTCATCAAAGGTGATGAGTAGAAACTGTAATGTTGTCTTGTAGTCTGATGATGATGTCTGGGTTTGTTGACCCCCTTGAGAGCTGGTACCAGAATAAACCAACTTTTGGCCACCATGAAATGATAATGGTGCGCCAAAATGCCAGGTTAAACCAACTACTGGCCACCATGAAATGATAAGGGTGGATTTAGGCTGACTTCAATTACCACCCCTATCGACACCAGTAAAGTCATAGTTGTAGATGTAGGGTGTCCTATCTGGTTTTGTGTTGTTGTTGTTGCTGTGTATGGTAGTGATGTGGTTCACAGAGTTACAGCACGTAGGGTACGACATGTGAAGTCATAAATGGGTAAACTGCTCTGGACGTTTTTTATCATTTATTTTTACGTCACAGGTACAAGTACGTACATCCAGTTCACAATAGGGCAATGTCATGACATTCACGAATATCAGCATACATAGTTCATCAATGCATTTGGCATATTCTAAAGATGATGATATGGCGCCAAGGGATTATATGGTTGGCTCCAAATACAAAAGTACATCAACAAAAATCCTCTTACTGTTCAGATGTGCTAAATGAGTCAAATCATAAGTCGCACGAGGATGACATTCCAGGAGTGCAGGTCAAACTGACCTTTACAGGCATTCCTAAATCTAACCTTGACGTAGGCATAATCGCTGACACACAGCGACGTTCATAGAACAAAGAACTGTCCTTCGGGCTGAGTATGACCCGTGTACATATAGATCTCAGGTATGAAGATACCTGGGGCGTGACATCTATTAGAAGAACCTTCCTTTCTGTAATGCATACGTGAGCAGAGATCGACCATTGTCAAACATAAGTAAAGTTACAGATTGGATGTAAATGAGGCATTACCTTCGTTCGAAAATCCACACCACAGAAAACATACGCCTCCAGGCGTTTTAGAATACTCAAGGGAAGGACCTTGTAAGCTAACTATCTCACAAAAGGCTCCTAATCCCTAACAAAATCACAGAGACGCCAAAACGCGTCTTCTCTGCTTCACAGCGTCCGGACATGCGCAGAACGCATCTACATGAATAGCAATCAAACCAGACGATCTAGGAACATTCCAGATAAGATTTAACTAGATCGAGCCTTATTTGGACATGAACAGAGACCTCAACACAGGTTTCAGACATTCCAACCACAGTTGACCGATACTACCAAATAAGGAGAAAGGTCACACTTCGTTAATAAAAATAAGGACCGACCGTGTCTCGACACAAGAGGAGGTAACATCATATTAAATGATAATCTCAATTATCCAGAGTTATGTAGCTTTGACCGTCAAAAAATTAAAGTGTACTTTTCAGTCAATCTACTTACACAATGTCTTTAGCAAAAAATGATCATACAATGACTTTATAAAAAAAATGATCATATAATGACTTTAGAAAAAATGAAGATCTGTGCGTAACATTACCGCACCCTCTTGGGAAAAAAATGAAACATTTTTTTTAAATCCTGGAGCCGGGAAAAACCCTAGGCTCCTAACGCACGTATGATGCGCGGATATATTGCCTAAAAATGAGGCTTGCTCGACGCATGGAGCGAAACTGAGATTATATCTCAGATCCTTAGAGAAACAAAAATTTATCTAAGTATACGCGTATATATTCCAGGAAGGTGCCACCAACACACGCCACAGTGATGGCAATATCATAATGAAAGTCAAATTATACTCATACAAATCTATGAAATTAAATATATTATCATAGTATTATACAATGAAGTGTTGCAAACTGCGGTGTAATATACCAATATACCGCAATATAATATTACACATATTTAAACAAAGAGTACATTATATAATGAATTATTAAACATTACTAATACATGTGCTGTTTCTCGTAGACATAAATACAATCGATACAAGAAGATGTGGACATCATCCGCTCCCAATCCAGGACAGGACTAGATATCTTCAAAGTTCCACAATGTACAAAATCTCGCAGACTTCAATGATGTGCTGCGAAAATATCAATAACACAAATCTTTAAGAGAAATGTTAAATCTCTTAATACAATCGTTAAAATATAATATCTAAATGTGGCCATGTGATCTTTTGGCCCGTATATCGCTAACTAAGCCTTCTTCTGTTATGCTCAATCGGTAACAGAAAAAAAAAAGAAATTACATGGTACAACGTTATAAATTCCCAAAAAGTGAGAAAATATGTGATAATATGTCATTATAGTATTGAACTGTATATCAGGAAATATATATGACAGAAGAATGATGTGGAATCGTGTGGGCACCTGGACAGAATGTCTGCCATCACATTATCCGAACCACGGATAGCTCGCACCATGAAATGAAATGGTTGAAGAGCTATGGCATATCGAGTAGACCTCGAGCTCTTCAAGTTTTTGCTCTGAATAGCAGTAAGCGCTTTCTGGTCGGTTTCCACAATGAAATGTGCGCCTAGAAGAAATCTTTGTAACTTCAGAATAGACCATACCATAGCTAATAATTCACGGTCTAAAACCGAGTAATTCTTTTCTGCAGCATTTAATTTCCTAGAGATATACATCACTGGATGCAGAGTATCAGAATACTCCTGCATAAGTGCTGCCCCAATCCCAGTTGACGAGGCGTCACTTCGAAGAACAAAAGTCTTCTCAATAGTAGGTAACCTAAGGATAGGTGGAGATGAAAATAGAGTTTTCACCTGGTCCAATGAGGATTGACATTCTTGAGACCAGCGGATCAGATTAGGCGATCCTTTCTTCAATAAAGTAGAAAGCGGTGCCATAATGGAGGACAGATTCGGAATGAATCGTCCGTAAAATTGGATCAAACCTAAGAGACTCCGTACTTGTTTTTTCGTCTTAGGGACAGAAATGTTAAGTATTTTTGAAACATTGTGGTCCTCCGTCTTTAAAAGACCATGACCAACACGATGACCCAGGAAAGAAATCTCGCTAAATCCTATAAAAGCTTTAGAGAGTTTTGCAGTCAAGTTATACTCGCGAAGAGTAGACAGCAATTCGTATAAACCCAAATAGTGATCTTCCCAGGAATCACTGAACAGACAGATATCGTCTAAGTATGCTATGACATCTGTACGATATGCGAGAATTCGCCGCATCATGCGTACGAATGTAGCAGGGGCGTTCATAAGACCGAAAGGCATGAAATTCCATTGGAATAAACCCCTAGGTGTAGAAAACGCTGTAAAAGGTTTGGCACGTTCAGTTAAAGGAACTTGCCAATAACCTTTAGACAAGTCTAGTTTGGTAAAGAACCTAGAATTAGAAAGTTTATTTAGTAGCTCTTCCAATGAAGGCATGGGTTCAGCATCAAATTTCGTAACTTGGTTCGATTTGCGATAATCTACGCAAATGCGAATGTTATTATCCTTCTTTCGAACAATAACCATGGACGAAGAGTATGGTGAAGTAGATGGTTCGATTATTTCCAACCGTATCATCTCATCCAATTCTTTCTCGACTTGTGACTGAAAGTGGATAGGTATTGGATAGGGTCTGACTCTGATAGGATTATGGTCAGTAAGCACTATGTCATGTTCGATGACATGTCTGTGTCCCGGGATGTCTGTAAGGACATCCTGAAACGTTTGCAACATCGAAGAAACTTGTCGATGTTCCTCAGCGGAAAGATTAGGAGAAACGGTAACGTTTTTCCAAGATTCCGTAGAATGAAGTGGGACCATAGGAAGTGGAAGATTGACATCAGAAAAAGTAGTTTCCTCATCCTGTATAACTGACAGGGATGAGTAATGACCATGAGGTACTTTAGAATTGTCCGTTGCCTGGAAAATAGGCTGCAAATAGTCAGGTCTTTCATGAAATTCCGTGAGCATATTTATGTGGAAAGTTTTATGCTTTCCATCAATATCGACAACATAGTCGACATCGAAAACTTTTGCGACTATTGCATACGGACCTTTCCATGCAATAAGAAGTCTGTTCTCCCTTGACGGAAGAAGAACGAATGCTTTGTCACCTGGACAAAGTTGTCGTAGACATCTATTTTTATTTGCAAACTGCCTTGCCTTTTCTTTAGCAAATTCGGATGAAGAAGTTGCTAGTTTGCATGCCTCGATGATCTTTTGCCTAAGAGCAATGACATACTCATAAGAAGATTGAGTCTCATCGCTAATATTATCGGCAGTGATAAGATCGTGTAGTAAAGACATAGGGCCGCGCGGTTGTTAGCCAAAGACAAGTTCAAAAGGAGAAAACCCTATGTGTTCATTGGGGACCTCTCTATACGCAAAGAGAGCCGCGGGTAAAACCCTGTCCCAATCCTGAGGATGATCCTCAGTTATCTTCCCAAGTAAAGTTGTTAGTGTCCTATTCAAACGTTCAACTAACCCATTAGACATTGGGTGATAAATACTGCTGAGAGACCTTTTAATATGTAGCATAGACATTACCTGTGACATAGTGTCTGATATAAGTTGAGTGCCATGGTCTGACAATATTTCTCCGGGGAAACCCAAGCGAGAAAATATCAGCCAAAGAGCGTCTGCGATATCAGCAGTTGAGATGCTCTTGAGAGGTATAGCCTCTGGCCAACGTGTGCACATATCGACACATGTAAGGATAAATTGATGTCCTCTGGCCGACTTAATCCTAAAAGGACCGATAATATCTATTGCCATTTTTTGAAAAGGGCGAATAGGAATGTCAGCAGCCTGAATAGGCGCAGCATGTCGTGATCCTTTCGATTTGACCTCCTGACACACTTTGCAAGAACGACAGTAAATTCGTATGTCCTTGCTCACAAATGGCCAAAAGAAAGCCGCAAGAACCCTCGACTTTGTACGGGAAAAACCCATATGTCCAGCACATTGCGAGTCATGGGCATGTTGCAATATTTGCAATCTCATACTCTTAGGCACAAGAATTTGTGAATGAGTGGACGTAGACGCGTCTTGTACCATACGCACAAGTACGCCGTTCTTCATAGAAATCCAAGACTTTCTATTAGTATTCTGATTTGGATCACCTTTTTTTGCTAGAATGAAGAATTTTTGTAAAGAAGAATCTTCTTCTTGCGATTTTATAAATGAGTCACGTGAAATAATCAAGTGACTATTTTGGTTATCTACTTCCTCATTATTAGTTAATGAAGTTTGAGGTGGATCCAGAGCATGTGCTCTTGTGACCACCGCATTAGTAGCTTCCATGTTTTGCTCTTCCCAAACAGCAATTTGCTGTGGGGTACATTCCCTAACTCCGTGAATACGACCAATAATAAGGTCCGCAATATGGTTTGGAAGAAGACATGCGTGGACATCTCCCGTAAAGAAAGGAGTAGCAATATGTATTATGGCAGTATCATACTTTTCCAAAGTGCCACCAAATGTGACACATTTGATGACCTTTCCTGTAGCACAGGATGGATTTACAAGAGATTGCCTAACGCCAACAGTAATACATCCAGAATCAAATAAAATTGAGACTGGATTACTATTTACAAGACCCTTATGTAGTATAAGAGAACCTCTCCCGTCATGCGCAACATTAGCAGGGAGAGCTGGAAGAGGATGACCACAGCTCAAAGTAGTTACGGTAGTTGGTTCGAACAAAGTACTACATTGGGGACATTTATTTGCTCTACCAAAGTCAAAAGAAGAACATCCTATAGCATTAGGGTTTTTTACTCTCATTAACCTGTTTATCTGCTCCCTGAGATTCTTGTTGTACAGAGTTTGTCTGTTGATATCTCTTTCTCTTATGAAGAGATCTACCGCGACCATTATTGCCTCTGAAATTATCATTATTTTCTCTCCTGTAATTGTTATCATGGTTAGTGTTCCAGCTTCCATAATTGTCATTATCATCTCTATATTGATTTGAAAATCTAGTAGATTGATTTTGAGGTCTACGCGAAAAATAGCTACCTCTATACTGACTACCTTTGCGGAAATGTCTAAAATTATTAGATCCATAATAACGAGGAGTGTCAGCTTGTCTCCAGTTATTCGAAGAAGAATCACCATGTGATTGATTGCTATGATTTTGATCATCATTACGGTTGCTCTTTCTATTAATATTATGTTGAGTACCTTGAAACTTACGTTTGAAGTTTTGGCCATATGGTGCTGCCGAAGCAACTGGCATACCTTCTTTTACTCCAGAGTTGCTAACGGTTACGTTAGGGTGCGCAGTCACATACTGGCAACAGTATTCTTCCATTTCTTTTATGTTTTTAGGCTTACGCTCATGAAGAAAGAAAAGAAAAGATTGATTTACAGAAGACATAACCTTGTCTCTAAGTAGTAAGTCCATAAGAGCTTCATATGTATTTTCTGTCTTAGACAGCTCAACCCATCGTGAAAAAGTAAGACGTATCCTTGATATGAATTCAGAGAATTCCACTCCAGTTTCTGGCAACATATTTTTAAATTGAAGACGATAGCCGTCTTCGTTAAGTTGGTATTTTTTTAACAAGACTGCTCTGACAACCTCATAGTTGTTCTTGTCAGGCACATCTACCATGCCCAACATAATCAAAGCATCACCTCTAAGTATCTTGGACAGATGATAAACATATAGTGTTTTATCTATGGTATACACCTTACATGCACTTTCAAATCTGTCTAAATAAAATGTTATGTCATCAATGGAGGCATTAAATGCTGGTAGATTAAGCTTAAAATTACTAGCATTAGTCTTATCTGACACCTTATCTGCATTATTAGCATTACTAGTGTTCAATAATTTCATCTTTTCTAACTCCAAAGCTAAGAGTTTTTCTTCATGCTCCATTTTTGCTTTTCTCTCATCAGCCTCTCTTTGTAACCTTCTCTCATCAGCCTCTGCCTGAAGTTTCTTATTTTCAGTCTCTATTTCTAGTCTTTTATTTTCAGCCTTTGCTTCTGTTTCTCTTTTTTGTTTTTCCATTTCCATTTGGAATCTTCTTTCCTCCACCTGCATCTGCAATTTCTTTTGTTCAGCTTCCATTTCCATCTTTTTCTCTTCCATCTTTAATGCCTTATCATATTGAGTAGTTGCATATTCTTCCAACTTATCACCTGTCTTGCCAAGGGATTTCCCTTGTTCAATAAAGTAATCAAGTGTAGACATGATGTCTAATATTATGAGTCACCAAATCTGAAATATTAATTATCTTATTTCAACCTTAATAATAACAAGACTTAATAAAGTACTTGTATAATCCCAATGTTTAACCCAATCTCTGTGGGAAACAAGTCTTTGACACCAAACTTGTATTATCAAATGTATAATAATATCACAAGTTACTTCTTACTCATCAGTGCACTACACAAATAAGTGCATAAACACAAATCAATCAGTTATTTATCATAACTGCACAATGTAATAGTGCATGAACAAATCCACCAGTTAGTTATGATAAGTGCACTATAAATCAATAGTGCATGAGCAAATATGTAACAATAGTGAAAGCTAATTACTCAAGAACTATGTAACCTATAACAAAGAACAAAGACAATGTAAACAATAACAAAGATCAAAGACAATGTAAACAATAACAAAGATCAAAGTCAATGTAAACAATAACAAAGATCAAAGTCAATGTAAACAACAACAAAGATCAAAGTCAATGTAAACAACAACAAAGATCAAAGTCAATGTAAACAACAACAAAGATCAAAGTCAATACGAAAACATTCGCATAAGTCAAATAAATAAACAGAAGAACTAAAAGGAAAATATCACAAAGAATGTGATGACAAAATGCGAAGAATGTACACAAACAAATGACGTCACAATGTATAAACAAAAATGGTGTATAGAACTGAATAATAGAAAAGGGGAGATCTACAAATACAAACAAATGAAATCGGAACTAAAGAACAAAAAGAAAAAAAAATATTACAAAAAACAACAAAAATAAAGCGCAACTCGTCACAACTAAACAAATATAGCAACGTTTGTCGCTAGCAAATTTCACAATAGGAAATTTGCACAGTCCCTAAAGAAAACGCTAACAGTAGAAACCTCTGTGACGTGGTATCTTCTACTGAAAGACACCACCCAACCGAAACCCGCTGAAATATAAACATATAAATATACAAATAACATATAACATATAAACATGTAGCATGTAAACAGTGAAAAAGTGTGAGAGACAGAAGGCTCAGTTAGAACATAAGGGCACAGTTCACAAACAAAACAGGCCACTTAACTTCTATAAATCCAGCGTCAGCACGGTGTAGAACAGGATGTAATCAGCATTCTGAGGATAATGATCCAACGTTGATCATCATCTGCTCCCATAAACAGCCATGACGAAGGAAATGAGCTTCTAATATTGGAAACGTCGTTTCGGCACTTGACCTTCTGAATCTGCAACAGTACTTCTGATACTGGAACAGTTGTTACGGCACTTGTCCTTCTTCCTTACAGATCAGGAAATCGATTCGCTCAGCACTTGTCCTTCTATCGTAGGAAAACTGCAATACTGTCGAGCAGCGCCGGGTAGTTTCAAAATATTACCAACTGTCAGTAACGCCGGGTACTTTCAAAAAATTTCATCAAAGGTGATGAGTAGAAACTGTAATGTTGTCTTGTAGTCTGATGATGATGTCTGGGTTTGTTGACCCCCTTGAGAGCTGGTACCAGAATAAACCAACTTTTGGCCACCATGAAATGATAATGGTGCGCCAAAATGCCAGGTTAAACCAACTACTGGCCACCATGAAATGATAAGGGTGGATTTAGGCTGACTTCAATTACCACCCCTATCGACACCAGTAAAGTCATAGTTGTAGATGTAGGGTGTCCTATCTGGTTTTGTGTTGTTGTTGTTGCTGTGTATGGTAGTGATGTGGTTCACAGAGTTACAGCACGTAGGGTACGACATGTGAAGTCATAAATGGGTAAACTGCTCTGGACGTTTTTTATCATTTATTTTTACGTCACAGGTACAAGTACGTACATCCAGTTCACAATAGGGCAATGTCATGACATTCACGAATATCAGCATACATAGTTCATCAATGCATTTGGCATATTCTAAAGATGATGATATGGCGCCAAGGGATTATATGGTTGGCTCCAAATACAAAAGTACATCAACAAAAATCCTCTTACTGTTCAGATGTGCTAAATGAGTCAAATCATAAGTCGCACGAGGATGACATTCCAGGAGTGCAGGTCAAACTGACCTTTACAGGCATTCCTAAATCTAACCTTGACGTAGGCATAATCGCTGACACACAGCGACGTTCATAGAACAAAGAACTGTCCTTCGGGCTGAGTATGACCCGTGTACATATAGATCTCAGGTATGAAGATACCTGGGGCGTGACATCTATTAGAAGAACCTTCCTTTCTGTAATGCATACGTGAGCAGAGATCGACCATTGTCAAACATAAGTAAAGTTACAGATTGGATGTAAATGAGGCATTACCTTCGTTCGAAAATCCACACCACAGAAAACATACGCCTCCAGGCGTTTTAGAATACTCAAGGGAAGGACCTTGTAAGCTAACTATCTCACAAAAGGCTCCTAATCCCTAACAAAATCACAGAGACGCCAAAACGCGTCTTCTCTGCTTCACAGCGTCCGGACATGCGCAGAACGCATCTACATGAATAGCAATCAAACCAGACGATCTAGGAACATTCCAGATAAGATTTAACTAGATCGAGCCTTATTTGGACATGAACAGAGACCTCAACACAGGTTTCAGACATTCCAACCACAGTTGACCGATACTACCAAATAAGGAGAAAGGTCACACTTCGTTAATAAAAATAAGGACCGACCGTGTCTCGACACAAGAGGAGGTAACATCATATTAAATGATAATCTCAATTATCCAGAGTTATGTAGCTTTGACCGTCAAAAAATTAAAGTGTACTTTTCAGTCAATCTACTTACACAATGTCTTTAGCAAAAAATGATCATACAATGACTTTATAAAAAAAATGATCATATAATGACTTTAGAAAAAATGAAGATCTGTGCGTAACATTACCGCACCCTCTTGGGAAAAAAATGAAACATTTTTTTTTAATCCTGGAGCCGGGAAAAACCCTAGGCTCCTAACGCACGTATGATGCGCGGATATATTGCCTAAAAATGAGGCTTGCTCGACGCATGGAGCGAAACTGAGATTATATCTCAGATCCTTAGAGAAACAAAAATTTATCTAAGTATACGCGTATATATTCCAGGAAGGTGCCACCAACACACGCCACAGTGATGGCAATATCATAATGAAAGTCAAATTATACTCATACAAATCTATGAAATTAAATATATTATCATAGTATTATACAATGAAGTGTTGCAAACTGCGGTGTAATATACCAATATACCGCAATATAATATTACACATATTTAAACAAAGAGTACATTATATAATGAATTATTAAACATTACTAATACATGTGCTGTTTCTCGTAGACATAAATACAATCGATACAAGAAGATGTGGACATCATCCGCTCCCAATCCAGGACAGGACTAGATATCTTCAAAGTTCCACAATGTACAAAATCTCGCAGACTTCAATGATGTGCTGCGAAAATATCAATAACACAAATCTTTAAGAGAAATGTTAAATCTCTTAATACAATCGTTAAAATATAATATCTAAATGTGGCCATGTGATCTTTTGGCCCGTATATCGCTAACTAAGCCTTCTTCTGTTATGCTCAATCGGTAACAGAAAAAAAAAAGAAATTACATGGTACAACGTTATAAATTCCCAAAAAGTGAGAAAATATGTGATAATATGTCATTATAGTATTGAACTGTATATCAGGAAATATATATGACAGAAGAATGATGTGGAATCGTGTGGGCACCTGGACAGAATGTCTGCCATCACATTATCCGAACCACGGATAGCTCGCACCATGAAATGAAATGGTTGAAGAGCTATGGCATATCGAGTAGACCTCGAGCTCTTCAAGTTTTTGCTCTGAATAGCAGTAAGCGCTTTCTGGTCGGTTTCCACAATGAAATGTGCGCCTAGAAGAAATCTTTGTAACTTCAGAATAGACCATACCATAGCTAATAATTCACGGTCTAAAACCGAGTAATTCTTTTCTGCAGCATTTAATTTCCTAGAGATATACATCACTGGATGCAGAGTATCAGAATACTCCTGCATAAGTGCTGCCCCAATCCCAGTTGACGAGGCGTCACTTCGAAGAACAAAAGTCTTCTCAATAGTAGGTAACCTAAGGATAGGTGGAGATGAAAATAGAGTTTTCACCTGGTCCAATGAGGATTGACATTCTTGAGACCAGCGGATCAGATTAGGCGATCCTTTCTTCAATAAAGTAGAAAGCGGTGCCATAATGGAGGACAGATTCGGAATGAATCGTCCGTAAAATTGGATCAAACCTAAGAGACTCCGTACTTGTTTTTTCGTCTTAGGGACAGAAATGTTAAGTATTTTTGAAACATTGTGGTCCTCCGTCTTTAAAAGACCATGACCAACACGATGACCCAGGAAAGAAATCTCGCTAAATCCTATAAAAGCTTTAGAGAGTTTTGCAGTCAAGTTATACTCGCGAAGAGTAGACAGCAATTCGTATAAACCCAAATAGTGATCTTCCCAGGAATCACTGAACAGACAGATATCGTCTAAGTATGCTATGACATCTGTACGATATGCGAGAATTCGCCGCATCATGCGTACGAATGTAGCAGGGGCGTTCATAAGACCGAAAGGCATGAAATTCCATTGGAATAAACCCCTAGGTGTAGAAAACGCTGTAAAAGGTTTGGCACGTTCAGTTAAAGGAACTTGCCAATAACCTTTAGACAAGTCTAGTTTGGTAAAGAACCTAGAATTAGAAAGTTTATTTAGTAGCTCTTCCAATGAAGGCATGGGTTCAGCATCAAACTTCGTAACTTGGTTCGATTTGCGATAATCTACGCAAATGCGAATGTTATTATCCTTCTTTCGAACAATAACCATGGACGAAGAGTATGGTGAAGTAGATGGTTCGATTATTTCCAACCGTATCATCTCATCCAATTCTTTCTCGACTTGTGACTGAAAGTGGATAGGTATTGGATAGGGTCTGACTCTGATAGGATTATGGTCAGTAAGCACTATGTCATGTTCGATGACATGTCTGTGTCCCGGGATGTCTGTAAGGACATCCTGAAACGTTTGCAACATCGAAGAAACTTGTCGATGTTCCTCAGCGGAAAGATTAGGAGAAACGGTAACGTTTTTCCAAGATTCCGTAGAATGAAGTGGGACCATAGGAAGTGGAAGATTGACATCAGAAAAAGTAGTTTCCTCATCCTGTATAACTGACAGGGATGAGTAATGACCATGAGGTACTTTAGAATTGTCCGTTGCCTGGAAAATAGGCTGCAAATAGTCAGGTCTTTCATGAAATTCCGTGAGCATATTTATGTGGAAAGTTTTATGCTTTCCATCAATATCGACAACATAGTCGACATCGAAAACTTTTGCGACTATTGCATACGGACCTTTCCATGCAATAAGAAGTCTGTTCTCCCTTGACGGAAGAAGAACGAATGCTTTGTCACCTGGACAAAGTTGTCGTAGACATCTATTTTTATTTGCAAACTGCCTTGCCTTTTCTTTAGCAAATTCGGATGAAGAAGTTGCTAGTTTGCATGCCTCGATGATCTTTTGCCTAAGAGCAATGACATACTCATAAGAAGATTGAGTCTCATCGCTAATATTATCGGCAGTGATAAGATCGTGTAGTAAAGACATAGGGCCGCGCGGTTGTGCGCCAAAGACAAGTTCAAAAGGAGAAAACCCTATGTGTTCATTGGGGACCTCTCTATACGCAAAGAGAGCCGCGGGTAAAACCCTGTCCCAATCCTGAGGATGATCCTCAGTTATCTTCCCAAGTAAAGTTTTTAGTGTCCTATTCAAACGCTCAACTAACCCATTAGACATTGGGTGATAGATACTGCTGAGAGACCTTTTAATATGTAGCATAGACATTACCTGTGACATAGTGTCTGATATAAGTTGAGTGCCATGGTCTGACAATATTTCTCCGGGAAACCCAAGCGAGAAAATATCAGCCAAAGAGCGTCTGCGATATCAGCAGTTGAGATGCTCTTGAGAGGTATAGCCTCTGGCCAACGTGTGCACATATCGACACATGTAAGGATAAATTGATGTCCTCTGGCCGACTTAATCCTAAAAGGACCGATAATATCTATTGCCATTTTTTGAAAAGGGCGAATAGGAATGTCAGCAGCCTGAATAGGCGCAGCATGTCGTGATCCTTTCGATTTGACCTCCTGACACACTTTGCAAGAACGACAGTAAATTCGTATGTCCTTGCTCACAAATGGCCAAAAGAAAGCCGCAAGAACCCTCGACTTTGTACGGGAAAAACCCATATGTCCAGCACATTGCGAGTCATGGGCATGTTGCAATATTTGCAATCTCATGCTCTTAGGCACAAGAATTTGTGAATGAGTGGACGTAGTCGAGTCTTGTACCATACGTACAAGTACGCCGTTCTTCATAGAAATCCAAGACTTTCTATTAGTATTCTGATTTGGATCACCTTTTTTTGCTAGAATGAAGAATTTTTGTAAAGAAGAATCTTCTTCTTGCGATTTTATAAATGAGTCACGTGAAATAATCAAGTGACTATTTTGGTTATCTACTTCCTCATTATTAGTTAATGAAGTTTGAGGTGGATCCAGAGCATGTGCTCTTGTGACCACCGCATTAGTAGCTTCCATGTTTTGCTCTTCCCAAACAGCAATTTGCTGTGGGGTACATTCCCTAACTCCGTGAATACGACCAATAATAAGGTCCGCAATAGGGTTTGGAAGAAGACACGCGTGGACATCTCCCGTAAAGAAAGGAGTAGCAATATGTATTATGGCAGTAGGATACTTTTCCAAAGTGCCACCAAATGTGACACATTTGATGACCTTTCCTGTAGCACAGGATGGATTTACAAGAGATTGCCTAACGCCAACAGTAATACATCCAGAATCAAATAAAATTGAGACTGGATTACTATTTACAAGACCCTTATGTAGTATAAGAGAACCTCTCCCGTCATGCGCAACATTAGCAGGAGAGCTGGAAGAGGATGACCACAGCTAAAGTAGTTACGGTAGTTGGTTCGAACAAAGTACTACATTGGGGACATTTATTTGCTCTACCAAAGTCAAAAGAAGAACATCCTATAGCATTAGGGTTTTTACTCTCATTAACCTGTTTATCTGCTCCCTGAGATTCTTGTTGTACAGAGTTTGTCTGTTGATATCTCTTTCTCTTATGAAGAGATCTACCGCGACCATTATTGCCTCTGAAATTATCATTATTTTCTCTCCTGTAATTGTTATCATGGTTAGTGTTCCAGCTTCCATAATTGTCATTATCATCTCTATATTGATTTGAAAATCTAGTAGATTGATTTTGAGGTCTACGCGAAAAATAGCTACCTCTATACTGACTACCTTTGCGGAAATGTCTAAAATTATTAGATCCATAATAACGAGGAGTGTCAGCTTGTCTCCAGTTATTCGAAGAAGAATCACCATGTGATTGATTGCTATGATTTTGATCATCATTACGGTTGCTCTTTCTATTAATATTATGTTGAGTACCTTGAAACTTACGTTTGAAGTTTTGGCCATATGGTGCTGCCGAAGCAACTGGCATACCTTCTTTTACTCCAGAGTTGCTAACGGTTACGTTAGGGTGCGCAGTCACATACTGGCAACAGTATTCTTCCATTTCTTTTATGTTTTTAGGCTTACGCTCATGAAGAAAGAAAAGAAAAGATTGATTTACAGAAGACATAACCTTGTCTCTAAGTAGTAAGTCCATAAGAGCTTCATATGTATTTTCTGTCTTAGACAGCTCAACCCATCGTGAAAAAGTAAGACGTATCCTTGATATGAATTCAGAGAATTCCACTCCAGTTTCTGGCAACATATTTTTAAATTGAAGACGATAGCCGTCTTCGTTAAGTTGGTATTTTTTTAACAAGACTGCTCTGACAACCTCATAGTTGTTCTTGTCAGGCACATCTACCATGCCCAACATAATCAAAGCATCACCTCTAAGTATCTTGGACAGATGATAAACATATAGTGTTTTATCTATGGTATACACCTTACATGCACTTTCAAATCTGTCTAAATAAAATGTTATGTCATCAATGGAGGCATTAAATGCTGGTAGATTAAGCTTAAAATTACTAGCATTAGTCTTATCTGACACCTTATCTGCATTATTAGCATTACTAGTGTTCAATAATTTCATCTTTTCTAACTCCAAAGCTAAGAGTTTTTCTTCATGCTCCATTTTTGCTTTTCTCTCATCAGCCTCTCTTTGTAACCTTCTCTCATCAGCCTCTGCCTGAAGTTTCTTATTTTCAGTCTCTATTTCTAGTCTTTTATTTTCAGCCTTTGCTTCTGTTTCTCTTTTTTGTTTTTCCATTTCCATTTGGAATCTTCTTTCCTCCATCTGCATCTGCAATTTCTTTTGTTCAGCTTCCATTTCCATCTTTTTCTCTTCCATCTTTAATGCCTTATCATATTGAGTAGTTGCATATTCTTCCAACTTATCACCTGTCTTGTTAGGGATTTCCCTTGTTCAATAAAGTAATCAAGTGTAGACATGATGTCTAATATTATGAGTCACCAAATCTGAAATATTAATTATCTTATTTCAACCTTAATAATAACAAGACTTAATAAAGTACTTGTATAATCCCAATGTTTAATCCAATCTCTGTGGGAAACAAGTCTTTGACACCAAACTTGTATTATCAAATGTATAATAATATCACAAGTTACTTCTTACTCATCAGTGCACTACACAAATAAGTGCATAAACACAAATCAATCAGTTATTTATCATAACTGCACAATGTAATAGTGCATGAACAAATCCACCAGTTAGTTATGATAAGTGCACTATAAATCAATAGTGCATGAGCAAATATGTAACAATAGTGAAAGCTAATTACTCAAGAACTATGTAACCTATAACAAAGAACAAAGACAATGTAAACAATAACAAAGATCAAAGACAATGTAAACAATAACAAAGATCAAAGTCAATGTAAACAATAACAAAGATCAAAGTCAATGTAAACAACAACAAAGATAAAATTCAATGTAAATAACAACAAAGATCAAAGTCAATGTAAACAACAACAAAGATCAAAGTCAATACGAAAACATTCGCATAAGTCAAATAAATAAACAGAAGAACTAAAAGGAAAATATCACAAAGAATGTGATGACAAAATGCGAAGAATGTACACAAACAAATGACGTCACAATGTATAAACAAAAATGGTGTATAGAACTGAATAATAGAAAAGGGGAGATCTACAAATACAAACAAATGAAATCGGAACTAAAGAACAAAAAGAAAAAAAAATATTACAAAAAACAACGAAAATAAAGCGCAACTCGTCACAACTAAACAAATATAGCAACGTTTGTCGCTAGCAAATTTCACAATAGGAAATTTGCACAGTTCCTAAAGAAAACGCTAACAGTAGAAACCTCTGTGACGTGGTATCTTCTACTGAAAGACACCACCCAACCGAAACCCGCTGAAATATAAACATATAAATATACAAATAACATATAACATATAAACATGTAGCATGTAAACAGTGAAAAAGTGTGAGAGACTGAAGGCTCAGTTAGAACATAAGGGCACAGTTCACAAACAAAACAGGCCACTTAACTTCTATAAATCCAGCGTCAGCACGGTGTAGAACAGGATGTAATCAGCATTCTGAGGATAATGATCCAACGTTGATCATCATCTGCTCCCATAAACAGCCATGACGAAGGAAATGAGCTTCTAATATTGGAAACGTCGTTTCGGCACTTGACCTTCTGAATCTGCAACAGTACTTCTGATACTGGAACAGTTGTTACGGCACTTGTCCTTCTTCCTTACAGATCAGGAAATCGATTCGCTCAGCACTTGTCCTTCTATCGTAGGAAAACTACAATACTGTCGAGCAGCGCCGGGTAGTTTCAAAATATTACCAACTGTCAGTAACGCCGGGTACTTTCAAAAAATTTCATCAAAGGTGATGAGTAGAAACTGTAATGTTGTCTTGTAGTCTGATGATGATGTCTGGGTTTGTTGACCCCTTGAGAGCTGGTACCAGAATAAACCAACTTTTGGCCACCATGAAATGATAATGGTGCGCCAAAATGCCAGGTTAAACCAACTACTGGCCACCATGAAATGATAAGGGTGGATTTAGGCTGACTTCAATTACCACCCCTATCGACACCAGTAAAGTCATAGTTGTAGATGTAAGGTGTCCTATCTGGTTTTGTGTTGTTGTTGTTGCTGTGTATGGTAGTGATGTGGTTCACAGAGTTACAGCACGTAGGGTACGACATGTGAAGTGATAAATGGGTAAACTGCTCTGGACTTTTTTTTATCATTTTTTTTTACGTCACAGGTACAAGTACGTACATCCAGTTCACAATAGGGCAATGTCATGACATTCACGAATATCAGCATACATAGTTCATCAATGCATTTGGCATATTCTAAAGATGATGATATGGCGCCAAGGGATTATATGGTTGGCTCCAAATACAAAAGTACATCAACAAAAATCCTCTTACTGTTCAGATGTGCTAAATGAGTCAAATCATAAGTCGCACGAGGATGACATTCCAGGAGTGCAGGTCAAACTGACCTTTACAGGCATTCCTAAATCTAACCTTGACGTAGGCATAATCGCTGACACACAGCGACGTTCATAGAACAAAGAACTGTCCTTCGGGCTGAGTATGACCCGTGTACATATAGATCTCAGGTATGAAGATACCTGGGGCGTGACATCTATTAGAAGAACCTTCCTTTCTGTAATGCATACGTGAGCAGAGATCGACCATTGTCAAACATAAGTAAAGTTACAGATTGGATGTAAATGAGGCATTACCTTCGTTCGAAAATCCACACCACAGAAAACATACGCCTCCAGGCGTTTTAGAATACTCAAGGGAAGGACCTTGTAAGCTAACTATCTCACAAAAGGCTCCTAATCCCTAACAAAATCACAGAGACGCCAAAACGCGTCTTCTCTGCTTCACAGCTTTACATCGTCTCCAAAGATAAAGAAACTTCCCAGACGCCCCGCGTCCGGACATGCGCAGAACGCATCTACATGAATAGCAATCAAACCAGACGATCTAGGAACATTCCAGATAAGATTTAACTAGATCGAGCCTTATTTGGACATGAACAGAGACCTCAACACAGGTTTCAGACATTCCAACCACAGTTGACCGATACTACCAAATAAAAAGAATGGTCACACTTCGTTTATAAAAATAAAGACCGACCGTATCTCGACACAAGAGGAGGTAACATCATATTAAATGATAATCTCAATTATCCAGAGTTATGTAGCTTTGATCGTCAAAAAATTAAAGTGTACTTTTCAGTCAATCTACTTACACAATGTCTTTAGCAAAAAAGGATCATACAATGACTTTATAAACAAAATGATCATATAATGACTTTAGAAAAAATGATGATCTGTGCGTAACAACAAGTGTCAAATCTCCCCTTAATATCACTTAATTAAGTACAATAAATTATGGCATTGACTGAATATATATCTTATGAAGGAACATCCCAAGAATGAGAGACGAGCACAGAGAAAAAGAATGGCAAAAGTCAGTGAAGATGATAATGAACTGACATGTCAAATTACAGCACATTACAAGACAAATATAAAGGAAATAAAAGAAACAAAGACATGTTGACAAGTAACAACAACTTGGAATAATTACTTGTAAAATAAACAAGGCACAAAAGAACGCACAAAGACAGCAAATCGTCAAATTTTACAATGAGACAAGAGTGATAGAAAAACAGCTGTACAGACAAGTGACCCACTTACGTAAATTAGTGAATGAAAATGTATGAGGTAGACTTGACGAAACAATCTATACAAATACCGATGTTTGCTATGCAGTCAAAGACTAAAATTCCACTGTTATTTTCTTTGATTGCACAACCAACAATAACCTAATAGAACATCGTCATTTGTAATGTTTCTGAAGAAAAATTACAAATAGCGAGCGCCACCACCTCCCTTTTTTAATTTATACATATAAACATGTAGGCCTAAGCGAAGAAAACATGCAAGAATGGATGTTGACTGGCAAAGATGCTGAAATGATCAAATAATGTCACGCATCAGATAAATTAAAACACTACTTTTCTTTCTTGTTGAACTCAAAATCTCTGCAGATAAGGAATCAGTGTGTTTGCGCTTCAATTCGACCTCAGGAACACATAAATGGACGATAAAATCGCCTGACTCCAAGTTGAACAGAAGGTCTTTTGAACGTTTGCCGGCTTTGATGACGTTAGTGAGTAAAAAGTGCCAGATTGTCCATAAACTTTCCGCATCGAAAATGCGTGATTTGCCAGTATTGAAATCTTGAATGTATAGAAGCACAGTCCGAACCGAATCAGTTTGATATTGAAGTGTTAAATCTTGACAGTCCTCAAGGTCAGGTCAACGATCTTTGATGCATCTTCAAGGAGCAGCCGTTACATGTCATCTTCCATCGTGAAATTTAGTGAATGTACAGTTTTTATCGACAAATTATGATCGTATAGTTCTTCAAATGATAGAAGTCCTGCGTAAAAGTTCAGTGCAGTAGTCCAGCCTCAGTTGAATACAGATTCGTAGGAAGAGAAAATTCGTTTCTTGATGTCCCAAGATGTAGTTGAAGGTGGAGTCCACGTAGACAAGCTTGCCAGTTATCAGACGAGCCCCCAGTTTTTTCTCCTCTGTTAAGGGATGGAGAAATTGCCCGAATTCTTTTGTTGTCTAGGGTCTATTTGTGTTATTAAAGATGTGAAATTCATTCATCTTAATTTGGTTTATATTGTTGACTATTCTGGCAGCCACCCTTCTTGTATACACATTTCCATGTCAAAATCTCAAGTACTGCAAAAAGTTAATAACTGTGTAAACGAACCTTGATTGATTGAATAAACTTCTGGTCTTGGACGATTTAGCAACAGTTTAATAACTAGTAAGTAAACACTAACAAGGTCACAATTACGAACATGGCATGTATGCTCCATCTCTGTAATACAGTCTTGCTTTAACCAGACAGGACTTTCTAACAGTGTCATTTGACTTTTCCATTGTCTATATCATTATAATATCATTTATTATTTGCAATTTCCATCGGGTTATTTAGCGTCCCGGCATAACAAAAGTTCATTATATTTTTCCATCAACATCGGGGGAAATTATGCGTCCCAGTACATCAATGATTCACAAATCAAATCCACATCAATCCATAAACTTCGGGGTATGTCTCTTCCCGGTATAACAATTATTCATTTATTTTATTCCTTTTTCTTCGGGGGAAATGGCGTCCCGGTATAATCAATATTCTTTTTGAATAATCTTTTTGACCTCGGGGAATGATACGTCCCACTATATCAACTGTTTCATTATATTACTTCATATAATTTGATTATAACATATTTCTTGTCTTGGGAATTGTCGTCCAGTATTTATAATCCTGGCATTATCTTATGCCTATCATGTCAAGCATATAGCTTACCATTATCTCCTGAATATATGGTGAATACACAATCCAATACACGGGCTGATACACAAGCCACTTTAGGCACACATCTTGACACTATGACGTCACATCCAACTCTGCAATCTTACGTCATACCTAGATACTTATCTCGCGGCGACCTTTTTCATGTATTTCTTGCATTCAGTTGAGGTACGACATGGTGTGACAAAAATCCGGTACTAATAATAAGTTGCCGCGATAAAAATCACATCATGAAGTGGCCTCAACAAGCCGTAAATGTTCTCTGTAGAAGTTGGTGGTAGGAATAATGTTTCCTGTCATCTGGGTTTAATTAAATAAATTCGTGCGATCAGTTCTGCCTCATCAGGCCAGGGAACTTTATAGAATTAATATAGAAAATCTTCTAGCAGTGTCCGTTCCAGTTAACATTTAACACAAGTGAACAATTGACCGTTCTGGTTATTTAACCGCTCTCATGGGTTTAGACGGTGGACTTATAAGGGTCTCTTAACATCAGACTTGTTACTGTCAATGTTCTTGTATGTTTAGGAACATATAAATGGGGATGCCGTAAGCCATCTGAACATGACTCTCTATATATATTAAAAACCGTTGGATCGAACAAGGTATGACCACCTGTATAAAAGAGAATATATAAAACAGGTAATTCTACTTTAATTAATTCTAACACCCGCGTTATTCGGAAAGACCTGGAAAATCACTCCGGTATTTAATTATTTATATTAAAGGACCTTCACGAGTGACTAGCTAATGCATCGTTTTTAACACTAGCTATGAACAGTTAATTACTCAAAATTTACGCAAGATGAAGTAAAAATATGTTATGGGTTTAAACAATTACGCTCGCCTAGCGTTTAAAATTATGTTACACATCTATTATCTCGGGAAATAACGGATAGTTACATTATTTGATTTATGACTAGAAAACTTTGCGATGGGTTTATTTAATAGGTTTAAATTAACACAAAAATCCAGTGAAATAAATGAAGGAACTAAACGACTAAATCACTCAAGACTAATATATTTTACCGTACCACCAGAATGAATTAGACTCCAATATAGCAGAAAATCCAAAAGAAATCTTGTTAGATTCACTATAAGCTAGTTACTTCTTCAAATCTCTGGGCAACGAATGATAACCGCATTTTCCAGTGGTACCAATATATAGTTAATAAATGGAAGATAATAGCGACATGCGAAGTTTCTCGCCTTAATTGATTCGGGGAACTTTCTACGTTTCGTGCCGCTGGTCAAAGCTTCTCGATTTCCCCGTTCGTCTCGTCCGCCAGCGATTTCCAACCGTCTTAGACAGTTCGCATGGACGTGTGAACCGGAGGTGTGAAATCGTTCTGCTCGTTCCTATGGACTACAACCTTCTTTGATAGCTGACCACTTGCCTATTCTCTGGCAACGCCTTTTTGAGGGGGTGGCAGAAAAAGAACTAGAAAAAATGCTTGATGCTCATAGCTCTAGAGATAAACAGTAGGCGTCGCTAAACTAAAATTAAAGACAAAGCGATGTCCTGGCTGTCCGCATGATGACTGTATTGCATACTAATTATCCCACGTGGGAAAATCCACTTGGAAATGATGCATACTAATCAGCACGCGTGGGATTCCACGTTGACGATTTAGTTACACACAAATTCAGGGGCCCCAATGCTATTCAAGGGTACTATTATTATCATCCGTCAATTCAGGGACAATTGAATTTTATCCTATCCGTCACAATCGTCCCCACTTTGAGACACGAAACCATTTTTCATGTTTCATTTATGACAATGAAGCTGCCCTGATCGGTAGCTTTAGGATGATTGGTATGTTCGGTTTCCTCCTCTTCTTCCGTAGTCCAGTTTCTACTCAGGAAATCGGCCCCGACGTTCTGTTTTCCCGGAATATATTCCACTTTGAAGGAGTACACGCTTAATAGCAAGGCCCAGCGCATGATTCTTGCGTTAAACTCCTTATTTGCGCCAAGAAAAGCTAAGGGAGCGTGGTCTGTCTGCACCGTAAATGATGTACCGTAAAGAAATTCATGGTGACGTCTTATTCCGTTAATTAGTGCCAAACATTCTCTTTCAACTGTGGAGTAGTTACGTTCAGCCGTATTTAATTTACGACTGCCATACGCAACTGGGAATAACAGATTCGGATCGGTGTCATCTGCTTGAAGCAGGGTTGACCCGATGCCCTGACCCGAAGCGTCGACCCGCAATACAAAAGGTTTCTTGAGGTCAGGTAGCCTCAAAATGGGGTATCCGGACAACTGTCTTTTTAAAGTGTTGTAAGCTTCTTTACACTTCGAATCCCAAATAACCCTGTCAGGTCGCCCTTTTTTGGTAAGGTCAGTGCCGTTAGCCCGTTGAAATTTCGGATATATTTCTGATAATGCGCACATAGTTATAGGAAAGAACGGGTGTCCTTTTTCGTTCGTGGCCTTTTCGCTGCAACTATTTCCTCCACATTTTTGCTAACAGGCCACATGCAGCCTTAAGAAATAGTATGCCCCAGGAAAACTAGCTTTTCAAACCCGATGAGACATTTGCTAGGTCTGGCTGTGAGACCCGTTTCCTGTAGTCTCCTGAGGAGCATAGCAACCGTAGCAATATGTTCATCATAGGTTTCCGATGTGATTAGTATGTCATCCATGAAATTATGGATATGGGGACTGTGCAATGGTTCTAAAAGCTTCCTCATCATCCTGGTGAACACTCCTGGTGCGTTGTGCAGTCCGAACGGCATCACATTAAATGTGTAATGTCCTTCACTGGTGCTGAAAGCTAACAAGAGTTTAACTTCCTCCTTGACTGGTATTTGGTAATAACCTTTACTCAGGTCAATCTTGGAGAAAATACTTGCCTTGCTAAGCTTGATGAACAACTCAGAAACAGTCTGTAGAGTTTCGGGCTGGAATTCCGTTACAGCGTTTAGCAACCGGTAACCTATGCACAGCCGAACTTCCTTATTGGACTTCTGCAACAGTACTACACTCGAACTGTAAGGAGATGTAGACTCACTGATAATTTCAGCCTGACGCAGCTTGTCTATTTCTCCGTACGCTTTAGCGTACGGAATGGGGTAAACTCTGGTTCGAACATGGGTCTCGTTTGTTAGTTTCATATCAAATTCTATGAGATTAGTTCGACCAGGTACATCCGTTAAGACTGCAGTGTACTGTTTCAGTAGCGCCCTGGTTTCTGTCTGTTGTGCTTCCGAGAGATTGTCGCCGAATTTGACATCTTTAAAGGATTCTGTTTGTTGCAATGGATACTCCATGCAACTCTCGTCATCTTCCTCGTCATTTCGTTGCTATGGCGACCGCCAGGAGATGCTCGGAGGACGGCACTGGTCTTTCCAAGTATTTCTTAAGCAGATTTATGTGAAAGACATTCTCCTTTCCTTTAATGAAGATCTTGTAATTAGTGCGGGAGATCTTTTTAAGGACGTAAACGGCCGTTGCCATCCGATGCGAAGTTTGTTGTTTCCGGTTGGAAGTAACAACAAAACTTTCTCCCATGGTTGGAGTTCTCTCTCTTTCGCGGCTTTATAATATCGCTGAGTGTGTTTTGCGTGCGCTTTCTTAAGGTTGGTTGTGGCTAGGTCTCATCCTAGTTGTAACCTTTCCTTGAGCTCTGATACATATTTCCTTGCTGAGACGACTGTCTCGTCAGCCTTTTGGTCTGTCAGGGACCGAAGTAAGGCTTCTTGTGGCCCCTTAATAGGTCTGCCGAATAAAAGTGTAGCTGACGTAAATCCTGTAGATGCCTGGGGAACTTCTCTGTAGGCGAATAAAGCTGCAGATATATATAGGTCCCAATCTTCCGGTTTCTCTTGACCCAGCTTACGTAACATCATGGTGAGGCTTCCATTGACACGTTCTACTAACCCACTTCCGGTCCGATTATAAGGGCTTGTGTAGATGTGCTGGTTCCTCAAGATCTTAACGATCTCTTTCATCAACAGGCTACGGTATGGGGATGCGTTATCCGTCAAAACGTTTTGAGGGAAACCCAACCGTGTAAATATCTGCACGAAGGCTTCTGCGACATGTTTGGAATTCGTGCATGTAAGCGGTATAGCTTTGGCCCATAAAGTGCAAGTGTCGATCAAGGTCAGGATAAACGTGTGCCTTCTTTTAGTCCTTTCTAAGGGTCCTAAAATGTCGATCACAACCTGTTGAAATGGTGTCCCTACTACTGGCGCATCACCCCATCGGAACAAAGAGTGTCCGTTGCTTGGGTGCCACACGTTGGCACTGGGCGCAGGATTTCACGTACCTGATGATCTCAAAGTTCATTCCCGGTCGCCAATAGTGAGTTTTTATTCGCTGTATAGTGGCGTTTTGTCCCATATGACCGCTAAAGATAAGAGAGTGCCCCATTTCTAAGATCTGGCTTCTGTACTGCATCGGTACTAGGAGCTGATTATTTCCTGTATCAGGGTCGCCCGTTCTACGATACAATACGCCATCCTTCGAAAAGATGTCTCCGTGGTGTCTGGGGTCCTTAGCCATGGGCAGTTTTTTAATGCAGGGCTCCAGATTAGGGTCCTTTTGTTGCGCCTTCTTCAGTTCATTCGGCAACAAATTTGGCGCAGACTCCCTCTCCTTCTTGGTTTGCCCTCTTGTGGTTACCGCTGCCACAACCGGCTCTTTTGGTCTCCCAACAAACACATATCTACATCCCAGGATAACTGGGTAGATAGGATCATCCATTATGGCCGCTTTAATAACACCTCTGACAAAATCAGAGTGTATTTCTACCAGTGCGATAGGAAGCGTCCTGGGTGCATCACTCTTAAAAACTACACTTAGTTTGACGATGTCCTCTGTCTCCTGACCGGGTTTGACTAGGTGCCTGGCGACAATACAGTCAAAAGATAATTCATTGTCAAAAAGACAAGTTGTTGAGGTACCGTTCAAAATTACAGTTCCTCGCGTTGAGGGTCTCTCCCTATCAGGTTGAGAATCACTGACTTTGACTCTTCCTTACGAGGCTGTATGCAAGCATCCGATGCGATTTGGGCCGGTTTGCTTGCCCTGATCAGATGTCCCTGCTGTAGGGGTCTTTCCTTTGCCTTTACCTTGGTGGCCGCGCTGCCACACAGGCTTTGCAGGTTGATCAGGATTGTTGTTGTTGAGGGGATATCGGATTTTGTAGAATTTCGATTTTTCTTTGGGAGGTCTCTGGGTATTCGTTTCTCGTGGGTTATAGTGCTGGGGGGAATTGGAAGAATGGGATGACTGTTCTAGATTTTGTTTTCGAGATGGCTCATCTGTTGGTTTGCGTTTTGTGCTGGGAAGTTCTGCCATTGCATTTGCATAGCGTTCCACCTTATTGAGGATGTTCTCAAGCTTGACTGCGCCCTGCTCAGCCAGAAATCTACGGGTTTTGTTCGACTAAGTGGATTTTATCTGTTCCACAAGAACAAGTTCAAGAATTCCCTCATTTGTAAGAGGTAATTCTGATAATTCCAGGCACTTTGTCAAATAGCCCGCCAGACGTGAAGAGAACTGGGGAAATGTCTCCGTGCTCTCCTTTCGGCTCTTTCTGAACATTTGCAGAAATTTGCGAGTGGTCATTTCAAAACGCTCTAGTAAGGCCTTCTTTAACATGTCGTACTCATCTTGGCTGCTTCCCAGCTTGACGTACACGTCATAAGCGTTACCTTTTAGTGCCTGTGAAAGTTTTAGGCCCCATCGGGAACTCTCTAACCCATACAGATTCGCTATTTTCTCGAATTTTTCTAGGAAAGTGTCAATTTTCTCGTTAGGACTAGGGAAAGACTCTAAGACAAAAGACATCGCTGCTAGTTAGGAAGATTGGCTACTGGAGAGATCAGTTAACTGAGACTGGGGTGAAGACGGCTCTCCATTATTGGAAGTAGAAGCACCCCAACTTTGGACTTCTAAAGTCTTAAGTTCCAATTCATGTTGTCTCTCCATCTCTCTTTCATTTGCCCTGCGGGCTTCCATCTCTGCCTCAATTTTCTTCTGTTCCAATTGACGATCTCCCGCTTCTTTCCTCTCTGCTCTATCTTTCTCTTCCTTCTCCTCTGCGTTATATCTGTCAAGTTCCTTGTTGACAAACGCGGTCGCTTCATCTCCTTGTAGTCCTGTCTCCTTTGCCTCGTCTCTCAACATCAACTTAAGCTTAGCTCTGCCTGCCAGGTCAAAGAACTGGATGCTACTACGACGAGAGAATAAGAAGAAAAGAAGGGGGAAAAACTCTAAGCCGCTTCCGAGAAAAACACAAAATATAAATTACCTGCGATACCTCCTACCATTATTAATGTGCTAACCTATCGCTGCTATTATATGTCAATTAAGACTTGTAATGCAGGCGGCTATCCCACATTAAATGGTAGGTCAAACAACTAGTAGAAATCTACTATTACTATCGGTAGAGAAAAAATACATTTAAAAATATATTATTATATTTATTTTTTAAACATTTTAAGGAGGAGAAAAAAATTCCCTTTAAAAAAATAAATCTCCATCACAAATCTCGCACGTTGAAGTCAGTTAGAGAAGGAACGTTATTAACTGGATTTATTTATAAAGTCAGAACACGGTCCTTAGTATATCTGAACTCTGCTAACTTCAAAACCTTTTGTGACTGTCTCTACAATCACGCAATCCAACGGTTTCGCACACAATATTTCCATATACCATATATTTGACAGAGATGTTATTATAATCAAGTTGTAAATGATTTTATAATGCTGTTTAAAAAAAAACAACCTAAAATTGTGTTTGGTCAAAACACCCTGTCTAAGATCGTTTGTCTAGGGGGATGATTTTTTTTAGTTCCTTATCTCACAAGACGATCACACAACACACTCTATCTAACTGAAAATTTCAGATAAGATACCGTGACAGACGCTAGTCAATTACTAGACCTGGCTCAAAATTCCAGCGAGCAACACTTTATTGTCGAAGGCTCAGAATCCCGGACGAGCCCCCATTATTGTCGTAAGTTTTATAGATAGGCCTTATTGTTATGGTCCCAATCGAGCAGAGGTGAGATGGTGAAATCTAGGTGAGAGAAAGGTGTGAGAAATAGTCCTGTTTACGCGGATTACAGAGTGTAGGAAAAAGTACAGTCTTGGATTGAATAATTTCTCAACCCAACCTATCTAGTACGACACACTTAAATGGAGACGTATTTTTCCACTAGATATAGATTCAACTACAATATCCTCTCGTACGCACACACAAACAATTTTGTGACATCAATACGTACATACGTAGAAACGAACAGGTAAACTATGGGCACATATAATGGGGCAGGGGAGGTTTTGACCAAAACTAATAGCTTAAGGTTGATTAAGTTTATTTTAACTTTAGAAAAATATAGATCACAACATAAAATACATCGTTATCATTTACATCAATGAATAATAGTTACATAAGAGAAAAGAACAAAATATACTCTCATCGACCCTCCCTCTGGAATGTGGAAAACCTAGGAATGATCACACCTGGGGGTTATTTACCCAAAAGATCAAAACTAGTGATTAACAATGGGGAGTGGGGTAGTCAGGACGGGTACAAGGTGTGTCCGTAATTTTACTATCCCGTGGGCCTTCAGACTTAGTGAGAGATAGATAACAGAGAAGGTGTTATATTAGTAGTAACTTAAGAAATAAATTCTTTCGTTCCGTTTTCCCGCTCAACATTCATACAGTGAGCGCTCACAACAGTCAAACTTACCCTCTGCCGACACTGCATACGTCCAAAGAATTTATCAAACACAACTTTATTAAAGACTATTATATGTCTTGTTAATTTTGTCCCGTTCAGCCTCAGAAATCTCCGTATAGGCACTGCTATTTCCTCTCGGAGTTTTCGCTGGATGGGTGCGTTGATTTATAATTTTTCTGGCGGGTCTTCTTCGTCGGATTTGCAGGTATGTTATTAGGAATACGTTTGTTTTCTAGGATTCTGTCGTAATGACTGGGAAATATCTCAAACAGCAGAATGTTACTCCCAGGCTGTTCTTGGAAAGAAATAGCCGTAAAGGTTCTCTGTAGAAGTTGGTGGTAGGAATAATGTGTCCTGTCATCTGGGTTTAATTAAATAAATTCGTACGATCAGTTCTGCCTCATCAGGCCAGGGAACTTTATAGAATTAATATAGAAAATCTTCTGGTAGTGTCCGTTCCAGTTAACATTTAACACAAGTGAACACTTGACCGTTCTGGTTATTTAACCGCTCTCATGGGTTTAGACGGTGCACGTATAAGGGTCTCTTAACATCAGACTTGTTACTGTCAATGTTCTTGTATGTTTAGGAACATATAAATGGGGATGCCGTAAGCCATCTGAACATGACTCTCTATATATATTAAAAACCGTTGGATCGAACAAGGTATGACCACCTGTATAAAAGAGAATATATAAAACAGGTAATTCTACTATAATTAATTCTAACACCCGCGTTACTCGGAAAGACCTGGAAAATCACTCCGGTATTTAATTATTTATATTAAAGGACCTTCGTGAGTGACTAGCTAATGCATTGTTTTTAACACTAGCTATGAACAGTTAATTACTCAAAATTTACGCAAGATGAAGTAAAAATATGTTATGGGTTTAAACAATTACGCTCGCCTAGCGTTTAAAATTATGTTACACATCTATTATCTCGGGAAATAACGGATAGTTACATTATTTGATTTATGACTAGAAAACTTTGCGATGGGTTTATTTAATAGGTTTAAATTAACACAAAAATCCAGTGAAATAAATGAAGGAACTAAACGACTAAATCACTCAAGATTATATATTTTACCGTAGCACCAGAATGAATTAGACTCCAATATAGCAGAAAATCCAAAAGAAATCTTGTTAGATTCACTATAAGCTAGTTACTTCTTCAAATCTCTGGGCAACTAATGATAACCGCATTTTCCAGTGGTACCAATATATGTTAATAAATGGAAGATAATAGCGACATGCGAAGTTTCTCGCCTTAATTGATTCGGGGAACTTTCTACGTTTCGTGCCGCTGGTCAAAGCTTCTGGATTTCCCCGTTCGTCTCGTCCGCCAGCGATTTCCAACCGTCTTAGACAGTTCGCATGGACGTGTGAACCGGAGGTGTGAAATCGTTCTGCTCGTTCCTATGGACTACAACCTTCTTTGATAGCTGACCGCTTGCCTATTCTCTGGCAACGCCTTCTTGAAGGAGTTGCAGAAAAAGAACTGGAAAAAATGCTTGATGCTCATAGCTCTAGAGATAAACAGTAGGCGTGGCTAAATAAAATTAAAGACAAAGCGATGTCCTGGCTGTCCGCATGATAACTGTATTGCATACTAATTATCCCGCGTGGGAAAATCCACGTGGAAATGATGCATACTAATCAGCACGCGTGGGATTCCACGTTGACGATTTAGTTACACACAAATTCACGGGCCCCGATGCTATTCAAGGGTACTATTATTATCATCCGTCAATTCATGGACAGCTGAATTTCATTCTATCCGTCACATGCCTTCAGTTCTTCTATCTTTATGTCATCTTCATCACCATTGGTTTCCTCTTCTGTGCTAGTGGTTATCATTTCTTATGCTTGGCCTTGCTAACCATCAAGGAGTTCTGAGAAATATGCTTTCCATCTTTCCATTACTTCCTTCGGGGCAGTAAGCAATGTGCCTTGCTTGTCCTTTATAAATTTGAGAGGGCATTTGTTGCACCCCCTGTACGCTGGTATATAGCCTTAATAATCTGTCAAAGACCTGGGTGACTTCTTAATTCCTTTATTTGCGAATATGGTATGAGTATCCGGTCCTATAATTACTGGAAACCACCAAATGATACTGTCATAATGATCCAGCTGCGCCACACAGGCTAAGATATAGGAGTAAAGTTGACAAAAGATTCTGTATTACAGGCCACGCCCACACAGAGCTATTCCTAAATATGTTAAGTAGGTATAATCAGTCTTGCAATATAGCAGTAGATCCTGCTTGATTGTAATCCACCACTTGATAAGAATAGGGTTATGATTTTTCAAAGGTATGGGTGTTCAAGTCTACATCATCGCCACATAGGCTAGTAATAAATATGTGTTACTACTGTCACGTCTGGAATATTGAGTGCGTGTGTTGGTTTAGTCGTTTACACCACAGGTACGTACACAAGAGTCATGGATGGTTGTAAACGACTGGTAACATTTAATACTGGTTTATTCACGTCACAATACATTGATATAAAATGCACATAGTCAGGATACAGTTCACAGCATAACACGAAATATATCTTAACACATAAGGACTGCGCACTCGGCAGTTACTATGAGATCAGCGCTATAAAGTATCATCAATAATTCAGCTCTATCTCTTCCTCAACAACTATCCTCTCACAAGAAACAATGGCCTTTATATAATTCATCAGCGCTACAAAGTATCATCAATAACGATCCTCTCACAGGAGATCATGGCCTTTATATAATTCATCAACAACTATCATCTCACAGGAAATAATGGCCTATATATATATATTCATCAGCGCTTTAAAGTATCATCAATAACAATCCTCTCACAGGAGATAATGGCCGTTATATAATTCATCAACAACTATCCTCTCACAGGGTCCTTTAAGGACTGCACACTGCAGTTATCAAAATGGCTTACACAAAATCTTCAGCTACTATCCTCTCCCAGGAAATAATGGCCTTTAAAGACTGCACACTGCAGTTATCCAAATGGCCTACACAAAATCTTCAGCTACTATCCTCTCCAGAAAATAATGGTCTTTAAAGACTGCACACTGCAGTTATCAAAATGGCCTACACAAAATCTTGGCCTCATAAACATCTTCACAATAATTCAAACTGCAGTTTTATACTACGCTGTACCCACAGCGAAATACTAGTCGACATATTAACTTCAGCACTGTACAGGCATTTCACACTTCCCAAAAACACTGTCTTGACCTACCCGGTCAGAACGCCCAGAACACTCTCCCCGAATCACACACTATAACACGCTCAACACAGTCACGAGACTTTTTCACTGTTCAACACAACTCAGTCAATCAATCATCTGCGGGCTAGCCGCGAGCTATTCTCACCCCGCTCAAAACATTACAGAATAAATATATCTCACACTTGAGATGATCAGCGTTTTCCCACGCTATTTGTAATCTATATCTCGAAACTACCACGAGATATTTTCAAAACAATTCAATAGCCAACGAGCAAACACGTGCTCCAACTCAGAATCTATCTTGACTACTAATATACTCAGATTTACGCCCCTTACACCAGTTCTATTCTTAACATCTTACCTCACCGCCGGAGAAAAAAATGATTCTATCATTTTTTGGACAAATACACCCCCCCCCCCCCCCCCAAAAGTTAAGAGGACAATGAATCTCTAACATATGCTAATAAGAATAACCTTAAGTTAAGTCAAAATACGACATCTACAAAATATAAGCATTTAAGTGAAATGTAAAAATAAAATATCCAAAGTAATCAATTAAGCATACTAAAAAATAATGTATTACCAAACCGAGTTAAGTGAATACAGAACAATTAAATAGGAAACAACCGATAGATACTGTCATGGTGATCCAGCTGCGCCACACAGGCTAAGATATAGGAGTAAAGTTGACAAAGGATTCTGTATTACAGGCCACGCCCACACAGAGCTATTCCTAAATATGTTAAGTAGGTATAATCAGTCTTGCAATATAGCAGTAGATCCTGCTTGATTGTAATCCACCACTTGATAAGAATAGGGTTATGATTTTTCAAAGGTATGGGTGTTCAAGTCTACATCATCGCCACATAGGCTAGTAATAAATATGTGTTACTACTGTCACGTCTGGAATATTGAGTGCGTGTGTTGGTTTAGTCGTTTACACCACAGGTACGTACACAAGAGTCATGGATGGTTGTAAACGACTGGTGACATTTAATACTGGTTTATTCACGTCACAACACATTGATATAAAATGCACATAGTCAGGATACAGTTCACAGCATAACACGAAATATATCTTAACACATAAGGACTGCGCACTCGGCAGTTACTATGAGATCAGCGCTATAAAGTATCATCAATAATTCAGCGCTATCTCTTCCTCAACAACTATCCTCTCACAAGAAACAATGACCTTTATATAATTCATCAGCGCTACAAAGTATCATCAATAACGATCCTCTCACAGGAGATCATGGCCTTTATATAATTCATCAACAACTATCCTCTCACAGGAAATAATGGCCTATATATATATATATTCATCAGCGCTTTAAAGTATCATCAATAACAATCCTCTCACAGGAGATAATGGCCTTTATATAATTCATCAACAACTATCCTCTCACAGGAAATAATGGCCTTTAAGGACTGCACACTGCAGTTATCAAAATGGCCTACACAAAATCTTCAGCTACTATCCTCTCCCAGGAAATAATGGCCTTTAAAGACTGCACACTGCAGTTATCCAAATGGCCTACACAAAATCTTCAGCTACTATCATCTCCCAGGAAATAATGGCCTTTAAAGACTGCACACTGCAGTTATCAAAATGGCCTACACAAAATCTTGGCTTAATAAACATCTTCACAATAATTCAAACTGCAGTTTTATACTACGCTGTACCCACAGCGAAATACTAGTCGACATATTAACTTCAGCACTGTACAGGCATTTCACACTTCCCAAAAACACTGTCTTGACCTACCCGGTCAGAACGCCCAGAACACTCTCCCCGAATCACACATTATAACACGCTCAACACAGTCACGAGACTTTTTCACTGTTCAACACAACTCAGTCAATCAATCATCTGCGGGCTAGCCGCGAGCTATTCTCACCCCGCTCAAAACATTACAGAATAAATATATCCCACACTTGAGATTATCAGCGTTTTCCCACGCTATCTGTAATCTATATCTCGAAACTACCACGAGATATTTTCAAAACAATTCAATAGCCAACGAGCACACAAGTGCTCCAACTCAGAATCTATCTTGACTACTAATATACTCAGATTTACGCCCCTTACACCAGTTCTATTCTTAACAGCATTGTTTTTCCTTCCTCGTGTTCTTTAGGGTCTTATCGAACAATTTCTGGTTTTCTTGCGCATCTTTTTCTAGCTTTTCTCCAAATTTTTCCCAGGACTTTTGTTTTGCTGCTAGCACCTTGTTCTTTGCTTCTGTTCTAAGTATCACATATTCTCTATATTTCTCTATTTGTCCTGCTGTGTTTTTAGCTCCTAAGTATTGTTTCCATGCCATTTTCTTCTCTCTTATTTTCTCTTTGACTTCCTCTGTCCACCAAGGTGTCCTCTTTTTCTTGTTCCCAAGTCGGAATTCACCACATGCTCCTGCAGCAGCTGTCTTTATGATTTCCTTGAATTTAAGCCAGAGGGTTTCCAAGTCATCAGGTTGTTCTTCTGTGTTTCTCACCACTGTAGCAATAAGCCCCTGATATCTGGTCTTAATTTCTGGCTCTCTCCGCTTGTAGGTCTTAATGCTAATTTCTCCCGTTTGTTTACTTGGTTTCTTGCGTGATGTTGGGCAGTTCCTAGTCTGAGCAACTCTTTCAGTTGTTCTTTTGATTGTAAGCAGGTAGTAATCACTTCCAATCTCTGGGGCCCCTCCAGACTCTATCATCCCGGACACATTTGAATGAGCTCCTCCTAACTATGGCATAGTCGATCACTGACTTCTCATTCTTTGTTCACATCTAATGTATGCGTGTGTGCGCTTATGGGGGAACTTTGTGTTTGTAATAATCAGATTCTGCTCACTGCAGAATCTAAGGAGTCGCTTTCCATTGTCATCTAGAGCATCTTCTCTATATCTTCCGATAACTCCACCCCATCAAGCATGGTCATTTCCAACTCTGGCATTGAAATCTCCGAGTATGATAATTTCATCTAGGCAGTCATCTGCTGTTCTTTGAAGCAGCTTGAAGAATTCCTCCTTGACCTCTGCTCTCTCATCCTCATTTGGCCCATACACTATGACCAGGCTGACTATGGTTTCTCCTTCTTTTAGTTTTAAAACCATTATGCGCTCCGAGACAAAGTTCCATCCCTTGATACTATCTTTCTGGTTTTTGACCACAACGCAACCCATGCCCCCTTCAGCTCTTTCAGATGTGGGTACACCACTGTAGAGCAGCGTGTTGCCATCGAGATCCATGACTCCTTGTCCCTTTTTCTTTGTTTCCGTTATAGCCAGGATTTCTAATTTTTTTCTTTCCTCATCACCAGCTCCTCTTCTTTCCCGTTTATACTTCTTGTGTTCTAAGTCCCATAAGTCGTAGTCCGTTCCAGTTCGTCGCCTTTAGAATCAGTCCGGTTTTCTCTCTTGTAGTTCGCGTAATCATGTTTGAAAGCAAACAGGTGATTGGCCTGTTGTGCCTTTGCATGGTGGAGGGGCTGCCTCCTTACGGCCTCCATGCAGGCCGCCCTCCTCCTTTTTCAGCTGGGCTTGGGACCGGCCTAGGCGAAGTTCGAAAACAATTCACCGCAGTCTGAATCCAGTAACCACAGCCAGATGACCCCAAGCATTGTGTCGTAGTGGTTCATTAATCACCTGTTCAACGTAAGCCAGCGCCTGGTGATAACCCATTCATCATCCTACTTAGCTTCGCCAGCACATTTAAATTCGGGTACCCGTGTCTTCGTACGGATTACCTGGTCTCTACACAGACACAAGACTAGTGCAATTCTGAGCATTCATAGCGCGAGGATAGAGCGCTAAAATCCCGACAAATACTAATATAAATTAAAATCAGCAACTGCAAACGACAACAGCTATTTTAAATGAATACAAAATTAGTAAATAAAATGACACTAAATACCCCAATTATAACCAACTTTCAGGTTGAACAGGGTAGATCAAGATGGAACGAGAAGAGGCAACAACGGTCAGATGCTAAGTGCCCGCTCTCCACCCATCACCTCTTCAAAACAACAACATGGCACCCAGAGTCAGCAGAAGTTTGCACAGGGTTAGCAATTGAGCACTGGATGGGTGTTTTGTTTGTTGGTTTATTTGTTTAATGTTTGCTTTATTTGCTTTGTGCCACTGAAAGGGTTGTATGAATAAATACAGGCCCTGCCTTAGAATCAGAGTTTTATTGTAGTTCGGGTCGAGTGCGAGTGTGCAAGAAAATGATCACATATCACAACAGCATCATCATTCCTCGCCCACCCTATCATAATAAAGAATTTCGGTTTGTACCAGTAATGGCAAGAAACTAAAAATTGTATTTGTTAGGTTCTTTTAGCTCGTAACTATGGTAATATCACGAGAGGAAAGAAGACATCAGATTAAGCTGGGAGAACAGGTCCTGGAGCAGGTCGACCACTTTAAATACCTTGGATCTGTTATAGACCGGAAGGGAGGCATCAAATAAGAGTTGGCAACTCGAAAAGCAGCAGCTGGGAGACTTTTTCAGACCATAAATCGAGGATTCCTCAGCGAGAGAGAAGGCGGTCATAAATGCATTTTTCTTTTTAATCGGTGATTTTGTAGCAATTATTAGCCCTACTAGTAAAAAGTGTATGAAAGTGTTGACTACAACGACAAATGTTAACCTTTCATGTCATACTTTATACCAGTCTCTCGTCCCAAATATTATCACGTTTTAGTGTTGTGAATACATTGTTTGTCAATCCCTTGTACACTTTATTGTTTCAAAACATAAAAGCACCACACCAAAAAATCAAGATCCCCGCCCCCCCCCCCCCCCTTTTCTAGAACAAAGAAAATAGGAACATCAACAAATATATTCATAGATTGGGCATATGATATGATATATATATATATATATATATATATATATATATATATATATATATATATATATATATATATATATATATATATATATATATATATATATATATATATATATATATACGAGGGGCGTTCAGAAAGTAATGCACCACATCGTTTTTCTCAGGAGCTGTTTATTCAAAAAGATGAAATGTATACACAATATACATGGATATGTCATGTAAACATCGGTATTATTCAACATAATCCCCATCAACTTGTACGGCTTTATGCCAGCGCGAAACAAGTGCATGTATTCCTAGCCCGTACCAGATTTTGTCTTGATCATGTAGCCATTTCTTCGCTGCATGAATCACTCCTTCGTCATCTTCAAACCTTGTCCCACGGAGTGCATCTTTAAGTGGACCAAATAGATGAAAATCAGAGGGTGCCAAATCGGGACTATAGGGTGGATGGGTAGTAAAGTCCAACCCAATTTGGTGATTACTTCCCGTGTTGCCAGACTTGTGTGTGTTCGCGCATTGTCGTGAAGGAGAAGCATGTCTGCTGGATTCTTGTGCGGCCGAACTCTGCGAAAACGTTGATTGAGTTTTTTTAATGTCTTAATGTAAGCTTGCGAATTGATTGTCTCTCCTCTTGGCATAACGTCCACAAGAATCGCACCTTCAATTTCCCAAAAGACAGTTATCATGACCTTTCCAGCTGAAGGAATTGTCTTGAATTTCTTTCTTCGTGGTTATTGCGGATGATGCCACTCCATTGACTGTCTTTTTGTCTCAGGTTCAAAATGATGTGCCCAGGTTTCGTCCACTGTAACGATCTTAGCCAAAAAGTTCTCTCCATCAGCATTGAAACGCTCCAACAATTCAGAAGAAATTGCTTTCCTTTGCAATCGGTGGTCATTTGTGAGACTTCTAGGAACCCATCTTGCGCAAACCTTAGAAAATCCGAAAGTTTTTATAACTGCATTTGCACTACCAATGCTGACTGACAGCTGTAAGGCCAATTGTTGAGTAGTGATTCGCCTATCAGTAAGAATAATGCCCTCAGCGCATTTCAACATTTCTGCGTTGGTGGCTGTGGCAGGACGTCCATAGCGCGGCCGATCAAGCAGTTCCGTATCTCCACTTCCTGATTCTTTGATTCTCTGAACCCAGCGACTGACTGTACTCCTGTCGACTGCAAAACTTCCATACACATCACATAGACGCTTGTGAATGTTTACAACAGTTTCCTTCTCTGCAATGAGAAATTCTATCACAATTCGCTGCTTATAACGCAAGTTGCTAACACGCTCCATTTCAACGGTTTAGGGCAGCCGTATTATTTGGCCGGTTGCGGTGCAATTCGGTGCACACAATTGGCACATGCCATATTTGAAGTGTGCAAAATTTCATGCTTCTATCTTCATTATTGCTGAGAAAAACGATGTGGTGCATTACTTTCTGAACGCCCCTCGTATATACATCACTGCGATAGCAGAATTAACAGAACAGTATTAACAGATTCAGCATTAGCACATCGTGTTATATATATATTTTTTTAATTACGTATTGCTGTATGACACAATAAATGCAGAACCACTGGTGCAGAGAATGTGAATGCTTGGTGCAGACTTCCTGTAAGGGAACTACTGCAGTTGTGGTTCACTGCTCCGTAAAGAGCACAAACGATGCTGATGATAAACTATACTTCTATGTTTTCTCTAGATTATAATATCATCCAGTACCATCATTATGATCGTAATAGTTGCTTATTTAATTATGAAGTAACACTGTTATTCCATGGACAATACTTTACTATCATCACTATCGTCGACGTAACATTTATTATCATGTTCCAACTTACGCACTGCCCTTCGCTGCCCGGCTTAGGTCAATAATTCCCAAGTTAGTTTCACAAGAACACGTAACAGAGTTGTAGATGCACTTGGTAATTGTCTGTCCATCAATGAAGCATGAATGGATTATTACAGCCAAGCCAGCTAATTGTATCAAGGCTAGCTTGCCCATGTCTTAGAACACGTAGTTTCCTCTGTTTGTCGTGTATCTTCCTCACTACTACCGTTCAATTAAAGTTTATCTTTGTTTTTTTTTTTTGTTTTTTTTTTTGTAAATTGTAGATGAAGTGTTAAAATGTTTAAAATGTGTAGCAATATTAACCGAGGCAGTTTATCATCTTATCTATATGCGATTATATAGACCAAAAGAAACTTCAGTCTACATTTTTAAACCAGGAACGAAAACTTTATTAAATATTTTAAAATGAATGCATACATTATGCTGTGGTTTTTCGGTCCTAACAAAATATATCTGTAGCGAAACGTCTGCCTGACTACTTTTCTGTCGGAGCTCGTTTTCGTTCTTTCAAGTTTTTTATTTCAGTTGCTATTGCCACAAGCCCTGCATCAGAGCAATGTGTTGTAGTGTCGATATGTAGCTGATCACTTACGGTATATATATATATATATATATATATATATATATATATATATATATATATATATATATATATATATATATATATTATATATATATATATATATATATATATATATATATATATATATATATATATATATATATATATATATATATATATATATATATATATATATATCTTGCAGAAGTGATGTACAGTATATGGTAGAGGTGCTCCGTGAAGGTCCCGGGATTCTCTTGGACGATGCAGACAGGGTAGGACTACTGCCACCTCACGCAGTTTGAAACAGGTAACTAAAACGAGGTTGTGCATAGAGCTGGCAACTTCATCATATAAAACAAATGGCTACAGCAGCAACCGCTGCATGATGACATGAATGCTTTATTTAATGCAGGCTCCCTGCGAGCGGACACAAATCAACGAAGAAATATTCTGACAAACTATTAAGCTCAGTTCAACCAGGAAGAAGCAACCAGGGATAAAGGACGATCTAGGTGGAAATGGACCGAGGTGGTGACAGACATTAAGAAAACAATACGACTGAATACCACGCCGCACTAATCGCGCTGAAACTAAAAACCAGCAATTACTGTATATGGGACGCTTCGTGGCATCGGCAATAAATTAAAGAAAACAGAGAATAATATTGGGATTTCAATATCAGCTCAGACTAATCGTTAGCTCAGCTCACACGCACTGTCAACTCAGCTCAGACTGACCGTGAACTCAGCTCAGTCACGCTATTCTATTATCTGAGAAATACGTTCTGTCCTGACAAGGAACTTTTTATTTATAACCAGCAGTGAATACGACCTGTATACCTTACTTAAATAGATCATAACTTGGATACAGCAAAGAGTATGTTGGTTGAATGTATCTCTGCCGAACATTGTAAGAACAGAGTAACAGCTGATAACGCCTAAAGTTATATTCCTAAATGGCTTTACAGCAGCTGACAACCGATAATAGGGTATAGCAAAGTCTGTAATCATTCTAATCATTGTTATCATCACTGTTAGTCCCAAGTCATTATCAGCCATTGCAGCTCAGTCACTGTTATCAAGTTTTAACCAATAATATTATTGTGATCATCCTAGAAACTGCCAGTAACATTATCAACCACATTAAAATCACTGTGCTCAATGTTTTGTTTCGTACATGTGGTGAAAAATATCTGGGGGAAAATGTATTAATGTGTGTGTTTGATTGTTTCGGATAAAGGTTGCTTTGATGTTGCATATGAGCTCCATATAACTGTGCCCAAGCTCGCGCCCTGGAGAGGACACTCCAGCTTCACCCTATAGGTGTCGGCAAAACACGGGAAGTAGCAGTTACCGGTTATAAGCATTTTGCCCAATTGGCGTAGGGCATGGCGCCAGGGGCTACTTCCGACAGTGGGAGAGGTTCTAGGATCTCACTGGACAGTTACCGCCCGCTTCAAGCTGGGCAGCCCCCAGTCAATAAGGTGTTGTCCCGCCACTGTCTGCTTTCCCCATTGGTGCATGGGGATAAGGGTCAAACCCGAACTGTGGACAGAAAAATTTTGCACCAAGCAATTTTAAGAATAATAGAAATAAGCAAACTCTCAGATTGGGATGTTGGAACGTCCGGACTATGTTGACTGGACTATCCGAAAACCTACAGGATGTAAACGATGTAAGGAAGACAGCCATAATTAATGATGAGCTTAAACGACTTCAGGTGGATATAGTTGCACTTCAGGAAACGCGCCTGGCGGACTCTGGAACGGTGAGGGAGAAGGACTACACATTTTATTGACAAGGGAAAGATCTTAATAAAACTAGAGAACACGGAGTAGGTTTTGCGGTCAAAAAATCGCTAACTAAAATGGTTGAACCAGGCGAGAATGGATCAGAACGCCTGTTAACGCTCCGCCTGCAAATTAGCACAGGTCCCATCACCCTTGTCAGTGTGTATGCTCCTACTCTGTACTCTGCCTCAGAAGCTAAAGATGAGTTCTACGAGAATCTAGCAGCAGTCATCAAAAGCATACCTAGGCAAGAACAGCTTGTTCTCCTTGGTGACTTTAACGCTAGAGTGGGTGCCGATAATGTTTCATGGCCTTCATGTCTGGGCAGGTTTGGTATTGGCAAGATGAATGAAAATGGACAACGGCTCTTAGAGCTGTGTGTCCACCATGACCTCTGAGTGACCAACACCTACTTTCAGACAAAACCCCAGCATAAGGTGTCATGGAGACACCCACGATCCAAGCACTGGCACCAACTGGACCTGATTCTCGTCAGAAGGCCACTTCTCAGGTCTGTGCTCTCCACGCGCTCGTACCATAGTGCAGACTGTGATACAGATCACTCCTTGGTTTGCTGCAAAATCAGAGCACAACCAAGAAAACTCTATCGTGTCAGACATCAAGGGAAACCACGCATTGATACCAGCAAGATGTCAGACCCTGTCATGATCGCTCAATTTACTGCGACCTTCAAGAAAGTGCTCAGCAGCCCTCAGCATGGTGATACTATTACAGAGAACTGGGAGCATCTACGAAACACCATTCAAAGTACTGCACTTGCCACCTTTGGTAAGAAAACGGCAAAGTCAAATGACTGGTTTGATGCTTCATCAGATGTGATGGCACCTGTCATTGAAGCTAAGCGCAGTGCTATGAATGAATACAAACGTTCACCGAGTGCTAGAACCCTACAGATCCTGAAGGCTACGAGAAGCAAAGTTCAACAAACTGCTCGACGCTGTGCAAATGACTATTGGCTCCAGCTCAGTGAGAGCATCCAGATCGCAGCGCAAACAGGCAACATTAAACAAATGTATGATGATATAAAGAAAGCACTTCGCCCCCAAAAAAGTAAGACGGCACCGCTAAAAACCATCAGCGGAGAGAAGCTAACCAATAAGGGTAAGCAGATGGAGAGGTGGGTCGAGCACTACTCTGAGCTTTATGCTAGAGAAAATACCGTTACGCCTGCAGCCCTTGATGCTGTCAAATGTCTGCCAACTATGGAGGAGCTGGATACCGAACCAACATTAGAGGAACTCAGCAAGGCCATTGATAGCTTGGCCTCTGGCAAAGCACCAGGCAGTGATGGGATTCCTCCTGATTTAATCAAATGCTGTAAGAGCACGCTATTACATCCCCTGCATAGGATGATGTGCCAGTGCTGGGAAGAGACAACTATTCCTCAAGACATGCGAGATGCCAAGATTGTAACACTGTACAAAAATAAAGGAGACAGAAGTGATTGCAATAACTACAGAGGCATCTCTCTTCTTAGTATTGTTGGTAAGGTTTTTGCCAAAGTCGTCTTAATGCGACTACACAAGTTAGCTGAGCGCATATATCCAGAGTCACAGTGTGGATTCCGAGCTGGTAGATCAACAACAGACATGATCTTCTCTGTCCGCCAGCTTCAGGAAAAATCAAGAGAGCAAAAAAGGCCTTTATATATCGCCTTTATAGACCTCACAAAAGCATTTGACCTGGTTAGTAGGGATGGACTCTTCAAAATCCTCCTGAAAATAGGCTGCCCTTCTAAAATGCTGGAAATGATAAAGTCATTCCATGACGACATGAAGGGAACAGTCCAATATGCTGGAAGCACGTCACAGCCCTTTGACATACGAAGTGGCGTTAAACAAGGCTGTGTTCTGGCTCCGACCCTCTTCGGGATCTTCTTTGCCTTACTCTTGAAACATGCATTCAGAGATGCAACTGAAGGAATATGCCTTCACACTAGGTCAGATGGCCGTCTGTTTAATCTTTCAAGGCTGAAGGCAAAAACAAAAATCAGAAGGGTCACTATAAGAGACTTGTTGTTCGCTGATGATGCTGCAGTCGTCACTCAAAGCCAACAGGAGCTTCAGAACTTGATGAATCGCTTCACTAAAGCATGCAAGGATTTTGGCCTCACAATAAGTCTAAAGAAAACGAATGTGCTGAGTCAGGATGCGGGTGCTGCACCAGTTATCACTATCGATAACTATGAATTGGCAGTGGTGCACCACTTCACATACCTAGGGTCTACCATCAATGACAAACTCTCACTGGACACAGAAATCGACAGCCGCATTGGCAAAGCTGCAGCTACCTTTGCCCGCCTCACATCGCGTGTTTGGGGAAACTCCAAACTCACAATGAAGACCAAAGCTGCGGTATATAATGCCTGCGTCACCAGCACACTCCTATATGGCAGCGAGACCTGGACGACCTATGCTAAGCAAGAAAGAAGGCTCAATACCTTCCATTTACGGTGTCTACGCCGCATCCTGGGCATTTCGTGGAAAGATAAAGTGACAAATGTCGAGGTGTTGTCCCGTGCTGGCCTTCAAAGTATGTATACACTGCTTCGACAGCGCAGACTTCGCTGGCTTGGCCATGTTCGCCGCATGGAAGATGGTCGCATCACAAAAGATATCTTCTACGGACAATTAGCAGATGGCAAGAGAACAGTTGGGCGACCACAGCTGAGGTTCAAAGATGTGTGCAAGAGAGATATGAGGGCACTGGACATGGATCCAGCAACATGGGAGAATGAAGCTGCCGATCGCACTAAGTGGCGATGCTATTTACGGCGCCACCTCAGATTGGGCGAAGAGAGGCTCACACAACAAGCAGAGGAGGGGAGAAAACGTCGAAAGGAGCACCAGGAAAATAAGCAGCTGAGGGCTGTCACCTCAGGGGCGCATTCCCATAGTCAGTTATGACTGAAGGGGCTATTATTATTATTATGAGCTGGAACCTCCAAACTGAGGTATAGATCTAAAATAGTAAATATATCAACTACAAAGTGATACATTTACAGAAAGACGGAAGTTGTAGACTAGCTATCTTCATATGCGACTGCAATACGCAAATACAACATTATTATTCAGAAGTAAGGTTGTGTCTCACAAGGCCCACATGAGACACTGCTTAGTTGAACGATAAGATTAAATGTATTATAAAAGCCACTGTAGCGAGTGAAAGTAAATTGAGGTCGTCCACATAAGACGTCAAGCGGTGAGGGGGTCATAATTTTGTGACGAAGTGTGGTGATTAGGGGAGGGGGAAAGGGGGAGGCGTGTTTTAAAAAATGTGACGTCACACACAACAATTCGAGTGATGATCGCTTCATTCATATATAATGTCGGAGCAAAATGGATTTTGTAACCTCCATCTATCCTCATTGTATACTTTTATCCGCAATAGTTAACAACTCCCTCGTGGACGACTTATATTAATACAATAATCCCAGCTGAATTATGTGATAATTGTTATTATCTTTAACTGGTTTTAAATTGTTTTTTTTTTAATTATGTATTTCCTATTTAATACAATGTATTATACATCTTAAAAAACAAAATGCAGACTAAATAAACTACTATTGATTACAGTCAGATCTAAAAAATAATAATAAACAAAAAACATTTGATCAAAGACACAGAAGTTTAGCAAATTGAACGACAGCATTCAGGTTGTGAGCGTTTAAATGTTTGTGTATGGGGGAAAAAATGCAAAATTTGAAACATTTAACCAGCAAAGCAGTCTTTGTACAAAAAGCCTAATTAATTAACCATTATTTTTACTTAAAATATTGCAATTTAGTCTGTACTAGTTAACTAATTTACATTCGATTGCATTCTTTCATTTCAGTATTAACAAATAGGGGGAAAGGGAGAGAAAATATTTGTGACGTCACATAAGAGGGGTGTCTGTGTTTTGTGACGTAATGTGACTGAATGGGTGGTAAAATGGTAAAAACTGCGTGACACCAAATGTGAACGACCAAATTAGACCAATGTGGTAAGTAGTGTTGTCCAGTGGAGTGTAGTGAGAGAGAAAAAGTGAGCATTCGATTTGAATCCAAACGAGCACCAAAATGTACAACCAAGCCTCACTCTTCACATTTGTATTTCCTCTCCTTTCGTTCCACCAGAGGTAATGCTCTTCAGTATAAAAGTCATTTCCTTCTTCATTTGACCCCTTCATTCGTATTTTTCTTCCTTCTTGTGCTTGTATTGCTTTCTCCTCTGTCGTAGTATTTAGCTACCCAGTACCTAAAACGTGTCGCCCAGATAAATATTCTCGCTTTCTCTACAAATATACTTTCACAGGTAACACACAGTTCCAATGTCCGATACACAGATTTACAGACTTGGCATATAGATTTTGAAGCCAACATTCCTGATTCCTTCTTGCCGCAGATCTCTAAATAAACTTACACTTCAATAGCCTCCTCTTTAGATATTTCATATAATCACTTCGGGAAGATAAAGATTCACTTCCTCTTCGCTTCGTACCTTCTGATGTCTTCCTTTCGCCTATTGTTTCCCATACCATTTTTTTCCCAACACTCCTGTGTCGGCTTTTTGCAGCATCAACAATAATCATCTGGTAAAAGTCTGGCTTAGTTATCTTTATCAACCTGAGAATAACAGTTCACTCCATTTTGTTGTGTACTTTCTACTTGAAACTCTGACTGCGAATCATATTAAATCTAGCTTCAGCCTTGCGGTAGTCTCTTTAGGCGTATGGGATATTTCAGTGGCCTGACATGACATCTAGTGTGGGATCGATTATACGCATTGGTTAGATCCAATCAGATTACAGTACACGGAGATTCACATTCTCAGATTTTGCTCCTTGAATTAGCTACCATATCATCATGGCATGCTCTCAGCATTGCCACTCCTAAGTGGATTCACCCAGATTTAGGGGTTTTTTTTTTTGTCCCGTCTAGGTGCCGTTTTCCTTCATTAGTTGAAGAACGACACATAGATTTCGCCCAAAAATCGCCCAAAGTAACCCAGAAATCGCTGAAAATAACCCAAGTCGCCGATATCTAGGGTATTTTTTTTTTTTTTTTCAAAATTCAGAGTGGCAACGCTGCATGCTCTAGACATTCTGGAATAGCTGCAGTACCTCCCACCTAGATGGTAGTGTCAATGTACCAGTTCTCAGGGATATATGTACTGATCTTTGTTGCCACTTCTGAGAACAATATGTTTCCTTCCACCAGAAGTAATGAGACAGACCCTGAATTGACTGATGCCTGTGGTTATTTTTTACCTTTTAGAATGTACACTCAATTTGCCTTTTTTTAATTGTTATTTATGGGCTGGAATTTTTCCTAAAGTTGGTGGAGTCGTTTCCGCATCTCATGATAACTCTTATGTACAATGTATGGAAAACCATTTGGGACTGCAGTACACTTGCATGGTGTTTTTTTTTTTTTTTTTTTTGTACAATGGAGCCGCAGTAGCGCAGTGGTTAGTGCACTGGCTTCCTAGCTCGGTGGTCCATGGTTCGATCCCCAGTTGAGGTGGGATTTTTTAGACCGCAAACGGCTCCGGTGTCGGCCCAGCCTCATGAATTTGGGTACCAGAGCAACTCTGGGAAGGTTAAGGCGGCCGGCGTGATGCTGACCACATCACCTCTAGTGTGTCGATGGTCAAGAAAATACGGGCCAACACCGTATTCCCAATATGCCTCAATAGGCGTGTAACGGGATCCTTTACCTTTTTCTTCACCTTTCTTTGTGTACAATGCTGACTTTTCTGACACTGCTGGGGGCTTGATGTTGACTTCAGTTTCTGGTTTACTTGGCCACATAAAGCCTATCATGTTGTTGAGAGGCACATAATTTTATTGCCGCAGTATGTCTTCCTCGTGTATTCTTCCAGCTCTTTTTCTTTAATGCTCAGTGTTCATGATCGTGATTTTTCATACAGTTCTTGAGGACTCCTTCCCAGGCCTTCAGTATTTTCATTCTTTTTTTTGTGCATAGCGTTCTGCTGTACTGAGCGCACTTTTGTAGATTTTTCAAGAGCTCCCACATCTGTCGTAATCCTTTTCTACACTTTAGTTGCTTTATTAAAATCTGTTCTATAGCCTGGTTGTTCTGTTTTCTATTTCCATCTGTTCTTTCTTGTCTTCTTATCTTCTGTTGTGTACTTGTCACACTGGCTTCCCTGACTAATATAATACATCAGCGGTTCTTAACCTGTGGTCCACGGACCCCCGGGAGGCCGCAATGTCCTCAAAGGGGGTCCGCGAAGGCTTGAAGAAATGTTATGAGCTTTTACAGTTAAAAAAGAAAGAAAGAATGAATGAATGAAAGAAAGGAAGAAAGAAAGAAAAGGAAACGAAGAACGAAATCTTAATTTCTCTCGCTTGTTTGTGTAAAACTTTGGCTTTTCTAACCTACCGCCTCCATTAAAAACAAACAAAAGTAAAAATCGGTTATGAAAATAACTTTGAGAGCAAAAAATGTACTCAGCACTTGATACTTCTGCATGCGGTGAGCACATGCAAGTGAATGACGCTGAGTGGCTGAGAGAAAGCACGTGACATTTCTTGCCGCCTTCGTAGCTGCACCGAACTCTAGTGTTGTCCACGTTGTGCCACCACATTCTCGGAACGTCTATTGCTTCCCAGAATTCTCTAGCTGTGTCGAGAATGTTCTCGAAGAAATTCATGTATAAAAGGAAGACTGTGTTCGCGGAAAGAACGAACGAACGATCGAACTTTATTTTCAAAGGATTAAGAATTGAGCATGCAGGCCGTCTGACATTCTGCCCTTCCTCTCTCTCTCTCTCATCATGTATACTGTATCCTTTCATCCTCACATTTACTTTAAGCATTATTTAGGCATTTATCATTATAAAAGTAATATAACATCATACATTTACAATAATCATCAAAATAAAAGTATGTTTTTAAGATAAATTTTTAAAAAAATTAAATGACTAAACAAACAAAAACAAAGCAAACAAACAACAAGACTGATAAAAACCGAATTACACATACAGTAAATTAGACAGTGATTTGAGACATAATCAGCTGGTGTGTTACAGGAATTCGTGAAATATTCGAACAGTCTGCTACTGAATGACTAGGGACTCGGTGTGTTATCCAGTGCATGTGAAAGACTTTACCAGAGGTGAGCAGCTTTGAGTCTCATAGCAGATACTGCTGCAATGGGTGAATTTTTAAGCTTTCACAATACTAGATCCATCATCATGAGGTGGAGTGTGGTGGGTTTTGATGTTAAGAAGGTTGGTGTGTAGTAAAGTTGTACTTGAGTGAGGTCCAGCTGTGAAGGCCTCTGATGTAGACAATTTATAGCTGTGTTTCAGAGAACCTTGCTGCTACCACAATACGATCTCACTCAAAGTTATATTTTGGCCTAGTATGATTGAGAGCTATGTCTATTGTCTAGGGTAATGTAAGAGTGATGTTAAAGAACCTCAATACAAAAACATACACCTACATTAGGGTTCCCATAATGTTTTGTTTAAAAACCGGGACATTTCCAAATTTTTACCTAAAAAACCCGGTACATTTTGTAAAAAAACGGGACATGTTAAAAATTAAGGTAAAGCACAAATAAATCTATTATATATTGTATGTTGCACTTAAAATAAGATACTGGTATAAAAATACACACATTAACTAACACAAATTCCACTTTAAAAAAGAATTCTAAATTACAAACATACTTAATTAGAAAAATTGCACCTTTAAAAAATACACAATAGTCAAGTTTATATTTCAGATTCATCAGAATATTTATCAGATTTATGGGCCTGTTCAAGAAGTTTTTTTTCTTCTGATATTTGGACATAGAACTCAGCACAAGAGAAATCCTTAAAATGGGTCTTTATAATGGTTAAAGCTTTCACTGTCTCAATTTTAAGTCTGTTTTTTTTTCGTCTGTCCAAAGCGCATTTATTAATGAAAAAACACGTTCAACGGCTGCATTGGATCCTGGCAGTGCCAAACAAAAACTAACTAGGCATTTCAGGTTCTCAGCATTTATATCCTGCTTTGTAAAATGAGCGAACATCTCACACCATTTTTCACTGACACTTTGATCCTTCAGTTCACTCCACACATCAAATTTGCTTTCACAATATTTTTTTAACACATGCAAACTCATCAAATAAGTCCTCTTCATTCACAGTAAAATTTGGTGACACATGGTCTTCATGAATATGTAGCTTTCTTGGATGTTCTTCCAAGTCACAGACTCCTTTCCCTTCAAATTGATCCAATCCATAGACTGAAGAGGCGTAAGAAATGGTGTACACCACTCCTGAATATATTCAATGCAGGTGTCATAGAAATCTACTGCATAGCTTTGAAACTTTTCAACTGTTATGTGTCCTTCTTTTTCTAATTCTTGCAACTGATTTCTCACAGTAGTGGTAAGAAACTTTTCTGCCTTTCTGTAGTTCAATTTTTCCACCAGTTTGTTTACTTCATCCTTCACTTCAATAACTGTTGTCTCTTGCTTTTCAACACATTTGATGGTAACTTAAAAGGTTTTTAACTGGCTGGCAATGAAATGCAGAAGTGTAACTGAAAGTGGATTTTCAAAGAAATTTTTGAGACTGGTATGACATTTGTGAATGGAAAGGAAATATGACTTCAATGCAGGGAAAATGTCAATAACTCTCTGGACTGCAGGCAAGAGAGAGAGCCATCTTGTCTTGCTGTTACCCAAAACAGTTTTATATTGTGTATTGGTGAATTTTTGTTCGAGATTCAAACCGAGTGTCCACTGTAACCGGAAATTGATAAAGTAACACTACTAAAACACGGAATAAAATCCGTTACCCAAAGATTTTTTTTTCAGGAAGGACCCTTAAAAAGCGGGACATTTGGAATAAATTCGGGACACCGGGACATTTTATTAAAAAACGGGACTGTCCCGGGAAAAACGGGACGAATGGGAACCCTAACCTACATATATTAAGTACTATGATAAACTCGACTAACTCCAATGGTTAAATTTTATAGTTAGAATTTCTTTTGTTAACCTTTATTTGACCTGAACCTAAATTTGTTTTGGTCAGGACTACAACTCAATGTGAATCATATTAGAAATATATATATATATACATATATATATATATATATATATATATATATATATATATATATATATATATATATATATATATATATATATATATAATAAATTCTTTAAGCACCAAACACGGCGCATAAGGCAGAAACCAGTGCTCTCCAGGTTGTTCGTTGTGACGCCACTCCTCTTAGCTCTTGCACATTATTTAGTATATATATATATATATATATATATACACATAAACAGAACAATATGTCCAAAGTACATTGTCAAAATTTTCAATGGTGAAACTTAGTCTATGTTGAATAACTGGTGCTTGGAGACAGGTTGAGGATTATTCATCATCCCACTGTTCTTTTGTTTTTCCTATGATTGACTAGTTTAGTCTTTGGGAGGAAAGTTTATTTGATAACAGGAGATCTATCACAGTCACTGATAAGTTGTCCCAGGCCAGATATTATGACTTATCTGGACCCTGGAATCAAAGCACTTGTAGTTGGTTTGGCCAAACACCACAGTCTCCTCTGGTCTTGAATTTCTTTACTATAGCACAGATACCAGAGACTCTTCGAAATCGTGCAGAAATTCTCAATCAGCAATTATCAGCACCAGACAAGTGCCAGCAGAAACCCCTGTAAATTAAAGTTATGTTTCTGTCTTAACATCATACGAATTCCTCCCAATTTACACATAATAATACATTTAACACAAAAGAACCTGGTCAGCTCTCTCTGACCAACCTAGCTTCTCCACTTTAGTTTGATGGAACAAATTGTACCAGTTTTCTCTTCTTTTCCCTAATGGCTGCTACGCCTCTGCCATTTTCACTGATCTTTTTCCATAAAATAGGATGGGTGATATGATTCATGATGACAACCTAAATGTTCTTTTGTATCTACCTCTCTGGTAGTTTATTATATAATGGATAACCTATAGGCCCTGCCTGAGTCTGCTGGGGACCTATGTACTTACTAGTCGTGATGGATTTTCATCTAGCAGTATTTCACACTCCAATTTATTTTGAATAAAAGATAATTAATATTCTTCTTACCACAAAATTTCAATGAATAACACAAGAAATACGTTGACTGGCAATAGGAATACAGTTTTGTTCACTTCTGCCTCTGTCCAGTCTGCTGAGATATCGAATGTACACAGCACTGCTGTTCTCAATGCACCTTGCTTCTACAACTATTTTGATCAAATGGCGTCTAAGCCTTCTAAGTTTAAACGCAGCTTACCAAAGCTGGCCAATGACTATGCATATCTTGCAAAACAAAAATTCAAACTTTTTCTTCGTTACTCTACTAATATATTTTTAGTTTGAGGTCGGCCAATAATATTTCGCCTTCCTTTAAACTACGACCAATCAAATTCCCCGTACCTTCTTTTCCCCAAAGTTGTTTTTCAAAAATATGCCATAAAAAAATAAGCAGGCATGACTTTTCCTGACAGTCTGTCCGATCCTCTATAGTATTATGGCTATAATTTGGTCATTTAGTGGACTTTTTGTGTAACTGACAACATATTCTTGCTCAGAAAGTCCCAAGGTACCCGAATATATAAATTTTTTGGCCCTATGTATCTTGGTTCAGAATTCCATATTTTTTCTATGTTAGTTATTTATTTCTAGAACTGCCACCTGTTCACTTCTTTTCCATGTACTTTCAAACTAATTACGAGACTCTCCCGTAGTACGTGAGAATTACGTCATTCTCAATAAGAGCTAAGCCTGTTTTCGTGACCCAACTGTCTACATGTTCTAACTTTTACATCGTATTTTGAAAATCGCTCAAGGCAAGTCTTGCCAATGCGTTGCTATTGGCTTTTAGTTCTGAAATCAACGCGAAACAAGTTAGCATTGGGCCATCTATCCTTCTCTCCCCCCTTTTTCCTATATACTATGTCTTCTTAGGCAAATATTTGTTTGAACTTGGAAAAAGTGTTACATTTAATCTCAAGGTCACTTAGGAACATTGGGTACCTTTTATTCGGCCATAAGGCGTTATCAAAACTAATACGCTGGGGCGTGAGTGAAGACGACAATTGTCTACCAAATTTTTAGTTCTATCTTATTTTTGACTGTATGCACTATCCTGTTATATTCTAATTTAGATATTGTATTTAGAATATCGTCACACATCTCCCAACTTTAGAACAGACTATTCTATGTCAGTTCCTAATTCAAAACACACATAGATAAATTTACTACCTATGCCTGGTGACTACTTTGTTTTCATCGTACAAGTGTCTGCTTAAAAAGTCTGCACCTACGTTTTCCGACCCGGGGATATATTCTATGATAAATTGATATGGCTGTAAGAGCAACGACCATCGTAACAATCTAGCATTTTCATGCCTTGCTTGCGACAGAAATACGAGAGGTTTATGATCTGTTTGGATCTTAAATGATCTACCATAGAGATAGATTTGGAACTTTTTATCGCCCATATCAAAGCCAGACATTCCTTTTCACTTGTTGAATATTTTTGTTCCGCTGTGTTCAACTTACGGCTAGCATAAGCAACTGGGGTTAAGTCCCCATCAAGTGAATTGGACCTTTGCAATAGGGCTGCCCCTAATCCGACGTTACTAGCGTCCGTTCTCACAACAAACTCTTGACTTAAGTCAGGCAATTTCAAGATAGGCTTGCTTGTGAGCTTTTTTTTTAACTCTTGGTATGCCGACTCACACTGCGCTGACCAAGTAATTTTATCAGGATTTTCCTTGCGCGTTAAATCAGTCAGTGGTGCACATATAGAGTTAAAATTTCTGATATGCTTCTGGTAAAAACCACATAATGAGACAAAAGATCTCACATCTTTTTTTGTCTGTGGCTTCGGAGCTTTCTGCAATTTCTCCAAGTTCTTGGGGTCAGGGGTCATGTTTCCCTGATATACTGTGTGTCCCAAGAATTCCAGCTCTTTACATCCAATACAACATTTGGTTGGTCTAGCCGTCAAGTTTGCCTCCCTGCGTCTATCAAACAACATATTCAGAGAGTTAATGTGTTCCTCAAATGTTTCTGTTGCTATGAGAATATCATCCATGAAATTCGTGATACATGGATTATTCAGGGGATCCAACAATTTTCGCATCATCCTAGAAAACACACTCGGAGCATTTTTCAACCCAAAAGGCAGCATGTTGAATTCATAATGTCCTTCCTAGGTGCTAAAGGCTAAATACGGTCGTACATCAGGTTTTACTGGAATCTGATAATAGCCTTTGCTCAGGTCCACCTTAGAGAAATATTTGGCTTTGTTCAGCCTAGCAAACAGCTGATTTGTATCAGGTAATGGATCCACCTGACCTTCTGTGACAGCATTCAGTTTCCTGTAATCTATACACAATCTTTGTTCCCCAGAGGGTTTTCTCAACAAAACCACTCCAGAACTATACGAAGATTCACTGTGTGAAATAATTCCTTCTTTCAACAAATACTCTATCTCCTCCTTCAAAGCTTTTTCCTTAGCGAAAGGAATCGAATAGGCTTTCATACAGATTGGTGTTGGGTCTATAAGCTTCATATCATATTCCAACAAATTTGTATGCCCCGGTTTGTCCGTTAACACATCTGTATGATCATTCAGAACCTGTTGGACTCTCTCCCTCTGATTTCTCGTTAAGTGTGTACTGACTTGCTATGAGAATATCATCCATGAAATTCGTGATACATGGATTATTCAGGGGTATCCAACAATTTTCGCATCTCATACTGTGTACTGGGGGTGTTGGGAAGTCAGGTATTGGTAGTACCTCTGGTGAAGGAGCTGTCATGCCCTTTTCAGGGCAGCTCAGCCACCTTTGGTCCAAACCTGGCATCCAGCTCTCACCTGTGGCTCCTCGTAGCTGTCAGCATGCGACAGCGGCCACCCCCGGACAACGGCTTTGACAGGCCGGCTAAACTAGGTGAGGGTAGCCGAATAGTTATAAACCTTCGGTGAGTTAGGGTCTGCCTACCCATGCATGCGAAGACTGGATTCGATAGACTGCGCGGAAGAAACCACCTGTTGGTTCAACGGGCATGACGGCGATTACCAGCAACGCGCTGTGGAGCGTAAGGAGCACGGCGAGGCACGTAGAAAGCCCTGGTCATCCACTGCACCTGACTTTATCTCCAGTCGTCTTGACTTGTCTTGCCACTGGATTGAGATGGACCCAGGCGAGAGAGTGAGGTCGACGAATTGCGCAACTCTTCCTCACTTTAATCCAAATCACCGCGCAAGTCACTCTTTCATCCATTCATCCATTCATCCATCCACTCACAACAAGTCCTGTGGCGATGGGCGAGCGGCGAAGCGGCAGGCGTGGGTACGCTGGCAGTCGTAGTCGCAGACCTACACACAGGTGGCTCAGGCCATATGGTCGTCTTCCACTGATCGGAGCAGCAGTGGGATTCGGCAGCCCCCTGAGTGTCTGAGCAGCCCTCTTTAGGAAAGCACTGCTCACCTCCATGGCATGAGGAAGGGGCTAGAAATCATCATCATCAGTTGCCATCTCCACAACGGAGGTTGGCTGTAATGGATCTCCAACGTCTTCTGTCTCTTGTCTTGGTGGTACACTCTGATAGACTCTTTTCCGTCCATCTCTTGATGTTATCTTCCCACTTATAGCGCTGTCTTCCCCTTGCACGTTTACCTTCAACTCTCCCTTCTGTTATGGTCTTCTGCAAGGTGTTATGCCTTTTTATGTGGCCAAAGTATTTTAGCTGCCGAACTTTGACCTCTCTCATTAGTTCTCTTTTCATACCTAGATTTTCTAGGACCTCCTTATTTGTTTTCATCTCTTTCCATGAGATACGCCCCATTCTTCTATATATCCACATTTCAAGAGCCTCAATTCTTTCTTCCAAATGCTTATTCATCGTCCATGTTTCTGCACCATACAGAAATGCAGAATATATATAACACTTTATGATTCTCAGTTTTAATTTATGAGATAACTGTTTGGATGTCAGTATATGTTTCATGTTGTTGAATGTAGCTTTGGCCATTCCTATTCTCTTCTTGATTTCTGTTTCACATCTGCCATCTTCTGTTATTATATGACCAAGATATACGTAGCTCTTGACTTGCTCCAGGATTTTCCCATTTACGCTTATCTTTAATGTGGGTACCCTACTTCGGCCGTCGACATATAAGAAAAAGAAAGGACAGATTTTTCCCCCTCATTCTAGGCGCATGGAATGTGCGCACTTTACTTGACAAAGACTTTAACGCAAACAGACCTGAGAGACGAACTGCCCTGATTGGGAGAGAACTGGCCAGGTACAACATTGACATAGCAGCACTGAGTGAAACTCGACTTGCAGGCGAGGGCCAACTTTGCGAAAAGAGTGCAGGTTATACATTCTTTTGGAGCGGAAGAGGAACTGAAGAAAGACGAGAAGCAGGGGTTGGATTTGCAATCAAAACAGCAATTGTCAGCAAGTTAGCGGGGCCCCCAAAGGGAATAAATGACCGACTCATGACGGTCAAGATCCCTCTGTTCTATGGAAGAAAACATGCCACCATCATTAGCGCGTATGCACCAAATATGACAAACCAGGATGATGTAAAGGATAAGTTTTACGAAGAACTACATGCAGTCATTGCATCAGTTCCTAAAGCAGATAAGCTCATCATTCTTGGTGACTTTAATGCAAGAGTAGGCTCAGATACACCCGTGTGTTACCGGGGCCCGAAAGGGGAGCAAAGAATAGTAACACTGCACCCTACCATGCATGTCGTAAAAAGCGACTAAGGAGGGTTGGGCATGGGGCTGTTTACCCCCGTCCCGTAAAAACTTCGCACAGTGGGCTGATCACCTGCTTGCTAGTTACTCTGATTACGGAAACAACGATAGATTGTTTGGTCTGTTGTTGTCCCACAAAGACGCCATAGGCGTGGTGGAAGCGATAGATTGATCAATTTGTTGTTGCCCTAAGACGCCACTAGGCGTACTGGCCACGGACTGCTTCGTCGGTTGGTGGCTAAGGACGGAAGAAGAAGAAGGCTCAGATAACATCTCCTGGAATGGCACTATTGGTAGGTACGGCGTGGGTCGCTGTAACAGTAATGGACTTCGTCTCCTCCAGACTTGCGCAGAACATGACCTCCTTGTCGTAATTGTCTTGGTCATCCCTGCTCATCTTGGCAAAAACTTCATAAGCTGTTCCCCTGAGCCCTTGGGATAACTTGAGGCTCCACCTCTCTCTCTCTCTCTCTCTCTAACCCATACGTGGTAGCCAAAAGTTCAAACCTACTTAAATACCCTTCTATGTCATCGTCTTTCTCAACAAAATGGTCTAAATGAAAACCCATAGCCCAAAATGGTCTAAATGAAAACCCATAGCCGAGGTTGAGGCTCCCTGACTAGCCTAGCATTGGCATCGGAGGTAAAGGGGCTGGCACCATTTTCAGGAGCATGGCCTTGTAATTCCAACTCCCTTAGTCGTAACTCGTGCTCCCTCTGCAATCTCCTATCTTCTGCTTCCCTTTCAGCCTTTTTTTCTTCTTTTTCTGCTGCTAATCTCTTTTCTTCTCTTTCTGTAGCTAATCTCTTTTCTTCTCTTTCTGTAGCTAATCTCTTTTCTTCTCTTTCTGTGGCTAATCTCTTTTCTTCTCTTTCTGTAGCCTAATCTCTTTTCTTCTCTTTCTGTAGCTAATCTTCTTTCCTCTGCTTCTCTTTCGGCCTTTTTTTCTTCTAATTGGAGCCTTTTAATCTCCGCCTCCCTATCCGCCTCCAATGCCCTAGCCTCTTTGTCAGCCTCAATCTGCAACCTCTTAATTTCTTTTTCAGTCTCAATTTGTAACTAATTTTCTTTCTTCCGCTAACTTCCTATCTTCCCTTTCAATATACTTGTCACATTCTGAAGTTACATATTGGACCAGCTCTGGCCCATCCATGCCCATCTCTTTAGCAGTCTGCACAGCGGCAGATCTGAACTTGGCTAGATCAGCCATTCTAACTCAAGCAGGTCTAATAAGGTTCTAAGACAATCTTAAACTTAACTAAAATAAATATTAACTATACTTAACTAATTACTACTGGCTGTGACAACTTACCAACTGTAAATCTCCACTTAAATTATTATTAGCTTTCTTAGGGGGTGTTTCTAACCTCTAATAACAATAGTAATACAATCTTGATTTTATATACTAATGCTAATTTTAATTCCTGGAGTTGTATGAGATTCCTATTTCAAACAATCATCTAACTATGCCAAATTCTAATCCCGGACCTGGAGACCCCAATATATGTGGTGGGTTTTGATGTTAAGAAGGTTGGTGTGTAGTAAAGTTGTACTTGAGTGAGGTCCAGCTGTGAAGGCCTCTGATGTAGACAATTTATAGCTGTGTTTCAGAGAATCTTGCTGCTACCACCATACGATCTCACTCAAAGTTATATTTTGGCCTAGTATGATTGAGAGCTATGTCTATTGTCTAGGGTAATGTAAGAGTGATGTTAAAGAACCTCAATACAAAAACATACACCTACATATATTAAGTACTATGATAAACTCGACTAACTCCAATGGTTAAATTTTATAGTTAGAATTTCTTTTGTTAACCTTTATTTGTCCTGAACCTAAATTTGTTTTGGTCAGGACTACAACTCAATGTGAATCATATTAGATATATATACATATATATGTAGATATTTACATAAACAGGACAATATGTCCAAAGTACATTGTCAAAATTTTCAATGGTGAAACTTAATCTATGTTGAATAACTGGTGCTTGGAGACAGGTTGAGGATTATTCATCATCCCACTGTTCTTTTGTTTTTCCTATGATTGACTAGTTTAGTCTTTGGGAGGAAAGTTTATTTGATAACAGGAGATCTATCACAGTCACTGATAAGTTGTCCCAGGCCAGATATTATGACTTATCTGGACCCTGGAATCAAAGCACTTGTAGTTGGTTTGGCCAAACACCACAGTCTCCTCTGGTCTTGAATTTCTTTACTATAGCACAGATACCAGAGACTCTTCGAAATCGTGCAGAAATTCTCAATCAGCAATTACCAGCACCAGACAAGTGCCAGCAGAAACCCCTGTAAATTAAAGTTATGTTTCTGTCTTAACATCATACTAATTCCTAACAATTTACACATAATAATACATTTAACACAAAAGAACCTGGTCAGCTCTCTCTGACCAACCTAGCTTCTCCACTTTAGTTTGATGGAACAAATTGTACCAGTTTTCTCTTCTTTTCCCTAATGGCTGCTACGCCTCTGCCATTTTCACTGATCTTTTTCCATAAAATAGGATGGGTGATATGATTCATGATGACAACCTACATGTTCTTTTGTATCCACCTCTCTGGTAGTTTATTATATAATGGATAACCTATAGGCCCTGCCTGAGTCTGCTGAGGACCTATGTACTTACTAGTCGTGATGGATTTACATCTAGCAGTATTTCACACTCCAATTTATTTTGAATAACAGATAATTAATATTCTTCTTACCACAAAATTTCAATGAATAACACAAGAAATACGTTGACTGGCAATAGGAATACAGTTTTGTTCACTTCTGCCTCTGTCCAGTCTGCTGAGATATCGAATGTACACAGCACTGCTGTTCTCAACGCACCTTGCTTCTACAACTATTTTGATCAAATGGCGTCTAAGCCTTCTAAGTTTTAACGCGGCTTACCAAAGCTGGCCAATGACTATGCATATCTTGCAAAACAAAAATTCAAACTTTTTCTTCGTTGCTCTACTAATATATTTTTAGTCTGAGGTCGGCCAATAATATTTCGCCTTCCTTTAAACTACGACCAATCAAATTCCCCGTACCTTCTTTTCACCAAAGTTGTTTTTCAAAAATATGCCATTAAAAAAATAAGCAGGCATGACTTTTCCTGACAGTCTGTCCGATCCTCTATAGTATTATGGCTATAATTTGGTCATTTAGTGGACTATTTTTGTAACTGACAACATATTCTTGCTCAGAAAGTCCCAAGGCACCCGAATATTTAAATTTTATGGCTCTATGTATCTTGGTTCAGAATTCCATATTTTTTTCTATGTTAGTTGTTTAATTCTAGAACTGCCACCTGTTCACTTCTTTTCCATGTACTTTCAAACTAATTACGAGACTCTCCCGTAGTACGTGAGAATTACGTTATTCTCAATAAGAGCTAAGCCTGTTTTCGTGACCCAACTGTCTACATGTTCTAACTTTTACATCGTATTTTGAAAATCGCTCAAGGCAAGTCTTGCCAATGCGTTGCTATTGGCTTTTAGTTCTGAAATCAACGCGAAACGAGTTAGCATTGGGCCATCTATCCTTCTCTCCCCCCTTTTTCCTATAGACTATGTCTTCTTAGGCAAATATTTGTTTGAACTTGGAAAAAGTGTTACATTTAATCTCAAGGTCACTAAGGAACATTGGGTACCTTTTATTCGGCCATAAGGCGTTATCAAAACTAATACGCTGGGGCGTGAGTGAAGACGACAATTCTCTACCAAATTTTTAGTTCTATCTTATTTTTGACTTTATGCACTATCCTGTTATATTCTAATTTAGATATTGTATTTAGAATATCGTCACATGGGGTAACCAGTTACTTTCCTCGTTGTCTTTGCCTTCCCGAACTCAAGAGCAGAATCAGACTAGGTAGATAGTTAGATAGACATATACGAAAGAAATTAATTTTCCAAGGGTTGAAAATCGGGCACACAGCCCCCTCTTGGATTCTTCCTTCCTCTTGCTCATCTTTTATTACTGTTACTCAAACATTCTCCAGCGTACTTAAAGTATTAATATAAGAGCAATGCAACATTACAAGGTAGTATAACAGCATACATTAACAGTACCTGATCACAATATTAAGAATAAGTATATTGTAATGAAAAACTAGATCATCAGAGCCTCCAGATTAGATAAAAATAAAACATAATCAGTTAGGGTGGCATATAATCAGCGCTCATAAAGTATTTGGACAGTTATGATTATATGAGTAGGGACTGTGCGTGTTTATCAGGTCATTGGGAAGATCGTTCCAAAGATGAGCAGCTGAATAAACCAAACTATTCTTAAAATAGGTCTAGCCTGGGCTTGGGTACCTGTAATTGGTTTAAGCGCTGACTACGTCTTTCATTATATTTTAAAAGCGGCCAAAGATACTTTGGAGCATTCTGTGACAGGATTTTTTGAATAAATTTCGCTTTGTTAAATAGAAAGCGCTTCCTGAGAGGTAATATTTAAAGATAATTATGTAAATCTATACAATGTGATTGGTGTTTATCAGCAACTAGGCGCATTGCGCGTTTTTGAAGCGAGTGGAGCCTTTTTGTGTTGGATACGGAAAACCATCCCAGATTGTGGAACAATAGTCTAGATGCATTTGTATATGAGATATGTAGAACATTTTCCTTGCCTCCTCATCCAGGAAATGTTTAATTTTGGCTAATTGGTAAACGTTCTGTGCTGTTTGCTTTGTGAGTGTATGTACATGTGAGTTCCAACTTAGGTGTTGGTCAACAGTGAGACCTAGAGTTCTGTGTTCATTTACGTTTTCAATTCGTGATGTTCCAATGTAGAGTTGAAGTGTTGTTTTCTGCGAGTTTTGTAGAGGGAGTCATTCAAAATGATAGTGTTTCTTCTTCGATTTCTGCGAATCTTCTTCTTATCGTTCGTCCTAAAAAGGACGTTTGTTTAGGGTTCCCATAATGTTTTGTTTAAAAACCGGGACATTTCCAAATTTTTACCTAAAAAACCCGGGACATTTTGTAAAAAAACGGGACATGTTAAAAATTAATGTAAAGCACAAATAAATCTATTATATATTATATGTTGCACTTAAAATAAGATACTGGTATAAAAATACACACATTAACTAACACAACTTCCACTTTAAAAAAGAATTCTAAATTACAAACATTTTTAATTAGAAAAATCGCACCTTTAAAAAATACACAATAGTCAAGTTTATATTTCAGATTCATCAGAATATTTATCAGATTTATGGGCCTGTTCAAGAAGTTTTTTTCTTCTGATATTTGGACATAGAACTCAGCACAAGAGAAATCCTTAAAATGGGTCTTTATAATGGTTAAAGCTTTCACTGTCTCAATTTTAAGTCTGTTTTTTTCGTCTGTCCAAAGCGCATTTATTAATGAAAAAACACGTTCAACAGCTGCATTGGATCCTGGCAGTGCCAAACAAAAACTAACTAGGCATTTCAGGTTCTCAGCATTTATATCCTGCTTTGTAAAATGAGCGAACATCTCACACCATTTTTCACTGACACTTTGATCCTTCAGTTCACTCCACACATCAAATTTGCTTTCACAATATTTTTTTAACACATGCAAACTCATCAAATAAGTCCTCTTCATTCACAGTAAAATTTGGTGACACATGGTCTTCATGAATATGTAGCTTTCTTGGATGTTCTTCCAAGTCACAGACTCCTTTCCCTTCAAATTGATCCAATCCATAGACTGAAGAGGCGTAAGAAATGGTGTACACCACTCCTGAATATATTCAATGCAGGTGTCATAGAAATCTACTGCATAGCTTTGAAACTTTTCAACTGTTATGTGTCCTTCTTTTTCTAATTCTTGCAACTGATTTCTCACAGTAGTGGTAAGAAACTTTTCTGCCTTCCTGTAGTTTAATTTTTCCACCAGTTTGTTTACTTCATCCTTCACTTCAATAACTGTTGTCTCTTGCTTTTCAACACATTTGATGGTAACTGAAAAGGTTTTTAACTGGCTGGCAATGAAATGCAGAAGTGTAACTGAAAGTGGATTTTCAAAGAAATTTTTGAGACTGGTATGACATTTGTGAATGGAAAGGAAATATGACTTCAATGCATGGAAAATGTCAATAACTCTCTGGACTGCAGGCAAGAGAGAGAGCCATCTTGTCTTGCTGTTACCCAAAACAGTTTTATATTATGTATTGGTGAATTTTTGTTCGAGATTCAAACCGAGTGTCCACTGTAACCGGAAATTGATAAAGTAACACTACTAAAACACGGAATAAAATCCGTTACCCAAAGATTTTTTTTTCAGGAAGGACCCTTAAAAAGCGGGACATTTGGAATAAATTCGGGACACCGGGACATTTTATTAAAAAACGGGACTGTCCCGGGAAAAACGGGACGAATGGGAACCCTACGTTTGTTACGTCGTGTCGCCGTTTACAGCAAACCTGCGATATTTGCGCCTTTCGGCCCGACACATCCGGTTTTCAGCATGGCATTTTTAGAACTGGGTTAGCCTTCCCTCTTCGATCCCTACTCTCTCAGCCAGACTGCAGTGATGCAGCCTGTTTCCAGGACCACTTTGGAGGTGGAGTAGGGTCTTGGTCAGCTCAGGTTCGCTGACCCTGACGCTAGCAGTCAAGCTATGGGTCGCTGACTGCATTTATCACTGTTGCTGCGTCTTCGGTCCCCATTTCTGCAATAAAAGCGTTTAGTTATTGTCGGATAAAGTGACCTTCCGATGTTATCGCGGTGAATTTCATAACAATACATTTTAGCTGAGCCTCAGGATGGATCGCTGGCTGAATTTGAAACGTAAAAGTACTGATGATGTTGATGATGATGCATCCTGTTCAAAGCAAAATGAAGCTTCTTTCAGTCATCTTAAAAAGTGCCGCCTTTATAGCAAAGAATATCTGTCGATTGGCTTCACGTGTACAGGCCCAGAAGACAAGCAACTACCACAGTGTGTGTTATGTTACGATATATTATCCAACGAGGCCGTGAAACCGTCAAAATTGTGAAGACATCTCGATACTAAACATAAAGAACATGCCACAAAGAGCATCGATTTTTTTCAAAAGTAAGGAGCAGGAGCTTCGGGAAAGTAAGAAAATGGTAAAAAAAGGCTGCAACTGGTTGTAACAATAAAAATGCAGTGAGGGCCTCATTTGAAGTTTCACAACTAATAGCAAAAACCGGAAAACCGCACACAATTGCTGAAGAACATACTACTGCTGCAAAAATCATGGTTTCTGCATTGATCAACGAGAAAGCTGCCAAGGACCTTTCCTTAATACCTTTGTCAAATGACACAGTTAAGAAGCGAATCGACGGTTTGTCAGCCAATATCAAGGCACAGTTATTAGATAGAATTCACATGTCCCCCTATTTTGCTCTGCAACTGGACGAAAGCACAGACATAACTACGTTAGATATGAGCACGAGAGAAATATTTTCGAAGACTTACTGTTCATCTTCTCGTTGGTATACACTACAGCTGAAGAAGTATTTAACAGCTTAAACGAGTTTATAACATCTCATAACATGGATTGGTTGAAATGCGGGGGCACGAGCAACGTCTGGAAAGCTTACTGGACTTGTAGCACAAATTAAGGAAATCATACCGTCGGTGACTTGGTACCATTGCTGCATACATAGGGAAGCTCTAGTTGCTAAGAAGATACCAGAAAAACTAAAACAGACCTTAAATGAATCAGTCAAAATTGTCAATTTTATAAAAAAGCAAATCACTGAATTCAAGAATTTTTGAGCATCTTTGCAAAGATATGGACAGGGAACACCATCAACTTTTGCTACACTGTGAAGTTCGTTGGCTATCACAAGGTAGTTTTGTCTCTTTTTTTTTTTTTTTTTTTTTGAATTGAGAGACGAGATAAGATTATTCCTCATGGAACAGCAATTTCACCTCAGCGATCGTTTGACAGATTTTTTTCTGGTTAGTAAAATTAGCATATCTGTCAGATATCTTCACCCATTTAAATATGCTCAACTTATCTTCAAGGAGAAAATGTTACAGTTTTTCAAGTTGAAGACAAGATCGAAACAATGATGAAAAAGTTGGAATTGTGGCATCATCGCTATCGAACCGAAACTATGAGACATTTCCAAACCTCACACATTTTCTTGGTTCCACCGATAAAGAGTTGTCTGAGGAGGACACATCACTTATCGCACGACATTTGAAAGATTTGCAGCATAGTTTCCGTGAATATTTTCCTGTTCCGGATGCAAGCAAAATCTGGATTAGAGATCCATTTTCAGTTACTGTGTGGGAACTAGAGGGGCTCACAGCAGCAGAGGAAGGCAAGCTCATAGAAATATCAACGGATGGTGCTCTGAAATTGCAGTTCAATGAACAGTCCCTTTCAAATTTCTGGGCTCACTTACAAACAGATTTTCCGGAACTTTCGAAGAGGGCTATGAAAGTATTGATGCCTTTCGTAACGACATACTTGTGTGAAAAATCATTCTCTGCTCTCGTTTTTCTTAAAAATAAGTATAGAAACCATTTGGAAAAACGTAGAGTCAGAACTCAGAATACAAGTTTCAGCTATTAAGCACGATGTACTCAGGCTTGTAAGTGAAATGCAGCACCAGCCTTCTCATTAATTAATTAATTAAAATTAATAAGTAATATTAGGCCATGGTTCGGTGTTCAGGTATTATTATTATTATTTTTAATTTGTATGGAATCATTCCAATAAAAATATTATAATAGGAGTATGTGCATTTACTTATTTCTCCCTTCACTCCAAATTTGAAGACCCTTGATGAGCAACTTTAAATAAATATTTGATGCACTTTAGGGTTTTAAATCTTGAGTTAAGTCTTGGTGGTCCGCGGCAACAAAAGATGTTTAAAGGGGGTCCGTGGTATAGAAAAGGTTAAGAACCGCTGTATTACATCACATGCTCATGTAGTTGAAAAATAAAAATGGTGTAAAAACACATCTGAACACCGTATTACGGTGTCAAGAAACGGTCTTTTCTTCTGGGAAACACGTGTCTCTAACGCAAAGAAAAAAAAACCGGATCCACTTCTTCGGGGTATGAATTTGAATAACAGCACCCACTGTCAAATACACGACTGATCTAGAACAGCTGGAGTTGAACTCTGTAAGTTGTAAAAATTGTACAAGGAAACTATATTAAACAAGAGCCATATTTTGTGGTATAAAACAGTTATAAAACTATGCGAACGTTGAGTTATGATAATGTATTATTGCGCCTTCATCGCCGGTTACTTCCGTTGGAGATAGCTGTTGGAAATAGTACTCATTAGGTCTGTTCTTCGTAAACTTTGACGTGAGCGAACAGATTAGCAAGCATTTTATAAACGTGCAGTTGTACATCATATTTACATATGATGATGGAGAAAGTTTTTCTTGGTAACCTTGCAGGAGATGTCAATGAAGGGACACTGCGCAAGCTGCTTGAGCAACAAGGAATAATCTATAATAACATTTCTATGAAACGAAACTTTGCGTTCGTGACAGTGACAGACAAATTGTCAGTGGACGACGTAGTCAAGAAACTGAACGGTAGATTTGCACATTGCGTAATCTTATTGTGTTTTTAATACTGCAGTAGCATCTTGTCTGTGTGTAGGTTATTTTCGCACAGTAGACTATTCAGTACCAGTACAAACGGTTACAAGCCGAAAGAAAGGTCTGTGCAAGCAGCAAAATGCAGTAGGGGCCTAAGGCCTGCCAAATGTTGTCGATGCCTGTAACAGAGGCCACATAACTATCGTCATTTGAATGTGTATGCAGAATGCTATCTTTTGTATGAAATTCAGAATCGGCAAGAAATATGATTAGCCTACGTGTCTGCTGGTGGTTCTGTCACTGTGAAAATTGAAATTAGTTTCGTTTTTAGTTAGGCCTACAAAAGTGTAAGAATTTATATGAAGGTGAAATTGCACTTTTGAAGTAAGCAGATCATTCTTTTACAACAAAAATTCCACTCCACCGTTTCTCAAAATATCTTCTGCTTGACTTTTTTGTGTGACTTTTACATGCGATTACAGCAGCATGCACTCTGAGATCTGCAAAGATCAAACTAAGAGATATTAACATCACTACTGTGAAAGGTATCAGGGCTGGATAAATAATGCTGTGTACAGAGAAATTGTAACCTCCCCATGTAACTCTGCCCTAAATATCTCACACGCGTAACTGTCGATTCCACCATAAGGCTGCAGGAACTAGTACAGCCTAAATGAGAGTCAGCCTAGTAGGAGTCCTTGATATTTTATGACATCTGTGAAGGTTTCACTTAGTCAGCCAGCCCTTGTAAACCTCTGGCTGGAATGGAGGGTGGAAAAGATCTAAATACATCTTTGGTTTTATGCAGGTGGTCTCTTCTTCTACTTGACAGAAGCTAGAGCAGAGAATGCTCCCATTTGATGCATGGGTAACTCATGGAGTGAAATGCTCGCAAAGTGACAATCCTCTGCATAATTGTAGTGAGGATGTCAAACCTAGATCATGCTCTTGTGAGAAGTGAAATCTCTCAGTGCTGATTGTTATGGGCATGCATAATGCCATGCATGCTCTGAAGTGAGCACCAAGACTGGCTAAGTTTGTGTGGAGGGAGAGAAGGCTTGCTCTGTTCCCAGCTTTTACAAGGATGTGTATGGCTAGAACTCATTTTGGCAGATGCCATTAAAATATGTAAATTTCAAAAACTGACATGTACAGATATTTTGTATGCTTTCGTTACTTTATTTAGGAAAATAAGTATAACAGGACCCAAACAGGGAGCAAAGAATAGTAACACTGTACCCTACCAAGCTTTTCATACAATGCGACTAAGGTCAGTTTCCCATGGGGCCAGCTACCCCATCTTAAAGAAACCTAAATTTTGTTGAAAAACTTCAACAACAGGCTTGAGAGGGATAAAGATGACATGGAAAGACCTTGGACACATGGCACAGGACAGGAAGGTGTGGTATGAATTTTTTGAACACCTTTCCTCCACAGGGAGCTAAAAGGTAATGAATGAATTGGTTGCTTTTGTAAATTACTTAATTTATAACATCTTTATTGAACCTGTCCCATATTTGCTTTCCCCAGGTTACACACTTGAAGGGTCAGTAATGCAGGCTGAACCTTCAAATGGAAGGCGAAGGTAGGGTTGTTATATTAGTTATCTGACAGGGTCAACATTTTACCAAAGTCTGGGAGCCACCCGTAAAATCTAAGCTCCAGGATTATACTGGAACACTTAGATGTAACTGTTTAAAACTGCTTGAAATATATAAATTAGTGCACACTTTTTTTATTTTTTTAACTGCATGCATAATTTTTTTGTTCACCTGTTCATAATTTTATAAAGTAGCCGCAGAGAGGAAACATTAATTAAAAAAGGGGAATAAAATGTGTGTATAGTATGCATCATATCTCAGTTCACCAGCAGTATGGTTAAATCTTAGCAGTGGAAATTTCTGACACAATACTTCTGTCCCTGTGCACTCTGACTCACTAAATTTCTATTCCTTACCTTTTGGTTTTTTTTAAAATATCCAAGCCTCTTTATTATTGGTGGAAACATTAGCCATTGAATCTTTTCTCTGAGGTGGAATATCGGCTACATTTTTTTAATCATTACCAAAAATTAGAAGCTCCGTTTCATATATTTTGTATATTCCATTAACATACGTAAACTAGTAAAGATTAAAATATTTTTGTTGTGCTGTGATGTCTGAAGCAAAATAAAAAATAATACAAAGTGAAACTAGGCCACTTGCCCATTAATGGCTGAAATCTGGTTATAAAGACTGGCATAGCTATCTGTAATGAGATTCTGTAATGTTATTGGTTGCAGAATTCTTTAATGTGCCATTTCAAGCAATTGATTCACTCCCTTTAATTAAAATAGCTTCTTGTGCTAAATTTTTTTAAATCGACATAATGAACGAGTGAACAGACTTCAATTTCAAAGGGTTAAGATTATGAAATGTAACTAGCACTGAAGCCATTGTCTCCATAACATAATTTGAGCAATAAATTTTAAACAGTTCACATATATGTGAAAGAAGCAGTTTTGAGTGATAGTGCAGAAGGTTCTAAGTATCCCGTTAAAAAAATTAAATTATATGGACGAGCTAGCACCTGGAATTTGTCGACCTATGTTCTATTCATTATTCAGTAACTGTGTTAGAATGCTGCCCCATGAACTCAATATAGGCGGAACCAGAAATTATTTTTAGATCAGACATTCGCCTCACTTATTTGACAATCTTTCTTCCCCTTCTCTTCTGCACACCTCCTCTTCTCTCCTCCCCCACACCCAAATATTAATGGCGTTGCGTTTTCTGTTTTTCAGTAGAAAAACAAACAAGATTCAAATCAGGAATCTGCCACCACACGTCAAAAAAGAGGAGATTGAAGAGCTTGTAAATGTAACATCACAAAACCCAAAAAAATTTGAGCATGGTAAGGATTTATTTTATGGACATATGCTTACGTATACAGTAGAACTCTGATTATCTAAAATAATTCATGACAAGGGTTGTTTGGACAATCACAATTTTTGATAGTTGGATTGATAGGAACAAACTATTATTCATTTTAAATATCCATTAATTATTCTTTATCAGACTTTTCTCACATAAAATTAGTTTTGAAATTGTCTGTCCAGCTGACCTCTTTTGCAGAAATCATTTGTATATTGCTTCTACTTTGTCATTGTCAGTCTTTTTCATTGTTTTTTTTTTCTGCCAGGGTTACTACCATAATCACTTTCTAATACAAAAATGTGCTGAAGAACTGACTCGCTATACGTTTAATGTAAGAAATGGTGACTACCTTAAAATCATATCTTTCAGCAGTTTTCTTCCCAGATTCCACCTTTTTCAACATTTGACAGAGTGATCAGAGTGCTGGTCTCTCGCAGCAAAAGTGCCAGGTTCAATTTATGATATCGGCACGCTGCAGTCCACCCAGCTGTAAATGGGTACTTGGCTTTACACTTGAGTTAGGGAAGGAAAATTTAGCGAGGAAGGGAACTGGTCACCCCACCTCTCGATGCTGAACCTAGTCTCTAACACTTCACTCCCCAATGGCAATAAAGCAATAATTTTAAAGGGTGAAGTGTTCATCTGTCAGTTTAAATTTGTGAATTTTTCTTTGAACATGCACATATATACATTTGAACATAAACATGAAGAGCGATGGAAGGAGAATTGTAATTATGGATTATTATGTTTTTAGTATTAACAAACATGCAGTCAGTCGACATTAAAAAAATGCTGAATGTTATTTAGAAACACACTTACTTACTTACTTAGTCGTTCCCCTTCTACCGTGAGGTGTAGAGAAACACACCAAAACATTAATTGCAAAATGTGCACTTTCTGAGAGCCAGTTAAAGTTGTAGCCATTAAAACTTACTATTCAGTCTTGCAACATCAAAGTAATCCATTTTGAAATGACACAACATTAGATATAGCAAAATTTAGCACATTTAGTGAATTTATACAATGTATGCTGCGGCCACTGAAAAAATCCCAGAATATAAACATTACCATATTATGTGATGTTCCAGCACATAAACTAGAATATCAAATGAAACGTTTTACAGGTTATGCACAATTTATTTAGGCTACATGTTTATTTTATGATTCAACCTGTGACCAGCCATCTATTCTTGGTGTAAGCTTAGCTTTCTTACCTTTCGACTGGCCAGGCTGGGGCAACACCCTCTCATCACCTCAATCTGAAGCGTCTGACATTGCTGCAACACTTCCATCATTTAATGAAGAGCTTTCACTGTCAATCAAATCATCGTTTCTTTCAATGATACATTCAAATAAACATAATGCTTTAGACGCAGACATTCATCTGGAAGGCATAGAATTAGTAGGAATATGACTTGCCATATCTCTCTAGCCACAAAGAAGTTTTTCTCAAAATCTGATCAGACTTGACCAGCACATAAATATGATAACAAAGACATACATGTGTGCACGCCACTAAAACTTTGATCAAAATGGACGAATTCACTGACGGAAGTTCTGTAAAGGTTTAGAAAACGTAGATTAGATTACATGGTTAAGTTTCTACATTTGTTAGCGAGAATTCTTAAGCAACGCTCTGAGTGTTAAAATGGCACCGCAGTTAAAATTTTGCAGTGCACTGAGCATTACAACTGAGTTAAAGAGTTAATCAATAACTACATAACATATAGAGAGACACATAAAAAAGAATGGAGCCCGATCAATTACCACTACATGGATGGACAATATTACAGAAATCCTAGAACTGTGCAGACTTATATCAGGCATCCAACGCATGCGTCCCAAGGAATGAAAACTTAAATCCCTTTTACGCTTCACAAGAAGAGTTGGGCTGAAAAAGTAGAGTATGAATATCTATTTCAATTTATTATCATTACAAGAGTGAGAAGTAGAGAGATTATATGGTATCAGTTATAACAAAATTATTTGGTGCTGTGGGCAAAAGATAGTTTCAGGAAATTAATATAACTACTTCTACTTAGTCGGTCCCCTTCTACCGTGAGATGTAGAGGTTTGGAAGAGAGAGTGCCAAACTATCCTATCGGCTGTCTTCCCCCTGGTATGGTTCCATTCTAGTCCTCGATCCTTCAAAGATTGTCTAATGTTGTCCTCTGGGTCGTCCTCGGGGTCTGGATCCTTGGCTCTTTGTTTCCCATGCTTGTCGTGGTATCCGATCTTCTCCCATTCTGCAGACATGGCCAAACCATCTTAATTGGGACTGTTCTACTTGGGTCTGCAGGGGGTAGGATTTAAGGAGGTCCACTACTATGAAAACTGGATTTTACGTACAAAATATAGATTTTTTACTTTTGAGCTTATTTTATTAAATAATCATCGAGGAATCGATTGAGCAAGGTTTTATAACATAAAAAATGCATTTGATGTATCAAAAAGCATATTGTCGGCACCACCCCCATGCTATGATTTTCAAATTTGTGCCGAAAATGCACGATTTCTCACTAAAACTATCAAACAGAGGAGTCTCAAATTTGGCATGCATGTAGTACACATCTATATCTTTAAAAAAAACACATCTGCATTTTTGATATTTTGGTAATTTTCTTATAAATTTTTTAAAAATATTTTAAAAAATATTTTTTCACACATAGTTTTTTTTTTTTAAATCATTAAAAATATAATTTAAAACTTATAAAAATAATCATGAGTAGTACACATCTATATCTTTAAAGTAACACATCTGCATTTTTGATATTTTGGTAATTTTCTTTTATAAATTAAAAAAAAATATTTAAAAAAATATTTTTTGATACAAATATAGTTTTTTTTTTTTAAATCATTAAAAATAGAATTTTAAACTTATTAAAATAATCATGAGTAAAATTGTTTTAATTTTCAGTCACAACATGTGGGTGCAATTTGATAAAGTTTGGTCAATGGGAAACAAGATTTTTGTTCTTGAAAATTGGTGAAAAACCCAATATAGCGGTTGTTTTTTTTTTTGTGGTTACCAGGGTAGAAGGAAAGAAGAAAAATTAGGCAAGACAAAGGCGAGAGGAGAAGCTGCAGGAAGCTGAAGGAGGGGCAGCATATAGTGCTGGACAATTTTAAACACATTCAGCCCCCCAGAATGGAGTATATTGGACAAGACAAGTCACTCGATGACTAAAATGCATTTTTCTCAAAACTAACATTTTATTAACAAAAAATGTTTTTTTTTTACAAACTATCCAATAGATCAGTCTGAAATTTGGCATGCATATAGGACACATATATACCTTTAAATTGACAGGGGCTTTGTTTGATATTTTGGTAATTTGCTTTGATATATTTTTTTTAATATATTTTTTTCATTGTTTTTCATACAAATATAGTGTATTTTTTTAAAAAAGTCATTAAAAATAGAATTTTTATCTTATCAAAAAAAGCCCTAGACAAATTGTTTTAATTGTCAGTCACAACATGTGTATGCAATTTGATAAAGTTTGGTCAATGGTAAACATAAGATTTTTGCTCTTGAAAATTGGTGTAAAACCCAATATGGCGGTTGTTTTTTTTTTTTGGTTACCATGTAGAAGGAAAGAAGAAAAATTAGGCAAGATAAAGGCAAGAGGAGCAGCTGCAGGAAGCTGAAGGAGGTGCAGCATATAGTGCTGGACAATTTTAAACACATTCAGCCCCCCAGAATGGAGTATATTGGACAAGACAAGTCATTCGGTGACTAAAATGCATTTTTCTCAAAACTAACATTTTATTAACAAAAAATGTTATTTTTTACAAACTATCTAATAGATCAGTCTGAAATTTGGCATGCATGTAGGACACATATATACCTTTAAAATGACAGGGGCTATTTTTGATATTTTGGTAATTTGCTTTGATATATTTTTTAAATTTTTTTTTTCATTGTTTTTCATACAAATATAGTGTATTTTTTTTTAAAAATCATTAAAAATAGAATTTTTAACTTATCAAAAAAAGCCCCTGATAAATTGTTTTGATTGTCAGTCACAACATGTGTGTGCAATTTGGTAAAGTTTGGTCAATGGGAAACATAAGTTTTTAGCTCTCGAAAAGTGGTGAAAATCCAATATGGCGGATTTTCTTTTTTGGTTACCATGGTAACCACATGTTTTTTTAACAAAATAAACTGTAGAATTTGGTTCATGGACATACACTGTGTCTATTGAGCACATAAAAAGTTTGAAAATGTTATTAGAACAAAAGTTAGTTTTCACTGTAGGGAAACCCCTTAAGGCCTTGACGTATCGTCTGGTTGCGTACCATGTCTCTTCTTGTTACTTCAACCACCTTCCTCAGATACCTCATTTCTGAGGTTTGGATCTGGCTTTTATGGGTTGTAGTCATTGCCCATGACTCGCATCCATATGTCAAGACTGGGACATAGGTGGAGCGGTAAACAGTCATCTTCGTTTTCTTACCAACTTCTCTCTTGCTGAGGAATCCTCGATTTATGGCCTGAAAAAGTCTCCCAGCTGCTGCTTTTCGAGTGGCCAACTCTTCTTTGATGCCTCCCTTTCAGTCTGTAATAGCTCCGAGGTATTTAAAGTGGTCGACCTGCTCCAGGACCTGTTCTCCCAGCTTAATCTGATGTCTTCTTTCTTCTCGTGATATCACCATGGATTTTGTTTTAGAGCTGCTTATGACCATCCCTCTCTTCTCCAGCTCTTCCTTCCAGACTTGCAGGTTGGATTGGAGATGTGCCTCTGATTTAGCAATCAGGGCAACATCATCAGCAAATGCCAGCTCCGAAATATAGACCTGTCTCATCTTCCAGTACCCCACTGAATACTTTCTTGTTCTCTCCTTACATGCCTTGATGACATCGTCCATAAGGAGTATGAAGAGGTAAGGTGATAGGATATCACCTTGTCTTACACCAGTGGTGGTCCTGAACTCTTCTGACTCATGGTTTGCTGTCCTCACATAATTTCTGCAAGACTTGTAGAAGCTCTGTATAGCATGAATCAGAGGTGCTGGAATATTCTTCCTTGCCAAACAGTCCCAAAGTTTGCTCCAAGGGACCCTGTCAAACGCCTTTTCCAGATCTATGAAACAAAGATGGATCTCACTCTTATACTCAAGGGCCTTTTCACTCAGCTGTCTGAGTGTGAAGATTAGGTCTTGAGTACTTCGGTTTGCTCGGAATCCGCACTGGACCTCATCCAATTGTGGCTCAGCTAGGCGTCGGAGTCTCTGCTCTAGGATTCTAGAGTAGATTTTACCAGGGACACTGAGAAGGGATATGCCTCTATGGTTTCCACATTGTCGATTGTCACCCTTTTTGAAAATTGGTGTTATGATGGCAATCTCCCAATCCTTTGGTATGGTCTTGTTGCACCACGCTGCCTGTAGGACCCTTAAGAGTAATAGGTCGCCTGATGCTCCCATGTACTTAACCATTTCTGGTGTTATACCATCATGCCCTGCTGCTTTGCCCATCTTGATTTTCTCCAGTGCTGCCTTCAGTTCTTCCATCTTTATGTCATCTTCATCACCATTGGTTTCCTCTTCTGTGCTAGTGGTTATCATTTCTGATGCTTGACCTTGCTCACCATCAAGAAGTTCTGAGAAATATTCTTTCCATTACTTCCTTTGGGGTAGCAAGCAATTTGCCTTGCTTATCCTTTATAAATTTGAGATGGCATTGTTTTTCCTTCCTCATGTTCTTAAGGGTCTTATAGAACAATTTCTGGTTTTCTTGCACATCTTTTTCTAGCTTTTCTCCAAATTCTTCCCAGGACTTCTGTTTTGCTGCTTCTGTTCTGAGTATCACATATTCTCTATATTTCCTTATTTGTCCTGCTGTGTTTTTAGCTCCTAAGTATTGTTTCCATGCCATTTTCTTCTCTCTTATTTTCTCTTTGACTTCCTCTGTCCACCAAGGTGTCCTCTTTCTCTTGTTCCCAAGTCGAACTTCACCACATGCTTCTGCAGCAGCTGTCTTTATGATTTCCTTGAATTTAAGCCAGAGGGTTTCCAAGTCATCAGGTTGTTCTTCTGTGTTTCTCACTGCTGTAGCAATAAGCCCCTGATATCTGGTCTTAATTTCTGGCTCTCTCAGCTTGTAGGTCTTAATGCTCATTTCTCCCGTTCGTTTACTTGGTTTCTTGCGTGGTGTTGGGCAGTTCCTAGGCTGAGCAACTCTTTCAGTTGTTCTTTTGATTGTAAGCAGGTAGTGATCACTTCCAATCTCTGGCCCCCTCCAGACTCTAGCATCCCGGATATATTTGAATGAGCTCCTCCTAACAATGGCATAGTCGATCACTGACTTCTCATTTTTTTGTTGGTTCACATCTAGTGTATGCATGTATGCGCTTATGGGGGAAGTTTGTGTTTGTAATGATCAGATTCTGCTCACTGCAGAATCTAAGGAGTCACTTTCCATTGTCATTGAGAGTATCTTCTCCATATCTTCCGATAACTCCACCCCATCTAGCATGGTCATTTCCAACTCTGGCATTGAAATCTCCGAGCATGATAATTTCATCTAGGCAGTCATCCACTGTCCTTTGAAGCAGCTCGAAGAATTCCTCCCTGACCTCTGCTCTCTCATCCTCATTTGGCCCATATTCTATGACCAGGTTGACTATGGTTTCTCCTTCTTTTAGTTTTACACCATAATGCGCTCCAAGACAAAGTTCCATCCCTTGATACTATCTTTTTGGTTTTTGGCCACAATGCAACTCACACCCCCTTTAGGGACCTCAAGATGCAGCAATAGAGACCGCAGTCAGCGACTCATAGCTTGACTGCCTGCATCAGGACCAGCGAACCAGAGCTGGTCAAGACCGCACTCCACCTCCACATGGTGGTCCTGGAAACAGTCTGCAGCTGTGCAGGCTGGCTGAGCGAGTGTGGATCGAAATGGGAAGGCAAACCCGGTCCTAAAAAATGCCGTGCAGAAGTCGGATGTGTCGACCGAAAGGTGCAGATATCACAGCTACGTTGTAAACAGACACAACGCAACCACCGTCCTTTTCAGGGCGAACGAAGAAGAAGAAGAAGAAGAACACCCCCTTTAGCTCTTTCAGATGTGGGTACACCACTGTAGAGCAGCGTGTTGTCATCGAGATCCATAACTCCTTGTCCCTTTTTCTTTGTTTCCGTTATAGCCAGGATTTCTAGCTTTGCTTTCCTCATCTCTTCCACCAGCTCCTCTTCTTTCCCATTTATACTTCTTGTGTTCCAAGTTCCATAAGTCGTAGTCCGTTCCAGTTCGTCGCCTTTAGAATCAGTCCGGTTTTCTCTCTTGTAGTTCGAGTAATCATGATTTAAAGCAAACAGGTGATTGGCCTGTTGTGCCTTTGCATGGTGAAGGGGCTGCCTCCTTACGGCTTCCATGCAAGCCGCCATCCTCCCTTTTCAGCCGGGCTTGGGACTGGCCTAAGCGGAGTTAAAATTAATATAACAATTAGTGTTAATGAGCCTTGTGTAGTTCCCCGGGGTCTCTGGGGAGACAAAAAGAAATAATAGGGAAACTGCACCCGTTGCGATCTGGGGGGGGGGGGGGGGGGGGGTCTGGCCAGGGTGACAGCCTGGAAGGGGGTGTCATTGGACACTATTATGATAAAATGTTAAAAATGTACATGCAGGTGTCGTTCTTTATGGGGGAGGGTGCCAAATACTTTAGTGCCACCTCTGAACTGCACTCTTAGGCCTGTCATATAAGGTGACTTGATTTGAGGTACAAGAGGCTGACAACCTCATCATGTAAAAATATTAGTACAGAAACCACCACTGGAAAAGCATGTGGATGCTTGGTGTGCAGACTTCCTGTTATAGCACTAGCTGTGGTGGTGGCTCCATGTTCAATAATGTGCAAAAAGGTAAATTATGATCTCATTTTATAAGGAAGATTTCCAATATGTAGACATAAATGGCAAGCTTGTGGCAAAAGTATGATTAATTCTCATCCAGAAGAGATTCCAGGTTTAAGTAAAATGGCATTAAATTAATTTTGCGCCCAATATTTTGACAGTTTGTTAAAAAAATTGTTTATTTTACATGTAATTTAAGAGGGAAGGGATTTTTTTGTGTGAATCGTATATTTCTAAGGGCCACTTCTAAAGCTGCTAAATCACTGAAACTTGTAATTTAAAAAAAAAGGCCAGTTTTTTTTTTTTTTTTTTTAAAATTACAAAAAATCTTTTTGTTGGAATATTAAAAGTTGTAAAATACATGATGTCTTGTGGATGCTGTTAGAAGTAGAAATCTGTTAAATGGTGACGTCTGTGTCAGAACAGCTGTAACCTGAACAAATGAAGCATGGCTTTTCTAAAGGTAATTTAGAAAGTATTCTTCTTCTTCTTCTTCCGTCCTTAGCTACCGACCGTCAAAGCAGTCAGTGGCCATTACGCCTAGTGGCGTCTTAGGGCAACAGCAGATAGGTTTTCTTTGCCATTGTTTCCCATCACGCCTATTGGCGTCTTTAGGGCAACGGCAAATCAATCCATTTGCTGTTGTTTCCGTAATCAAAGTGACTGGCAAACGGGTGATCAGCCCGTTGGTTTAGAAAGTATAGCTACCACTTTATATACAGTGTATATCTGCATGTTTCCTCTCATCATTCTTTACCTGTTTCAGTTGCATCTGAAGGTGTTACCTACGTTACTTTTAACAGTCCAGGGGAAGCAGAGGAGTAAGTTTTTGCGCATTTTGTTTTTATTTCTCTTTTTTTTTTTAATAATCGTAAATTGCTATCATTTTTTTTTATTTGTTCGCTGTGTTGAAATGCAGTTTTTTACATTTAATTTCCATAAAGCTTCCGATTGGCTGAGTGGTTAAAGTGCTTTCTGCTCTGTGGCACAGTTACCCAGGTACTGGGATCGAAACCTGATTGTTTCGTGCTTCAATCTACTTAGCTGTAAATGGGTACCTGAATCTGCTCATGAGTTTGGTACAGCAAAGGCAGCAATGGAGGGACCTAGTCATGCCACCTTATGTCACTGGACCTATTATAGTCAAATTTATAAACACCATAATTCTCCATGCAGCAGAATATGCTGTGTGACTACCGTTACTTTTAAAGATACTTATTTTTTTACTTGGACGACGTCTGATGTAGAACCAACTGCACTTATTTTACTCCCTAAACTTTGCTTTCTCTCTCATTTCCCTCTTCCCCAACCCGTTTTTTTCTTTTTTAATATTGTCACAGCCTTAATTTTTTCGAAACATTTTTCTTGTATTTTAACATAGCCACAATCTGAACTTTTAACTTAAATGTTTCACAACACAGATGTTTACTGAGAATGACATGTATTACCTGTGCTATTACCTGGCTTATAATCAAGTAAAAGAGAAATTATCTGTGAAACCGGTCAGTGTTGCCTTTATCCGCAGCACACTGGTATCCTTCAGATATAAACTTGCTGCTTCATTAAATGTTTTTATCAAAATATCTTAAGTAATACACGTTTGAACTCCTGTTAGGTCACAAATTTCAACCACGAATACGTCTTGTTGACCAGCCTCCTTCATTTGATTATCAGCAATACCATTACTTCTTTCACTGGGTTCAATTTCAGTTAAACTGCCTTGAATCTAGGGGTCGAAGTGGCTATGCGGTATGCCGTCTGCCTCTAATTCTAAGGGTACCGGGTTCGGTTCCCAGTGCAGGGAATATATTTGATGGAAATTGTTTTCAAAACCAGTATACCCTAATGATGTCATACTTCTCCTGAGTACCGAGATCAAATGCATAGTGTTCTCGGATAAGGGCAAAAAAATAGGAGGTCCCCAGTGTGCAAGTTGCGCACGTTAAAAATCGCTTTGCAGTATGAAATCATAAAGAGTAGGCTGTACAGCCGCTGCCCTGGCAAAATTTACAAAATAAAGAAAACCTGCCCGCCACAAAAATATTTATAGAATGTGTTATTCCTGTATACACACATTGGAATCCTCGCCGTTGCTATGGAGGTTGTGCACTGTGCTCAGAACCTGCTTATGTGATGTAAGTGAGGAGATCGGAGCACTGATGGAGTTGTCTGTGTACAGTGTAGATGGTCCTTAAAACCAAACCAGTACATAGAATCAGTGTAAAAATATTGTGTTTCAATATGAATAGTCATTTGATTGGTGTGTTAATATGACTGAACCTTTGTTTTGACGTTCTTTCAGGTGCATAGAGCAACTAAATGATTATCGCTTTGATGATGGAACTCAAATCAAGGTTTAAACATTTTTATTTTGCATGTCTGCTGTTTGTAACATAGTTTTCATTGCAGTGCTGTGCCAATAGGCATATGCAGTTAATGCCTCCATAACTTCTGGCCCTCATGCTGTTTACTGTTTCTGTTGTTGACTCCTCCTTCCCTTCACTCACTTCCCCCCATATGCCATGATGTTAAACTGTCATGTATCTTGTCTCTTTGATGCCATATGACTGAATTCCAACTTTCCTTTTCTCATAGCCGTTAACATGCTCAGATAAAGTGGTCTGCTTCCTAATAATGTGTGTAATAAGCTTATTTTGTGTGCAGGCATCTTTCAGGCTATTCTCATTACCTGTTTTAGTTCCCATGGTATTCTTAACACTCCTTCAGCATAACCACGTGTGTGTGGATTTCATAGATCATGTTCATTTGCTGATTGTCCATGAGTCACTTCCCATGTGACAGGATTTACTGTGTGTAACACTAATGCATTTTTTCTTACTTGCAGTGTTTTGTTGCGTTTACTTCGTTTCATTTTATGCAATGCTGTTTCTGCTTGTAAGGTAAAAAGTAAAGGAACCCGTTACACGCCCATTGAGGCATATTGGGAATATGGTGTTAGGCCCATATTATCTTGACCGTCGGCACACTAGGGGTGATGTGGTCGGCATCACGCCGGCCGCCTTAACCTTCCCAGAGTTGCTCTGGTACCCATTTGGGGCTGGGTCGACCCAGGAGCCGTTTTGTGGCCTAAAAATTTTCCCGCCTCATCTGGGGATCGAACCATAGACCACTGCGCTACGAAGCCAGTGCACTAACCACTATGCTACCGCGGCTCCCTGTTTCTGCTTGTGCTATTGTATTTTTTTTTTTATTTCCGAGATTTATCTTTCTTCTTATGTTATTATTGTGCTCAGGTATTTAAATTTATGGATGTTTCAAAACTGTTATGTTAGATTCTGGAGAATTCTGTTTCTTCAAGATGCCTATTATATCTGCCTTCTTTTTTATTTAAGCTGTAACCTTTATTTGTACTTCTGACACTATCGTGTAGATCATTTTCTGCAGCTCTTTTTTTTCACATTTTTCACAGTTAAGACTGTATAATAAGTATGTCACAAGTTCTTTATATTATGTCAACAGGTTCATTATCTTGGCATTTTCTTTACTGCTCTTTTTCTTTTTTCCTATTTGGTTGCCAGTTCTTAGATATATTTTTTTTTTAGTACACGTTCTGTACTTTTTTCATTCATGATAATTTGTATAATTTTCTAATACTCTGGTATGTGCGACTTTGTTACATTTTAATGTGAAGTCTACCCTGGAGTAAGCCTATTTCAAGTGCTGTGCAAATTCAGAATGCTGATGAAGTAGCTAATGTTGATGGTCAGGACTGATTTTATAATATATTTTTGACGGTGTACTCATCCATAAAAAAGAGCGAGTTGCATGATACTGTGGTTTCCGGTGCGCCTTCTGGCCCAGTATCGACGACTTCAGCACCTCTTCAATGGGAGAGTGGGCTCATCCCTGTCCTAACTGGCTGGGAAAATGATTGTCTGCTTCAACACTGTGTACATGTGGATTAAATGAATAAACTGCTGAGCATGTTCTACAGGATTGTCCTCTGTACGACCAGTTAAGAAAGATATACTGGCCCAGTGACTCAACACTAAACTCAAAGCTGTATGGAGCTAAAGAGGAACTTCAGACAACTGTCGAGTTCATCATGAGAACTCATCTGACGGTGTAAACATCAAAGATGCGATTGCAAGAAGAAGAAGATAATATTTTTTTGTTCCAGAGGTGAGATACTCCTTTAGGTAGGGAAGGATAAAAGGGTGGCATAATATTGTGGGTAAAATAGATGTGGAAATGATTGCTACAGGAAGAATGGCTTGAAAAGTAGAAAAAGCACAAATAACATTGGCTAGTATCACAGAATACAACAGATATGAATGAGGTATACAGAACTGATCGGTAGCTGATGTACTACAACTTCAAAGGAAAACTCTGAAGGGGAACAAGGAAGTTTGATTTTACCTAAATAACAAAGTTTTGTTCAATTCATACAGGACATACCGTGCATTCAATTAAAAATGTTAGTAAAATAATCATATAAACAGTATTTTATAGAACTAGGGAGTCAGTAGTTCTCTGAAGTGCAAGAGAATCCAAGAATGGTTGAAGAAATGGATGATCTGCCAAGTACGGTAAGAAGACAGCTAACACAGACACACGCCCACCCACCCCGAGATAGTGTCACAAGGCACTAAGAAGAACTCATTATGAAGGTACAGAAACTATGCAGAATATGGGGAAAAGCGGCAAAGGCTAGAAAAGTGTGCATTACGAGGTCACACATACTCCAATAGGATCATTTTTTGAAGTGCCAAAATGTAATAAATAGCTTGGGAGTGTGTGTCCAACAAATTCTTTAGAATGGAGTCACAGTTGAGTTGTGATAAATATGTTCATGTTTTGGGAAATGGGGTTGGATTAAACAAAAATTTCCCAAATGAATGTAATCATGAAATTATCTTTTCTTGGGATACCAGTATTGCAGAGTACTGGCAAAAGCCTTAAGTGTATAAACTTTAATGTGTATATAGCCATCTATACATTGTGAAGAGAAACTGGAAATAATAAGAAATGAATAAAGTTACGACATTTATTTCAGAAAATGAGTGTCTTATAATATTGATACACTGTTTTGACATATTATACTGACAACAAAAATTTTCTAATAAGTTGTTATTTCAGTGTTTGGAATTTCAGGTGGACTTCTACAGAAATCAAAGAAAGTCCAACAAGAGTAACTCAAACAGTAACTCTGGGCTTGCACATCAAGATCTTCCTCTGAGGTAATTTCTGAAGCAGATGTAGAATATAGAATTCTCCAAATGTACCAAATTTCTTCAAGTACCATGCCTGTTGGTGTGCAAACAACTTCCTATCTTTGGTACTATTTATCAATTCTGTTGTTGACTTCTTTCCATCCCATGATGTCAAACTGTCCAGTATCTTCTCTATTTGTCATCATCTGTCTCTCTTTTCCTTTATCTTTCCTGCTGTCATGATATATTCTAGCTTTCTTCTTCTCATAATATGCCCAAAGAAAATGAATTGCTTCCTTTGTGCGTTGTCTCTTTCAAGACATCCTCATTACTCTTTTAAGTGATCCTTAGTATTTAAGATTCTGCTGTAAAACCTCTCTGGCTTTTGGTGTTTTTCCTACTTGTTTACTAATTGTGCAAAGAATGAGAAGTCAGTGATCGACTATGCCATTGTTCGGAGACGCTCATTCAAATATGTCCGAGATGCTAGAGTCTGGAGGGGGCCAGAGATTGGAAGTGATCACTACCTGCTAACAATCAAAAGAACAACTGAAAGAGTTGCTCAGCCTAGGAACTGCCCAACATCACGCAAGAAACCAAGTAAACGAGCAGGAGAAATGAGCATTAGGACCTACAAGCTGAGAGAGCCAGAAATTAAGACCAGATATCAGGGGCTTATTGCTGCAGCTGTGAGCAACACAGAAGAACGACCTGATGACTTGGAAACCCTCTGGATTAAATTCAAGGATATCATGCAGAAGCATGCGGTGAAGTCCGACTTGGGAACAAGAGAAAGAGGACACCTTGGTGGACAGAGGAAGTCAAAGAGAAAATAAGAGAAGACATGGAAACAATACTTAGGAGCTAAAAACACAACAGGACAAATGGAAAAATATAGAGAATATGTGACACTCAGAACAGAAGCAAAGAACAAAGTGCTAGCAGCAAAACAGAAGTCCTGGGAAGAATTTGGAGAAAAGCTAGAAAAAGATGCACAAGAAAACCAGAAATTGTTCTATAAGACCCTAAAGAACATGAGGAAGGAAAAACAATGCCCTCTCAAATTTATAAAGGACAAGCAAGGCAAATTGCTTACTGCCCCGAAGGAAGTAATGGAAAGATGGAAAGAATATTTCTCAGAACTCCTGGATGGTGAGCATGGTGAAGCATCAGAAATGATAAACACTAGCACAGAAGAGAAAACCAATGATGGTGAAGATGACATAAAGATGGAAGAACTGAAGGCAGCACTGGAGAAAATCAAGATGGGCAGGGCATGATGGTATAACACCAGAAATGGTTAAGTTCATGGGAGCATCAGGTGACCTATTACTCTTAAGGGTTTTACAGGCAGAGTGGTACAACAAGACCATACCAAAGGATTGGGAGATTGCCATCATAACACCAATTTTCAAAAAGGGTGGCAATCGACAGTGTGGAAACCCTTCTCAGTGTCCCTGGTAAAATCTACTCTAGAATCCTAGAGCAGAGACTCCGACGCCTAGCTGAGCCAAAATTGGATGAGGTCCAGTGCGGATTCCGAGCAAACCGAAGTACTCAAGACCTAATCTTCACACTCAGACAGCTGAGTGAAAAGGCCCTTGAGTATAAGAGTGAGATGCATCTTTGTTTCATAGATCTGGAAAAGGCGTTTGACAGGGTCCCCTGGAGCAAACTTTGGGACTGTTTGGTAAGGAAGAATATTCCAGCACCTCTGATTCATGCTATACAGAGCTTCTACAAGTCTATTCATGCTATACAGAGCTTCTACAAGTCTTGCAGAAATTATGTGAGGACAGCAAAGTCAGAAGAGTTCAGGACCACCACTGGTGTAAGACAAGGTGATATCCTATCACCTTACCTCTTCATACTTCTTATGGACGATGTCATCAAGGCATGTAAGGAGAGAACAAGAAAGTATTCAGTGGGGTACTGGAAGATGAGACAGGTCTATATTTCGGAGCTGGCATTTGCTGATGATGTTGCCCTGATTGCTAAATCAAAGGCACATCTCCAATCCAACCTGCAAGTCTGGAAGGAAGAGCTGGAGAAGAGAGGGATGGTCATAAGCAGCTCTAAAACAAAATCCATGGTGATATCACGAGAAGAAAGAAGACATCAGATTAAGCTGGGAGAACAGGTCCTGGAGCAGGTTGACCACTTTAAATACCTCGGAGCTATTATAGACTGAAAGGGAGGCATCAAAGAAGAGTTGGCCACTCGAAAAGCAGCAGCTGGGAGACTTTTTCAGGCCATAAATCGAGGATTCCTCAGCAAGAGAGAAGTTGGTAAGAAAACGAAGATGGCTGTTTACCGCTCCACCTATGTCCCAGTCTTGACATATGGATGCGAGTCATGGGCAATGACTACAACCCATAAAAGCCAGATCCAAACCTCAGAAATGAGGTATCTGAGGAAGGTGGTTGAAGTAACAAGAAGAGACATGGTACGCAACCAGACGATACGTCAAGGCCTTAAATCCTACCCCCTGCAGACCCAAGTAGAACAGTCCCAATTAAGATGGTTTGGCCATGTCTGCAGAATGGGAGAAGATCAGATACCACGACAAGCATGGGAAACAAAGAGCCAAGGATCCAGACCCCGAGGACGACCCAGAGGACAACATTAGACAATCTTTGAAGGACCGAGGACTAGAATGGAACCAGGCCAGGAGGAAGACAGCCGATAGGATAGTCTGGCGCTCTCTCTTCCAAACCTCTACACCTCACGGTAGAAGGGGAACAACTAAGTAAGTAAGTTTACTAATTGTGTACTAGGTTTATACTTCAAAATTAGTATGCATGAAAATAATGTGCAACTCTGCTTTTTTCTGCCTCAGCTGTATGTGTCAAGAAGAGCAGGATTCAATTTCTTTGTTGTAGACATAAAATAGTAGAGCTAACAGCTTTGTCATTGGTTTCATAGGTTCTGATTTTCTTCAGATGAAACATACAAGATCTTGGTGATGGATGTAACAGTAACATCAATTATTTTTATTTGTGTCTTATTGTGCACAATATTTTTTTTTTTTTTTTTTTTAATTTTTTTTGTTACTGTCATGGTTTGATTTGTTATTCAATGCATTTTCTTTCTTGCAGGATTGTTGTTGCTAGTGACTACATTGGTGCTGTTATTGGGAAACAAGGGCAGACCATCAGGAAAATTACATCAGATAGTCGCGCCAGGTAAGTTTTATTATTGCAGTATTTTGTGTCAGGCAAATGACTACTAGATTAAAGAGTTGTCACAGAAGTGGAGTATGAACACATTAACTGCAGCACAGATGTTAATGCTTTGGCCACCGTAAATAACCTTTTTGGGGGGTCAGAGTGGCTGAGAGGTCTGGTGTCCGCCTCTAATTTTAAAAGTACTGGGTTCGCTCCCAGCACGGAATATAATTGATGAAATTTTTTTTTAGAACCAGTGGTTTTTAATGTCATACTCCACCCGATCTCCTTGGTAGTGAGATCAGATGCCTAGACTTCTCTGATAAGGGCAAAAAATAGAAGGTCCAGTGTGCAAGCTGTGCTCGTTAAAAATCCTTCGGCAGTTGGACATTGTACAGAGTAGCGCCATACGGCCACTGCGCTGGCAAAAATTTAAAAATTAGGAAACCTACCCACCACAAACATATTTATAGAATGTGTGATTCCTGTATATACACGTTGTGATCCTCACTGGTGCTGCGCAGCTCATGCACTACTGAGATCTTCCTTGTGTGATCTAAGGGAGGAGATCAGAGCACTTGTGGAATTGTCAGTGTGTAATGAAGACGGTCCTTAACACCAAACCAAACAACCTTTGGCAATTACTATCTACTTATCAAGTGTTCTTCACAACCTTTGTATTTATATCTCCCATGACAACATATTGTGATGTCTCACCTTGGTGCTTGAAGCTCCATGTGTTTATCATTTGATAATAAAAGTAGTCCCATAGCATATACTGCCTTAGGGGAGTGAAGTGTTAGTGACTTCATTATACTAGGTCCAGCATTGAGAGGTGGGGTGACCAGTTCCCTTCCTCGCTGCCTTTTCCTTCCCTAACTCAAGTGCAAAGTCAGGTACCCATTTACAGCTGGGTCCAATTTACTGGTTAGAGCACTTGTCTCTTTCTGCAGAGGTGCCAGGTTTGATTCACTGTGTCGACCCGCTACAGTCTACACAGCTGTACATGTTTTATAGTACCTTGTGCAATTTTTGTTGGTATATAACAATGATTGATGTTGGTCCTTTTTTCTTGGAACCCTGCTGTTATGATTCTTGGTGATAATGATTCCCCATTCCATCAGTGCCTTCTTTGCTTCTGCTAACCTCATAAAGATGACTTCCTCTGTGTGCTTGTGCGGTCTTTGTGTTATGAATAGATAAGACGGATTGTCGAAGATCATCTTTAAGGCCAGCCAGTGGAAAAAGAAAAGTTTGAAGACCAACAATTGTCTGGGTTGGTGAATTTCACAGATGACCAGGGAAGACCTTTACAAAGATGCAGATACTGACATGAAACAAAGAATATGAACAATCAATTTTACTTATACTGTTGTCTCAGATTCATTCACATTTTCGTGGGTGTCGCTTATAAATTTAACCACTTAATTTAATGTGCTATGTAGGTGAAAAGAATTATATTGACTCTATTGTTGTTAATAATGTCTTTGTTTACAGAGTGGACATTCATAGGAGAGAAAGCCATGTACCAGATACGGTAAGTCTTGTTATGTTTGTCCTTATTTTTTTTTCCCTTCAAGCCATCATAATCAAAAGAAATCAAGTCAGACACACACAAAATAAGAATTTTCTGTTTAAATGTCAAGGCAGTTCTATTACATGGCTTTTAAACATGGAGAAGAAAAAAAAAGCAACCAAGAAGTTACAGACCTTCATAAATGGATGTTTGCATACACTAGGATTAATTTTGGTGTAACCAAATCATACCAGCACCACTAGAAGAGGTGAGAAGATACTGCTGGCATTTGGAATATACAGACATTGAGGAAACCTGTTGGTAGTGATACATGGCAGCCTTTGTTTTGGAATCCCTAGTGTAATAGAAGTGGAGGGAGACTGGAAAACACTTTGAGAAGGGGAGCTGGAGATGTGAAAAGGATGAGTCATCATAGAAAGACCTTGAATGAGTGGAACAGGTAGACTTAGCAAGAATCTGTTAATGGCCTATGCACCTCAGGTAGCAGAAGGGTAATGAATCAACCAAATATATTTAGATCATTTATTTACATTCCCAAAGATGGCAGCCAACATGCTAAAACTAGACTCAAATAAATTCATTGTTTAACACTCCTTTTTTTTTTTTTAAGTGAAAATTTCACATTAACTTTGATTCCATAATTATTTTCCATCCTGTGCCATAATTATTTTTTAAAGAATTCTAAACAGTGAAGTGTACTGACTTTTAGTGTAAATTTTATGTTAATCTTTTTCTGTGAACATGTACTTATTATATACCAAACTGTAGGGAAATGGATAGAGAATTATAATATATAATGTCTTTGGTAGTATTAACACAAGTGTGTTCGTTATACTTAAAACATTTTGCATGTAAAATTGAAAAACACTAAAAAGTTAACTGTAGAATACGATCTTACCAAAGACAAATTACTGTTGTAGACAATAAAACTTTCTTTTTAGTCTTCAAATGTCAAGTTAATCCATATACAAAGTAAAAAAAAACATGCTTATGGCCACAATTAGTACATTTAGTGTTATTCACACCAGTTTTTCCATGGTCCTTTGTAAGAAAAAAATAAATTATGCAATCGTGCATTACATAATTTTAAAACAAATAAAGAAGGTCATATAAAAACTTTTTTACTCTTGTTTAATGTTTTAATAGTATCCCTAGCTTCATCTTCTACCAAGAACTAGTGATTAGATGTTACGGTAGGTCTAGTTTTGTTGCTTTTTGATTGGCCAGAATATGACTATGCCCACTCATCAACTAAATCTAGTGTGTCTCGCTTTTCTGCACAGATTCCGTATTTTGACAACAAACTGTGACTACCAATCATCATCAATGTCAGCAATGTTTCAAAGTAGTTTGACACAATTATTTGCTTAGGAGACTTAGAAAATGTAAATATAAAGCGTGACATATTTCTCTAGCAATAACAATGAAAAACGCAAACACGCATCTTCACAAAAATTGTGATAATATCAAAACACGCACATGTGCTGATTAACTACAGTCAAATTAGTTGTTTAAATAGTAGCGGAAGTCATTCTATGAGTTTTAATATATGAACTGCATTAAACGGACGATTTTTAGGGTTTATGCGTGATAAACTAAAAACCACGCTCTGAGCATTGCTCTGGCACGGCGCGTTGAATTTTGCAACGCTCAGAGCGTTGGTCTGGAGTCAAAGAGTTAAGTGATAGAATTGTGAATACTAGCACTTAACTTTTTTAAACTAAATTACTTGAGTTTACTGCCATCACCGGTGTCAATACCTTGTCAAGGTATGGCGGCTTGTGTACCCTGATTACCCCCAGAGCTATGCCAGTGGGAGTTTTACTCCTGGAAGGTTCTACCAAGCTGGACAGGTTTGCACGGGCAGGGGTCAGACGAAAGCAGACACCCTGGTCCTCCAGGTTGGGGGTTTTAGCATAGGGCTGACACCCCTGTCTATGTAAACAAAAATTGAAGTTACGGAAACAACAACGAATAAACAAACTTTGCTGCGGGACGGACATCCGGAGCCTAAGGCTCGTATGACTGTCAGTGGTGAAAGCCGAAAGGAAGCCACTGACATGAGAACGGACGTCCTGACCGCAAAACACGGTACAAGAATAGGATTTTGGAATGTCAGGACAATGAATGAGACGGGTAAACTAAAACAGGTCACGGCAGAAATGAGAAACAATAGGTTACACATTCTAGGGATAAGCGAGAGCAGATGGACAGGGGCAGGAAAAGTTAAAACAGCATAAGGAGAAACAGTACTTTACTCTGGAAGAGAGGATGGACAGCACAATGAAGGTGTAGCCATTATTCTACAGAAAGGAATAGAAAGGACATTACTAGAATGGAAACCCATCAACATCAGACTGATAAGATTAAGATTGAGAGGTAGATTCACCAATACTACAATAATACAATGCTACACACCAACGAATGACAGCGATGAAGAGGTCAAGGATGAATTCTATCAACAACTGCAGAAAGAAATGGAAGACACACCTAGATATGATCTTATTATAGTAATGGGAGACCTCAATGCGAAAGTTAGTACACACAATACATATAATGAAAGAGTAATGGGGAAATGCGGCAGCGGAACAGCAAACGAAAATGGGGATAAATTAATAAGTTTCTGTAGTATTAACAACCTGGTCATTGGAGGAACACTTTTCCCACATAAAGAAATTCACAAATTAACATGGGAATCACCAAATGGTCGGGACAGAAACCAGATAGACCACATCATGATTAACGGTAGATGGAGACATGCATTACAAGATGTGAAGGTAAGAAGAGGTGCAGATGTGGGAAGTGATCACCATTTAGTAGTAGCAAAACTGAAAGTGAAACTAAGAAGGGCTGGACCAACTGTAACTACACAGAAAAGGTTTGACATCAGTAAATTGAAGGACCCCCTTACCAGAAAAGCTTTTGCAGCTGACATAAAGAAACGATATCAATTTGCCAAAAGTCAGGAAAAGACATTGACTGATGATATGGACCAGAATTTCAACACCATTTCAACAATATATAAGGAAAGCAGCAAATCATGCTTGGGATTCCAGGAAAGGAAGAAGCAAGACTGGATAACACCAGAAACATTAAACACCATAAAACTGAGAAAGGAAATGAAAAGAAAGAAAACAGAAGCGAAGTCCCCCAGGTTAAAGCAACTATATAGCGAACAGTACAGTCAGCTGGACAAGGAAGTTAAACGCCAAACACGAGCCAACAAAAGGAATTTCCTAGACGATCTTGCAAGACAGGCAGAAGAGGCAGCACTGAGAAATGAACAAAGCACAGTATACAAAATAACTAAATTCATCAGCGGAAAACGAGGTGCAAACAATATTACATTAGTAAGAGATAAGCAAGGAAATCTCATCACGACAGCAGAGGGACAGGAAACAAGATGGGCAGAGCACTTCAGAGAAACTCTGAACAAGGAACCACCAGAGACACAATTGAATGTTCCTGAGGCTGAAAACGATCTAGATGTAAATACAGACATTCCACGAAAAGAAGAAATCATCACAGCAATCAAAGGGTTAAAGAACGGAAAAGCTCCTGGCCATGATAACTTAAATGCAGAGCTATTTAAGACAGACCCTGAGCTAGCAGCAGAACTATTAGAACCACTATTTGCACAAGTCTGGAAAACGGGGACAACACCATCAGAGTGGAACAAAGGAATAATTGTCAAATTGCCCAAGAAGGGAGATCTTGCAGACTGCAATAATTGGAGAGGAATCACTCTTCTCTCAGTTCCCAGCAAAATACTAGGCAGGATAATTATACAGAGAATTTCAAAAGCAGTAGACCACAAACTGAGGAAAGAACAAGCAGGATTTAGAAAGAACAGAAGATGTGTAGATCATATATTCACTCTCAGGAACATTATAGAGCAGTGCTCAGAATGGCAAAGACAGCTGTACATTAATTTCGTTGATTTTGAAAAGGCTTTTGACAGCATACATAGGGACAGTTTATGGAAAATACTGAGGGCTTATGGAATTCCAAGCTGCATAGTGTCAATCATAAAAAGCCTCTATGCCAACTTTACGTGTAGTGTTGGGCAGAGCAACCTAACCTTTGAGGTGAAGACAGGAGTACGACAGGGATGCCCCTTATCAACCACTCTATTTTTAACAGTCATAGACTGGGTGATGCGCCAGACAACAGAGGGCAGTCCAAGAGGAATAAGATGGACTACATTTTCTACATTGGAAGATCTGGAATATGCAGATGACATTGCACTACTAGCACATTCACATCAACACATCCAGGAAAAAACGGATAGACTTAATAAGTTTAGCCAGCAGGTGGGCTTGAACATCAATTTAAAGAAGTCAGAGGTCATGACGCTCAATGTGAGCAACCCTGAGCCCATATCAGTAAGGAATCAGCAACTGGTACAGACAGACACCTTCACATACCTAGGATGCATAGTAACACCAGACGGCGGGGCAGGCAAAGACATCAACATCAGAATGAATAAGGCAAGAACAGCCTTTTTTAGCCTAAACAACATCTGGAAGTCCTCTCAATACAGCACAAGCACAAAATTAAGATTATATCAGAGCTGTGTGCTTTCTGTGCTTCTCTATGGTGCGGAATGCTGGAGAGTTACAGAGAAGGAAATGTCGAAATTGTCCTCTTTTCACACAACATGCCTAAGAAAAATTCACCGAATCTTTTGGCCGAATACCATCACCAACCAAGATCTGCTTACTCGGAGCAAGCAAGAGGACATGCACACCATCATAGCTGGCAGACGCTGGAGCTGGGTTGGCCATGTCCTCAGAAGAGACCCCGATGCCATCACAAGAACAGCTATGCTTTGGACCCCTGAAGGAAAATGAAAGAGAGGCTGACCAAAAACAACCTGGCGGAGGACTGTGGAAGCTGAGATGCAAAGAATGAACCAGAGTTGGGGCACTATACGAAGGATGGCCGCCGACTGAGCAAAGTGGAATCAATTTGTTGTTGCCCTACAAGACGCCACTAGACGTGATGGCCACTGACTGCTTTGACGGTCTGCGGCTAAGGATCAAAGAAGAAGACTTGAGTTTAAAACAGTTAATGTTTTCTGCTGCTCTGAATGGCATTTTAAGACATTGAACCGTATCATTTAAGCAGTAAAGAGTGAATTGGCCTTTTCGTTTTAACTTTTTCTGCAGGTCAGGCCATTACGATTTTAGGTTCAAATTTTGGAAATAAAAATATTTATCTTTGACAACAGTAATTTCTTTATAGTGATTATGAAGCAATTTTTTTCTAGCTTGTGACGATCAAAGGCTCGCCAGAAAGTTGTACCAAAGCTTGCAAGGAAATTATGACAGTAGTGCGTCAAGAAGCAGACTCGTTGAACAGAGGGTAAATGTCATAAAGGGAAATAAATGTTGTACAAAGCATTTTTGTTGTTGTTGTTAGTAAGGCTCAGTTGTTAAACTGATTGGAGGGCCGTTCTTAAAGATATGTATGTTTTTTTTATACTTATGCAGATGTGATTACATAGTAACCTGTTATTAATGCTGTGTTTATTTAACTTTTACGTCATTTTAGCTCTAAAGTAACTAACGTTTCTGTTTTGAATAATAGAAGAAATTTGTTTTTCATTCATTTATTGTCGATGATTTTTATTTTTCTCATCTCCAGAGATGTGCCCTTTAGAATTTTGTGCCCAAACAGCATCTGTGGTCGGATAATTGGCAAGCAGGGAAATGTGATCAAGGTTTTCATGGAGAAAACTAGCACCAATATAGTAGTATCTAGGTGTGTAAATGTGCTGACATGTGTTAGGAAAGTGGTTAGATGTTATATCATCATTTTTGCTCCCTGTGAAGCTGCAGCTGGTCCCTTTGCAGGAAGCAGAGCATTAACGAGGTCTTGCAGATGTGGTTTATGTAGCAATTTGTTCTATATGATGAGGTTGCCCGCCCCGTTCACATCTTCATTGGTCACTTTGTACTTCATGTCTGAAGGAGTAGTAGTCCTGCTCTTTCTTTGTCTCTTAAGAGACCCCCCGAGGAATGACACAGGACATAATGGTCCCCCAGGAACTACGCAGGACATAATGGTCCCCCAGGAACTACGCATGACATAATGGTTCCCCAGGAATGACAGGACATAATGGTTCCCCAGGAACTACACAGGACATAATGGTTCCCCAGGAATGACACATAATGGTCCCCCAGGAACTACACAGGACATAATGGTCCCCCAGGAACGACACAGGACATAATGGTCCCCCAGGAGCTACACAGGACATAATGGTCCCCCAGGAGCTACACAGGACATAATGGTCCCCCAGGAACAACGCAGGACATAATGGTCCCCCAGGAACGGCACAGGACATAATGGTCCCCCAGGAATGGTGCAGGACATAATGGTTAAATGACTAATACATTTATTGTTAATTCTTTTACTAAAACAAACATGGAAAAAATTATTTATCTTTATAAAATTGATTTGAAGTATATTGCATCCTTCCATTGCAATAGCTAATAATTATGTCTCTTGCCCCTTTCTTTTCCAATTTTAAAGTTTTGATCCTTTTTCTGGTGGGCTTATTGATTCGACCAATGGTTACATAGATAGAGTCATCACTATAACTGGTTCAACTGAGAATTGCTCGGAAGCTGAGGAAAAGATCAGCGAGAAGATGCAACAATGCTTTGAACAAGATGCTGGTTCATTACAGGTGAGTTTATTTTATTGTGGTTTGATCTTTTGTTTCATGTATTCATTCATTACCCTCTAGCTCCCTGCAAAGCATAGATCTTTACCAAGGCCATGCCAAGCCTTCTTGTCCTTTGCCATCCATTGAAGGTTGTCTTTATCCTGTTTATATCTGTCCCCATTTCAAGCTTAGAAACTGTAAAGCTATGATAGATCAGCGCATGCCTCATTGTGCAAGGACATATGATTTACAAATTGAACTGGCAGAGTTTGTATCTGAGCATTTCCCCCATTCACTCCACTAGTTCAGCAAGATGTCCAAAACATTACTTAATGCTGAATAAATGGTTCACACTGGACAATGTTTGGAAAAAAAAAAGTTTGGAAGGGGAAAAAGAATGCTTAATATTTTCGTATTCACTGTTACTGTCTTACAGGTATTTCATTATACCTATTGTGATAGTCCTGTCTGTGCTCAGACCAGTGTATGCAACTTGTGACTAACTGGAAATTAAGGATGCCTAATGTGATGCTTGCCCCATGCAGTACCCGGGGGTCTCTGAAGAGACGGAGATTGGATTACTGCACCCTCAGGCATGTCATACACACGACTATACGGTTGCGCATGAGACTGGCAATCTTGTGTATAATAACTTGTTACAGAAACCACTGGTGCAAGGGGACCAGCTGCATTGGTGGTTCTATGCTCCGTCATGAGCACAAAGGAAAGTCATGAATGTGATACTTATATACAGCTGTTTCCTAACGGGGAATTCAACACATTGGGAAAATACACCGAATGCTGTTGTGACAAAAAAACTCCAAATTTATTGGAAATGTCTGATCTACTAAAAGTGTTAGTATACAGGTCTGTATTCCAGAATCAGAAATATTCTGAAAATTGAAAGTTTTTTTTTTTTTTTGGGCTAATTTAAGCGACACGCAATATTCAGTTTATCACATTTCCAGCCGTGACGCGCAAGGTGCAATATAGGCTGACGTAAGCTTTACCGCGTGATACAAATTTTTAAAGCGTGGTTAGTTCTGTCTCCAGTGCTATAAGTGGGAAGATAACATCAAAAGATGGACAGGAAAGAGTCTATCAGAGTGCACCACCAAGACAAGAGACAGAAGACGTTGGAGATCCATTACAGCCAACCTTCGTTGTGGAGATGGCAACTGATGATGATGAGTTCTGTCTCGTCACTGCTTCCAGCCACGTGTTGATTGATATTTTTACATGTAATGCAATGATTGTCGCCGAATATTCACTTGGCGTTATTTACCTTTAGCAGTGTTTCATGCTTTAGCAGTGTTTCGCGCATTAGCTGAATGTTCCATGCCGGAGCATTTTAACTTTATTGGATACTCCGAGCACATAATTCCGAGCCGACTGCATCAGAATAGGCGTCTATCGCCGGTCGAGGTCATTTGTGCATGAAACGGTCATGGTACCCCGGGCGAACAGACGTGACAACAACAACATTACAATTCACGGCATATTACTTGACCCGATGTGCGAAACATTGCTAAAGGGAAATCACTCTAAAATACCCATATTCTGTGCGGAGCATTCGGTGACAATCATTGCAATGTTGTACTACAGCTGTACATAATTTAAGTTGGGGCGATTTTTTTGGGCGAAAACCGAAATAATCGGAAAACGTCTGTCCCCGAGCATTTTGGATTCTGGGATACGGACCTGTAATAGCACGCTGATTTGAATTTTAAATTTATCGATAACATTTCAGTTAATTAACGCTGCCATAGCTTTCACTTCAGTAAAGGCTTACTAAAATCAAAGCACCTCCAGGAAAAGGACCCTATTGTTTTCATATTTGTGGACACGTGTGCCATAATGTTTCTGTTCTGTACTTAAGCGAAGAGCAGAGTAGGGTGAATAATTATATGTGTAAAGAAAATTTGGACACTGATCTGGAAACTGCTACCCCAAAGATTGAAAAGATTGTGCTTATGTGTTGAAACATGTGACTTGTGTTTACATTTTATTGCAGTTTGGTGCTCAGCAGCAAATGATGTTTTCTGGAATGTCGGGTCTTCCACTGATGTCTGGATTAGGACCTTACCAGAGCATGAGACCCCCAGTGTCATACATGGTACTTATGTTGTTTGTTTTGTCTCTCTTCCCACTCTTAACTCTCTTCAGACCTGATATTTTGTATCATTTTCTCATACTCTGACAAATCTGACTTCTAATGTTCCTTGATACATTATAATTTGAAGTCCACCCAAGAGTGTTATACATCAAATTATTTGTAATTGAACAGACTACCATATTTAGATGTAAAATTAATATTTTAAAAATTTATATTGATGTGAGTTTTAAAAAATTGAAGGAAAGTCAACAGGAAAAATACACAAAAATTATAAACATGATATTTCACAAAGAAGAAAAAAATAAAGTATTACCAGAACAATTAACGTCATATTTTATTGTAGTCTGACCATTTCTGCATTATGTTACATTTCCAAAACAATTCAACATTAACTAATAAAATTATTCAAATTTTTGAAATGTTACATAACTAGGCTTTTAAAAAAAAATATTCCCAAAAAAAAATCTTCCACTGAATACATTACAGTTATTATAGGAAGCTGCAACATCTTAGCTAAAATAATGAAATATGACTTCAGTAGACATATTTCTAGTGTAACACTGTATGATCACTAACACATAAGTAAAATCAGTTATGAGGGTGACATAATAAAGACTCAACACATCTTTATATATTTCTTACTTTGGCTTGTGGTATTCTGACAGACAATTCCTACCTGCATGAAAACATTAAAAAAAATATCACAAACTTTACATTTATCTTTTGTTTTTCTTTTAATCTTTACAATCTGATATCAAAGCTTACAATTTCTATTTGTCTCTGTAAACTTGGGGTCCATGGTGTGCTGAGAAAAAACTGGTGGCTTTGAAGCGAGTAGTGCATCATCATACAAACTTATGTTCCCCAATTCCGGATTAGTTCTTCTGTAAAATCTAGCTGACCATATCTAGCTGGTCTTCTACATCTGGGTGTTTTTTCTGCTAGTCTTGAAATAAAATGTAAGCATCTACCATAGCAATATCCAGAAAGTGAAAAAGAGAGTTTTCCAATATTTATTGGTCTTTCTCAAAACATTGTTCTTGTTAATCGGCTGGTCACTCTTGTCCACTACTTTCATGTATATATTGTAATCCCTTACAAGATTTGGCTGTCTAACATTAAGTTCTTGAAAATTCCAATTAACCTTAGTTCTACACTTATGGTCATTTGCATTGTAAATGCTTGAAACCAGTGTTATAGTTTTGTTACCTCTCCACTGCAGTGCTAGTAATTCTTTATCTCTAACCCACCTCATTGCACTTCTGATACTATTTTTTTTCAAATTCCTTTATATTTGAAAGTGCAGCTGGAAATCTCTTTCTGTTTCTAAGAAATGTGCCACAAGTTCCAATCCCTTAACTTCACAAGTCCTTCAGTAACTGAATGGATGTATTCAAACTATCAAATTAAACCCTATATCCTTGACTCACCAAAGATTTCATAAGATTCATAACTAACTACAGTATAAGCTAAAAACCAAATGGTCCATTTGCAGTGATCCTACCTAAAAATAAACATCAAAGTATATCCACTAACAGCATCAGCAAGAACCCATAACTTCATCCCCCATTTTGTTGGCTTGTCTCTAATATACTGTCAAAAAGAAAACGCCCTTTTCTTATAACCATTCTTTCATAAAATTACAGTTTGAAGAAGTCAATGGGTCTCAAAAACTGCTTTGTATTTTCTCTGGTGCTTACCTCTGACAGTTGCAGACCTGGAACCCTCTCATGCAAAAAAGGTGGAGGGTTGGAAGGTGGGCCTTCATCAAGTCCATCATAACCAAAACATCTGCAAGAAGAACAATTGTTACAGTTTAGTGTACACAGGAAAATTGACACACATTACATTTTCCATACAAAGGAATACTGTCAATCATAAAGTCATATGATGTAAATAATAATTTTTAAAAGCAGAGACACTGGGCAAATGAGGTCAGAAAAATCAGCTGATTCAGAAGTTACGTCCGACCACTTTATATTTATTTCCTGGTGCCGTGAGTTCTTTGTTAACTGTTTGAAAGGTGAAATATTTGTTTCTTTTTTTTTCAAAAACAAACAGAAAGCAGCTATACTGACTACAATAGCCCACTAAAACGACTGTTTTACTGCTTTTCAAAATCAGCTGTTATCATTTCGTTAACGAAGTAACATTACCTTTGCATGTACGGCTGGTGATCTGAATTGTTGTGAGCTGTATTTTGGCCACCCAACTCATCAGACGTTTGTTTCCAAGTCCTCTGAATAATCATCAGAACAGGAATCTACATCACTAGATGCATTTTAGTCATTATCAGACTGCATTTTGTTTACGATCTGTTAAGTCAAGTTGTTCGGAAAATATCCAAAATGGCGGACGGACAAATGCGGTGTTTACGTTTTTCTGCGTGTAATTTCAAAGTCAACATAAGTGAAAGCTGTATATTTTTTAGCACAGATATAATTGTTAACATGTATTCTTAATATAAAACATAGATTTGAAGTCAAAAATAAATGTGCTTTTTTTACTGAACGTTTGTAAAGATTTTTTTATATTTCCGCTCTGAAGAGTGTTAAGTAAGTCAGTCGCAGCAGTTCCAGAAATGGCCAAATGCCAAGCCATGCATACTTTTATTTCATCATATGATAACACTTTCTTAATTATTTGGCTTCTTATATTTCTCTGATTTTGCATAAATTACATTATTATTTGATAGAATCATACATTTATCACCCAGGAAGAAACACCTTTCTGGCAGAAATGTGTTATAATTTGAATTAGGGTACATCTTTATGTTCATTGTGCAGTTTCATTAGTCCTGATAGTGGCAAATGTAATTTAGTTTTTGTTCATTCCCCCCCCCCCCCCCCCCCCCCCCCCCCCCCCCACATATTTTATGTTTTTACATCTGGCTTTTCTGAGTGAACAGAATTAGGTGTGTAGACACAAGCTTAAATTATCAACCAGATACTTCAAGTATATGCTCTTCTGTGCATAACATACTTTTCTCTGCTGATCATCGTCATAGGGAACTGCTTACTATCCTGGAGCATTTGGCGGACAGCTTCAGGTGCAACAACAGCCTGAAGTAGTACAGCTGTATATTCCAGAAAAATCTGTGGGGGCAGTCATCGGAAGCAAGGGTCAAAATATTAAGAACATCATGCGCTTGTCAGGAGCACGCATTAAGGTATGTCTGTGAAAGGAGGAGGTCAAGACCTTAGGCATAAAAATAACTTATAAGGGTACTTGTATGTGTGAGGTTAAGATTTAGTGTGTTACAATTGATTACAGTGCTAAAACATGTCTTAGTATCGATATTTGTCTCTTTTGTGAGGTTATGAAAGATGTCGGTACCGTAACTAACAGCCAGGGGGGGTGCAGCACATGAATGTTATATCAGTCTGGTCATGAAATTTGTGGTTCTCTGCGAGTAGGAAAAAATAGGAACTACTGCACTCTCAAGCATGTCGTACAAGTTAACTAAGCCTGAAGTTGTGTGTGTGTGGGGTTGGTAACCTCATCATGCTAAACAAAGTGCCACAGAAACCACTGCTGCATGTATTCATTCATTCACAACCCTCCACTCCCAAAGGAGCACAGGCCTTCAACAAACACATGCCAAGTCCTCCCGTCACGTGCCATCATCTCAAGCTCCCTCCATGCTATCACTTTCACCCCCGTTTCCAACTCCCCCCTCCACGCGCCCCCTGGTCCTCCCCCGCCCTGGGGGCCCCAGAACAAGGACTGCCCTGCAACGCTATCAACAGGTGTCCTCAGCGCGTGTCCCACCCATCTCCTCCTCCCACCCCCCGTGCCACCGGCACCCGTCCAGCTCCCGCCACCAGCCCCACGCCGGCAACCCCGTCATACCACTCCAATCCCTCCACTCTACGCAAGCACCCACCCACCCATGAAAGTCTGCAGCTATCCGGCAGCCGTCCCTGCCGCCCTCCATGTCCCAGAGCCACACAACAGGACCGACCTCACACCCGAGCCGAAGACTTTCACTTTCGCGCCGGATCCGACCCCTCCCGATCTACACACACTTCCCAACATAATGAAAGCCCCTCTTGCCCCCTGTATTCCCACTTTGACATCACCGTCTGTCCCTCCAACCCTGTCCACACTGCCACCAAGATATGCTGCATGTATAGTGGCACATTTTGCCTGCATAACTTAAGGGTTAGATGCTCTTTTTCCAATATGCTTGCTGCTTGTTCACCATTTATTGGGGTGAATACGACATCTAGTTTATCAGTTGGATTGAGTAGTTTCTGAAAATATTCTTGCCGTCAGGTCTTCCTGTTAGTTCCACTGTTATCTGGGCTTCCATCTTTTCAGCCCAAAATAGTGGTTAAGTTATAGCTTTCATCTCACAGTCTCATTTAAAAACTTTTTGGTGAAATTCGGATTGTTTGTATGCCGCTTGGTGTCCCTTGTTGCTAAGTAATAATCGCACATAATTTTCCTATCATAGATTTTATCCAGGTTTTGTAGGTATTTTTTTTTTTCATTTACATTGTTATTCAGCAAATCAGTACTTGCCTTTTCCCATAACAGATATTTTTTTATTCTGCATTGAGGTCTTGGAGAGATTCTGTTCTTCACGTTTCTATACTTGGTAAACAAGTGTTTTGATGGTCTGATGACATATTTATCACGTTTTATTTCTTCTTGTAATTTCTTTCAAGTTAGTAACTTCTTTTTAGGTGATGCTCGAGTCTTGTTATATGTCTTCTCTGTCTGTGGTTGCTTAGTATGTAATTTATTTGTACCAAAGGATTATTAAAAATTGGCGGATAAAAAATATTTTGTTATTATTACCTCTTCTCTTCAAGTCGTGAGAAATATTAAAAACATGCCAGGCATATGACTTGATACACCTTTATCATCAGAGACATACTGATAATGTGGTTTTAATAACTGGGATTGAAGAAAAACTACAGACAGTGCTTAAGATGGTATGAAAGGAAAGTAACAGCAAAGCAAATCTCAAAGAAAAAGACGCCATCAGAATGCTATTTAAAATAATGGTGTCAATTTAAAACATATAGAATCAACATCACTGCACTCGGGCAAACCCATAGGTGCTAGTCTCCCTCAGCAAATGTTGAAGGATATGACTACTGATTGTCCCTATAGCATTCTTGTTGTACACACGCCTGGCCCATCCTCTCATATGCCCATCTCTGCTGGTTTTACACTTTATGCCAAATTCCAGCAGTCTTTAGTCGTGTTTATTCATTGATTGCTTTACATACATTTAAATAATTACAGTGTTAACATCATATGAAAGGAGCTTCACAGAGCTGAAAGGCAGAATAGCTCTGGCAAAAGCGGGATGCCAGAAAATGAGAAACTTAATGTGCAATAAATCATTGTACAAGCAAAGTAATTGATAGTGAATAAACTAATGTAGAGTTTATTGGAAACCACTGAGATGTGATTTCTTGGGAGTGTAATTAAAATTAATATATGCAGGTAAGAGATCTAATGAGTAGGTCCATGTGGAGGCTGTGTAAATCATTGCAAATATAAGCAAAAGACAAACAGAACGTCAAGGACATGTTCTGAGAATAGGTAAATAGAAATGAATGATGACAGTATGAAAGACTAAAGACAGATTTTACTGAGAGCATTTCATAGCTGAAACACCAGCAGAATTAATAGGTAAGTGCAAGGAGATCTGGGGGAGGGGGGAAGATATGGTTGCCTATTCCACCCTGCACAGACATGCCAGTATTGTGGCATAGAATTCTCTTGCTGCCAGTTGGCTTTGTTCCTAGATAAGTTTGTTCATGCAGCATATATGTGTTGAGATCCAAGATTTCCTGATTAACTTTCCTCTGTATCCTCAATCTCTTTAATTTGTCCTAGAATTTGACTTTATCAGTGTTGCCATTTGAACAAGGCAACTAATATGATGGGGGGGGGGGGGGGGGGGGGACACAAACTGTCACAGAAACCACCACATGCAAGAGCATGTGCTTCCTGCAGCCAGTTGCCGTGGTGACTCCCTAGGGAATGATGAAGAAAATGATGATAATGACTGTTTGAGGTAAATATAGTATTCTTTCTTTCCTGTTTTTTTTTTTTTTTTTTTTTTTTTTTTTGTGCTCAAGCAAGTTGTGCACTCAGCAGCATCAAAATAATTAATGAATCAATGGGAAATATTTTTTGTATTTTCCACTTGTAGATTCTGGGAGCCAATGATAAAAATGGATCTGGTGAAAACAACCCTTTCAGTCACACTGGTGATGAACGCAAAGCTGTGATTTCTGGCTCTCCTGAAGCTCAATGGAAGGTATGGTTATTTTCTTGAATGTACAAGATACTTGCTGCATTTAAGCTGCATCCGCTTTATCCATGTGGTATTTTTTGTGTTGTGTGGCTCTCACTTGGCGCATTTGTTAAATTTTGAGTTGCTTTGATTCTGTTCTCAAGTAACTGCTGTACTTGGTGTCTATTCTGTATCGTCTCGTCTTAGAAACTTTAAACTTTGCATGCAGCTTCCTTTCATGGTACATGTTTAAGCTTTCTAGTTTTTAACAACATGAAACTAGTCAATTTTATATAACGAAAAAATGTAGAATGAGGTGGAAATTACTTCATTATAAGTAGTGAACTGTGAATATAGATTATGTTGCACATTTGACAGGGGCAGGCATTGAAAGGTGAGCGGTGATGTGCCAATTTAATCGGGATGCTATTCAGTCAGCGGGTCCTTTGTTTTAAACACAGCCGAAGTAGTGACTGTCTTATGAGCTTTACACTAGTATCTTATCCTTTCAAGTCAGTCTATCTTGTTCACGTTCAATACTCTCTGACAAGTAGGCTGTGGTTGCTGTTGTCTGTCCAGTACAGCTTGCTTTGTTTTCACCATTTTCCTTCATGCTGTCCATTTCCAGAATTCCTCCTGAAAAACTAAATTCTTACTATGTATGCTCGCTATTCTCTCATTGTTGAGGTTTATTTTAGTTTGTTTTTTTAAGATGATGGTTCCATCACTCGCTATTCTCTCATTGTTGAGGTTTTATGTTTTAAGGTAATGGCTCTATCATTAAAAAATGCTCGGAAGGTTGGCATGTTTCATGTTCCTGTCTTAATTCACAAACCAGCAGGTACCTCATATGAGATAATGGAAAGTATGTGTGACACTCAAATGTTATTAGTAGTGCTGCCAGATCATTTTTGGCATTGTTTCAATTTGTTGAAAAAGTTGTGCTTCGTTGTCATCCATAAATAAATTTTTTTTTTTTCCCCTAGGCATTTATTTATTCAGGGCCAGATTCTGTTTTTTTTTTTAATCGGGCATTTACTTCTGTACCTCCAGGCCCAGTTCTACATTTTTGAAAAAGTGAAGAACGAGCTTCGACTTGCTGCTCATGATGAGGTTCACCTTAGAACAGAGATTATGGTACCCAAACAGAGCATTGGACGTATAATTGGCAAAGGTGGTCAGAATGTAAGTGTAGTCACTAGTTAGTTCGTTTTTTTTGTTTTTTGTGGTTGTCTGATAATCTTAACTAACATAATTATCGATGTATGTTACGTCCATCGGTCTCACTCAAAATAGTAACTCGCGCCAGAAAAAAAAGGTCGCAACGCACAGTGTGCAACTTGCGCAGCGTGGGTGTTATATAAAACAAATACTTTGGTTTTATTTTTTTGTATTCTTTCACGAAATTAGTAGCGCTCGACAAAGAAAAAGTGCTTATAAATTGGTGTGCATGAATCCTCATCCGATGTACAAATCATGAAAACTTGAAAGTTTTTGTTAAAACCACTTATTATCAGGGAACATGCTTTGAAAACAATCCACGCACTTTCACACGAAATGTTGTCATCAAAGAACTTTTAAATTGAATCTAAAATAACATAATTCTCGCTGTGTGTTCGTTGGTCACAGCTGAGGAATGCAACCGTGTTGAAAAATTGCATTGTTTCCATTATATATACTCTCCCAAAAATAGTTACAATCAACAAAGAAAAGCGTTCAAATGACGGTGTTCATGAACAGTTTGATTACACTGTATAATGGTAAGAAACCAAAAACACTCTAAGAATGTACTTCTATCTGCTCAACTGGGAACGGAAACAGCACACTATAATTAAAAACCCGTCAAGTTTGACGGGTTATTGCTAGTTACAAATATAAGATGTTTAAGGTATTGGACATATGCATGGTTTAATGCAGGGATTCCTGACCTGTGGTACACATACTTTTAGGGGCTACAAGAAGCTTTTCAGGGGGGTCCAGGGAATATTTGGTAAATAAATGTATTATCCTATTGAAATATTCTAAAAGCGTAGTGATTGTGAAAAAAGTTGTGGATGGGAGAGAGAATGGTGTGTCCTGTTTTCAACCAAATCTAAAGCAAGAAACGAGCTGGAGGCTGAACATGATATGCGAGTATCTCTTTCAAAAAATGTATTAAGGACAAAACTGTTCATGGGTTTATTTTACCATGTTGTGGTAAACATTTAACGACTTAATGACACTAAAAATTGTATGTGCCGGAAAACGTTTTCTTTATTTAACAGTAATTAATCAGTTTGTTTATTTACTTATGCGCATATGCATGGTAAAGTAGAATTTATTTCCTGTCACATTGTGTAGGGGGTGTGGGAAGTTTTACTAAAAGCCATAGGGGTATGGGGACCAAAAAATGTTGGGAGCCCCTGGTTTAAAGCGAATGCAGGCATTGATCTAGTTGTTGTTAGTTTGAGCCATTTAATTTCTATACTTGCTTCTATAACAGGTGAAAGAAATGCAGCGTGTGAGCGGTGCTATAGTGCAGCTGCCTATGGAAGAGCAGGGGGATGTTGATGAGGTTCCTGTAACTATCATTGGTCATTTCTATGCCACTCAGTCTGCTCAGCGGCGTGTGCGGTCCCTAATGAATACTTTCTCTCGTGCTCAACCAGCTCCGCGTCGAACAAGACCAGGGGCTCCTCAGCAGCCTATATAGAAGTTGAAGGCTTGGGCAATTAGTCACCATACTTCTGCTCTGCCTCGAGTTTCTTCTAATTTTTTTATTTAGCTCAAGGAACCATAAATCAAAGTACAGTTCATTTAACCAGTTTGTTGACATCTTAGTACCACACTTGCATTGCTTCTACAAATTCCTGCTGTCATTTTCTTGCTGTGCTAGGCTGGCTTTGCCCAAGCCACAATTCTTGGTTGGTTTTGTTGAATACTTAATATGTTGAGACTGTGCTACATTGTTGTGATTTATTTGTTGTCTAAAAATTGTGCTTATAGGTTCTTGGTGTGTGAGACTTGTCTATGATAAACATGAACTTGCGACACTACATGTTCTGAGCAAATGATGTTTGCAATCAAAATTTATATTTCTTGTGAACATGAGATGGATTTATTTTTTTAATGATTGTTAAGACTTATTTTCTATATGTTAATGATATGATATATTTATGTATTTTATGGTGAGAATACGCTTTTGTACTCACTGAAAGCTTGTTAAAATATGCAAAAAAAACTTGAACAAGATAGAGCGACAACCAAAAGAATTTAAAAAAAAACTGCTTTGTTACAAGTAAAATGCAAAATAAGTTTGATCTATGCTTTCAACTTTCAGTGTTCTTTCTTTGTACCACACATGTCCTGGTACTTGAGAGTCAGCATCAGCTTTTCTCATTCAGTGTTTGTCATTGTGCTGTGTTAGTATTATTTTACTTTGATACAGTGAACCTCTTTTAACCAACTTTTGTTGGGGAAGTATGAACCAGACAAGATTCCTGTTACATACATCATGGGGTCTTGCATAAACTTAATGTACATTCACACCGAGTCTGCTTGAAATTGTTCATTAATGTGATAGTTCATTGATTGAGTGTTGATTAAAAGATGTTTACCTTTTATGTTTCTGTTTTCAGTAGTTGAGGTGTGTAGTATCTGACTCCACATCTCCACTTTTTGTTTTTTAAAGTGCCTGTAAGTTATGTGAATGTTTAAAAGTATTTACTATTTTAAAAAGGCAAGAAATAAATCATTCTTGCATTTCGAAACAGGGGGTTGACACTGTGTTTTGTTAAAACTTTTCATGAATGCATCGATCTTCCAGGAAATGAGCAACATGGCTTATTTTCATAGCTGTAAAGTCCGTTCACAAAAATGTATTCGTTTTTGCCTAGCTTAGCTCATTGAGAAAATCGCCCCAGGATATGCATAGCCATGTGTGGAGTCATTGAACATACTGGACCTTTTTTTTTTTAATCATTCTTTGTTTTTTTTTTCCCCTTTGTGTTAAACTTTTTTGAAGGATCAGGTGTTCTTTCTGATAAAATTGCATGTTTTGTAATGAGCATCTGCTAACAAGTTGGACGGTCGGTTTACAAACATATTGTTGGTAGCTGTTGCTGCTTTGACTTTGACAATGAAGAATTTGACCATCTCTTAGTATTAATATTTATGTTTGATTTCCAGTTTCATTACTTGTATTTAAGAGTATAACATTTACGTTGACATTTGTGGGGACATTGTAATGCAAGTCGTACAGCATTGAGCTCCATGTTAAGACAACATAACCTGCATATGTTGATGACTTTGTATTGAGACTATGGTTCTTTTTGAATGTGCATTTGTTGTGTAACTGTCAAAATGTTATGATTTTTGGGTACCAACATTCCGTCTCATCCTTTTTTTTTTCATGCAACAATGACAGCCATTTTCCCCCTTTAAATATAATATTCCGTCTACATCTAATAATTTGTTACATAAATTACAGAGTTTATCAGTAAAAGTAATTAATTTCTAGAGGTGCAGAGACCAATAAATGCCTGTGTAAGTAAAAATGTAAACACTAATTTCTGCTTGTGAGGGTTTCTGATTGGTCTAAAGATTACTTTAGAAGCCTATGCAAGCAGATATACTGCACATGATGCTGTAACTTGTAAGTGCTCTGTAACAGTTATTTTCTGAAAATATGAAAGTTATAAAAGAGAATATATACATTTTATACATGTTTTTTCTCCAAATTTATATTCTCCTTTATCTTCTAGCTTGACCAGCTGCTAAATTATATGAAATTTTGACATTCTCAAACCTGAGGATTAATAAACTTGTTCCTTTACACTCTGATGCTATTATTTTCAGCAAATTGGTGATGGGTTCCTATTTCATTCTCTGACATTTTAAGCACATGTTTGTTCTTCATCCAGCCCACATTTACCGTGTTGCAGTTGAGGATTATTAGTTTCTTTTTCCACATTGAAATGAACCATGTCTTAAATGGTCTTTGAATTACACGTTTTGTCACTGTTCTCAGAATATTTTGTTTCAGTACTTCATTTGTTCATTTAAAAGATTTAATCGGTAGTTGGTTGTGACAATGGTTGTGCTGAGTTTTATTCTTACCTTCTTGGGGTGCATCCTCATTTTGCTGCTGCTATTTTGATGGAAGCTCTTGAGATGTGATGTTACTGTGCACTTTAGTTGAAAATGTAATATTAGAGAAACATTGATTATGTTTGATGGCTCTCTGAATTACTTGTCAGAAAGAAAAGTGGTGGTCAGAATTAAAACTAGCTGGAACAAAATGATATATGTCGTGGAAGTACTTTTTCATTGACTGTCATTTTGCTGCCGCTGTTTTGAAAGAAGCTTTTGAGAAATGATGTTACTGTACACTTTAGTTTGAAAATGTAATGTCAGAGAAACATTAACCATGTTTGATGGCTCTCTGAATTACTTGTCAGAAACAAAAGTGGTGGTCAGGTTAAAATACGAGCTGCAACAAAATGATCTACAACAAAATGATCTACGTCATGGAAATACTGTTACGTTGACTGCTGTGCACATCCCTTGTGTATCTTGACAATAAAAAGTATTATCTTGTTCATTTCCCGTGTTCTTTGAGTTTTGCCTGTGTGTGTGGTAGAGAAAGGGGGGGTTTACTATTTTCAACAGTGGGCCAGGCAGTTCCTGTGGATCTCTAAAGAGATGAATAAAGGACTACTGCTACCTCTGGTATACCATAAGAGGTGTCTAATACAAAGTTATTGGTGGGTCTGGCAACCTCATCATGTAGAGCAAAGTACTACATGAGTGTTTTAGGGCAGGCTTCCTGCAAGGTGGCCAGCTGCTGTGGTAGCTCCATCATGTTCCATGAGAAGCACACAAAAAAAAAGAAATGGTTAAGATTTTCAGCTGTAGATGCTGCTCTTGCCAGATGACTATTAGCACCGTTATTCTTTCACAGAGTTGGTTCAACATTGTATGTGATTCTTACACGAGACAATATCACTACAGACAACAACCGTTTCAAGAAAATTGTGTTAGAAAAGTGGAAGCAGAAGAAATGCAAGACTGAAGACAAAACCTAATAGAAGAATTTAGAAAACAAGAAGACCATGCTTAAAAAAAACAGTTCAAGAAAGCAACATCTTAATGAAGGTTTGTGACAGTGGTCGTGATTATGATTGAAATGATGTCAAGTACCAGAGGAACAAGATATAAAGAGCAGACACTGTTGTTGGATAGATCAAATATTGAGGAAAAAAAACAGTTAACTGCATCACAAGGCAGTCCTTGTTCTGGAATATACAAGAAAAACCACAGGAAGAATAAAATTATATACAGGCTTAAAGAAGACATGGCAAGCCCTTGGACGAATAGCACTGGGCATACCACAGTGACACGAGAGACAATACAAAGAGCGTAACCTGACACAACAGTTAAAAGGTAACGGTAATCAGATACTGCGGTAGGGGAGTGAAGTGTTAGAGATTTCAGTATACTAGGTCCAGCTTCCCTTTCTCTTTGCCTTCCATAACACAAGAGCAGTGTTAGGTACAACAGGGTAGATTGAAGCATTACCCCCATTGTGTTTCAAACCCGGTACTTTTGCCGCGAAAGGCCAGCGCTTTAACTACTCTGCCAATCTGACGCAACAGTTCATTCATAACCCTCCACTCCCAAAGGAGCATAGGCCTTCAACAAACACATGCCAAGTCCTCCTGTCCCGTGCCATCATCTCAAGTTCTTTCCATGTTCTCATCATTTTCACCTCTGTTTCCAACTCTCTTCTCCATGTACTTCTTGGTCTTCCTCTGCCTCTCTTGCCCTGGGGGTTCCAGAACAAGGACTGCCTTGTAATGCTATCAACAGGTTTCCTCAGTGTGTGTCCTATCCATCGCCATCATCTTCTTCTCATCTCTTGTTCCACTGGCACTTGTCTAGTTCTTGTCATCAGTTCCACGTTGGTAACCTTGTCATACCATTTTAATCCCTCTATTCTACGCAAGCACCCATTTATGAAAGTCTGTAGCTTTTTGCAGGGTTCGTAGCGACCTGGAAAAACCTTGAAAAACCTGGAAAACGAAAAAACAAATTCCAGGCCTTGAAAAGCCTGGAAAAATGGCTAAAAGCCTTGAATTTTCCGCATCGGACCTTGAAAAATAATACGAAATCGAAAGTTCGTTAATTTGTGTCCATTTTTTGGTTATTGATGGTATTTTTTGCAACAACAGACGCGACGAGTCTAAAAATAAATCTGCGCTTACGCCACTAACGCAATGCGCCGAAAACGAAACCGCCGAAAACTTCTGGAAATGGAAGTTCGAAAAGGGAAGTAAAAATTGTAAAGTTACCGTACAATTTTTACTTCCCTTTGCGCAAAGTTACCGTACAATTTTTACTTCCCTTTGCGCATTAAATCATTTCCAGAAGTTTTCGGCGCTTTGCGTTAACGACGTAAATGCAGATTTATTTTTAGCACTTGTCGTAAGTAATAAATTCATTTATAAAATCTATTTAAATAAGTCCAGTTTATAGATAGACCTACTGTACTTGCGTCTGTATTTACAATGTAGGCCTTTTTACAGTTTAATTTTTAACCATGGCCAAAATTAGCCAATAAGCAAGCGTTTGAAAGAAATTTCTTGGTTTACCTCTGCATACGGGAATAAATTTGACACAGTTTAAAATGGTCAGGAATAGAAATTGATGGTGATTCCATATCCTATAGCCTACCCTGTTATCAGACCCATGTCCCACTGTTTATTTCACCACATTTTTTGGAAATAAATATATTTTGAATGCTTTTTTTATTATATTTATGATGAAAAGACTTATCCCGTTCTACCTCTGAAGGGTTATAGGCTAATTAGGATGGTTTGGCCATGTCTGCAGAATGGGAGAAGATCGGATACCAAGACAAGCATGGGAAACAAAGAGCCAAGGATCCAGACCCCGAGGACGACCCAGAGTCCGCTGGGAGGACAACATTAGACAATCTTTGAAGGATCGAGGACTAGAATGGAACCAGGCCAGGAGGAAGACAGCCGATAGGATAGTCTGGCGCTCTCTCTTCCAAACCTCTACACCTCACGGTAGAAGGGGAACGACTAAGTAAGTAAGTATGAAGACTTATCCCGTTCTACCTCTGAAGGGTTATAGGCTAATTAGGATAGGCCTAGGCCTACTTGTTTTCAATTTCAGATAACATGAATAACTCCCAATACACGAAAGTGGCATCACATCTGTCAAATGACTGTAATTAGGATAAATGAAAATCAGCAATTTTGTGGATAGGCCTATGTTATTTAAAATTTAAAAAAAAATTAAATTAAATTTAAAAAAAAAAAAAATCGAAACAAACAAACGAAACAAAACCCAACAAAAATAGTAACGGGGGGGGGGGGGGGGGGTAAAGGTCTCCAGTTATAAGTATTACCTTCCCAATTACTATATATATTACCTTTTGTTCTAGTTAAATATTGTTTGACTGTATTATGTATGCGTTTAGAATTTTGAATTGGTAAATATACATAGCTTAGGCCTACTCATAAGTTATTTGTGTTCCCTTTTTTTTTTTTTTTAATTAAAACTAACACTACTATGAGACCTACAGATGTGACATCATTTGTGACCAAGGAAAAAACTCTTGAGAGCTGAGATTATTTGGACTTTTTTTTTTCAGTGAAAAAAATAGCTTTAATTCAAATTTCATACGCAACAAGGGACATATTCTCTTCTGTGGTAGTTTTGATTCAGCCTTCAGCTTTATTTCAAGACCTGAAATTCAGATTGGTGCATTTGGAACAGTAGCGGAAAATAGGAAGCATTTTCCTGTAGCACCGAAGAAAAAACAACTCAAATTGAAAAAGACAAATCATCCTGTGTTTTGAGCGACAGAAGATAAGGCATGCCGACAGTCACCTGGCATGATACGAAAAGATTTAACCTTATATCCACTGTTCACTCCAATGATAATATAAACAAGACAGTTAGAAAGACAAATTCTTTAGGGCAGAACAATTCAGAAGCCAGTGCTTGCAGAAAAATACAACAAAAGTATGTGAGGTGTGGAAACTTCAGCCAACTAGGTGCAAGCTACCCCTACCCACACAGATCCTATTTTTATATTATTTCTTAGTTGAAACTGCCCTGGTCAATGGGCACATAACCTACAACACTGCCAACTCTACAAAAAAAAGATCAAAGCGAAGATCAGGATGTCAGTATGACTCTTATTGAACCTGCTATTCTTCGACGCAATGTGACACCTTGAAAACCACAGGTCACAACAACACGACTTACTGAGCACCACTTCATTGATAAATATGAAAGGGCAAGGTACAAACCAGACTTTAAAGTGTGTAAGGCTGCAGGGAACAGAAGCCAGACTTGCATGTACTGCCCAGATTGCAATGTACCTCTATGCCTGATACCCTTCTTCAAGTTATATTACACAGTCAAGGATTATCAACGTGGATCGTTGACAAAGACTCTTGCAGAGGCCTACAGCTACAACTTCAACCCCAGTTAATGAAAAAAGCAGCTCAGACTCCAACTAGAGGTACTTAACTACTCAAACATTTACAAACGCTCATTGTCAGATGCCACAGACGCAGAATACATTCAAAAAAGACAAACACGAAAAATAGTTTTTTTTAAACATTTTATTCCAATTTTATTAGCCTTTTATGTTGATATACGTGGTTAATCGTTAAATCAATACGTCAATCAAGCTTATTTTATTCATTACCATCCATGTCACTAACATTTTATTGCGCTGATGTTGAACAAATTCACTAAAAACATGGAAAAGATGTCTGTTTTTCAATCTTTTATGAATTTAAAAAAAAAAAAAGTTCTTTTTTAAGAAATCTGCAAACACCCTTGGTAATGGGAGACGGTAATGCTCCGGATTGCTGATCAGCAAAGTGATAATTATATCTGAGAAAATTAGATGAGGAAAATATTAGAGTTTCCCATCCTTGAAAATCACGTGCTGGACCTGGAAAAACCTGGAAAAAGCCTGGAAAATGCTTGAAGAAATTTGCTATGAACCCTGTTTTTGGTTGTTGTCTTTGTTGTTCTCCATGTCTCCGAGCCATACAATAGGACTGACTTTACATTTGAGTTGAAGATTCTTATTTTCGTGTTGGATCCAATTTCTCTTGATCTCCATATATTTCCCAATGCAATGAAAGCTCCTCTTGCCTTTTGTATTCTTATTTTGATATCGCTGTCTGTCCCTCCAACTTTGTCTATATTACTGCCAAGATATGTGTATGATTCAACATCTTGAATTGGTGTTTCTTCAAGTTCAACCCTGTTATCATTACCTGCATTTATTCTCATTATTTTTGTCTTTTCCCTGTGTATTTTCAGACCCAATTGCTGTGACCTCTCATCGAGTGTTTTCAATTTGTCCTGCATCTGATTACGGTTATGGGACAGAAGAGCCAAGTCATCAGCAAAATCCAGATCATCCAACTGCTTAGTCAGAGTCCACTGGATTCCATTTCTGTTGTGTGTTGTCGATGATCTCATAACCCAATCTATTGCCAGCAAGAAAAGAAATGGAGACAAGAGGCATCCCTGTCGCACTCCTGTTCTTATCCCAAACGGTTCTGTAAGCTGTCCTTCGTGAAGAACTCTGCATGTCATGTCTTCATATGTTTTCTTTATTAAATTAATGATCTTCAGGGGAACTCCATAATGCCTCATCAATTTCCAAAGTGATTCTCTGTCTACACTGTCAAATGCCTTTTCGTAGTCCACAAATCCGATGTATAGTGGTGAATTCCATTCCAGACTTTGTTCAACTATTATTCTCAAAGTGGCTATCTGGTCTGTACATGATCTGTTTTGTCGAAAACCTGCTTGTTCATCTCTCAGTTTCTTGTCTATGGACTCTTTTAATCTCTCAAGGATAATCCTGTTTAATACTTTTCCTGGCACTGATAGTAACATTATTCCTCTATAATTTGTGCACTCTTGTAAATTTCCCTTCTTAGGCAACTTAACCAGATATCCTTCCTTCCATTCTGCTGGTATCTCTTCCTTTTCCCAGACTTTACCAAGTAATTTATATAACATCTCTGTAGCCGTGTCGATATCTGCTTTGATGGCCTCTGCTGGAATGCCATCAGGTCCAGATGCTTTTCCCTCTCTTAGAAGCTTTATGGCTTTCTTTATTTCTTCCTTCGTTGGTCTTTCACCGTTAATTTGTAGCTCTTCTTCTGCTGGCTGGATGTCCGGCGGGTTTTGTGGAGCTGGTCTATTGAGAAGGTCCCCAAAATATTCTGTCCACCTCTTCATTTGCTCTTGTATATTGCTGAGCAGTTTCCCATTCTTGTCTTTTATGAGGCAACTTGTTTGCTTGTATTTCCCTGTTAGCTTCTTTGTGCTGCTATACAGTTCTCTCATATTTCCTTTGGCTGCAGCATCTTCTGCCTCTCTTGCCAACTCCTCAATATACTTCCTCTTGTCTCTTTTGATACTTCTTTTTACTTCTTTGTTTGCTTCTGTGTACACTTCTTGAGCCTTGGCTTTGGAGCTTCTAGTTTTGCTTGTGTTTAACTCTGCTTTCTTGTTTTTTCTGTCTTTTATCTTATTGATGGTTTCTGTTGTTATCCATGCTTTTTGTTGTCTTTCCCTTTTCCCCAGTATTTCTTCACATGTCTCCTTCCATACTGTTTTGACCTGCTGCCAATAGTCTTCTGTATTCTCTACATCTTCCAGCTGTTGGAGCACTTGGAATTTGTTGGATACTGTGACCGCAAATTTGTCTCTTGTTTCTTGATTTCTTAGCTGTCCTACATTAAACTGTTGTCTATAATTTTGCATTGTTGCATATCTCTTGAGTTTCATTTTTACTTTGGCTATCAGAAGATGGTGATCTGATGCCACATCTGCTCCTCTATATATCTTTACATCCTGCAATGATGATCTAAACTTCTTGTTTATGCATATATGATCTATCTGATTTTCTGTTCTATGGTCTGGTGATATCCATGTTGCCTTGTGTATTCTCTTATGTGGAAACATGCTTCCTCCTATAGCCAGTTGATATGAAGCACAGAAGTTTGCGAATAGCTCTCCATTTTCATTCATTACTCCTAGCCCATGTTTTCCCATGACTTCTTCGAATCCAGTGTTGGCTGTACCTATCTTTGCATTCATGTCACCCATCAAAATTGTGATGTCTTTTCTTTTTACTTTATCCATAATTTCCTGTAGTTTAGTATAAAATGCTTCTTTCACAGACTCTTCTTTGTCATTAGTTGGTGCATAACATTGGATGACATTTACATGAATTTTCTTTTTAGCTGTTTTGAAAGAAGCTGTTATTATTCTGGGTCCAACAGCTTCCCATTCAATTAGTGCTTCCTGTGCTTCTTTAGATAACATAAGAGCTACCCCTTCACTGTGGTGTGAACTTTCGTCTTCATGTCCTGAGGACAGCACCAATTCACCTGTGATGAGTTTCTTCCTGTCTACCCCCTTCCACTTTGTTTCACACATTCCCAGAACCTCGATTTTGTATTCCCTCATTTCTGCTGCTACTTGCGCCACTTTCCCTTGTTCGTTTAATGTCCGAACATTCCAGGTGCCAAATCTGGAAGTTCTCCTAGAAGAAAGAAGGTTAGTCAGCAACACAGACTCCTTTCGGCTTTCTCTGTGTTGCATCATACGCCTCCCCGCGAGAGGACCTTCCCCTGTCTTGGATGGCTGTGTTTTATTTTCTTTATTTGACTTGTCCATATTTGTTGAAGTTTTTTGTGGTTTAAATTTTTTACAGGATGGTGTAACCGGCCCCATGCCCAACCCTCCTTAGTCGCTTTTTACGACATGCTTGGTAGGGGACAGTGTTACTATTCTTTGCTCCCCTTTCGGGCCCCGGTAACACACGGGTGGACGCAACAGTAGTCAGTACATATTGATGAGTCTCCCATCAGATGCTGTGGCAGGCCCTTCAAATGTAATACGTACCAGAAGCTGTCTTTCACAAGATTCTCGGTCAGATTTTTTCAGTTACAGAGTACAAGACAAAACTAAACTGATTTATCTGCAAGGCTGAACAGAAATGTGATATACCGGTACTATATATTTTAGTCGATACTGTTCATGATGGCTATGTAAGTAATGATCAAGGTATTTGAAGGATTAGTGCGAGATTCAAAGCTTGATGGAGGATGCTACCACGTAGATAGCACAACAATTCAGATATCACTATTATATTAGGACACTGAGTTGGATGAATCCAGTTTGTGCAGAATTCGTTTCAAACCAGCACTAAGAAATGTACATAAACGTATCCGACCAGACACAGCGGAAGAAATATTGCAACTTAGTATATGCCTAAATAATACGTAGAAGCTGCACAGTACTATTAGTACGGATACATTCGCATGCGGGAAAAGAAGGAAACACAAACACAGGATTGGGCAAAACTGAGATCTGACGTATAATTTAAAATATTATAATAAAGAAATGGACAGAACGGCAGACATACCTATAAACCAGAGGTTTTCAAACTTTTTTTGGTCCGCGGCTCCCTTGACCTGTACATAAATCACCGCGGCTCCTCTCTATACTATATATAAGCAATTGTACCCAAAAAGATATTAATGACTTCTGAATGTGCATATTTTACATCTGATACCAATTGTGGGGGGTAAATAAGTTTCGGACACAAAATAAATAAGACTGTATAATGACACGTATTGGTACATGTAATAATACCTCGGCGCAAACATGTCGTCCTACGAAGATCAATATTTATTGATGGACCTTGGCTCATAATATCGAGCCCAACACTTTTCCTAAGCCACCGCGACGCACAGTTTGAAAAACTCTGCTATAAACTGTTAGAAGATACAACACTCGGACATGTCTGATATCCAAGGAAAAGCAGACACGCCTATAAACTGTTAGAAGATACAACACGGGCATGTCTGATATCAAAAGAAAGGCAGAGACGCCTATAACCTGTTAGAAGATACAACACGGACTTGTCTGATATCAAGAGAAAGGCAGACATGCATATAAACTAAGAAGATACAGCACGGCCATGTCTGATATCAAAAGAAATGACAGAACGGCAGACACGCCTATAAACTGTTAGAAGATACAACACGGCCGTGTCATTATTTTACAAATTAACCTACCCAGGTAAGCTACACAACATAATACAATTTTATATTACTAACACAAGAATTAACATATAACTACCAGAACAGGTTAGAACGATAAAGGAAGAAAGAAAACGCTTAAAAATACTAGTTCCCACTCAACGTCAGTATGAGAAATAAAATAAACTTCCAATCCAACAACAACAAAATCAGCAACGCTCAGTAAATACACGATATTGTCAATTGCAATAAAATTGAAAATAATAATAAAAAAAGATGGAAAAAATACTGTAAAATAACACCTACAAACTCCTCAAAACTTAACAGGGTAACGAGAGATACACATAAATAAATATTAGACAAACATGAAGGTATGTTTTCAGGCACTCGTAAGAAATAAAGAAGTAGAACACTAGACAACAGAAAAACAACAGACGTGAGAGATAACCATAGAAACGTGGAAGGGGATACGCCATAACACTACAGACATTATTAGGCAACGGCACAACAAAAGATACAAGAAAAACAACGAATGCAATATGCTACAATCTTTATAATATAAAGAACACTATACCTAAATTATAACCTACATGGGCTGAACCGGATATCGCTCGCATGCATAAGACAAACATTTGTTTTCCTATGTCCGGACCAAAAACCAAAAAAAGCTTCAAATCTCAGAAGTCCAGAACTGCTGATATAAGAAATTAAGTACAAGCACGGTGGAAGCTATCAAGGAAAAGACTTGTTTGAAAATTTGCTAACAATTGATAAAGATTGCCGCCATAGCTATCAGACCTAACCGTGAGATGTTAACTGTGATGTTTAAAAAAGATGTAAATAAAGTTCTTATTCCCTTTCAAGTCAGCTATGGAAAAATACAACGTAGGAAAGAAGATTCTGGCTTTTATCTTTTAATCTTCATATATTTCACAATGCAATGAAAGCTTCTCTGGCCTTTTGTACTCTTATTTTGAAATCATTGTCTGCCCCTCTAACTTTCTTTATATTGCTGCCAAGATATATGTATGGTTCTAAATCTTATAGGTGTGTTTCTTGAAGTAAAGAAAAGGTAAAGATAATACCATAGCAAATACTGTCATAGGGGAAGTGAAGTGCTAGAGACTTCACCGTACCAGGTCCAGCTTTATGAGGTAAAGTGACCAGTAACCTTCCTCGTTGCCTTTTGCTTTCCCTGACTCAAGTGCAGAGTCAGTTACCATTTACAGCTGGGTAGACTTCAACGCAAGAGTGGATGCCGATAATGTTTCATGCCTGGGCAGGTTTGGTATTGGCAAGATGAATGAAAATGGACAACGGCTCTTGGAGATGTGTGTCCACCATGACCTCTGCGTGACCAACACTTACTTTCAGACAAAACCCCAGCATAAGATGTCATGGAAACACCCACGATCCAAGCACAAACACTGATTCTGATCTGATTCTTGTTAGAAGGCCATTTCTCATATCTGTGCTCTACGTGCTCGTGCCCAATTCTTAACCCTTTGAAAATAAAGTTCGTTCGTTCGTACCAAAGTGTACACTGTGATACAGATAACTCCTTGGTTTGCTGCAAAATCAGCGCAAACAGACAACGCTAGACAAACGACGGTATAAAGAAAGCCCTTGGTCCCCAAAAAAGTAAGACGGCACCGCTAAAAACCATCAGCAGGGAGAAGCTAACCGATAATGGTAAGTCGATGGAGAGGTGGGTCGAGCTCTACTCTGAGCTTTACGCTGGAGAAAATACCGTCACGCCTGCAGCCCTTGACGCCGTCAAATGTCTACCAACTATGGAGGAACTGGATGCTTAACCAACATTGGAAGAACTCTGCAAGGCCATTGATAGCTTGGCCTCTGGCAATGCACGAGACAGTTGATGGGATTCCTCCCAATTTAATCAAATGCTGTTGTAGTAAAATCTGCGAGAATAATCGCTCATTTCAGTAAGATTTTAGTCATAAAATGATAATAAATAAACCCGCCCTATTGTGTCTGACGGTGATCCTCTCACACGCCAGCATAGCGCTGAATTTTGTGCAGTGCTAAAGCCTATAGAACGATCCCACGGTAAAAATCTAACACGCGTTTTAGTTTCGGTTTCGAAAACGTACTACCAACATTTAACATTTTGCCAGATCTGCTGCATACATTCTGCAGCCAAGACTTATAATTAACGATTTTGCGGAAGTGTGCCGCAAAATAACTATCTGAATTAACGTATTCTGTCAACTTTAACGCAAAATTTAGTAGTAATCCTTACATTTTTTGGTAGTGTTACACGATACAGTACAAATTTTTAACGCCAATTCTTAACCCGCCACGCCAACACCTCGCTTCGCTTGACACATTCTGCCATGCATATATACACGCTGGAGCAAAGCCAACAGAGGCAAACACGCAGACAATTTTATTGCCTCCTCGCGGTAATGTTTCTGACGTCACAAAAACAAGTTAGTTATTTGAAAATATATGCTGGCGAGATGAAAGAGAGGGAAAGATGGCGGTCTTGTGTAAAATATTTATTTGACGATTGACTATGACACAAATGGAAAATCTAACCCAATATGAATCTGACCATAAAAATCATATGGTAGTATAGCTTAGAGTCCACTGAGCAAGAATGTGTTTTAAATAATATGATAGTCCCAGTATTAGCCAAGTTATTGGGAAAATACAAAATGTCTACGGACGCACGACCAGACAGACTGTCGTTCCTGCTTGTTTTTTATAACGGTAGTGGGGACGCGAGCTTAGAAGGGAGGCATTGAGGTAAATTCAAATTCGCATGGGTAACAAGAGTATAGGAGGGGAAAGGGGAGCGGTAGGAAAATTGTTACCAAAAACTAACATCGTTTTGTATTGGCATAACTAAAGCAGACTGGCCAATCGACTACCAGACGCAGAGTTTGTTTGGAATAAATTTTGTTTTTTTCAAAAACTGCATTTGAATTCTGGTAGTCGCAAGCTTTCGATTGGCCAGTGCTAGTAAATATTAGCAAGAAGCTTTCATTATTCATTGCCAGTTGAACTAAATTTTTTATTCAGATACGCTGAGAACAGCTGTGATAAATTTAAAATTAAATAACTAAATAAGTATTCACAGTCTGGACAGTTCAGAAGAAACTGAGGCCATTTCTTTGCAAGTCAGCGTCATTTGTTTATATTTCTTGATTTGTGGTAAGAATGCTTTATGAATTTAATATGTTTAATCCCATTACCAAAGTTAGATACTGCTATTGGGAAAAAGTGAAGGACGTGCCGGGAGCAGACATTGTTGAGTCCTCACGTTGAAATGTATCTAACTGATGTATGTTGTCATGATTATGTTTGAATATTATTGTATTAGAGTATATTAGTAAGCCTCCGTGTTCCATGAACACTGTTCAACATGCCGGAAGCATTTATATTTAAAAAGAAAAAGAAGAGAAAAATATATAAAAGGAAATGTGGTTACCCCACATTATATAATTGAGGAAAACTATGTAAATGTACAGTGGCGTATCTGCCATAGGGACCTGAGGTGTGGTCACAGCAAGGTGGGAGTCATGAAAAACTAGGGGCGAGTGCACCTGAAATGCACGCGAGGCTGACCCCATATCACAGTAGGGAAATAAATAATATCAAAAGTGATCAGATATAAAAGGCCAGGGTGTCCTTTTGTTGCAGAGGTTTTATTTCCTGTTGCCAGCTGGTAACAGGAAACCTGAGGAGTGACGATAACGCCAAGAAGTCTCCGACAATTCATGTATGCTGTCAAGAGATAACAGCAGGAGTGTGGTAAGTTGGGATTATATAAATAGTTATAGGGGACTTAGTGTACTGACTGAGATCAGCTGTGAAGGTATCTGTATCTAATAAGTGTGGTGTGTTACAGATGACCTTACTTTGCTACCACATTTAGACCTCAATCAGACTTATTCTGGAATATTGTGATGACTACGTTGAATGTCTAGGGTTATGATAGTGATGAAGTATAAGTTCACAACAACCAACAGACAGATAAACACTTTAATTAAGATCCACAACACTTTACAACACTATGACAAGCACATACATATAACACTCTAGAAGACTATCTTAAGTAAGTCAAGTGTTAACTTTTAAATTATGTATTAATTTCTTTCAATAATAGATATCCTGATCCAACTACAGAGTGAATCAGGAATCACAATCAAATGTAAACACAATGTTTATGTACAAAATTTATACAAAGGATCTTTGTCCTGACATATAATATCATTTCAATATGTGTGTAGGGTTGTGATGTAGTATTATGAGGTAATACTGGCTTTTGAAGCTAGGTTGTTGTTTGTCATCACGACTTCATGTGTTTGTTACTGGTGGAAATAATCTTGAAGGGATCACCGTTTCTTTTTATTTGTAAAACAATAACTGTCCCTCTTGATTTAGTATTACAGTCAATTTTAAGGTGGGTTATACAAGGGTGAGCTGCTCTGGCTGACAAATTCTTAGCTCAAATGTCGGCGGCAGGAAAACTGTCTCCTCTGCTCGCTTGCTTCTCGGTTATCTTGAACTACACCACTGGTCAATATCTTGGACAAGGAGTCTGCGGCCAGCCCTCTGGATCCAGCAAAACTCAGACCAGGTGCTGCTCTAATACTTCAGTACCACGGTCCCACAATTCAAGGAAATATACACAAGTAACGTTGACTGGCGATGAATTCTGGCACAATTTTGATCTGCCTTATCCCAGGCTTTTATTAGAAAAATATTAGCTTGATCTCAACGCACTTGCTTCTCACAAAATTTATTTTCAAAACTGGCCCTGAACTGACGCTTCTATTTGACTATATCAAACGTTCTAACCAATGAGACCATGTTTACAAGAGCCTTTGAAAAAATGTTACCCATCCTACACGTTGCCATTAACCACAATAATAGTATTTGCAGTTCGACTAATAAGGTTTCGCCTTACATATTACTACAGCCAATCAAATCGTATTTAACTTGTTGGCCTCATTTCCCCTAAAGCAGTGTTTTTCAAACATGCCATTGTGAGCAAATATGATCTTGTGCTGTCAGACAACCCCACTTTAGTATTTTGGCTATAATTTGTTAATTACTAGCCTATTTGCGTATCACATAACATATTCTTTGTCAGCAAGTCCTAAGGCACACAAATATATAAGTTTAATGGGGCTAAGTGGCTTCGTTCAAAATATGTATTATTCTAGGATAGCCGTGTATTTGTTTTTACCACCCGTTCACTTCTATACGATGGGATGTCTTCTGTACTGTCAGACTAATGTCAGGAGCTTAGACATAATTCAGTAGAATGTCAGGTTTCCCAATAAGAGCTTAAACCTGTTTTCAAAACCTAACCTCGTATCGTTAGTGTTTTTTATTTACTGTTTATTTGAAAAATTCAGGTCTTCATGCCTTTCGCGTGTGATTGGCGTTCACTTTTTAATCGCGAGACGACGTGGTATTATTGCATGCGTTCCTCCGTGCATCTCTCTCTCTCTCTTCTAAGCCCGTCTGTCTTTTAGGTTAACGTAGTGTATATAATGACATTAATGCTAGTATTTGTATCTAGGTCATTATGCAGTTTGCGTATCTCAAGGTTTTCTAAGAAACACAGTACCAGTTTTATTTTTAGACACGCGTGTAGTTTATGCAGACGGAGCAGAAAAAGGGGTTTTCTTGTACAGCCATTATGGCGTTCTACAACGCAGGCGTACGCTATTGTGAAAGCACTGGTCTATCACCATTCTTCTTTCTTTCGTATTATTTCGTTCTACTTTACATTTATGTTCTAATTTATATATGTGGATTAGAATTTTTCACCACAAATTCTCCCCACTTAAAACAGACATCATATGTCAGTCTCTAATTATATATACACATAGATAAATTTCTATCTATGCCTGGTGATTACTTTGATTCTCATCACACGGATGGCGGCTTAGAAAATCAGCACCTAGGTTAGTTTTTCCAGAAATATATTCTATGCTGAACTGAAATGGTTGCAAAAGCAATGACCATCTGAGTAACCTCGTATTTTCATGCCTAGCCTGCGCTAGAAAAGCCAGGGGTTTGTGATTCGTTTGCAACTTGAATGCCTTCCCATACAGATAAATATTGAATTTCTTGATCGCCCATATTACTGCAAGACATTCTTTTTCGCTAGTTGAATAATTTTTTTCAGCTTTATTCAACTTTCTGCTAGCATATGCCACTGGGGTTAATTCCCCATCCAGTGAATCTGACTTCTGTAATAGGGTAGCGCCCAAACCGATATTACTTGCATCCGTTCTCACAATGAATTCTTGACTTAAGTCAGGTAATTTCAAAATAGGTTTGCTGGTGAGCTTTTCCTTCAATTCTTGGTATGCTAATTCACACTGTGCTGTCCATGTAATTCGATCTGGATTTCCCTTGCGTGTCAAATCAGTCAACGGTGCACATATGGAATTAAAGTTTTTGATATACTTTTGGTAGAAACCACATAATGAGACAAAGGATCTCACGTCTTTCTTTGTTTGTGGTCTCGGGGCTTTTCTTAGTTTCTCTAAATTCTTGGGGTCATGTTTCCCTGATGGACTGTGTGTCCCAAGAATTCTAGTTCTTTACATCCAACGCAACATTTGGTTGGTCGGGCTGTCAAATTCGCTTCTCTAAGTCGATTAAACAACCTGTTCAGAGAGTCAATGTGTTCCTCAAATGTTTCTGTCGCTATAAGGATATCATCCATGAAGTTTGTGATGCATGGATTATTCAGAGGATCCAACAATTTTCTCATCATTCTAGAGAAGACACTAGGCGCATTCTTCAATCCAAATTGCAATCTGTTAAATTCATAGTGTCCCTCTGAGGTACTAAAAGCTAGATAAGGTCTAACCTCAGGCTTTACTGGAATCTGATAGTATCCTTTACTCAGATCCACTTTTGAGAAATATTTAGCTTTATTTAGCCTGGCAAACAACTGATTTGTATCCGGCAATGGATCCACCTGACCTTCTGTGATAGCATTCAGTCTCCTGTAATCTATACAGAGTCTATGTTCTCCAGATGGTTTTCTCAAGAGCACCACACTGGAACTATACGAAGATTCACTGTGTGAAATGATTCCTTCCTTCAACAAATAGTCTATATCTTCCTTTAAAGCTTTCTCCTTAGCGAAAGGAATCGAATATGCTTTCATACATATAGGTGTGGGGTCTATAAGTTTCATATCATATTCCAATAAGTTTGTATGCCCCGGTCGGTCCGTTAACACCTCTGTATGATCATCTAGAACCTGTTGCACTCTCTCCTTCTGATCTTTCGTTAAGTGTGTACTGATTTTCACCTGTGCCGCTGTCTCACAGGGGTGTAATGGATATTCAAATGATGAAAGTGGTTCTTTTTTCATCTCCATTGCAATAGACAAGGTCAGCAAATGTGTCTCTTTCTGATTTTCTCTTTCCAAATATTTCTTCAGGAGATTCACATGATATATTTTTTCTTTCCCCTTCTTATCTATCTTATAATTTGTTCTAGATACCTTCTCTAGAACTGTATATGGACCTTGCCATCCAATTTGCAACTTATTCTGACTACCGGGTAGAAGAAGCAGTACCTTTTCTCCCACAGCCAAATCTCTGTCTTTAGCTTTCTTGTTGTAATAGGCAGCATGTTTTTTCCTGGCTTGTCTCAAATTTTCATTGGCAAGTTTCCAGCCAGTTTTTAAACGAGTGGTCAGCTCATTCACATATTGGTATGATGATGTAATATTTTCCTCTGCCTTGTCATCAGTCCACGTTCTTAACAGAGCTTCGAGTGGACCTTTTATTGGACTTCCAAATAATAATGTTGCCGGGGCCATACCGGTTGAACTATGGGGTACCTCCCGATAAGCAAAGAGGGCGGCGTGAAGGTACTGGTCCCATGTATCTGGTTTTTCATGTGCCAACTTTCTCAGGATCGACATCAAAGTACCATTAAATCTTTCCACTTGGCCGTTTCCTTGGGGATGGTACAGGCTACAATGGAAGTGTTTGGCCTGAAAGATCCTGAAAACTTCTTCTGTTAGTTTCCCCTTGAACTGAGAGCCATTATCAGTCAAGATTTGGTTGGGAAAGCCTAACCTTGTGAAAATTGTGAGTAATGCCTCTGCCACATGTTTAGAGTCAATGGATGACAGGGCTACCGCCTGTCCCCACATAGAACCGGTGTCCACCAGAGTCAGAATGTAGCTGTTCCTCCTCTTGGTTCGAGTGAGAGGTCCCACAATGTCCACGGCAACTCTCTCAAAGGGTGTTCCCACTATGGGCATTTCCCCTAGAGTTGCTGGTGCAGTCCAATGCTTAGGTGCTACTCGTTGGCACTCTGGACAGGATTTTACATATCTTTTGATATCTTCAGTTATCCCTGGCCAGAAATAGTGACAAGCTATACGCTGTCCTGTTGCGCTGATCCCCATATGACCACTGAAGGGAATCGCATGCCCTAGTTCCAACACTTTAGTCCTATATGAAGTGGGAAGGACCAGCTGTCCGTGACCATTGGATTCAGATCCAGCCTTCCTATAAATCAACTTGTTCTTCATATAAAATTCTCCCTTGCCTGGAGGTGTATGACATTTGGGCAATTTCTTGAAACACGGCTTGAGTGTTTTGTCCTCCGCCTGTGCCTTCCTCATCTCATCTGGATGAGTATTTATTGGATTATCCTCCTCCTTTTTAGACTGTGATCTGGTCTGCACTGTTGCCAATATCACAGGTCTCTTGGGATTCCCCAGGAAGACATATCTACACCCCAATATCAGAGGGTAGATTGGCTCATTTATCACTGCTGCTTTGATTATTCCCTCCACATATCGCGTTTTCACATGTATCTTAGCGATAGGGAGTGTCATGGTCGCTACTTCCTTGGTTGCAGCTTGAATCTCCACTGTTTCTGTGGTGTATTGATCTGCTTGCACCAGGTGAGAACTCACAACTGAATCATAATCTAAACCTGTATCATATAAGCACCTTATGGTGACTCCATTACAGATTACATCTTCACACACTGGGGGGTGGTACGGTTCCTGTAGTTCCCCAGGTTTGACCTTTGTTCCCTTCTTCCCAGATTTCATAGCAGCAAAATTAGGAGTTGTATTCCTACAATTTTCAGTGGTATGATTGTTCATCTTACACTTTTTACACCACTTCCTTCCTTGGTTGAAAGATTTTCTTTCATCAAATTTCCTTTCATCGAATTGTGGGGTTTTATTTTTATTATCATACCGTGGCCTATCAAACTGGGGCTTACCTTTGTTATGCTCTCTATGATCAAACTTAGTAAAGTTATGTGGTGCCTTAAAATTGTCTATCTGTTTCTTTTTATTACCTGTTACCTCTGCTTGAGCTGCCTGATGTCTTTCAGCAACATTTAGTAACTCACCCAGCCTCTCTGCACCTTGTTCCATGAGAAACTTTCCCAGGTCTGGAGCCATGGACTCTCTTAGTTGTTCTATAAGGATCATTTCCTTAAGATCTTGGGTTTTCCCCAGAGCCGTCCATTTCTCCAAGTATGTCTCTAACCGTGCAGAGAACTGGTGATATGTCTCACCTGACAGTAGTTTAGCATTCCTAAACTTTTTTCTATAAAATTCTCCATTCTTTTCATATCTTAACAAAAGAGCCTGCTTTAACATGTCATAATTGTCTTGATCATCTCTGCTCATTTTGGCAAAAACATCATAAGCTGTACCACGAAGCCCTTGAGATAACTTTAAGCTCCACCTTTCTCTCTCTAACCCATACGAGGTAGCTAGTTGTTCAAATCTATTTAGATAGCTCTCAATATCATCGTCTTTCTCAACAAAATGATCTAAATGAAAACTCATAGCTGAGGTTGAGGCTCCCTGACCAGCAGTGGCATCGGAGGTAAAAGGACTGGCACCATTTTCAGGAGCATGGCCTTGAAATTCCAACTCCCTTAGTCGTAACTCGTGCTCCCTTTGTAATCTCTTATCTTCTGCTTCCCTCTCTGCAGCCAATCGCTTGTCTTCCCTTTCAGCAGCCAATCTCCTTTCCTCTGCCTCCAATTTCTTAGCCTCTTTGTCAGCCTCAATCTGCAACCTCTTAATTTCTTTTTCTGCCTCTAACTTTCTTTCAGCCTCTTTTTGTACAAGAAATTATCAAATTTAAAGAAAAACTTAACCACAGGTTTTATTCACTTCCTCATAGAAACTTAAAGTGTTTTTGTGTTGTGTACCATCATTTCATTTCTCCCCTAGACACTAGATACATCATACACCAGACACTAGAGCCAAAATAGTGACCGTGTGAGATCTAGGGAGGTAGCGATAGGTTCCCTGCACATAATTCATCATCATCATTTATAGAGTCAGGGGCCCACATGTGCTTGACCTCACACGGTTAATACATACACGGATTTCATTCTTTTAGGATACCATTATAACCTCCCCAGCAAAATCTAACTTTGCTACAGCTGTAAGAGCACGCTATTACATCCCCTGCGTGTGCTGTGCCAGGGCTGGGAAGAGACAACTATTCCTCAAAACATGCAAGATGCCAAGATTGTAAATTTGTATAAAAATAAAGGAGATAGGAGTGATTGCAATAACTACAGAGGCATCTCTCTTCTCAGTATTGATTGCAATACATACAGAGGCATCTCTCTTCTTAGTACTGATGGTAAGGTTTTTTCCAGAGTCATCTTAATGCGACTACACAAGGTAGCTGAGCGTATATATCCAATCACAGTGTGGATTTAGAGCTGGTAGATCAACAACAGACATGATCTTTTTTCTCCGCCAGCTGTAGGAAAAATCAAAAGAGCAGAAAAGGCCTTTTTATATCGCCTTCAAAGACCTCACAAAGGCATTTGACGTGGTTAGTAGGGATGGACTCTTCAAAATCCTCCTGAAAATATGCTGCCTCGCTAAATTGCTGGAAATGATAAAGCCATTCCACTGTCTTTTGTCTTGTTGATAGGTTATGGTCTTATCTGTGCCGGCATTCTCATTTTCACAGTACTTCTTCACATGTCTCATTCCATATATATTTGGTAATTTTGCCAGTGGTCTTCTGTATTCGCTACATCATCAACTGTTGGAGCACTTGGCACTTATTGAACATTGTGGTCGTAAATATGCTTTGTTTGAAACTGTTGTGTAAAGCTATGAACTGTAGTATATTTCTCGAGTTTCATCTATATTTTGGTTAACAGAAGATGGTGATCTGATGCCACATCAGCTCCTCTAAATACTTTCACATCATACAATGATGATCTAAACTTCCTGATTTTGCATATATGATTAGACTAGTCTGATTTTCTGTTCCATAGTGTTGTGATATCCATGTTGCATTATGTATTCTTGTATGGAGAAACATGCTTCCTACTATACCCAGTTTATTTGAAGCACAGACGTTTGTGATTACTTCCCTATTTTCGTTCATTTTTCCTAGTCAATGTTTTCCCAGGATTACTTCAACCATCGCGGCAAATTTACCGGGTTCCAGGATCGAAACCTAATAGCGTCATGCTCCAGTCTACCTAGCTATAATTGGCTCCTCACTCTACCCTTTAATTAGGAAATAAAGCTGGGCCTAATACGGTAAAGTCGCTAACACTTTACGCTCTGTGCAGAACGTGACAATTCATTGGGAGAGCCCAGAACCAGAGTACAGTATTTTAGCTCTGCATAGTTGGAGAGCCCCCTTGGATGGCGGAGAATGCACCGTATGCCGAGCACTTCTTACTCCTAGTTTGGGACCAGATGTGACGATCCTTTAAATGCAAGCCAAGCTGGAGAAACTGGAGCTCATGATTTCAACTCAACACGTTTCGGAATGGCAGAAAAGCCACAGGAAAAGCGTAGATCTACAAGGTAGATAAGAGCCGCGGTAGCGAAGTGGTTAGTGCACAGGCTTCCTAGCTCGGTGGTCCATGGTTCGATCCCTAGTTGAGGTGGAATTTTTTAGACCGCAAACGGCTCCGGGGTAGACCCAGCCTCATGAATTGTGTACCATAGCAACCATGGGAAGGTTAAAGCGGCCGGCGTGTTTCTTGAAGTAGAAAAAAGGTAAAGATCACATCACCCCTAGTGTGCCCAATGGTCAAGAAAATACGGGCCTAACACCATATTCCCAATATGCCTCAATGGGCGTGTAACTGGATACTTTATCTTTACCTTTTTACAGTGTAGATAACACCAAGGAGACTTCAACTTGGTATTGACTGATAAAGAGCGAGAAGCTCAGTAGCCCTAGTTAAACAACAACTCCCTTACTGTAGTTTCTGCTTTGGGACTACTTTTACCCATTTTTTCTCTTTGACAGCCGCTGTTGTCTGTTCCCATCTTCGTATTTAGGTTACCTATCAAAACTGAGCATTTTCTTCCTCATGTCCTGAGGACAGTACCATTTCTAATGTGATCAGTTTCTTTCACGTCATGTCTGTCTACATTGTCTCACAGAGTTCTAGGATATTCTTCTTCTTCTTCTCCGTACATTCTCAGACGTCAACTTGAAAATGTTCAAAGAAATCAGTGATCAGCTTGAGGCTATTTCTATCTCCGTAGAGCTTTTCCAGAAATGGTACTGGTGATGGCCACATGTGCTTTCTCTGTACCGTATATAAGGGGCAACTTTGAAGCAGATGTTCAGCAGTCATTTTGTCGGTGCCATAGTCACACTCATCGGTAGTTCCTATCTTTAACTTGTTGAATAGATGGTATCTCAATCTGTTGTGGCCCGTGCAGGGTCTGAAGATTATCACTTGTTCTCTTCTGTTGAGCTGGTAATATGCATACTTTCTGCGTGGCCTGGATGTTCTGCTTCCCATTTGTTCATGTATCTGCTTCTATAAAACTCTTTGCCTCTTCAAAAGTATATCAGGCTGAGGTAGCTTTCCACCTTCCTTTGCCAGTCTATCAGCTTCTTCATTGCCGGAAATGTTGCAATCAGATGGGATCCACTGTACTACAAATCGTTTGAATTGGTGGCTCAGTGTGTGGAGTACTACTCTTAGCGTCTTAGGATACTAAACATTGTAATTCCTCATTTCCGCTGCCACCTGTGCAGTTTTTCATGTAGTGTACGAAGATAAGTTTATTTGGACTTTGCAAAGAATAAGTATTACAAGTGTTCACCATCAATTTGAAATACATTTAAGTACCTGAGAGAGGGGGGTTGGGGGGGGGGGGAGAGAAATTGCAAAGATATAATCAAAGTTTTATTTGGCTGTTTTTTCCCCATCGCTGTAACAATATAAAATAATAAATTTACAATAAGTATGTTCTGGACTCACCACAGGAAAAGTTTTCCGCTTTTCAGGCATAGATTCGAACAGTTACGCGATTTATTCAGTGACGCTCTTCGAAACACCATAACGCGATCCGCGTATCTTGGTTTGACACGGTTTTACATAATGGTAACGCGTCAGCAAAGCGGCAACTATTTTTTTAAATTAATATGTAACAAATATAAAGGTATGTTATCAGGCACTCGCAGGAAATAAAGAAGTAGAACACCAGACAACAGAAAAACCACAGACATGAGTGGCTTACCCAGGATTTGAACACTGGACCTTCCGTGCGACAACCCCGCCTAGCCATGCAAGTGAAATGATGATGTGTAGATGGCAGGGAGGATAGTGTGATTCACTTGCATGGCTAGGCGGGGTTGTCGCACGGAAGGTCCAGTGTTCAAATCCTGGGTAAGCAACTCATGTCTGTTGTTTTTCTGTTAACTATTTTTTTTACCACGGTGCACCAGCTTGCTATCGCAGAGGTGCAAAATTTTAATATTAGCCCAATACAGCAGTCTTTTTATATTTGAATATGCGCCCTAATATAACCGGCAGATCCGGTGTCTAGGTTGAACGGTACGCGCCTTTTTATTATAAAACAAAAGACAAAACAGTGCTACTGGGAGGTGAAATTCAAAGTGCTCGGGAAATTAGACTCGTAGATGAGTCGTTAATCTTTTGCGTTGTAAAAAAAAAAATGTATTATGAGGTCTTTTATAAAACTGGGTGTACACGAAAACTATTTCATTTCTAATCAATCAAAAATCAATAATAATTTTTTTAAATAATTTCCCCGTGTTCCTCAAGAAGGTGCACCGCTAGCTCCGCCCAAGAGCGGGTTCTGATTGCCCGTAAAGCAGTTAATGTCGTAGCGGAGAGAAGCGTTAGAGACTTCACTATACTAGTATCCTGTTTCGAGAGATGGGGTAACCAGTTCTCTTCCTCCTTTAAAATATGATGACGACGATTGCTTGTTAGAGAACGCTACCGAAATTGACGAATCAACGAAGCTATAACTGCTTGCCTTCCCCAACTCAAGAGCAGAGTTAGATACTCATTTACAGCTGGGTAGATTGAAGCTTCATGTCACCGTGTTTCGAATTCGGCATCTTTGCCGCGAGAGGCCAGCGCTCTAACCACTCTACCAATCGGGTGCTCTGATTGTGTGCCCTCTAATTTTTGTTTGTCGTTCTTATTGTTAAAACTTTCAGAATATAAAAGTTTAGTTAATGCTCCTTCCACAATGTCCGAGAAATTAACAATATCAAGAAATCCAAAAACACTTTAACATATTTGGAAGTCACTTATGTATTTTAGTCAGTGCTGGATTAAGGCCTTCCTGTGCCCTAAGTACGGATACTACACTGTATTATGTTGCCTCCCTTCCTACAAAATGCGAAACTAAAAAAAAAAAAAAAAAAAAAACCTTACCATATATTACGACAGAAAACTTGGGTTTATTACTTTAACTGAACTAAGTCATATTAAATGTTAGATTTAAAATAGCTTCTTTTTCGACTTTCTAACATCGAACTTGGGAGCCGCGCTGGTGTGATGGTTACAACTTTGCGCTTAGCGACCCGGTTTTCAGGGTTCAAGCCCGGGCGCTGTCGTTTGTAGGAGTGTCATCCACCGGGATTTGACTGAATAACCTGAACGGCTCCTGCAGATAAACCCTCTGTGGATGGGAAGGAGCGAAGCTCCTGACCGGGTTGGAAGGAAAGTCCACTGGCTCACCAGCCTCGCAATGACATGTCATTGGGTCAAAAGGACTGGAAAGCTCGAGTGCCGCTGGTAAGAAAAAAAAAAAACTTCGAACTTCGTAACAAATGTTACACTTTTATTAGAGTAAAATACCCTTTTTTAAACTTCCTGACTCAGCACTGTTGAATTACAGACCCTCTTGGACTTGACGGCTGAACAGATAAAAACATATGGGGAAAATAAAATGTCATAATTAACAAATAAAAATACTAAAACATGCAGATCGAAATGGTCATATGTAATGCCTCCAACCATCAACAATTATTTAGAATTTTTTTTTTTCTAGTCCATTGAAGGCTGGTGCCTAAGTAAGTGCTTAGTGTGCTTAATGGGTAATCCGGCACTGATTAGTTAACATGGTGTTGCGAAATTCATTTGCGCATTCAAGTACGTTTGCAGTGGATATCGAACTGAACCAGGGAAGGTCACTCACTAACAACAATGGGTTGGGGGGGGGGGGGGGAAGAGTGGGGAGTGAGTTGCCAGTTTGGCTTACGTGGTTTAAAACTATTTTTAAAGACTGCTTGAATGAACGATTGCGGAGCGATATCATAAGGATGTTTTATAACGTTAATGTTAATCAGAATAGACGTCATTGCACTCCGGGCAAACCCATAGGTGCGCAGTCTCCCTCAGCAATTTTTTTTAATAAACTAACTGTAATGTTCAATAGTCATGAACCTTCATGGTAAAGGAAACTATATATATATATATATATATATATATATATATATATATATATATATATATATATATATATATATATATATATATATATATATATATATATATATATATATATATATACAAAGTAGCCTACTGGCTTAATTATTGCAATATTTCTGCTTCCACGTCGTTAATAGTGGTTTGTTTACACATAAAAAAATTGAAACTGCCTCGTTTTGGCATGGTTTTTTACAGGATCCGTCGGCTATATTATGGCGCCTGTCCAAATATTAAAAATCCTTACGGTTTAGGATTTCCATGTACGATGCTGAAATATACCGTAATGAAGATTCTAGTTGCTTTAGGTAAGTGTTGATATGAGTGCAGTATCGTTGTCCTCAGTTTTTTGTTTTTTTTTGGGTTTTATTCCTTCAACCTTACACCTCGGTGCAACTACTGGACTGTTAGTTCGGATATGTTTCTATCGGGACCCAAGGCGCATCAAAAGTGAGGAATGCAGTAAGCGACCCATAGCTTGACTGCCTGCGTCAGGGTCAGCGAACCAGAGCTGACCAAGACCCTACTCCACCTCCAAGTGGTGGTCCTGGAAACAGGCTGCATCACTGCAGTCTGGCTGAGAGGGTAGGGATCGAAGAGGGAAGGCTAACCCGGTCCCAAAAAATGCCGTGCGGAAGTCGGATGTGTCGACCGAAAGGCGCAAATATCGCAGCTCTGCTGTAAACAGGCACAACGCAACCAACGTCCTTTTCAGGACGAACGAGGAAGAAGGAAGAAGAAGATATGTTTCTATCAATGACTTCCTTTTTTTGTTTCGGAAAGGTCGTAATTAGTTGTGTTACATGCGTTTGTTCTTCTGACTCTTATTATGTAGAATCACTGTTGCTGGTGCCTGGTGGTTACATTCATTAACATTTTTGAGAATATCCAGCTTTCAAAGCATTTTGTTTTTTCAAGAGTTTTTTTGGGGTCCCAACACTAAAAAAAAAGAAGTCCTCAAAAATGTCCACATTGCGTATCTATGTTTATGTAAAAATATCTGGACATTTTATTCTGGCGCAAAGATAAGACATGACGACATGTAACAATATTCTTTAAAATAAATTATTACATAGTTTATTATTAGTTTGAAGTAACAAGAAGAGACATGGTCCGCAACCAGACGATCCGTCAAGGCCTAAAATCCCATCCGCTGCAGACCCAAATAGAACAGTCCCAACTAAGATGGTTTGGCCATGTCTGCAGAATGGGAGAAGATCGGCTACCACGACAAGCATGGGAAACAAAGAGCCAGGGATCCAGACCTCCAGGACGACCCAGAGTCCGCTGGGAGGACAACATTAGACAATCTTTGAAGGACCGAGGACTAGAATGGAACCAGGCCAGGAAGAAGACAGCTGATAGAATGGTCTGGCGCTCTCTCTTCCAAACCTCTACACCTCACGGTAGAAGGGGAACGACTAAGTAAGTAAGTAAGTTATTATTAGTTATGCAAATGACCACAACAACAAGAAACTAAATAAATAAAAACAGGAAAAGAAGAGGAGACTGAAAACTAAATTGTTATACTCCAACATCAATCAATACCCTTTAGCTCCCCAAGGAGCATAAGCCTTTAACAAACACCCGTTAAGTCCTCCGCCTCCTGTCACGTGCTATTAGCGCAAATCCCTCCACGTCTTCCTCATAATTTTCAATTCGGTCTTCAGTTCTCCAATCGTTTGTTGATCTACCTCTGCCCTCTTTATATGGGGATTCCAAAACAAGGACTGCCGTGTAATGCTATAAACAGGTTTTCCCCCCTAATGTGTGTCTTATCCATCGCCATCGTCTTCTTCTCATCTCTTATTCCACTGACACTTGTCTGGTTATTCTCATTAGTTCCATATTATTGACCTTGTCTTACCATTTCCGTCCGATTCTAAACAAGCATCCATTTATGAATGTCTGTAGCTTTTTGGTTTTTGTTTTTGCTGTTAAACCAACACTTCGCTATTAATACTTGGACCTGGATACTGTTTTAAAGAGCCAGGGGGAAATCCCCGATACAATGCTGTGTCTAAGCAATACAACTAACAAATCACGACAAAACGTATTGAGAACAGGAGAGATCGTGGCTGAAACAGCTTCTGTGAACGAATACATTGAGAAGCAAATATTAAGTTGCTTTGGAAACCTTGGGAGGATAAATACTGTATCATCCCAGCAGAAGATTGATTAAAAGGGTGACATACATCTTATAGAAACATAGTGTAGCAGCATGCCGGACTGCAGCATATATACCTGGAAGTAATAACCAACACCGTCTGCTATACTTCACAGATGTACAATAACTGCCTAGTTGGCTTAAAACGTATAATATCCTGGCACAGGTGCCAAATCAATGAAAGAAAATGGCGCTCATAAATAAGTGAGGTGGGGCGAGTCCGCCAGCAGACGATTCCGAAAACTTAGACGCGTGCGGTCTTCACATGATTGTTTAACGTCCTGTTCAAGAGGAATCGTCTAGGACATTTACGAAGAAAAAGAATGGAGCTAAGCGGAGATGAAATGAAGAAAAGTGGATCGCGCTTTCAAGTTGCGAGAGTTAACACCAAAGATGTACCAGATGAACAAATGAATGAAAACCAAGAACCGGAATATTATACAGATGATGTACAGTCAGAGATTCAACAAGCCAAACATGCTAACCAAGGAAAACGATCACCGGACTTATCCAAAGTAGATATAAATGTTGCGAATGCAAATAATTCTGCCGGCGGACGTGGCTCAGTAAGTAATGGTCCTGAGTCTCCTTGTGCAACTTTTTCACTTAGTGGCGATTCGCTTCGCAGTAGGGGATCAGGATCAGCAGATGGATATTCAAAGACAAACGGTGCTATGAATACAATAGAGGCACTTCCATGTGTTGATCACTACAGGAATATCTTTTCAGCAACTGGGGGAGGCATCAGAGCCAGACCAACACTTGCAGAGCTGCATGAAGAGCTGGTGAGATTTTGTTGTTGTATCTTTCTTGTAGCAATAATCACTGAAGTGCTAGTGTTTAACTTTGAAAAGAGCACATTAAATCAGCTAATTATAAAATATTAAAAATCACAGGTTGTTTAGTATGTAAGAAATTGAAGGTTGAAATGAAGAACAGTGGGATGAGTGTTAATACTGCCAATTCAGAGGCGCAGTGATAAGAGGTTAGAGTTAGGTTTAGGAATCTAATATTTAATTAGATTTTTAAAGGAGGAATCAACCAGACTCAGTAGCCTACAAACTAGTATGAAACCAGCGAAGAAACGTGTAAATTAAAACTTAATCCACCCACTACACAATTTCACATAAATATTGAGATTATGAGATAAATAGAAAGGCTGCGGGACTGGATAGAATCCTCAAGCCATGAAAGCTAATATTTCATCCACTGTAGAGCTGTTACACGGGCACATCAGGATGATATTGGAGTGAGAGGTTTTCCACAAAAACAAGGACACGTAAGTGCCTACTAATGGTAACTTGCTTGCATAAAGCATCTGAAGAGGCATTACACTGTTGGCAGGGGCTGGAAAAATGTAACTAGGCTGATGCTAGATCAAACAAAAGAAATTTTAAATTGAAAACTGATGGAGGAATAAGCATTATTTCAAACAGGCATTTAATGTACACATTAAATAGCAATGCTGAGCCATCATAAGGTAGTCAAAATAACGGTACAAACCTGTAAATCAACATTGTGGAATTTGAGAATGCATTATCCAGCATACAGAGCTCAGGTTAATGTGGAAAAGTCTGTAACATAGAATCCTGAGTTTATTAAAGTTGTTCAAGATCTTTATAAAGCTGCTGCATGCAACATTGTCCATAAAGGCAAACTCTCAGAATTGTTTACAGTACAAAGCAGAGTAGACTAGGATTTCTACCATCACCAATGCTCTCTTTCATTTTTAATGAGACAAATAACAGAGGAAAAGGAAACCGAAATATTATGGACATTTGACAAATGGGGAATTTTATTTGGCAGATGAACTATGTCTTTTGTTTTACATAAACAGGACATTCAGGAAGATTCACTTATATTAACTGTAGAAGCAGCAAAAATAGGATTACACATCAATATAGACAAAACAAGGGAAGTGCACAGCGTTATATATTTGGGAAGTAGGCCTACAGTTGAATTGTGTGTTTGCATATGTGTTTCTGAGACTCGCACATACATTAAAAATGTGTAAACATGTTTTTGTTCATTCCTACAAAGTTTCCACAGCTCCAGATTTTCTACAAGTGACAGATAATGTACAGTGTTTTTGAGGCTGTTTTACTGTAAAATTCATGTAATTAAGTATGAATAATAAAAATACCATACAGAAAGCAAGCATAACTTATCCTGCAGCAGTTTTAAAAATATAAATATTTTCCATCCCTCAAATCATATCCTTGGTCCCAGATGAGCAAAAACGTTGATCTAGATTTTGTTCGAATGTTATGGTCATGTATCATGTTTTTCTGTTTGCCAGTACTGCAAACTCAAACATTTATGGTAAGGCACACTTAGAAGTTATTGATAATTTATTGAATACTGTATTATAAATATATAAGATTAACAGTATATTTAATAAAAGCTATTATCATTCAGCCTAATTGCATCATGTTTTTGTTCCCATGTTTTGGACTTTATAGCATGCTTTTCTGTAATGGAAAAAAGCTGTCACTTGCTTCACATTAGAGTTCATTGTACCTCTTATTAATGTCACTCTGTATTACTACATTATTATTACTAGAAACATATTGTAGTCACACATACATTAAAATTATACAATGGTGCAAACAGTTACTGCCCACTATTAATTTAAATATGCATGCAAAGAAGTAGAGAGTGGCCTTGTCCATATCAAATAAATGATTTTCTCTTGATTTATTCTCTGATATGGTGCAGTAGTTTGTTCACTGTCAAGAATTTTTTTCCTGGAATTTCCCAAACGCATATCCTTGAAATTGGTTTGTAAACAATTGAAGTTCCTAAAAGCATAATTTTTATTTCACATAAACAGAATTCACATAAAGAAAGAACTAATTTACAGTAACACCAGCAAAGGAAATATGAAAAGTAATATACTGAAAATTTGTATCAAGATCATTGATCAGAAGATTGAAGTAGTAAATGCCTTTACATTTTAGTAAGTTCACAACAATAAAGAAGGGAAAAGTCAGGATTTAATTGCCAGGATTACAAGTAGCTCAATTTGCCTTGGTCCTTCTCCAACCAGTATGAAATTCTTTAAGAGAAAGTCAAAGTAACTGTAGGAGATGACTTTAGAAGATTAAGCCAGAGTAAATGTAGCTTCATGGGCAGAGTTAAAGAAGATCATACAAAATAAAAAATGGTGAGCAACTGTTTCAGCCTGGTCCACAAGGAATGAAAAGGAATTAAAATGCAGTAGTGCTGATTAAGCACTTCAGCTGCTAAATACAAGGTGCTTTGAAGAACATGTTAACACTTAAACTTAAATAATAAATTCAATTGATTTACATTGCAAGATGCATGTAGAGTGCTTCAGTTTGTAGAGTGCTTCAGTTTCATCTTGTGCTTAACCAGTGTCCGTGCTTCTGGAATTATTTCCAAGCCTTTTTGCCATTTTCCGTCAATGAAACCTCTTAAATGAAATAAATAAAAACCCTATTAGTGTTAACATTTTCTGAAGCACTCTAGTCAAGTCCCACTAACAGGCAAGTATTGACCAATAATTTCTAAATTACACATCAGGACTACATGAGATGATGTGGGTGTCAACAAATATCATCAATGTGAAATTATTGCATTTTAGAATATGTTTCCAACACTTCAGGAGAGTGCACTTTATTTCCCTTATTTATTATTTAGTAATTCATTTTGTAACTTATACATGACAATGATGACCTTGAACTTCACAAACTGGTGAGCACATTAAGATGGATGCCAGACTTGAGGAATTATCTGAGGTTATGCCAAATATGAACAGTGTTATTGTATTTTTCCATGTCTGTAAGATTCCTGAATGATCACGCTGGATGGTTAGATTTTTGTGGCTGCCAAAATTGTCCACAGATTATTTTTTTCTATCTGAAAAGCTAATCTTTGACTGCTGTGGATGTAGGGTCCATGCCACTTATTGGTCATCCCTATGTGTCATGGGTCACACTCACTCTCAGAGTGTTTAAGGATAAGTAGTATTTTGTAATCCATCATGTTTCTCACAGTTGCTTGTAGTTTCTCATATTTGCTGTCAATTATGTAGTTTCACCCTTGTTTGCTTAGTATTCAAGCATTTCGGTGCACAATCTGGAGATTTTCTTAGAAGGAAAAAATGTGAGTCATTTCAGACTCATTTTGGCTTTCTGTGGGCTGTGTTATAAACCTCCTTAATAGAGGACCTTCCTCCTTTTTGGATGGCTGAGTTGAATTACTTGTTTTAGATGGCTTGATCCTGTTAATTATTTTGGCTTTTAAGTTTCAACAGGATGGGATAGATGGCCCCATTCCCAACCATCCTTTATCACCTTCTACCACTTTGCCTGGTAAATTATAACTATGATTCTATTTTGTACCGCGGCGTATCACAAGCGAGCGGGCAATGATGTTAAATACCCGAAGGCAAGAGGAGCTTTAATTGCATTGGAAAGTGTATGGAAACCAAAAGAAATCAATGCCCATGTGTTGATGGGCCCAAAAGTGGACCAAAGAATAGAAAAACTGCACCCTACCTTGCTTTAGGAGGCGACTAAGGAGGGTTGGGCATGGGACAGTCTATCTTATCCTGAAGAAGGTTGAAGCAAAAATAAATGTGACTGTCATTTGCCACATTTATTTTCATAATCTGTATCTATTCTGTGTATTTTCAGACACAATTGATGTGACCTCTCATCAAGTAAACTCATTTTGCCTTGCATCTGGTTGCGATTGTGGGACAGAGAGGCCAGGTCATTTCATTGGCAAAGTCTAGATCATCAAGCTGTTTTGTCAGAGACCAGTGAATTTCATTTCTGTTGGTTGATATCATTGTTTTCAGCAAGAAGAGAAATGATGACAAGAATCATCCCAGCCACACTCCAGTTCTATCTTAAAGGGTTTTATAACTAGCCCTTCAAGAAGAATTCTGAATTTAACTTCTTCATATTTCTTCATGATACCTTGTCAGTTTCCAAAGCTATTCTCTGTCGACTCCAGAAGGCCTTTTCATAGAGCACAAATGTATTGCACAAGTGGTCAATTCAGATCTAAGTTACGTTCAGCAGTTCTGTACAGAGTGACCATCTGGTCTGTACAGGATCTGTTTTGTCAAAAACTTGCTTGTTATTCTCTCAGTTTTCTGTTTGCGGCTCTCTCTGTTATCTGTCTGTGGCCTTGCTAATCTTTGAAGGAAGATCCTGCTTAATATTTTTTTGGCACTGGTGTTAACATTATTCTTCTGTAATTTGTGCACTTTCCCATTTACTTCCCAAGGACAAAGGGACAATGCTCCCTCATGGAATGTTAGTTGAGGTGATTGACATGTGGCTGGCAACTTCATCATATAAAAGAAACCATCACTGCAAGAGTACATGAATGTTTGGTGGAGCCTTCCTGCAGGGAACCAGCTGCAGTTGTTGCTCCATGGAAAGGATGATGATGAATTTATGCACTGTTGCAGATTTCCCCTCTGTGGAAGCTTGAGCAGATAACCTTCCTTCAGGTCTATTGATATTTCTTCTCTCTTCCAGACTCTACCAAGTAATGTGTATGATATCTCTGCACAGGTGTCAGTGTCTGCTAAGATGGCTTTTCCATCTAAAAAAAAAACTGTGCTTCTTTATATTCTTTCTGACTTGGTTTTTCACAATTAACCAGCAGCTTTTTCTCTGCCAGCTGTATATCTAGGGAATCTTGTGGAGCTGGTCTATTTAAAAGTTCCACAATGTTCCATACATTTCTTTATTTGCTCTTTTATGTTACTAAGCATATTTTATGTCTTGTTGATTGTCAATTGATTGCTTATATTTCCATGTTAGCTTCTTTGTACCCTTATACGGTAATTCATATTTCCTCCGGCTGCAGCTTCTTCTACCGTATGCCAACTCGTTGATAAAATTCCTTTTGTGTCAACTAATAATTCTTTGTTTGTTTCTACTTATAGTTAATTATGGCTCCAGAATATATGATTTTGCTTCTGTTTAAATCGGCCTAATTTTTTTTTTCTTCTTCAAGATAATGTTGATGGCTGTGAATGTTGTTATACTTTCAGTGAGCCTGGGTTATATTTTCCCCAGAACATCTGTGTGTCTTAATTTTATATGCGTTGTGTCTGTTGCCACTGGTCTTTTGTATCTGCTTGATCTTCAAGTTCTGGAGTGCTTGGTACTTTGTGAATATTGTAACCTTAAATCGTTCTTTTATGTCTTGAGTTCTGAGATATCCCATATTAACCAGCTGTCTGTATATATGTGTTATTGTCTATCCTCTGAGTTTCGTCTTTTATTTTGGCAAACAGAATATGGCGATATGAACTATATCTGCTGCACTGTTGCGCAGCAAGTATTAAAATTGTATGAAAGGATCAGTGTGTAACTGGTGCAAAGAACCAGACAAATCCCTGCGGTGCAGTAGGTGAGAGTAATACGTTTACTTTGAATAGGACACCCGCTGAGGAAACCAGCAGATAGTATTACAAGGTAACTCTTGTTCTGGAGCCCCCAGGTTATGGGAAATAGACGGAGACAGAAAACCACACGGAGAAGGGAATTTATTACAGACTTGAAAGGTATAAATAAGAAATGGAAAGACATTTAATGGATGCACAGAAGGGGGAGAATATTTGGGAATTTGTTGAAGGGCTGAGCTCCAAAGGGAGCAGAAGGATATTTAATGAGTCTTATGAACCTTTAACTCTTTAAATATTTAATGAGTCTTATGAACCTTTTACTCTTTAAGTCCCAATCGACTTTATAAAGGCTCAGGGGTTAGACGCGCTAGGCCCAATCGACTTTAAAAAGCCTTTAGTATATGTGCCTCTGTTTGAGACTGTTTCTAATTATACTTACCCACAAAGTCACTTCCGACTGCAAGTACATTCTTTTAAATACCGCACGTGTTTAAGAGTGAACGTGTTTCTGTTTTGAGATATTTATTTTAGATTTTTAAAGCGATTTTTTTAAGCGCATATCCTCCATTTTACCTTGAATAACTAATCATTTTTATTAAGCGCATATCCTCCATTTTACCTTGAATAGCTAATCATTTTTCAAGAAAGCTTTTATACTTGTAGCACAAGAGTAAAGTACATCCAATTACCTTCAGTTTCATATACAACAACAAAGTTATTTATGCATATGAACATTTTAAAAAATTATTTCCAAACAACAACAATAAAAACGCACTGGGGTGGCCATTTTTGCTTGGGCCAAACCCACTTTTTTGCTTGGGACTGAAAGAGTTAAGAAACTCCCTTATCGTGCGTCAGTTCATATTTACTCGTCCATTCAAGCGTTATTAAGAATACTAACGCTGCTACCTACGAGGCGGTCGTAAAGTAAAAGAAGCTTAGATGGGTCGGCTACACCAGCATCTCGAAACTTAGATAAGCTTACCGGAATTTCGGCCGGGCTAACTGTTTATACGAGTCAAGTCGTTAGACTTGACATCCAGTATAGGGCGCAGAGTGGATAAAGCGGAGCGGAGTCTTGGTCGCTGTCTGCCCTCCATTCACGCCAGGAAGCTGGCATGATAGGCATTCCTTCGTTATATAATCCCGAAGGTAAAAATATAGGGAGACTCAGAAACAAACGGAGAGTACAACTGGGGACGAAAATGAACGATTAAGAAAACACGAAAAGAATGTACAAATGGCACATTACTGCTCTTGAGTTAGGAAAGGCAACGGCAGCGGGAACTGGTACCCCCGCCTCTCGAAGCTGGAAATAGTATAGTGAAGTCTCTAACGCCTTACATCCCCATGGCAGCATCCGTTATGGGACAACCTTTACCTTTTTTGTTTACAGCACTGCATGCGCGAAATTAACCATGCTTTACATGGAGTCATTTCATTGCCGTGATTGCAATTGTATCCAGTCTCTTCGTAATTGTCACTAAATAATGGCCATCAGCTGTTACTCACTGTCACGCATGCGTTAAAATGTATAAGATAAGATGATAGGAAACTCTTTACAGAGCGATACAACAGGAAGCAATCTGATCATCAGAAGAAGTCCCCCTCGTCCAACAAGTGTTTCGGCCCTATATACTCCTTTACACTCTAAGGGGGGCGGGCCCACTTGGGTCATGACTCCCAAGCGTCTCAGCTTCCTGTTGTCTTCCTGCTATACCAGATACAAACTGCAATATTTATGTTACTTAATTAACTAGGAATTGTAATGTGCGGGCAACCTGTCGCGCTCTAACACTGACTTTGATAAAATGAAGTCACCTGTAAACACGTGATGTACAAATAAACGAGTAAACAGCGAATTATCTTGGCGTATGAGTTACACACTGGCAATCTATATTTATGCTAAACTTGTACTGTTCCTGTATATGTTTTGCATAAATTATCTCTACCCTACGGGTGTATACACTTGGGGGTAATAATATATGAGGTTAAATCTCCAGGTCCTAGACCTGTAATCCAAGGGAGGAGATCAGAGCAATGATGGAGTTGTCCGTGTTCATTGAAGATAGTCCTTAAAACCAAACCAGTACCACATATGAACAAATTCACAGGGACATTGCCAGTATCATCTACCGTACTTCTGTAGTTTGACTGGATATTACTCACTGCCGGACTTATGGGGGCTTATTGAAAGAGTTTTCTACATGGCTTACAAAATCTGTTCACACCCTTGTTTTCAAACCAACCGATTACAGCTACGATGATATTTGCCATTACGCGTACAGGGTGAAGCCCAGAACCATATTTCTCTTTCTCTCTCCCCCGCCCCCGCCCCCCCCCTCCCCCCCCCCCCCCCCCACCCCCCCACCCCCCCCCCCCCCCCCCCCCCTCCTTTAAAAAATAGAAATTAATAGAATGACGTGAAAATTAAATTGAATGAAACATAGGTCTACAAACCGATTCAAGCATACCGGGGAGTTTAAAAAATAATGGTGCGCCATACAGCAAAATGTATTAGAAGTAAACTTTCTGCGCATCTAATGGAAGATTTCAGTGCCAATATATGAACATACACAGCTAGGCATAAAAAAAGGTCACCGTGGGAAAAAATTAACAGAACAATCTGACTGGTATAAGTAAAAGAGTTTTGCGCCATCTTAGACGTTTATGTCCGCAGATTACCGGTATATTATCTTCGGCCTTTAACAATGCTCCGATTTAGACTTGCCGGCAATAGATTAACCACTGTCGGTTTGCTAGGCCAATCACAGCAGTGCCGTTGTCCAGCGACTTTTCAGAGTGACCCGGGCTAGTCTTTGTGGCTGCCATAACGGTTCCGTGGGATAATCCACACCATACTTCGCCGAAGCTCAGCAATCCACTACTTCGTCCTGTTTCTACTTCCTACCACGTGGGCGTGGGGTTGGACTTTTTAAGGAGAGGATCTTTTATAATATTTCTTAATACCAGAGTAATCATTGGAAGCAGAGGCGTACTTAAAGTATTTGACACACATGGCGGATCCTAGCGTTGGCACCCCCCTCCCATTAAGAATCACACTTGCAAGTATATTTTTAACAGTATGTCCTATCATACAAGTATCCGATGACAGCTCTCTCCTGGCTGTCATCCGGGGCAGTCCGCCCCTCTCGCACCTTCTTACTACGCCACTGGTTGGAAACTATATCCAGTATTTGGTATACTTAATCCAGTATAACAAACAGCAGTATTCGAGAGTATAATAGTAACAAACTTACTTCATTTTAACTTCAGTGAGATGGATGTGCCTGGTGTAGTGATATCAGCTTCTCAACATCAGGCTGAAAGTTACAGAAGGAGTCTCAGATCCCCATGTTCATAATTTGCAGTCTGTTTCTTTGCTTCGAAACCGCGCTGAAACCATGCTCTACTAAATACGATGTTGGAAAGGCAATACAGAACATCTTAACCTTGCCCCACACTGCAGGATAGCGTTCAGAGATTTCTTTCTGCAACCAAAAGTCTTGATATGATTTTTTGAACATTGGCTTAAGCTCAATGTCATTTTGTAGCGATATCAGTTCCTCTCCCACCCTTCCTAGTTCCTCAATGCAGTGTCCAGGAATGAATTTATTATCCAGTCTGGAATAGTGATCAAAAGAAGATCCCGAAACCTCTGAGACATGTCTTTATGCAGCATATCTAGGTGTGCACAATATACTTTAAGATTATCCTCTGGTATTTTGGCTTTCTCTTCCAACTCTAAGAGGCTGGAAAATTGGAATAACTCGCCACGGCCAATATTGCGTTTGAATAGCGTTAATTTGGCCAGAAACGTGGAGACGACAGATTTGACTTTTATAAGATTAATATCATTTCATTGGAGTTGTAGATTTATTTTGTTTAACTTTGTGAATAAATCTGACAACTATGCAATGTCATGCTTGATATTCGTTAGTTCTGTACTGAGCGAAGCACGCTAGTCTTTAAAGAATTCTACCAGTTTCAAAAAAGAGCGTATAAGCGTCTCAGACAATTTCCTTTTGAGAGCTACCTGACTTCTGTGTGCATCAGCAAACGTTCTAAGTGTTTATCATTCTCAGTACAAAGCTCTCGAAATAGTCGAGAATTGAGAGCATGGGACTTAATTTTATTAATCACTGTGATAACAGTATTTAATGATTTGTGAAGCCGATCACTTAGATTTGTTGCGACAAGATGTTATCTGTGAATTACACAGTGTATTGTAAATATACCAGGTACAGCTTCTTTTAAGAACACGATAAACATGCAGTAACAACCTATCATTGGTGGTGCCCCATCTGTTGCACAAGCAAGAATGTTAGTAAGCGAAATGTCCTTCTATTTGAAAAATTGCTCAACTACACGAAATATTGACTCCCCTTTTGTATCAGTTTCTAGTTGCCTAGCAAATAACAACTCTTGAACCAAGCTTTCATCTTTTACGAAGCGAACATACGCAAGAAGCAAAGATTCGTTGCCCAGAAAAGTTGACTCATCCAACTGCAATGCAGATTCTGTTGTCCTAAGTATGTTGCACAATGTGTTTTCAACATTCTAAGCCATTTCATCTATTCTTCTTTGAACATAGGTATTGCTGAGCGGAATCGCTTTAATTATTTGTTCAGGTGACTTATGTATAACTGTACTCACAAACTCCTTTATTGCTGGCAAAATCAAGTTTTCTCTGATTGTGTGAGGCTTTCCAGATTTAGCTATCAGCAACGAAATGTTGTAAGAAGCTCGCAAACCGTCACAGCTTTGTTGTGAAGTGTTGGCAAACATGTCACGAACAGTTTTACGTTTCTGAAAGTTTTCACGAAGTGACTGACAATATGCCAAACTTTTGTCTGTTTTATCAGGGTGAATTCTTTTTCAAATGTTCAAGGAGTCTGGAAGGTTTCATCGCCTCATTTGAAAAGGCACTCTCACATAATAGACACATTGGCAGTTGTTGGCTAGTTAGTGCCGGAATAAATCCATCTCTCAGATATTCCACGCTGTATTGTCAACACTTCTTTTTAGTTTGTTCTGCTTGTGCCATATTTGGTCTGGATTCTGGAACGAAGAATTGATTTTATAATTTACAGATAGAAAAATGTACATCAAGTATACAACAAAAACTGATTTAAAAGTGGCTTTACACAAATATTGACACAAATGTTCTTACCAGTTTACTCTTCTTTTTTTTTATAAAGTTTCTTAACCACAGCCATAAATAAATTAGGAAAATACAACAATCAGGAAAAAAAAACACATTTAGAAACAGCCACAACAACACTGAAGTAACCCACTAATAATTTCTTAAAGTATAATATAGTAATTTAATATGAAATAATATAAAATAACTTACTTTTGTAGATAGGTCTTAAGATTTAAAGATTGGGAGCCAATGGCCTAACTACAAAGTGTGGAGATCCCGGTAACAAATTAAAAGGATGTAATATAATGGACTGAGCAGCAATATTCAATATACGGCAAATCTGTATCAACATGTATCTGCTTAATAAAAATTAATGTTAGTAAAACTTACGCTAGCTCTGTGCAAACAAACAAAAAATATAAATATGAAACTTACCTAATCGATAGGATGAAATAGTTTGATACCCAGTACACGCTTATTTGAGCCACTGTTCACAAGAAGAACCGTGAAAGTTTTTTGGTTTTGCTCATAGGCAACGCCAAGTTGCAATACATGGGATAAAGTACGTCGCGTCAGTCAATTTATGACAGTCTGAATGTAAGGTAGGAAAGCCGGTTCAGAGGTTCAAAGACTGATTTCTACTGCCAAGTACTGTTAAAAACTTGGCTCTATTGAACCTTTTCTCTTATTTATTACCGTACTGCGAATATCTCGTTACCACTAGCCCCCGTAAATACTGAGGCAATAAAATCCGCAACTAAGAAGTCAGTACTTTCGGAAACACCAGAAGGTATCTAATTTCGTCCGCTGCCATCGGAAAGTACACTCTGACACACCTTGCCAATGCCAAAGCTCATATTAAACACTATTTAGGAATGGTTTTCACCTTCTGTTTAAATCTTAGTGTCGTTTCTCTTTCTTCAGGAGTGACCGAATTGACAATAGGTGTTTACGTAACCCCGCTTTCATAGCAGTTCCCGATTACAATTTATGGTCAGCGATGGTTCCCTGAGCTCAGAATGGCATGTATACACGAAACTATGCCTTGCTTAATGATCCTAGTAATACAACCATCCAAATCGTCCCCGCCTCACTGATGTTATCTCTCAAATCCACAATTCCTTTCTCCCCCGCACGTACTGCATTTAGCCTGTCAAATCTTGAACCACCCCTTACTACTGAACGCCCCCCCTCTGGCCTCTTTTTCCGTATCGCCCCCTTGGATCCTTCCACCGCCCCCAGGGGGGCGGTACCGCCCACTTTGGGAAATACTGCTGTACAACATCGGAACACTAACGCGCCAAGCACAAATATATGCTGCCTTCTTCAAGGAGAAGGCATGACTTAACACAGGAAATGGAAACAGATCATAGAAACATTATCTTTGAGGGAAAATAAAGTTATAAATAGAAGTAAATCTTTGCCGAGACCGAAAGTAAAGAAGGAATACCATCATAAAGCAGCGCCAGGCAATCCAGGGGCTGAGGGGTCTACTTTAGAAACAGTGAGCTTTCTGAAGATACAGCCTTGATAAAATCATGTCAGATTAAAGAGTATTTGGAATTAGTACAGCCTATGCAACTTTAATCTGTGCCGGACGATCTGCTTCCTGGAATTCAATCACCAGAGCGGTGGAGAATCAAACTAAGTGGTACTTTACTTAAATTTAACTTCAAAGAAACAATCGCGTTCCTAACTCATGCAGTTCACGATTAAAGTGTATTTTTTGTAAGCTAGTTCGTGTTTCACTGCGAACGTGGAAAAAGTAACTTTGGGAATTACTTTACATTACCAAGACTTGACCAAGGGATAATTTTCAGACTAAAAACCTAACCGGCCATTGCAGACTCAAAATGTCATCTGTACAACACACTGAAAATCAGACAGACGGATATGTGCCCACGTGAGGAGGACAAACAAACAGTAGAACGTGTTCTCCAAGACTGTCGGGCTACATGAGAGGAGCAGCGGGGCCTCCAACCCAGTTGAGGGAGAAACTAGATGGTAACTAGAGAAGGCTGAGATGGACTGCCAGCTTTGTAAGAGAGATAGATGTGGTTATTTAAGAGCGAACGACGAAGAAGAATCCTGGGGACACCGCCATTTTAGATGCCGGCGGGAGAGGGTAGACCAAAATTTCTCTAGCTTTAACATTCTTTCCTCTCAGCGCGTAAACCAGTTACAGGTATCCAAGCCCAGGCTAGATTTGTACAAGAAGAGCTTGGCTTACTCAGCTGCTCATCTTTGGAACAATCTTCCACATGACCTGAAAAACATGCGCAGTCACTACTCATATAATCGTAGACTGTTCAGATACATTATGAGTGCGGATTACATGCCGCCCTAAGTGATTACGTTTCGAATTATTATCTAATATACTGTAAGGAGGGTCTGATGATCTAGTTTTTCATTTTAATATACCTTACTTCTTAATTGTAATCAGATACTGTAAATGTATGCTTTTATACTACTTATAATGTTGCATCGCCATTAAACTATTACCTTAAGTATGTTGGAGAATGTCTGGATAACTAGCAATAAAAGATGAGTAAGAGGAAGGGCAAAATGCAAGACGGGCCTATATGCACGATTCTCATCTATCAGTCAATACCCTTTACCTCCCTAAGGAGCATAGGTCATAAAGCTGGATCTCGTTTAGTGGAGGCGTCAACAATTCACTCCCTGTGGCAGTATCTGCTTAGGGCTCAAAGCTGCTCACCTGTGGGAACATTTTCCGTATGCGCTGACAACACACGCAGTCCCTGGTCATTCAGCAGCAGATTTCCTATATGTCACGAGTTCTTATTATATGCCACCATAATCTGATTACTTTTCAAATTATGTCTAATTTACCGTATGAATGGTTTAGAGTTTGTATGTTTTTTATTTTATTTATTTATTTTTTTATATTAATTTATTTGTATTTATTTTTTTCTCTTTTTTTTTTTACATACTTAAATTTGATTATGACTGTATGTACAAATGTATGTTATTATATTACCTTGATAATGTTGTATGCTTAAATAATGCTCAAAATACATGTGCGATTGAAAGGATACGGTATGTAAGATGACAGAGAGAAGAAGGGCAGAATGTAAGACGGGCCTGCGTGCCCAATTCTTAACCCTTTGAAAATAAAGTTCGTTCCCCCCCCCCTCCTCCCCCCCCCCCGATCACATAGAGATCTACCAAAGCATCCTCTGCGATTTATCATTAGATCGGGATCTACCTTATGCCGACCCTTGTCATAAACAATTGAAAGGAAAGCGCTGTTGGAAAAGAAACAAAGTTTAACATTTTTTTTATTATTATTTACCTTTACGAACATACATATCATCGACGGTTATCCTGCATTCTTCCAAGCAAAGGTACGGGGTTCAAAACACGGTGGCGTCACGCTCCAGTCTACCTAGCTGTAAATGGGTAGGCTAACTGACTCAGCTCTTGAGTTAGGGCAGGAAAAGGCGACGAGGTAAGGAACTGATCACTCGATTTTGGACTTATTATAGTGAAGTCTCGAACACTTCACTCCCACACGGCAGTATCTACTATGGAACTAACTTTACCTTTATTCTTCCAAGGCGCGTTTCAGCAAATCATTTCCGCTTTCTTTGATGCCTTCAGATATATATATGTACGTGTAACACGACATTCCTGCTTTCTGTGGATTCCATTTTCAAATGCTTCTAATTTGAATTAGTATGTAGAGATTTTCTTCTGCTCGTCACTCTACAGCCATCTGTTTGTACATAAAATTATCGTGGTTAGATCTATCTCCACTTTCATATTTAATGATTCTCTTCACACACACACCCCTCCCATTTTTCAAGGTCTGGCACACTGTGTTTATCAGAGTATCTTCTTCTTCGATCCTTAACCACCGACCGTCAAAGCAGTCAGTGGCCATCACGCCTAGTGGCGTCTTGTAAGGCAACAACAAATTGATTCCACTTTGCACGGTCGGTGGCCATCCTTCGTACAGTGCCCCAACTCTGGTTCATTCTTTGCATCTCAGCCTCCACAGTCCTCCGCCAAGTTGTTTTTGGTCGGCCTCTCTTTCGCTTTCCTTCAGGGGTCCAAAGCATAGCTGTTCTTGTGATGGCATCGGGGTCTCTTCTGAGGACATGACCAACCCAGCTCCAGCGTCTGCCAGCTATGATGGTATGCATGTCCTCTTGCTTGCTACGAGTAAGCAGATCTTGGTTGGTGATGGTATTCGGCCAAAAGATTCGGTGAATTTTTCTTAGGCATGTTGTGTGAAAAGAGGACAATTTTGACATTTCCTTCTCCGTGACTCTCCAGCATTCCGCACCATAGAGAAGCACAGAAAGCACGCAACTCTGGTATAATCTTAATTTTGTGCTTGTGCTGTATTGGGAGGACTTCCAGATGTTATTTAGGCTAAAGAAGGCTGTTCTTGCCTTATTCATTCTGATGTTGATGTCTTTGCCTGCCCCACCGTCTGGTGTTACTATGCTTCCTAGGTATGTGAAGGTATCTGTCTGTACCAGTTGCTGATTCCTTACTGATATGGGCTCAGGGTTGCTCACATTGAGCGTCATGACCTCAGACTTATTTAAATTAATGTTCAAGCCCACCTGCTGGCTAAATTTATTAAGTCTATCCGTTTTTTCCTGGATGTGTTGATGTGAATGTGCCAGCAGTGCAATGTCATCTGCATATTCCAGATCTTCCAATGTTGAAAATGTAGTCCATCTTATTCCTCTTGGACTGCCCTCTGTTGTCTGGCGCATCACCCAGTCTATGACTGTTAAAAATAGAGTGGTTGATAAGGGGCATCCCTGTCGTACTCCTGTCTTCACCTCGAAGGTTAGGTTGCTCTGCCCAACACTACACGTAAAGTTGGCATAGAGGCTTTTTATGATTGACACTATGCAGCTTGGAATTCCATAAGCCCTCAGTATTTTCCATAAACTGTCCCTATGTATGCTGTCAAAAGCCTTTTCAAAATCAACAAAATTTATGTAAAGCTGTCTTTGCCATTCTGAGCACTGCTCTATAATGTTCCTGAGAGTGAATATATGGTCTACACATCTTCTGTTCTTTCTAAATCCTGCTTGTTCTTTCCTCAGTTTGTAGTCTACTGCCTTTGAAATTCTCTGTATAATTATCCTGCCTAGTATTTTGCTGGGAACTGAGAGAAGAGTGATTCCTCTCCAATTATTGCAGTCTGAAAGATCTCCCTTCTTGGGCAATTTGACAATTATTCCTTTGTTCCACTCTGATGGTGTTGTCCCCGTTTTCCACACTTGTGCAAATAGTGGTTCTAATAGTTCTGCTGCTAGCTCAGGGTCTGTCTTAAATAGCTCTGCATTTAAGTTATCATGGCCCGGAGCTTTACCGTTCTTTAACCCGTTGATTGCTGTGATGATTTCTTCTTTTCGTGGAATGTCTGTATTTATATCTAGATCGTTTTCAGCCTCAGGAACATTCAATTTTGTCTCTGGTATTTCCTTGTTCAGAGTTTCTCTGAAGTGCTCTGCCCATCTTGTTTCCTGTCCCTCTGCTGTCTTGATGAGATTTTCTTGCTTATCTCTTACTAATGTAATATTGTTTGCACCTTGTTTTCCGCTGATGAATTTAGTTATTTTGTTACTGTGTTTTGTTCATTTCTCAGTGCTGCCTCTTCTGCCTGTTTTGCAAGATCGTCTAGGAAATTCCTTTTGTTGGCTCGGGTTTGGCGTTTAACTTCCCTGTCCAGTTGACTGTACTGTTCGCTATATAGTTGCTTTAACCTGGGGGACTTCGCTTCTGTTTTCTTTCTTTTCATTTCCTTTCTCATCTTTATGGTGTTTAGTGTTTCTGGTGTTATCCAGTCTTGCTTCTTCCTTTCCTGGAATCCTAAGCATGATTTGCTACTTTCCTTATATATTGTTGAAATGGTGTTAAAATTCTGGTCTATATCATCAGTCAATGTCTTTTCCTGGCTTTTGGCAAATTGATATCGTTTCTTAATGTCGGCCGCAAATGCTTTTCTGGTAAGGGGGTCCTTCAATTTGCTGATGTCAAACCTTTTCTGTGTAGTTACAGTTGGTCCAGCCCTTCTTAGTTTCACTTTCAGTTTTGCAACTACTAAATGGTGATCGCTTCCCACATCTGCACCTCTTCTTACCTTCACATCTTGTAATGCATGTCTCCATCTACCGTTAACCATGATGTGGTCTATCTGGTTTCTGTCCCGACCATTTGGTGATTCCCATGTTAACTTGTGAATTTCCTTATGTGGGAAAAGTGTTCCTCCAATGACCAGGTTGTTAATGCTACAGAAACTTATTAGCTTATCCCCATTTTCGTTTGCTATTCCGCTGCCGCATTTCCCCATTGTTCTTTCATTATATGTATTGTGTGTACCAACTTTCGCATTGAGGTCTCCCATTACTATAACAAGATCATATCTAGGTGTGTCCTCCATTTCTTTCTGCAGTTGTTGATAGAATTCATCCTTGACCTCCTCATCGCTATCATTCGTTGGTGCGTAGCATTGTATTATTGTAGTGTTGGTGAATCTCCCTCTCAATCTCAATCGTATCAGTCTGTTGTTGATGGGTTTCCATTCCAGTAATGTCCTTTCTATCCCTTTCTGTAGAATAATGGCTACGCCTTCACTGTGCTGTCCATCCTCTCTTCCAGAGTAAAGTACTGTTTCTCCTGTTGCTGTTTTAACTTTTCCTGCCCCTGTCCATCTGCTCTCGCTTATCCCCAGGATGTGTAACCTATAGTTTCTCATCTCTGCCGTGACCTGTCTTAGTTTACCTGTCTCGTACATTGTCCTGACATTCCAAAATCCTATTCTTGTATCCTGTTTTGCGGTCAGGACATCCGTTTTCATGTCAGTGGCTTCCTTTCGGCTTTCACCACTGACAGTCATACGAGCCACAGACTCCGAATGTCCATCCCGCAGCAAAGTTTGTTCATTTGATGTTGTTTCCGTAACTTCATTATTTTTTTTTACATAGACAGGGGTGTCAGCCCTATGCTAAAACCCCCAACCTGGAGGACCAGGGTACCAGCTTTTGTCTGACCCCTACCCACACAGACCAGTCCAGCTTGGTTGAACCTACCAGGAGTAAAACTCCCACTGGCATAGCTCTGGGGATTGGCAGGGTACGCAAGCTGCCATACCGCTACAAGGTATAGGTACCATTGATGGCAGTATCAGAGTATAACGCGTCTTTATTTCTCACATCCTTTTTTTTAATTATAAAATTTTGGCTAGGGCCGCTCCGTTCAATCTAGACACAGGGTCCGTCGTTATATTAGGACACATGTCCAAATACTAAGGACCTTGCGGTCTAGTATTACTTTCTCACATCCGCTTCTGTCTGTATACAACCAGTTTTCCATCACTTATTAAGTCTAGATTTAAGCATCGTAAACCTTCCTCTGTCTCCATCCACACACTTTTTTTTTCATGAAATTCTGTACCTCCCAATCTTCTTTTGTGTTTTTCTCCCGCCAGAAATTATATTTCGGTTTTTATTTAGCATATTCTACATTTCCTTCTAGGCTTTCTTCCTTCTCTTTCTATTTACCGTTTTAAACTTGCAACGCTTGCGTGTGTAGCATAAGCTTTCATCTAGTTTTCATATTTAGAGTGGATCGATATGGTCCCTTCTTATTAGAAATCCCTACGCTATAGATGAAACTAGGAAGAAAAATGTTATACGGAGTAAATAAAGGAAGGGCTGTTAGCTCGTAGCTGCTGTCTAGAACATCCCTGGCAGCGGATCGTGTTTGGATAGGAATAATTTTGTTTCCCAAGCCACACTTGTATCGTCCAGTGTCGAGAAAGATATGACAAGGTTGATTGTGTCACAACGTTAATGACCGCTGCTGTATGATTGGCTTAGCGGACGTGGAGAAGCCTTACTTGCAATGGTGTAAAGTTGTCGTTTTTTTTCAATGCACAGGTTCGCATACAATGATACGAGTATTTATGGTTGATATTTCAAATATTATTTGTAAATTACAAACTGTTGGTTTATCAATATAAATACTCAGAATAAATCATCTCAAATAATTATCTTAAAACCACGTTCCGTTTTTTTTTTTTTTTAAACATTGTCTTGCTTACTGCGTTGGTTGTGGCGTACAGCACACTGATATGGAAGCAGAATGTTGCAGTGTCACCTTCAGTCAGTCAGTCGTTAGCTGAAACTAATCAATAGATGTGGAAACCATAACGCTCAGGGTTTTGCCATGGGATACGTGGTGTACTAACGTGGAATGTGTTGGTACACGCTGTATGGGTTTTATTTTTATCGTAATTTTTCAGCAGGCATTGTTGATCTCATTGTCTTGCTTTTATTTGTAATTGGCGAAGCTAGGAGTAGGAGACATTTCTTTCGTGTCTCCGCTTTACTCTTTGCCTGATCGATGTTCGTGTAAGGGCCGGCAAATAGCAGATATATTGGCGCGTGCTTCCTCTTATGCCTTCAGTTTCTTAATCTTACAAAATGTGCACGCCTATTGCCAGGATGAAGTCCACAGGTTTTTCCAGGTCCATGCGGCAGCCCCATAGCTCCTGCCTGAGCTTAGCACCCTCTGGCCAGGTCTGGCGTCTTAGGTCATCATGGGTTGGGCGCTTTTGGAAAATGTGTTCAGGTTGCCATGTGCTATAACAGAAGTTTAGAAATACGTGTTATCCCTAACATAAATTCTGAAAACTTCACTCATATTACCTGTTACTAGTTTTGTTTTTATTAATTATGTCGTAATTATTGTAGCTCTTGAGTGCCTTTGAGAGTGAAGACTGTCGTGTATACAAATTTAATTGCATAAACACTTTTAGATTAACAATTAATAAGAACTTTTAATAAATTATAATCAGCATTTCTTTTTCATATTCTTTTCCCTTTTGGCTCCTTGTGAAGTATGGGATTACCCATGTAGTTGAGTCCCATTGAAGGAAGCTTGTGTCAAAGCAAGTGCTCTTGCAATGGTTGTTTCTTTACCAATTTGTCTAGATGTCTTATTTGCCAGCTGCATACACAACGTCACATGAATCGCCTCTTACGACATGTAGTAGGCCTATTCGTTGTCTAAACATATAAGGAGGGGAAACCTGAGGCCTGTAAACAGTAAATAAATAAACACACAAAGGTATGTTATCAGGCACTCAGTGAGAAATAAAGAAGACTAGACAACAGAAATGATAGGCTTACCGGGAATCGAACCAGGACCTTCCGAACGGCACCCACCGCCTAGCCACGGGAGCGAATCGTGTTTTTAATTTTATTTATTTACTGTTTACAGGCCTCAGGTTTCCCCTCCTTATATGTTTATACTTTTATAAAATACCAAAAACCTACCTTCTGACCTTTACTTATTCTCATTCTTCTGATACCATACCTTTGTGTGTTGTTTGTTTATTTATTTACTATTCGTTGTCTCCAGAGACTCGCGGCAAATATACCGAGCAGACCTTCACGTTACAGCAGTAAACAAAATATATAAATGGTAGTTCACTGATTACAAAATATTCCACGACACCCTACCAACCATGGCGTAAAAAAGTGACTAATAAGACCTGTGCATAAGGCAAGCACCCTCACCATGTAAAACACGTTGATAAATAAATTACAGTTGCAAGCAGGGTTGGCTTTAGACTGATTCCTCTTAATCGGACCCCGTGCTAGGCACTGACATGTAAACTAGTGTAGGCAAACGAAAAAGCTTCAACTGTAAAATCAATTTACATTAATGGCTACCGGTACATGATTTTTGAAGAACTAGAAACTTTAAAACCATTTCTTCCATCAAATTGTAGAAATCCTTTAATATATGCTTTGACTTCTTGCAAATAATAACCAATCAACAGCATTCCCAAATTCATTTATAACAATTTAGATATTCCTCACTATTCCGGTAACTTTAGCCTCAATAGAGAGGAGCTTATTGAAGCTAAATCTAACTAAAACATATCTGCTGTTTGGCAGTCATTTCAGCTGAACACGAAGTACTGAAGAGCTCAAGAGTTATGCAAAAGACTGAAAGAGTTTGCTGGACAAAAATGTAAGGAAGATTATTTGTTAAAACATTTTAATGAGGTGTACACTAAAGTTCCTCTTGATCAACTTTCTATTATATGACCCAGTGAACGTAGTATATACTGTATATTTACAAATTATTTTTATAGTCATGGAAAGTAAATAAAGCATGGATGAAATGAACGCGTGTGTGGTTTCTTTTTTAACCCATCCCTGCCGGGACTTCCTCGAAACAGTTTACATTGGACCCCGCACTTCAGACGATGTACATTGATTCTGCCAGGGGCACCGGCAGCGTAGCCCTGTGCATCTTAAAATATCAGGGATTATAAAAAAACGGGAAAAGAATAGACACTGAGTAAGCTGTGAGCCGGTGGGGGAAGGGGGAATGAGTTAGCGCGGACTCGAGATCGTCAAGCGCGAGTATTGACTGCTAAAGTTGAAGGAGAGAATAACCGATACTATACGTTAAATAAATATTAGACAAACATAAAGGTATGTTTTCAGGCACTCGTAAGAAATAAAGAAGTAGAACACTAGACAACAGAAAAACAACAGACGTGAGTGGCTTACCCAGGATTTGAACCCCGGACCTTCCGTACGACAACACCGCCTAGCTATACAAGCGAATCACACTATCCTCACGGCCAGCTAGGCATCCCCAAAAAAAGATGCTTTGATGACCGGTCATTAGTGCGAAACGCAAGACAACACCGGAAGTTTACAATGGGCAGCTTAGCCTTATTAATGACGCAATCATTTCTGTTGTTCCCCTATTATACAGTACATGTCTGTCCACACAAGACAAAGACCTTGATACTGTGTCTAGTAAATGATAGAAGACTTAAGAACAGTAGTATAGAACAGAGGGTAGGTTTCTGGTATTGTATAAACATTTATAACATATAAGGAAGGGAAACACGAGGCCTGTAAACAGTAAATAAATATTAGACAAACTGATACTATTTCCTGATACTATATGTTGTTCTTTGTCTGTGTGACAAACTGTACACGTCAAGCACAGCTTTTCTATAGAGAGAACAAGTAACCAAACATTCTGAAAATCAAAGCTCGCCTGACTGCCGCATATGCAATCTGACCCGACACATTGTCGCAAAATCGCCAGAAAAAACAGGGGATGTAGGGTGTATAATGAAAGAAGCAGGTCATTGCTTTTGTCCTGCAGTCGATGTTTGTGTTGTTGTTTTTTTGTGTGTAATGCAACATTTAAAAAAAAAAAAAAAGCGAAAACGAGTGAGCTTCGGTGGTTTCGAGCTATTTGTTTCACTGGTAACATGTACTAAATCAGGGCTTCTTAACCTGTGGTTTGGGGTCGGTGTACATAAACTAAAATGTAAAATGTTTATTTAAACATTGATGTACATTACAAGAAAATAAAGTGGCCCATAGTATTCATTGGACCATCAAAGGGGTCAGTAGAAAAAAAAATAATAAAGAAGCCCTGTTCTAAATAGTGTTTCTACTTTCGTGTATATACGATAGACTAAGCTGGTAGTTGTAAACAGTCTTACAACATAGATTTGGAGTGGAATTTTATCTCGCCAGATGTCGATTTGTTTAGTAACGTAAACTCATCTATCATTTCAACAAACGAAGCAGAACATGTTGCATGGCATAGGTGTCTGATTTTACAAAATAAGTCTGCTTTGGGGGCCAGAGTGGCTATGAAGTATGGCGTCCGACTCGAATTCTAGATGTCTTCTTCTTCTTCCGTCCTTAGCCAATGACCGTCAAAGCAGTCAGTGGCCATTACGCCTAGTGGCGTCTTAAGGGCAACAGCGAATAGATTTTCTCTGCCGTTGTTCCCATCACGCCTAATGGCATCTTTAGGGCAACGACAAATCAATCCGTTTGTTGTTATTTCCATAATCAAAGTGACTGGCAAACGGGTGATCAGCCCGTTGGGAATTCTAGATGTACCGGGTTCAATTCCCAGTAGAGGGAATATAATTTATGGAAAATTTTGTGCAGAATGGGAAAAGATCGGCTACCACGGCAAGCATGGGAAACTAAGAGCCAGGGATCCAGATGTTAGATGTATTATTTAATAAAAGCCACAACCTGTACAAGTCGACACTACTAAAAATGTTCATGAAATGGTAAGGACACATGGGAAGAACTGAGACTAACAGAGAGATAAGAAAGGCTTACACTGAACAGATTCACAACATTAATTTAACACTAATAAAGGAGGGAAATAAATTACCTACCATAAGGTTTTAAAAAACATAAGTGTATTACTTACGCTGTAAAATGCTACAGTCAACATCACCAGCGGAAAATGCAGTGTGATCCAAATCAGTAGCATAAAATTGAGTCTCGTAAAGTGCATACAGTACTGCACAAAACGGGGAGGGGGCGCCATCACGAGATCTCGCTCCACCTTGAAAAATCCCTAGAGCCGACTCTGAGTGCAGCACACTAGATTTGCATAGCAACGGTTTCATTGCTTACACACACGAAAAAAGATTGTTCAATACCGTTTACAGGTGAATTTAATATTAACATTTGCTGTTGCTACCAAATAAATCTCTTATTGGTTTCACTGGCTGAGCCATTGTGCTCATGACATTTATTTTTCTGCTCAGATATTCTGTTACCAGATTGCTTAAAAATAGAAGAAAACCTAGCTGCGAACATGAAGGAAATATTGAACAAAACCGTGGCATAGTTTGAGGTTCTGGAATGCAATACAATATGACTGTGGTGAAGTGGGATGTTATAAATACTTATAGGGAACTTAGTGTACTGACTGAGATCAGCTGTGAAGGTATCTATATCTATTAAGAGTAGTGTATTATAGATAACCTTACTTGCTACCACATATCTATATATCTCAGTCAGAATTATTCTGGAATAGTGTGATGCTACGTTATGTGTCTAGGGTATGTGTATGATGAAGTGTAAGTCACAACAACAGACAGATAAACAATTTAATTTAATCCACTACTCTTGACAACACTGTGACACTCACATACATATAACACTCTACAAAGATATCTTAAAAGAGTCACTGATAAACTTTCAAATAACAATATGTATTCATTACTGGCATGAATGAATATGTGTCCTGATTCAACTACAAGGGAACCAGGAATCACAATCAATTTAAATTACAAGTTATGTACAGAATGTATTTAATATGAATATTGTAGTGACATATATTATTACAAATGTTCTATGTGTGTCAGTTGTGTAGTAGTAAAATGAGGTAATACTGGTTTTATTTTGTTCAAGCTCTGTTGGTATTTGTCATCATGACTTCAATAGTTTGTCTTTAGGGACCAGTATTGGAGATGTTCACAGTTCCTGATTTTAAGACAAGTAAATTCCCCTCTTAATGTTAATTTTAAAAAGTCAGTTCAAGATGAGGGGACATAATGTTGAGCTCAGCTGGCCAATTCGCTTATCTGGCGTGATGGCGGCAGGAAAGGACTCCTCTGCTCGAATTCTCCTCTGGGTTCAGGAGACACCTCACTGATAGCTAAAAAGACCAAGGAGTATGCTGTCCGACTCAGGATTCAGCAAAGCTCTGACTAGGTGCTGCTCAGTACCATCAAGACCACTGTCCCTGAAATCAAGAAGGATGTACCTTCTACTTCATAACTAATTTATATTTTCTTTTTACACTGATCACAATACATCACAAACATTGCGTTCAGAGCGTTAGGCCAACAGTCAGCTTCATCTGAAATACTTTATACCAGCATTACCATCCTTAATGGTCACTACGCCTCTGCACTTCCAGCATTATTTCTGTCTAATCAATCATCCAGGTGTCAGTGTACTATTTGGCCATTCCATGCCGTTTTACTTCTCTCCGACACCCTCTGTTCAGGCTGGAGCATTACAGGCTTTACCTCACGTTGGCCACTGAACTACACATATATATACAGGCATAAATCAACAATTCACATTCAATTTTCATTAAAAGATATTGAATGGTTCAAGCTTACCACAATTCATACGAATAACACAGATACGTTGATTAGCAATGAATTCTGGCACAAACTGGCACAAATTTCCATCTGCCTATGTTCCAGGCTTTTATTGAGCAAAATATATGCTGGCTTCAACGCACTGATGCTTTATCAAGCTATTTTAAACAAGTGGTTTCGAACTAACGCTCCCAAGTGTGTATATCAGCGAGTCTGACCAATGAGCCCCGTTTCGACAAGTGTTTGAAAAAATGTTACCTTTCCCCGTTTCCCCTAACAACCAAGATAGTATTTATAGCCCGACCAATCGTGGTTAGGCTTTCATTTGTTGCGCTCCAATCAATTTGGAGTTTACATGGTAGGCTATTTCTGTAACGTAAATTTTTTCCAAACACGTTAAAAAAAAATCTTATGAGCAGAAATGATTTTATGCTGTCAGGCACCCCCAATATTTTATTTTGGGTATAATTTATTAATTCCTGGACTATTTGCGTAACGTTTTACATATTATTTGTCAGCAAGCCCTAAGGAACCCAAAAATACTAATTTAAAGGAGCTACGTGGCTGCGTTCAAAATATGTATTTTCTACCTCCTGTTTCGAAGATATTCTGTCTGGGTACTGTTATGGTTTCAACCGTAAACCCATCTATTGTTATCTTTTCTAATAAGAGTCTGTTATGATTTATAAACCTAACTCTGGGAAAGGGTAGTGTATTTTATCACTGTCCGTCTGAAAAAAAATTAGTGCATGTAGACTTACACGCGTGATGGCAGCATTTGCGTATCGCGCGAAGCGTGTTTAGTGTTCGGCTTTCTGCCTCTCCCTTCTCGCTATCCTTTTGTCCATCTGTTCGTTCGTTTTGGTAACGTAATATAATTAATGTTAGGATTAATTTAGGTCATTACGCAGGGCCTCTCAATGCTTTTCCAAGAAATACAGCACACGTTTCATTGAAGAAAGCGGGTAATAATACAGTAAGCTTTTATATCAACGTGAAAGCGTTACAATTTGCAGACGAAGCAGAAAACAAGGGGGATTTCGAGTACATTCCTTGTGACAGCACTGTCATTTTACCATTGCTGTTCTCTTTATTAATTTTATTTGTTAGGCTTCATATTTACCTAATAATTTATATATGTGGATTAGAATATTTCATGACACCTCCCCTCTTAAAACAGACATTATATGTCAGTCCTTTATTCTATATACACATAGAGAAATTTATTATTATTTCTGGGGTTTACGGTGATTCTCATCACACGGATGGCGGCTTAAAAAATCCGCTCCCAGATTGGTTTTTCCAGATATATATTCAATGCTAAAATTATATGGAGCCAGAAGCAAAGACCATCGGAGTAACCTAGAGTTCTCATGCTTAGCCTGTGCTAAAAACGATAAAGGTTTGTGGTCAGTTTGCAACTTAAATGCCTTCCCATATAGATAAATATTGAATTTCTTTATTGCCCATATTACTGCAAGACATTCTTTTTCGCTAGTTGAGTAGTTGATTTCAGCTTTATTCAACTTTCTGCTAGCATATGCCACTGGGCTTAATTCCCCATCCAATGCATCTGATTTCTGTAGTAAAGTTGCACCTAACCCAATATTACTTGCATCCGTCCTTACTATGAATTCTTGACTTAAGTCAGGTAATTTCAAAATGGGTTTACTTGTGAGCTTTTCCTTCAATTCTTGGTAAGTCATTTCACATTGTGGAGTCCATGTAATGTGATCTGGATGTCCTTTACGTGTCAATTCAGTTAACGGTGCACATATGGAATTAAAGTTCTTGATATACTTCTGGTAGAAACCACATAATGAGACAAAGGATCTCACGTCCTTCTTGGTTTGTGGTCTCGGGGCTTTCTGTAGTTTCTCTAAGTTCTTTGGGTCAGGGGTCATGTTTCCCTGATAAACTGTGTGTCCCAAAAATTCCAATTCTTTACATCCAACGCAACATTTGGTTGGTCGGGCTGTTAAATTTGCCTCCCTAAGTCGATCAAACAGCATGTTCAGAGAGTCAATGTGTTCCTCAAATGTTTCTGTTGCTATAAGGATATCATCCATAAAATTTGTTATACAGGGATTATTCAGAGGATCCAATAATTTTTTCATCATTCTAGAGAAGACACTAGGCGCATTCTTCAATCCAAATGGCAATCTATTAAACTCATAGTGTCCTTCTGAGGTACTAAAAGCTAGGTATGGTCTAACCTCAGGCTTTACTGGAATCTGATAGTATCCTTTACTCAGATCCACTTTTGAGAAATATTTAGCTTTATTTAGTCTGGCAAACAGCTGATTTGTATCCGGCAATGGATCCACCTGTCCTTCTGTAATAGCATTCAGTCTCCTGTAATCTATACAGAGTCTATGTTCTCCAGAGGGCTTCCTTAAGAGTACAACACCGGAACTATACGAAGACTCACTGTGCGAAATAATTCCTTCCTTCAATAGATAGTCTATCTCTTCCTTCAAAGCTTTTTCCTTAGCAAACGGAATCGAATATGGTTTCATACAGACAGGTGTGGAGTCTATGAGTTTCATATCATATTCCAATAGGTTTGTATGCCCTGGTCGGTCTGTTAACACCTCTGCATGATTCTTTAGAACCTGTTGCACTCTCTCTTTCTGAGTTTTCGTTAAATGTGTACTGATTTTCACCTGTGCTGCTGTCTCACAGGGGTGTAATGGATATTCAAATGATGAAAATGGTTCCTTTTTCATCTCCATGGCGATGGACAAGGTCAACAAGTGTGTCTCTTCCTGATGTTCTCTTTCCAAATATTTCTTCAGGAGATTCACATGATAGATTTTTTCTTTCCCCTTCTTATCTATCTTATAATTTGTTCTAGACACCTTCTCTAGAACTGTATATGGACCCTGCCATCCAATTTGTAACTTATTCTGACTCCCGGGCAAAAGAAGCAGTACCTTCTCTCCCACAGCCAAATTTCTGTCTTTCGCCTTCCTGTTATAATAGGCAGCATGTTTCTTCCTGGCTTGTTTCAAATTTTCATTGGCAAGTTTCCAGCCAGTTTTTAACCGAGTGGTCAGCTCATTCACATATTGGTATGAAGATGTAATGTTTTCCTCTGCCTTTTCATCAGTCCACGTTCTTAACAAAGCTACATATGGACCTTTAATTGTGTGGACCTATTTGTCCTTGCACCGGTATGGTCTCTTCCACTCGAAGCTTTATAGTGATGATTTTTCCTCCCAGAATTATCATTCACAAAACGACCGCTACCAATTTTTTTTCTTGGGGCTGTCTCCCCTCTTAAAATTCTTGATGAGAGATTTCCTCTCTACATCTTCTTCCTCCAGTTTGTTTAAGTCCGATTGAGGGATTGTCGGCTTATCCTGGGGTAAGACATCTTTTTGCACTCTCCGCATAGTGGCCATTGTAAAACAGTTAAGTGAAGCTTGTCCGTGAAAAGGGGCTTCCCATTCCATTTGGTCCACTTTATCAAATCTATTTTTCCTTTTATTGTCAGGCCTGATTTTGCCCCATGGCGTGTCCAGGTCCTGATCCATGTTCCCACTTGTGGGTGTTCCCTCATGTGCTATGCTACACCTTTCTACAAAATTCTCAATGTCCCATCTTGCTTTGGGCCAATAATAATTGTGAGCCACCTTTTGAATGATGGTACCTATCTTCTCATGGTCCCCATCTGGTTTCACATGTAGGCTCCTTATTAATTCTGTCCTGTATCTTTTTGGAAGAACCAGCTGTCCGTGACCATGGGATCTAGTTCCGGCCTTCCTATACATCAACTTGTTTTTCATATAAAAATCTCCCTTGCCTGGAGTTGTATGACAAGTTGACAATTTTCTGAAACAAGGCTTGAGTGTTTTATCCCCAGCCTGTGCCTTCCTCATCTCTTCTGGAGTGGTATCTAACATAATATCCTCCTCCTGTCTTGAGGTCGACCTGACCTGAAGGGTTGCCATATACACAGGTTTCCTTCTGCAACGGTCAGTGTCATGATTGTCCATCTGACAATTCTTACACCACCTTTTTCCTTGGTTGAAAGATTTTCTTTCATCATATTTCCTTTCATCGAATTGTGGGAATTTATTTTTATTTTCATACCGTGGCCTATCAAATTGGTGCTTACCTTTATTTTGATCCCTAGGATCAAATTTATTAAAGTTCTGTGGTGCCCTAAAGTTATCCACCTGTTTCTTTTTATTACCTGTTACCTCTGCTTGAGCTGCTTGATACCTTTCAGCAACATTTAGCAACTCACCCAGCCTCTCTGCACCTTGTTCCATGAGAAACTTTCTCAGGTCTGGAGCCATGGACTCTCTTAGTTGCTCTATAAGGACCATTTCCTTAAGATCTTGGGTTTTCCCCAGAGAAGTCCATTTCTCCAAGTATGTCTCGATTCGTGCAGAGAACTGGTGATAGGTTTCACCTGACAGTAGTTTAGCATTCCTAAATTTTTTCCTGTAAAACTCTGCATTCTTTTCATACCTTAACAAAAGAGCCTGCTTTAGCATGTCATAATTTTCCTGATCACCTCTGCTCATTTTTGCAAAAACTTCATAAGCTGCCCCACGAAGTCCCTGAGATAACTTTAAGCTCCACCTTTCTCTCTCTAACCCATACGTGGTGGCTAATAGTTCATACCTATTTATATAGCTCTCAATATCATCGTCTTTCTCAACAAAATGATCTAAATGAAAGTTCATAGCTGAGGTTGAGGCTCCCTGAGTAACCGTAGCATCAGAGGCAAAGGGACTGGCACCATTTTCAGGAGCATGGCCTTGAAACTCAAACTCCCTTAGTCGTAACTCATGTTCCCTTTGTAATCTCTTCTCCTCCTTTTCTGCTTCCCTCTCTGCAGCTAATCTCTTCTCTTCTCTTTCTGCAGCTAATTTCTTCTCTTCTCTTTCTGCAGCTAATTTCTTCTCTTCTCTTTCTGCAGCTAATTTCTTCTCTTCTCTTTCTGCAGCTAATTTCTTCTCTTCCCTTTCTGCAGCTTGTCTTCTTTCCTCGGCTTCCAATGCTTTAGCCTCTTTGTCAGCCTCAATCTGCAACCTCTTAATTTCCTTGTCAGCCTCTAACTTTCTTTCGGCTTCAAACCTTCTTTCTTCGCGTTCAATAAATTTGTCACATTCCGTCGTGACATAGGCAACCATAACTTGCCCATCTAATCCTAACTCTTTTGCAGTCTGAACAGCGGCAGATCGAAATTTGGCCAGGTCCGCCATTGTCTATCAGGTAAATTTTTATAATGTCTACCCAACAATTCAATTTCTAACTATATATCTAATGGACAACACAGGCACCGTGAGCTCAACCTTATTTAATTCCACCCAAGGATACCTTTTAATTCTTATATTCCCTGAAGTGAATTACCCCCAATATTTTTAATAGTTAAAGATTCAAAATCCCAAGAGCGAGACCCCAATATATGTGGTGAAGTGGGATGTTATAAATACTTATAGGGAACTTAGTGTACTGACTGAGATCAGCTGTGAAGGTATCTATATCTATTAAGAGTAGTGTATTATAGATAACCTTACTTGCTACCACATATCTATATATCTCAGTCAGAATTATTCTGGAATAGTGTGATGCTACGTTATGTGTCTAGGGTATGAGTATGGTGAAGTGTAAGTCACAACAACAGACAGATAAACAATTTAATTTAATCCACTACTCTTGACAACACTGTGACACTCACATACATATAACACTCTACAAAGATATCTTAAAAGAGTCACTGATAAACTTTCAAATAACAATATGTATTCATTACTGGCATGAATGAATATGTGTCCTGATTCAACTACAAGGGAACCAGGAATCACAATCAATTTAAATTACAAGTTATGTACAGAATGTATTTAATATGAATATTGTAGTGACATATATTATTACAAATGTTCTATGTGTGTCAGTTGTGTAGTAGTAAAATGAGGTAATACTGGTTTTATTTTGTTCAAGCTCTGTTGGTATTTGTCATCATGACTTCAATAGTTTGTCTTTAGGGACCAGTATTGGAGATGTTCACAGTTCCTGATTTTAAGACAAGTAAATTCCCCTCTTAATGTTAATTTTAAAAAGTCAGTTCAAGATGAGGGGACATAATGTTGAGCTCAGCTGGCCAATTCGCTTATCTGGCGTGATGGCGGCAGGAAAGGACTCCTCTGCTCGAATTCTCCTCTGGGTTCAGGAGACACCTCACTGATAGCTAAAAAGACCAAGGAGTATGCTGTCCGACTCAGGATTCAGCAAAGCTCTGACTAGGTGCTGCTCAGTACCATCAAGACCACTGTCCCTGAAATCAAGAAGGATGTACCTTCTACTTCATAACTAATTTATATTTTCTTTTTACACTGATCACAATACATCACAAACATTGCGTTCAGAGCGTTAGGCCAACAGTCAGCTTCATCTGAAATACTTTATACCAGCATTACCATCCTTAATGGTCACTACGCCTCTGCACTTCCAGCATTATTTCTGTCTAATCAATCATCCAGGTGTCAGTGTACTATTTGGCCATTCCATGCCGTTTTACTTCTCTCCGACACCCTCTGTTCAGGCTGGAGCATTACAGGCTTTACCTCACGTTGGCCACTGAACTACACATATATATACAGGCATAAATCAACAATTCACATTCAATTTTCATTAAAAGATATTGAATGGTTCAAGCTTACCACAATTCATACGAATAACACAGATACGTTGATTAGCAATGAATTCTGGCACAAACTGGCACAAATTTCCATCTGCCTATGTTCCAGGCTTTTATTGAGCAAAATATATGCTGGCTTCAACGCACTGATGCTTTATCAAGCTATTTTAAACAAGTGGTTTCGAACTAACGCTCCCAAGTGTGTATATCAGCGAGTCTGACCAATGAGCCCCGTTTCGACAAGTGTTTGAAAAAATGTTACCTTTCCCCGTTTCCCCTAACAACCAAGATAGTATTTATAGCCCGACCAATCGTGGTTAGGCTTTCATTTGTTGCGCTCCAATCAATTTGGAGTTTACATGGTAGGCTATTTCTGTAACGTAAATTTTTTCAAACACGTTAAAAAAAAAATCTTATGAGCAGAAATGATTTTATGCTGTCAGGCACCCCCAATATTTTATTTTGGGTATAATTTATTAATTCCTGGACTATTTGCGTAACGTTTTACATATTATTTGTCAGCAAGCCCTAAGGAACCCAAAAATACTAATTTAAAGGAGCTACGTGGCTGCGTTCAAAATATGTATTTTCTACCTCCTGTTTCGAAGATATGCTGTCTGGGTACTGTTATGGTTTCAACCGTAAACCCATCTATTGTTATCTTTTCTAATAAGAGTCTGTTATGATTTATAAACCTAACTCTGGGAAAGGGTAGTGTATTTTATCACTGTCCGTCTGAAAAAAAATTAGTGCATGTAGACTTACACGCGTGATGGCAGCATTTGCGTATCGCGCGAAGCGTGTTTAGTGTTCGGCTTTCTGCCTCTCCCTTCTCGCTATCCTTTTGTCCATCTGTTCGTTCGTTTTGGTAACGTAATATAATTAATGTTAGGATTAATTTAGGTCATTACGCAGGGCCTCTCAATGCTTTTCCAAGAAATACAGCACACGTTTCATTGAAGAAAGCGGGTAATAATACAGTAAGCTTTTATATCAACGTGAAAGCGTTACAATTTGCAGACGAAGCAGAAAACAAGGGGGATTTCGAGTACATTCCTTGTGACAGCACTGTCATTTTACCATTGCTCTTCTCTTTATTAATTTTATTTGTTAGGCTTCATATTTACCTAATAATTTATATATGTGGATTAGAATATTTCATGACAATGACTAATATGAGGTTATGCATGTTGTCACGAGAAGGTAGATGTTATTAAATTATAAGATATCCTGGACCCAAAGTTGTATCAGGTGATACCAGGATAGTGCCAGATAAGAGTCTGGTCTTATAAGTAATACCCCCTTCTCCGAAAAGAGTAAGGGTGTATAGATATCAAAGGTAGGATCAAGCTGTATAAGTCCCTAGAGAAGATGGTAATTTATTACTCTAAGTTCCTACGGGCCCCTCTCCAGATCCTCCTCTGATTATATTATTGGCTCTGCTAGGGGGATTAACTAAACTATTTACCAACAAGAAATTTAACTTAACTTAAATAATTCAAGTAAGTCTGCTGGTAAATATTTACAATTTATTTTTAAAATATTATTTTCTGCTTGAAAATCTTTCAAGAATTCAAAATGCAATTTACAAATTTAAATAAACAAACATTTTAAAATTGTTCCAAAGAATTAAAAGTCTCTATTTGTAGAAGGCTCTCTCTCTCTCTCTTTGTTGAACCACCTATGCTTGAAGAATATCTCTATCTTATTAACACTTTTATTTCACTGTCATTGAATGTTAGGTTATAACTGGCTGTTTCTATGCCCACACACTTGTCATCGTTAACTAGTAATTTCTATATTTGTGGTGTGAGTCGAATACGCTACACAGTTGCCTTGTTTTTCAACTCATCTGTTATGATGAAGCTGGTTCCACTCTTGTCCTGGGAGGAAATATTACTTGAACCTCCTCCAGGCAGTAGGTACTTGATGACTGGCCCTCTGAACTCAAAAGGCGCTTGCACCAGTGGTCCTTCAGTATTTGTTGACTCTTTTATGAGTCGTTGGGTTGACAGGATATAACCTGAAACGTAATGGATTTCACCACTATAGTTTCTATCTCTAACCCCTTTCTACAGAAGTAGGAGTTAAGAGATAGTTTCAGACGACAGAGTGCAGTTAGACGCACAGGGCATATCAAGACAGCATTAACACACTTCAGTTCACTGCGACCATATCTTATTCTAATTCCTTGGTTGTAGCTACTGTCCATGATTCGCCTCTATACGTTTATTAGGTCTAGTGTAAAAATACTAAGTGATATCTCAAAGAATACAGTAATACAATTCGTTTCATCCTTCCTTATGTTCCTGGCGTGTGGTCCATTCCATTAAGAAATAATTCTTTAAAGGCTTTTCTAAAACCATGGACACCTTTTCTGCTTCCATTCTTAATTTATTTAAATATACACAGGCTGGTAAGTCCGCCAGAAATTTACACAGTAGTTCAAGCACATCTACACGCTCTCTAACACACAGTAGTGAATCAATAGAAATACTTATAATTATATACACATATATTCTTTCTTACCCTCAGGCACACACAGTCGAGCTGTTAATGGTTATAATGGTCTGCTCTCAGATGCAGTTGGCAAAGGTTTTCTTCATTAACACTTTTTAGTGCTCGCTGTGATTTGAATTTTTAGTATAGCCTCCATTTGCAGAAGGCAAGTTCTATTTATACTTCGCATCTGGCGACCGAGAGGGCAGAGGCTAAAGGGGGTGTTTGCGTATCTCAAAATGATGCATAATTTGTCTCGCTGTTCAATTATGAAAAACTATAAATCTACATATCCTCCTTATTCCTGGACCGATTTCCTTCATCTTAGGCTTAAATTACACTCTGAATTAATCTTTATCTATCTAGATAAGAGTCTTTTACTTTCCTAAGTGCATTTATTTCTATGCGTAACCTAAACAACATAATTCTGGACCAACCTGATGTCACGATGCATTCTATTCAAGTTTTTCTCCATTACTATATCACTATTCGTGGAAGTTTTAGTACTTACGGGTAGAGCAACCTTCCTAATATTGCATTGGTGACCTCTTCCAGGTGGTACTTCGCTCATATTGTTGTAATTAAATTCCAACTCCAACGATGTTACACACATTGAGACTCCATGTTAGGCATAGTACGTTTCAGTAAACACACGAATAAGGAAGCCTTTTCATTGGTTCGCCAAGGATATACTGTCCTAAAGTATGACGCGCAGTTTGGTTAGAATTTCTCAACAACAACAAAATGACGTGTTGTGAATTCGACCACCACTTCACGACAAGAGCTCCCCTATTCAAAAGCGTGAACCATCTGGTGGAGCTTTCCTGTCTGGATTCACAATCACGGCATTCTCCCAATAGAAGGTTTACTCTTCCTTCCTACTCTCCTGGTTTCCTTCAGGTGGGTCACTTAAAGTAGGTACCACTCAAGAAATCTGCCCCAACATTCTGAGATCCAGGGATAACCATCACATGTTGTGTAAATAAACAGCACAGGGGCTGCTGCCTGCTTAATTGCTGATTATCGACTAATATTTCCTTTTCACCTCTCCGAGTTGGTCCAACGACATGTCCAGAGATGTTAGATGTTCCTCAAAGGTTTCCGTAGCTATGAGGGTGTCATCCTTAACATTGGTGATAGCTGGGTTTTGTAAGGGATCCAGTAACTTCCTCATCATCCTGGAGAAAACACTCGGAGCAATTTTCAAACCAAAAGGCAACATTTTAAACTCATAGTGCCTTTCCGAAGTGCTAAAGGCCAGCAATGGTCTGATCTCAGGCTTGACGGGAATCTGGTAAAACCCTTTACTTAGATCCACGTGTGATTCTGTTACTGTAATTATTTTCCCAAATCCAGGCAGAGTCTGTATTCACCAGAGGGTTTCCTCAGCTAAACCACACTGGCGCAATAATATGATTCATATGGGGGAAATGAAATTTTCCTGCACCAAGAAATCAATTCTCCCTTTGTCATTGCTATAATTAATTTCCGTCCATGTCCGTATCAATACTTCCAAGACTTTTTGTGAGAAGGTGCCATCCTATCCACTATGTCTACCTGTTGATTTTCCCAACGTGTGAGGTGTTCCTTGCTACAGTGTGCACAGGCATTCACATAGCGAGCTATGTCTTCAACAATGCCTGGCCAATAATGATGCACTGATGTCCCTTGACAAGTGGTACCGATTTTCTTATGTCCACCGTCTGATACAACATGTGCTAGTTCCATTGTCCCTGTATATAGATGGCAGTACTAACTGTTCATGCCCATTGGGTCCTGCTCCAGCTTTCCTGTAAAGCAATCCATCATTTATATAAAACTGTCCTTTCTTTGGGGGTTATGGCTGTTTGGCAACTTGCCAAAGCAAGGTTTTAATGTGCTATCTTCAGCTTGGGCCTTATTCATCTTTTTCGGATGAATATTTGTCGTAGATTTTTATAGGAGAATTAAGACTTGGGTTGGTCCCTTCTGATTAGATTTGAATAAGTGATAGTCACAGTGAGAGATAGTAATAGCAATAGATTTCCACGAGTGAGATGGTAGACTGTGATAGAGGCTGTCTCTGAAATCGAGAAATCTTCTCTCTTTCACCTATCTTCTACGACAAATTTAGAGGAGTCAGACAGTCTAAACACATATAAATATTACACATATATATAGTTCTATTCACTCACGTGCACACACATACAAGACGACAGTTAGACGTACAGACGTGGGAAACTATAACAATGATTACACAGATAATTTGGAACGAGCTGACCAACGCGCCGATTAAGTTCTCGAGAAATTTTAATTATCGTAATAAACTTCTATCACAACATAAAATATTACATCAAGCATATACAAATAGTCATAAAAATCAAGGAATTGCTACAAGAAAGGATAGACCCACAGTTATGATCTTCCCTCGATGTTTAGCCCACAGTCCCGTTAGGAGAAAGATGATAGCCCAAAGAGTCACAGATACATATGATTTGGGTCTAATATTTTCCCTTTTGAAGGTATGAACTGACTTTGATAGCAGTATCTATTCTAAGAGGAAACTATTGTTAGCAACAAACTTGCAAAAAGACAGTTAAGACAGCAAAATGGGTGCCAAAATACAACCATAAGAACCACTCAGACCTGCGTTCACTCTATTCATTCAGCCGTGGCCACGTGCTCTCATGCATACTTACAGCTTTGTTCATAGCATCTGGGAACATAATTCTTAGGACATTCACATACAGACTCGTCAATTGCAGTCTAGACCAAGAAATCCCCAGTTCCAAACAGACGGGTTGAATTCTCTGCTTCAGGGAACGATTCCTTGGGTGTTCTTATTTTTCGGATGTCTGTTTAGGTCACATTAAAATTGTCCAGGCACGAACATTAACAACGAGCACAGTGTCAATAGCTTAGGTTTCTAGAAATGAGGAATGTCAGATCGGTGTCTTTTTTTTTTCCAGGTTAGGACTTTATTTGGTCACCACACCACTAGTCAAAATTCCGTCGGAATGTTACTGACGTTAATATGTTACTTGCCACACAGGCTAAAAATGTACTTGAGTTGTTTCTCAGGAAGAATTAAATATGGCGCGATAGGCCTGTTACTTCATTTAACCTTTAAAGTACTTGTAAAGATTATGCACCAAGGCTTTTTAAGGAAAATGTTTTAGTTCTTCACAGATATCACTTATCAGTACTTAACGCTGGCAAAGTTTGGTTAACCCCAGTATTCACTGAATAAAGGAAAAAACACATATAAAATAATTATACATACTAGGTACTCGTTATAACTTGCATTTTTAAACTGCAAGCGTACAGCTTGACTTATCATTTAAAACTTCCCGGAAAATAAGTTATATACATAAAATCAGTCACCATGAATTAGGAATACATACGTATCCCGTCAATACTCACTGATGTAGCATTTCAGTAATAAGTTAATTTTAAAATATATTCCCGTCTGATTATTTAGCAGTAAAATCAAATTCATTTATAGCTGCGTGATTTTAAGCTAGAAATATAATTTATTCTGCTTTCCACTGAAACACGTCACTAGAAAATAATACAGACTATATTTTAATTCTCTCTGCACAAAAGAACTAGTGAAAATGAAATAGGCGATTTAACTCTTTAAACACTTCACAAAATACTAGATATCTAATATATAATATTTACCTCCGCACAGAACTACAGATTAATACCACGAACTAGAATCATTCAATATAATAGTAGTCTAGAACTCGGCAAAATTGCCCAGAAACTAAAGACTTTTCAATACACAAGATATTTCTTCTAGCCTGGCGATCTGTCTACTGCAGATTTAGAAGTAAGAATGAAAATCTAGTTTCAAACTCTGGTTAATATCTATGAAACGGACAAAGATGAGTGCTATTTCCAAAACCACACAATAGTCTCCCCTTTCCTTAACACCTACGTACTTTAGACGCTAGCTCATAACTGCCAAAACGTGCGTCTTCGCAAGATACGCCAAAAACTGGCCGTGGAGCGTGAGTGTCATGGAAAAACCCAGGTTATATGTCTCATTCCAGAGCACTGCCTGAGTGTCATATCACACTTCACTCCGAGAGAAATGTTAGTGTCAGGTGAAAATGCTAGACGGTATGTCTCATTAGATGGCAGTTTCCACACCTAACCAGGAACTAGCCTGGCGAAATGCCCGTGACATGAGAAAAGTACAGATGCATGTCTGCTATCTCTGTCTGCCTAGATGAGTATTCACACGTTCTATCGTCCTGCAGCACTGACATCTGCGTAATAGAATGCGTATCAGTATGAGAAAGAAAAACGGTAAAGTTAGAATGGGAAAGAAAATATTTTTCGCAAACGAACGAATGCGAAAAATACAGGAAAAGGATACAGAGTGATAATAAAATAGAGGACACGGGTGGAAGAAAGAAAGAATATAGAGAAAATTTATTGATCATAAAACCCTCTGTGACAATATTAAGTGGAATTCCCTTCTTCTTAGGGCTTGACCTGGTCTGGAGTGTTGCCATGATCACAGGTTTTATTGGGTCACCCAAGAAGACATATCTCCTTCCTATTACCAGCGGGTAACTAGGCTCATCACACACTGCTGCTCTAATCATTCCTTCCACGTAGCGAGTCCTAACATTGATCCTTGATAAGAGGAAGTGTCATGGTGGCTGTTCCTTTTAATGCCCCTTGTATCTTCACTTTTTCTGTGGTGCATTGATCAGGGGTCATTAAGGATGCACTCACAACTGAGTCAAATTCCAATCCTGAATCATAAAGACACCTTATCTTAGTGCCATTACATGTTACTTCTTCACAGGTGGGGGATAATGGAGATCTATCTAACTGTCTGTCAGATCCTTCCTTCCCTTGTCCACTGTTCTCATGCATGCAGCGTAATATGGAGGGATTTTCTTACCACATTCCATAGTATTGTGGTTGTTCATTTTGCACCACTTATCACCCTGTCTGTAGGGTTTCTTATCTTGTACCTGAGGGTTCCTGTCTCTATGGTCAAATTTAGGTCTTCCTATAAAATTCTGAGTTCTTTTCATATCTAACCAGCAATGCCTGTTTCAAGATTTCATAATCTTCCTGATCTTCTTTCCCAAGTTTTGCATAAACCTCATAAGAAACTCCTCTTAGCCCTTGTGATAACTGAAGGCTCCATTTCGCTTTCTCTAAGCCATAGTTAGTGGCTAACCTCTCATACCTACTTAGATACCAGTTTCGTAGCCTCCCTATCAGCGTCTAGTTGATGTTTCTTAGCCTCCCTATCAGCTTCTAGTTTCTTAACCTCCCTATCAGCTTCTAGTTGAAGTTTCTTAGCCTCCCTATCAGCTTCTGTTTGTAATCTCTTAGCTTCAACCTCTATTTGAAGTTTCCTTTCTGTTTCCAACTTCTTATCTTCTCTTTCTATGTACTTGTCACACTCAGCAGTGACATATTGAATAAGAGCCTCCCCACTTAACCCAAACTCCTTTGCCGACTGCACTGTAGCAGATCGAAACTTTGCCAAGTCTGCCATACTCATACAATATTTTGCAGACACTCAAACTCTAAAATTAATACAAACACAAGGCTAATTAATTAAAGACTACTGTCAGTGTATCCAGTCACCACAATTTTGGTTTGTACTCAATGGTACTACAAATTGCTTTATTTAGTTTTTGTTTTTATACAAATTTATTATTATTATTTAACTTTTTACTCCTACTGCTAACTCTGAGGATGTAAGTAATACTATAAGACTGAATGTCTCAAAGACAAGACCCCAGGGTGGTAAATGAATCCCAGGACTGAGACCCCAGTGTCACGAGAGGGTAGATGTTATTAAATTATAAGATATCCTAGACCCAAAGTTGTATCAGGTGATACCGGGATAGTGCCAGATAAGAGTCTGGTCTTATAAGTAATACCCCCTTCTCCGAAAAGAGTAAGGGTGTATAGATATCAAAGGATCAAGCTGTATAAGTCCCTAGAGAAGATGGTAATTTATTACTCTGTTCCTACGGGCCCCTCTCCAGATCCTCCTCTGATTATATTATTGGCTCTGCTAGGGGGATTAACTAAACTATTCACCAACAAGAACTTTAACTTAACTTAAATAATTCAAGTAAATCTGCTGGTAAATATTTACAATTTATTTTTACAAATATTATTTTCTGCTTGAAAATCTTTCAAGAACTCAAAATGCAATTTACAAATTTAAATAAACAAACATTTTAAAATTGTTCCAAAGAATTAAAAGTCTCTATTTGTAGAAGGCTCTCTCTCTCTCTCTCTCTCTCTCTCTCTCTCTCTCTCGCTCTTGGATGAACCACCTATGCTTGAAGAATATCTCTATCTTATTAACACTTTTATTTCACTGTCATTGAATGTTAGGTTATAACTGGCTGTTTCTGTGCCTAGACACTTGTCATCATTAACTAGTAATTTCTATAATTGTGGTGTGACTCGAATACGCTACACAGTTGCCTTGTTTTTCAACTCATCTGTTATGATGAAGCTGGTTCCACTCTTGTCCTGGCAGGAAAGATTACTTGAACCTCATCCAGGCAGTAGGTACTTGATGACTGGCCCTCTGAACTCAAAAGGCGCTTGCACCAGTGGTCCTTCAGTATTTGTTGACTCTTTTATGAGTCGTTGGGTTGACAGGATATAACCTGAAACGTAATGGATTTCACCACTATAGTTTCTATCTCTAACCCCTTCCTACAGAAGTAGGAGGTAAGAGATAGTTTCAGACGACAGAGTGCAGTTAGACGCACAGGGCATATCAAGACAGCATTAACACACTTCAGCTCACTGTGACCATATCTTATTCTAATTCCTTGGTTGTAGCTACTGTTCATGATTCGCCTCCATACATTTATTAGGTCTCGTGTAAAAATACTAAGTGATATCTCAAAGAATACAGTAATACAATTCGTTTCATCCTTCCTTATGTTCCTGGCGTGTGGTCCATTCCATTAAGAAATAATTCTTTAAAGGCTTTTCTAAAAACACCTTTTCTGCTTCCATTCTTAATTTATTTAACATTCGCTCATATTGTTGTAATTAAATTCCAACTCCAACAATGTTACACATATTGAGACTCCATGTTAGGCATAGTACGTTTCAGTAAATACACGAATAAGGAAGCCTTTTCATTGGTTCGCCAAGGATATACTGTCCTAAAGTATGGCGCGCGTTTGGTTAGAATTTATCAACAACAACAAAATGACGTGTTGTGAATTCGACCACCACTTCACGACACATGTGGCTGAAAACCTCATAATGTAAAACAGATTTCTACAGACACCACTGCTGCATGAGCATGTAAACGATTGATGCAGTCTTCCAGTAAGGGGACTAGCTACAGTGGTTGTCTCCATGCCCCATAAGGAGCTGAAAGGACAATGTATGTGAACAAAATTATCATTCCCCTTTATCTCCCTGTAGAGTATAGGCTTTTAATCAGTTCTCCCCGAAACCTCCTGACCTGAGCAACTTTTTTTTCCCCAAGCCTTATGTGTTTAAATATGCCTTCAGTTCTTTTCTCTGTGTAATTTTTTTTTTTTTTTTGTGGAAACAAAAAAAAAGGGGGGGGGGGGGGGGAACCGGTCAACCCTTTATTTCTCTTACAATGGTTATTCCAGAACAAAGATTGCTTTGTAATGAAATCACCTGATCTCATCAGAGTGTGCTCCATCCGGCCCAACGTGTTTACCTCACCCCTTATTCCAACGGTATTTGTCTTGTTCTTTCCAACAATATCACATTGATAATTCCGTCAGATTATTTCAAACTTTAATTTTTCTTATTAATTGTCTTAATTACTTGTTGATTTGATTTATCTTTGATTTCCATATATTTCACAATGCAGTGAAATGCTGCCCCTGTAATTTGGATCCTTGTTATATCTCAATTTGTTTCTCGAGCCGTTGTGTCAATGTTACTGCCAATGTGTTTGTAAGAGTATACGCCTTGCAGGGATATTTTTCGAAGTGCAGTCTAGCAGCGTTTGACACATATTATAACACATCCTTGTCTTTGTATGTTGAGACTCAAATCCCTACGTCCTCCCATCAAGTATTCTCATTTTGTATTGTATCTGGTTACGATTATGTGACAAAATAACTAGGTCATGGGCAAAATCAAAATCTTCTGCCTGTTTTTATCAGAGTTCACAGAATTTCAGTTGTGTTGGTTGATGTCGGTGTTGTCGTAATCTAATGAAGTGGTTCTCAACGTGGGCCTTGGGGTCCTGCCATATTTCTAGGGGGCTATAGTAAGATGGTAATGTACCTTTTCCCAGCTAACAGCGACTATAAAAGGGAAGGGGGGGGGCACATAGGTAATTGAGATTCAGAAAGGGGGGGGGGGGCATGAGCAAACAAAGGTTGAAAACCCTTGATCTGATGTAAAGCCAGTACGAAGACATAGTGTGACAAGAATCATCCGTGCCGCACTCTAGCCCTTATTTCAAGGGGTCCTGTAAGTTGTCCTTCACGAATAACACAACATGTCATGTCTTCGTTAGTTTTCCTTCATGAATAACACAACATGTAATGTCTTCGTTAGTTGTCCTTCATGAATAACACAACATGTCATGTCTTCGTTAGTTGTCCTTCATGAATAACACAAGCTGTCATGTCTTCGTTAGTTGTCCTTCATGAATAACACATGTCATGTCTTCGTTAGTTGTCCTTCATGAATAACACAACATGTCATGTCTTCGTTAGTTGTCCTTCATGAATAACACAACATGTCATGTCTTCGTTAGTTGTCCTTCATTAATAACACAACATGTCATGTCTTCGTTAGTTTTTCTTATCAGGTTAATGAGCTTGCTGTGGCTTCTGTGGTGCCTCATCTGTTTCCTGCGTGATTATATCTATTTGGTTAAAGGGCTTTTCATAGCCAAATCAAGCATAACATGGACAGTTCATTTCCAACATCTTTTCAGTATCATCTGGTCTGTTTTGTCGAAAACCTGCTCTTTCTCCCACAAGTGTCTGTGTCCTTTTAATCTCTCATCGATGGTCATGTTCAGTATTTTCCCTTGCACTGATAACATTACTCTGCAACTTACGCACTTCTGCAATCTCCATTATTTATTTTATTTTAGAGTAGCTTGACCAGATATCCTTAGCTCAGGTCTGCTGATACTTCACTGCCTCAGACTTTACCAAATAATTAGTGAGATGTCTCTGTAGAGACCGCTGCGTCTGCTTTGATAGCATCTTCTGGAAACCATACCATTTGTAGTTCAGCGAAAATATGAGAGATGTTATATGCGAGGATTCGAAGTTAGAGAACATAGCATTACTAAAATCCGATAGACAGACAACGGGGTTGTGTTAGGGACCTTCTAGCTTCTGCTAGACATAGTTAAGTCAACCGCACCATCTAATGGATTTAACAGCAAGAATGACGCAATGGTTATATAAAGACAAGAAATATTTTTAGAAGGTAAAATATGTGCATGAAAAAATAAAAAAAGCATTGAAGCAAGTGTAATAGACTAAACATTAACTTCTTTGGACTAATCTAACGTCTGACAACTTACACCTGACCGCAGAGCCCGCCCAAGACATCTGTGTATCGCTTTGGGCATTGCCTTTTTGAGGGGGTGAGGGGCCGAGGAAGTAGTGTTAACAGTATTTTCTTCTTTCTTAACGTTTGCTCTTAAAAGTTAGCTTAAAATAATTCTCAGCTAATTTCATATAAAAAATATTGTAATGGTCCATTGTTTTGATTATGCTATCTCGTAAATTTTTTACTGCTTGCATCTAATAGGCCTACTGGACTATATATTGGGGGGGGGGGGGGGGGGTGATGGAGGAGGAGCGTGATTATATATAAGCATAAATAATGACGTATAGACGCTGGCAAGCACAGAAGCATAAACAAAGGGATAATACAAAGGTATGTTTTTTACACAAGCCATCTTACATGGCAACAGTTGTGAGACATCTCAGAGGAGATAAACAGGGATGCAATTTTTATCGGGAAATAATAGGAGACACAGGATCAACAATCTACGGTATGCAGATAACCCAGTGCTTATAGCAGAAAGTGAAAATATCACTCAAACTAATAAACATTATAAACAGCAAATGTGAAGAAAATAGGCCAAAGTTAAATATTTCTAAAGCATGGGTAAAAGCAAAAGAGAATACGCCAATGGGAGATAATGTGAAATGAACAATATTACATCAGGAGAACCGTTATAAAAGAGGGCCTGGAAGGTGTCTTACTGAATCAGAATGACACAACGTTATTAAGTAAGAAGGCTTCAGTACATGTACTAACGAACAAACTGCGACACGAATATCTAGTAACAGAAGTGAAGAAGGCTATATTTCGTTATAATATAGAACCCGTCCATTACTCTTATGTGAATGTGAATCTTGGAAACAAAACAGAAAAATTAACTGCGCGGCAGAAATGTGGCTTCCTAGGAGAACACTGCTTTTCACAGGGAATATTAAAAAGTGGTGGGAGTAGGAAAGAGAGAAAATGGTTAAAGAAGACCTAGAGAAGAAAGATCTAGAGTGGGATGACAAAATGACTGGAAAAATCGCGAGCATCTGAAGTACTGAAATTGTCTTAAATAATGGTTAACTTGTCGCCAGCCTCAATGGCCATGGTAAATATTATAATGACGAATTGGTGTATGAATTTAACAGTGGCATGAAAATATTTATCTGGCTCTTTAACATTAAAAAAAAAAACTTAAAAAAAAAAAACATTAAAGAAGAAAGGATAATTTGAATCCATGACAAAGTATCATTGAAATAAAGCTTTCAGTTCATTAAATGAAATGTTGAGGTTGAAAAATAAATCATTTTAAGTTATAGTCCGTGAAACATCTCTAGAAAGCCGTAGTAACTTTCTGGTGTAGTTCAATGGCTTGTTTGTAAATTATACGCACTTAAACTAATCATGGCATTAGTATTTCATTCAGTGACATACTATTCATGGCATTAGTATTTCATTTAAGGACAGACTATTCATGGCATTAATATTTCATTCAAGGACAGACTATACATGGCATTAGTATTTCATTCAAGGACAGACTGACTATACATGGCATTAATATTTCATTCAAGGACAGACTATACATGGCATTAGTATTTCATTCAAGACTATACATGGCATTAATATTTCATTCAAGGACAGACTATACATGGCATTAGTATTTCATTCAAGACTATACATGGCATTAGTATTTCATTCAAGGACAGACTATTCATGGCATTAGTATTTCTTTCAAGGACAGACTATTCGCGGCATTAGTAGTTCATGCAAGGACAGACTATTTGTGACATTAATATTTCATTCAGTGACAGACCATTCGTGGCATTAGTATGTCATTCAATGAAAAAACTATTGAAAGCATTAGTATTTCATTCAAGGACAGACTATTCATGACATTATTATTTCATTCAAGGACAGACTATTCATGTCATTAGTATTGCATTCAAGGTTTGGTTTCGGTTTAAGGACTATGTTCATTGCACACGGGCAGCGCCATTAATGCTCCGATCTCCTCCCTTAGATCACACAAGGAGGATCTCAGCACAGTGCACGAACTCCGTAGCAGCGGAGAGAATCCCAATGTGTTTATATAGGAATCACACATTCTATAAATATTTGTGTGGTGGGTAGGTTTCTAATTTTTAAATTTTACCAGGGCAGCGGCCTAATTGACTGAGTGACAAATGTCTAGGTGCTGTAACGCTAGCTTCTAAGCATGTATAACACTAGTTAGACAGCACTCTGATTACTCTGGCCTCCCCATGTTCGCCGCACGGAAGATGGTCGCATTCCCAAAGGTATTTTCTATTGACAGATGGCAAAATAACAGCCATTCAACCATGGATGAAATTCGACAATGACAATATGTGCAAGAGAAACAGGAAGGCGCTGGCAACAATTCAAGCATCCTGAGAGGAGGAAAATGAGAAACGCACTAAGTGGAGAGGCCGCCTGCGGCGTCGCCTCAGATTGGGCGAAAACGGGCTATTACAACAAAAGGTAAAAGTAGTCCCATACCAGATACTGTCGTAGGGGAGTGAAATGTTAGAGACTTCACTATACTAGGTCCAGCATCGAGAGGTGGGGGTGACCAGTTCCCTTCGTCGCTTACAACGAGCAGAAGTGAAAAGAACACGACTAAAGTAATACCAGGCAGAAAGCATCCACGAGCTATTGCTTTAAGGGCAAAGCATTCCCTTAGTCAGTCATGACTGGAGGAGGCTTCTACTAGATAATTCAGTGTCAATTGCCATCTTCAACTGATCCAGGAATTTGCCACCTGAAATACTATAGTTACATTATTTTATAATTTCAGCCATAAAACATCTCGGCGACAGGGACTTCCAGTGAAAATCCTGCACGTGAAGAATGTAACAGTTAAAATCTAATCAACTGTTTCCACCTGCTACCGACAACTTCAAAAAACTAAGCAAACTTCAGTTATACAAGTTACTGTGTTTTGTTTCTGTTCTGGGTTATTCAGCTCCTACACTATTTCCATGACGTCATGTAAATTTACAAACTGATAAGTCTTTCAGCATTTATTAAAAACTCCCGAGATCATGTCACAAACATATGTGGATGGAACAAACTTGGAAAACCAAATGGTAGTTAAGAGCTTAATTGACCAAACAAATCAAGACTGTCTGAGAATAACGAGAAGATGTAGAGATCAGTTCTGGAAAGTTTCATTTAACAATAATTATGTTTTCAGTAAATAAGAACAACTTTTAAAAATAGCTGGCCGTTATAAAATGCCCTTTTCGAAGACGACGAGCATGTCTGTATATTATGCCACAGGTGACATTAATACTGATCCTATGACCAGCCAATTTCGCCTACAGGGACCCCCACGAAGAGTTTTGCGTCGGGCCCCAAAATTCCGTAAACTAGCCCCGTGGAACTGAAGTAAAACTGTAAACGCAAAAGCAAAAAAATAAAATAATGAACTGCTATTACCGGAAGGAAGAGTGTTTAACGAGGCTATATAGAGTCAGTAACTTTATGTATGTGAGACCTGAACGTTGAACAAACGAAAACAAAATACTAGGCAGCCGAAATGTGATTTATGAGAAGGATGCAACGGAGACCATGGACGGCCAGAAAGTCAAATGAGTAAGTCCTTAAAAGAAAAAGTCACATAATAATTAATTGAATAATGTAGCAGGACCTTAGAGTGGGTCTTTTTGGGCGTCGCCTCGAATTCTAGAGGTAACCGGTTCGACTCCCAGTTGAAGGAATATAATTTATGGAATTTTTTTTATCAAAACCATTGGTCCTAATGATGTCATACTCTCCTTTCTCTCCACCCCCCCCCCCCCCCCCCTCTCTCCGGTCTTCTGGGTAGTGAGATCGAATACTTAGCCTTCTCGGATAAAATAGAAAAAAATAGGAGGCCCCGTGCGCAAGTTAAAAATCCGACGGCAGTTGGAAATCGTAAAAAATTTCGCCTATCAGGCCGCTGCCCTGGCAACAAATTTTAAAATTAGAAACCTCTTCGCCACAAAAACATTTATAGAATGTGTGATTCCTATTTACACACATTGGGATTCTCGCCGGTGCTACGGATTTCGTGCACTGTGCTGAGATCCTCCTTGTGTGATCTAAGGAAGGAAATGGGAGCACTGATGGAGTTGTCCGTGTGCAATGTAGACAGTCCTTCAAACCAAACCAAACCAGAGTGGAAAGGACAATTGCAGAGCAAGGATGATAATATGTAATGTACACTGACTGACAACCTCCAATGAGTACTAAACTTGTACATTGTTCTCTTCATGGCCATACCCGTTTGTTATCTGTCCCAGGCTTCTGTCGAAGTTACTTTAACCCATTTACTCTTAACTTAAAACTTTTATCAGATTTAACGCCACTGAGTTAAGAATGGATAACTAGGCAGTTATCTCCTTCAATAATTTCCAACACTTAAATTTTATATTTATATTTGTTCGCAAAGTTGGTTCCATATTTCGTAAACATCTGGACCAAAGCCTGGTCATTGCCAGCTTTCAAAAGCGATGACCATCTTCTTGGATCCAAAGCCACTGGCTGCCAAAGCTGTCAGTGGCCATCACGCCTGGTGGCGTCTGGTATGGCAGCAACAAACTGCTTTCACCCTACTCGCTCGGCGGCTATCCTTCGTGCAGCGCCCCCATCTCTGGTTCATTCTTTGCATCTCGGCTTCCACAGTTCTCCGCTAAGTTGTTTTTGTCGGCCTCTCTTTCGCTTTCCTTCGGGAAAAGGGGGGGGGGGGGGGGGGGGGATATTACCATACATGAATGTTAATATAATTTACACATTTTCCTGAATTTGTTGTCCTCAATTGTAGTTTTTGGTCTAAAAACCAAACAAACAATATCAATAAATCAATAAAAGCTTTGATCTACCAAAATATGAAAATGACTTATGCCTAAGAATTTCTGATTAACGATCTCTAGTTCATTGGTCAGGCAGCTACGTGATATCACACCTGATTTAAATTGCTTTGTAAAGTTCTTGAAAGTTGTTATCGCTCAACAGTTGACTTCACTGTCTCTCGTGCAAACGACATAGTAACGTAAATAAATGTTCCAACTTTCTGTTTCTTAGATATTTCCACAAGACTTAACGAAGAATGATGGACATCTTTAATTCTAGTACTCCTCAGTTTGAATCAAGCATTACAAAACTATTTCGCAGTGTCTATCAGTTTCATATCAAGAGTTCTAACTCGAAGATAATCGTGTACAGGAAACCACCTATACTCCTGCCGCTTCTTTGAGCTTGGAAAATATTTGCACAAATCTCTAACCTTTTGTGTCATGCATCATCTTTTATAAATGAGATCTGGAACTTGTTCACACCCCAGGTCAACTTACCATGTTTCCAATTTAATTTTTGATAAATCCAGGGCTAGCTACCTTTCGTCATTTTCCCTATTCATAAAACACTTATTATCATTCACGTTATATTTTTTTAAAATCTTATCTATCCGCCTTTTTCCGTAGGCGTTTTCTTTTACGTCGTCATCGTGTCGTTGCAAAGTTGATTTTCCTGCATCGATTATGCGCCTTCGGGCGAGTTAAAAGAGATGTTCAAGATTTTATTACTAATTTAAGACATGTCATACTATATTATGGATCAGTTTGGATCACATATTCTCTCGATTTAGATTACTATATTGTAGCAGTCCTAAGTAGTTGGACGCCTTTTTAATTTGATGCAGTCACCTTAAATCTTTATTTTGTAAATTAATTCTTCTTTACTGTCGTGGAATATTCTAATCCACATATATAAATTATTAGGTAAATATGAAGCCTAACAAATAAAATTAATAAAGAAAAGAGCAATGGTAAATAACAGTGCTGTCACAATGACTGTACTCGAAATCCCCTTGTTTTCTACTGCGTATGCAAATTGTAACGTTTCACGTTGATATTAAAGGCCTTCTGAAACATACACGCGTTTCCCAAACACACAATAAAATGTGCTGCCTTTCTAAGAAAAACCTTGAAATATGCAAGTTGACCTAAATTTTAAATTCCATTCATGTCTTTTTCTACACTATGTTACCAAAAACAAAAGACAGATGGACTAAAGGATAGCGAGAAGGGAGGGGCGAATAAAGCCGAACGCATGCAAAATTAAACACGCGTCTCGCTATTAATGCCACCCCCAACCCGCGTCGCGCGATACACAATTACTACTATCACGCGTGTTAGGCTACAAGCACTAACTTTTTCGGACGGACAGTGATAAATTCACTACCCTTCCCAGAGTTAGGTTTTAAAATCATAAAAAAACGCTTATTAGGAAAGATAACATTAGATGGGTTTACGGTTGAAAACATAACAGTACCCAGACAGCACATCTTCGAAACAGGAGGTAGAAAATACATATTTTGAACGCAGCCACGTAGCTCTTTTAAATTTGTATATTTGGGTTCCTTAGGGCTTGCTGACAAAGAATATGTAAAACGTTACGCAAATAGTCCAGGAATTAATAAATTATACCCAAAATAAAATAGTGGGGATGCCTGACAGCATGGAATCATTTCTGCTCATAAAATTTTTTTATAACGTGTTTGAAAAAAAATCTTACGTTACAGAATTAGCCTACCATGTAAACTCCAAATTGATTGGAGCGCAACAAATGAAAGACTAACCACGATTGGTCTGGCTATAAATACTATCTTTCGTTGTTAGGGGAGACGTGAAAAGGTAACATTTTTTCAAACACTTGTCGAAACGTGGCCTCATTGGCTAGACTCGCTGATATACTCACTTAGGAGCGTTAGTTCGAGACCACTAGTGCAAATAATCTTGATAAAGCAACAGTGCGTTGAAGCCAGCTCATATTTGTGTTAAATAAAAGCCTGGAACATAAGCAGATGGGAATTTGTGCCAGTAATTGTGCCAGAATTCATTGCTAGTCAACGTATCTGTGTTTATTTCCATGAAATTGTGGTAAGCTTGAACCATTCAGTATCTTTTAATGAAAATTGAATGTAAATTGTTAATTTATGCCTGTATATATATGTGTAGTTCAGTGGCAAACAGGAGATAAAGCCTATAATGCTCCAGCCTGAACAGAGGGTGTCGGAGGGAAGTAAAACGGCATGGAATGGCCAAATAGTACACTGACACCTGGATGATTGATTAGAAAGAAATAATGCTGGAAGTGCAGAGGCGTGGTAACCATTAAGGAGGTAAATACTGGTATAAAGTATTTCAGATGAAGCTGACAGTTGGCCTAACGCTCTGAACTCAATGTTTGTGATGTGTTGTGATCAGTGTAAAAGAGAGTATAAGTTAGTTATGAAGTAGAAGGTACATCCTTCTTGATTTCAGGGACCGTGGTCTTGATGGTACTGAGCAGCACCTGGTCAGAGCTTTGCTGAATCCAGAGTCGGACAGCATACTCCTTGGTCTTTTTAGCTATCAGTGAGGTGTCTCCAGAGCCCAGGGGAGAATTCGAGCAGAGGAGTCCTTCCTGCCGCCATCACGCAAGATAAGCTGATTTGGCCAGCTGAGCTCAACATTATGCCCCTCATCTTGAAATGACTTTGTAAAAATAACATTCAGAGGGGAATTTAATTGTCTTAATATCAGGAACTGAGAACATCTCCAATACTAGTCCCAAAAGACAAACTATTGAAGTCATGATGACAAATACCAACAGAGCTTGAACAAAACAAAACCAGTATTACCTCATATTACCACTACACAACTGACACACATAGGATATTTTTAATAATAATATATGTCACTACAATATTCATATTGATAAAGTCTGTACATATACTTGTAATTAAAATTGATTGTGATTCCTGGTTCCTTTGTATTTGAATCAGGACACATATACCTTTATGATAACAATGAATACATATTGTTATTTGAAAAGTTATCAGTGACTCCTTAAGATATTCTCATAGAGTGTTATATATATGTGAGTGTCACAGTGTTGTCAAGAGTAGTGGATTAAATTAAATTGTTTATCTGTCTGTTGTTGTGACTTACACTTCATCATACACATACCCTAGACACATAACGTAGTCATCACACTATTCCAGAATAATTCTGACTGAGATATATAGATATGTGGTAGCAAGTAAGGTTATCTATAATACACTACTCTTAATAGATATAGATACCTTCACAGCTGATCTCAGTCAGTACACTAAGTCCCCTATAAATATTTATAACATCCCACTTCACCACATATATTGGGGTCTCGCTCGTCCGGGATTTTGAATCTTTCCATATTAAAAATATTGGGGGTAATTCACTTCAGGGAATATAAGAATTAAAAGGTATCCTTGGGTGGAATTGAATAAGGTTGAGCTCACGGTGCCTGTGTTGTCCATTAGATATATTTAGAGATTAAATTGTTGGTTAGACATTGTAGAAATTTACCTGATAGACAATGGCGGACCTGGCCAAGTTTCGATCTGCTGCTGTACAGACTGCAAAAGAGTTAGGATTAGATGGGCAAGTTATGGTTGCCTATGTCACTACGGAATGTGACAAATTTATTGAACGCGAAGAAAGAAGATTAGAAAAAGAGGCCGAAAGAAAGTTAGAGGCTGAGACTAAGAGGTTGCAATTTGAGGCTGAGGCTGAGACTAAGAGGTTGCAGATTGAGGCTGAGGCTAAGAAATTGGAAGCAGAAAGAGAAGACAAAAGATTAGCTGCAGAAAGAGAAGCCGAGGAAAGAAGACAGGCTGCAGAAAGAGAAGAGAAGAAATTAGCTGCAGAAAGGGAAGCAGAAAAGGAGGAGAAGAGATTACAAAGGGAACATGAGTTACGACTAAGGGAGTTTGAGTTTCAGGGCCATGCTCCTGAAAATGGTGCCAGTCCCTTTGCCTCTGATGCCACTGCTAGCCAAGGAGCCTCAACCTCAGCTATGAATTTTCATTTAGATCATTTTGTTGAGAAAGACGATGATATAGAGAGCTACCTAAATAGGTATGAACTATTAGCTACCACGTATGGGTTAGAGAGAGAAAGGTGGAGCTTAAAGTTATCTCAGGGACTTCGTGGGGCAGCTTATGAAGTTTTTGCAAAAATGAGCAGAGGTGATCAGGAAAATTGTGACATGCTAAAGCAGGCTCTTTTGTTAAGATATGAAAAGAATGCTGAATTTTATAGGAAAAAATTTAGGAATGCTAAACTACTGTCAGGTGAAACCTATCACCAGTTCTCTGCACGAATAGAGACATACTTGGAGAAATGGACTTCTCTGGGGAAAACCCAAGATCTTAAGGAAATGGTCCTTATAGAGCAACTAAGAGAGTCCATGGCTCCAGACCTGAGAAAGTTTCTCATGGAACAAGGTGCAGAGAGGCTGGATGAGTTGCTAAATGTTGCTGAAAGGTATCAAGCAGCTCAAGCAGAGGTAACAGGTAATAAAAAGAAACAAGTGGATAACTTTAGGGCACCACAGAACTTTAATAAATTTGATCCTAAGGATCAAAATAAAGGTAAGCACCAATTTGATAGGCCACGGTATGAAAATAAAAATAAATTCCCACAATTCGATGAAAGGAAATATGATGAAAGAAAATCTTTCAACCAAGGAAAAAGGTGGTGTAAGAATTGTCAGATGGACAATCATGACACTGACCGTTGCAGAAGGAAACCTGTGTATATGGCAACCCTTCAGGTCAGGTCGACCTCAAGACAGGAGGAGGATATTATGTTAGATACCACTCCAGAAGAGATGAGGAAGGCACAGGCTGGGGATAACACACTCAAGCCTTGTTTCAGAAAATTGTCAACTTGTCATACAACTCCAGGCAAGGGAGATTTTTACATGAAAAACAAGTTGATGTATAGGAAGACTGGAGCTAGATCCAAAGGTCAAGGACAGCTGGTACTTCCTAAAAGATATAGGGCAGACTTAATAAGGAGCCTACATGTGAAACCAGATGGGGACCATGAGAAGATAGGTACCATCATTCAAAAGGTGGCTCACAATTATTATTGGCCCAAAGCAAGATGGGACATTGAAAATTTTGTAGAAAGGTGTAGCATAGCACATGAGGGAACACCCACAAGTGGGAACATGGATCAGGACCTGGACACGCCACGGGGCAAAATTAGGCCTGATAATAAAAAGAAAAATAGATTTGATAAAGTGGACCAAATGGAATGGGAAGCCCCTTTTCACGGACAAGCTTCACTTAACTGTTTTACAATGGCCACTATGCGGAGAGTGCAAAAAGATGTCTTACCCCAGGATAAGCCGAAAATCCCTCAATCGGACTTAAACAAACTGGAGGAAGAGGATGTAGGGAGGAAATCTCTCATCAAGAATTTTAAGTGGGGAGAAAGCCCCAAGACAAGAAAAATTGGTAGCGGTCGTTTTGTGAATGATAATTCTGGGAGGAAAAATCATCACTATAAAGCTTCGAGTGGAAGAGACCATACCGGTGCATGGACAAATAGGTCCACACAATTAAAGGTCCATATGTAGCTATGTTAAGAACGTGGACTGATGAAAAGGCAGAGGAAAACATTACATCTTCATACCAATATATGAATGAGCTGACCACTCGGTTAAAAACTGGCTGGAAACTTGCCAATGAAAATTTGAAACAAGCCAGGAAGAAACATGCTGCCTATTATAACAGGAAGGCGAAAGACAGAAATTTGACTGTGGGAGAGAAAGTACTGCTTCTTTTGCCTGGGAGTCAGAATAAGTTACAAATTGGATGGCAGGGTCCATATACAGTTTTAGAGAAGGTGTCTAGAACAAATTATAAGATAGATAAGAAGGGGAAAGAAAAAATCTATCATGTGAATCTCCTGAAGAAATATTTGGAAAGAGAACATCAGGAGGAGACACACTTGTTGACCTTGTCCATCGCCATGGAGATGAAAAAGGAACCACTTTCATCATTTGAATATCCATTACACCCCTGTGAGACAGCAGCACAGGTGAAAATCAGTACACATTTAACGAAAACTCAGAAAGAGAGAGTGCAACAGGTTCTAAATAATCATGCAGAGGTGTTAACAGACCGACCAGGGCATACAAACCTATTGGAATATGATATGAAACTAATAGACTCCACACCTGTCTGTATGAAACCATATTCGATTCCGTTTGCTAAGGAGAAAGCTTTGAAGGAAGAGATAGACTATCTATTGAAGGAAGGAATTATTTCACACAGTGAATCTTCGTATAGTTCCAGTGTTGTACTCTTAAGGAAGCCCTCTGGAGAACATAGACTCTGTATAGATTACAGGAGACTGAATGCTATTACAGAAGGACAGGTGGATCCATTGCCGGATACAAATCAGCTGTTTGCCAGACTAAATAAAGCTAAATATTTCTCAAAAGTGGATCTGAGTAAAGGATACTATCAGATTCCAGTAAAGCCTGAGGTTAGACCATACCTAGCTTTTAGTACCTCAGAAGGACACTATGAGTTTAATAGATTGCCATTTGGATTGAAGAATGCGCCTAGTGTCTTCTCTAGAATGATGAGAAAATTATTGGATCCTCTGAATAATCCCTGTATAACAAATTTTATGGATGATATCCTTATAGCAACAGAAACATTTGAGGAACACATTGACTCTCTGAACATGCTGTTTGATCGACTTAGGGAGGCAAATTTAACAGCCCGACCAACCAAATGTTGCGTTGGATGTAAAGAATTGGAATTTTTGGGACACACAGTTTATCAGGGAAACATGACCCCTGACCCAAAGAATTTAGAGAAACTACAGAAAGCCCCGAGACCACAAACCAAGAAGGACGTGAGATCCTTTGTCTCATTATGTGGTTTCTACCAGAAGTATATCAAAAACTTTAATTCCATATGTGCACCGTTAACTGAATTGACACGTAAAGGACATCCAGATCGCATTACATGGACACCACAATGTGAAATGACTTACCAAGAATTGAAGGAAAAGTCCGATGGTCTTTACTTCTGGCTCCATATAATTTTAGCATTGAGTATATATCTGGAAAAACCAATTTGGGAGCGGATTTTTTAAGCCGCCATCCGTGTGATGAGAATCACCGAAAACCCCAGAAATAATAATAAATTTCTCTATGTGAATATAGAATAAAGGACTGACATATAATGTCTGTTTTAAGAGGGGAGGTGTCGTGGAATATTCTAATCCACATATATAAATTATTAGGTAAATATGAAGCCTAACAAATAAAATTAATAAAGAAAAGAGCAATGGTAAATAACAGTGCTGTCACAATGACTGTACTCGAAATCCCCTTGTTTTCTACTGCGTATGCAAATTGTAACGTTTCACGTTGATATTAAAGGCCTTCTGAAACATACACGCGTTTCCCAAACACACAATAAAATGTGCTGCCTTTCTAAGAAAAACCTTGAAATATGCAAGTTGACCTAAATTTTAAATTCCATTCATGTCTTTTTCTACACTATGTTACCAAAAACAAAAGACAGATGGACTAAAGGATAGCGAGAAGGGAGGGGCGAATAAAGCCGAACGCATGCAAAATTAAACACGCGTCTCGCTATTAATGCCACCCCCAACCCGCGTCGCGCGATACACAATTACTACTATCACGCGTGTTAGGCTACAAGCACTAACTTTTTCGGACGGACAGTGATAAATTCACTACCCTTCCCAGAGTTAGGTTTTAAAATCATAAAAAACGCTTATTAGGAAAGATAACATTAGATGGGTTTACGGTTGAAAACATAACAGTACCCAGACAGCACATCTTCGAAACAGGAGGTAGAAAATACATATTTTGAACGCAGCCACGTAGCTCTTTTAAATTTGTATATTTGGGTTCCTTAGGGCTTGCTGACAAAGAATATGTAAAACGTTACGCAAATAGTCCAGGAATTAATAAATTATACCCAAAATAAAATAGTGGGGATGCCTGACAGCATGGAATCATTTCTGCTCATAAAATTTTTTTATAACGTGTTTGAAAAAAATCTTACGTTACAGAATTAGCCTACCATGTAAACTCCAAATTGATTGGAGCGCAACAAATGAAAGACTAACCACGATTGGTCGGGCTATAAATACTATCTTTCGTTGTTAGGGGAGACGTGAAAAGGTAACATTTTTTCAAACACTTGTCGAAACGTGGCCTCATTGGCTAGACTCGCTGATATACTCACTTAGGAGCGTTAGTTCGAGACCACTAGTGCAAATAATCTTGATAAAGCAACAGTGCGTTGAAGCCAGCTCATATTTGTGTTAAATAAAAGCCTGGAACATAAGCAGATGGGAATTTGTGCCAGTAATTGTGCCAGAATTCATTGCTAATCAACGTATCTGTGTTTATTTCCATGAAATTGTGGTAAGCTTGAACCATTCAGTATCTTTTAATGAAAATTGAATGTAAATTGTTAATTTATGCCTGTATATATATGTGTAGTTCAGTGGCAAACAGGAGATAAAGCCTATAATGCTCCAGCCTGAACAGAGGGTGTCGGAGGGAAGTAAAACGGCATGGAATGGCCAAATAGTACACTGACACCTGGATGATTGATTAGAAAGAAATAATGCTGGAAGTGCAGAGGCGTGGTAACCATTAAGGAGGTAAATACTGGTATAAAGTATTTCAGATGAAGCTGACAGTTGGCCTAACGCTCTGAACTCAATGTTTGTGATGTGTTGTGATCAGTGTAAAAGAGAGTATAAGTTAGTTATGAAGTAGAAGGTACATCCTTCTTGATTTCAGGGACCGTGGTCTTGATGGTACTGAGCAGCACCTGGTCAGAGCTTTGCTGAATCCAGAGTCGGACAGCATACTCCTTGGTCTTTTTAGCTATCAGTGAGGTGTCTCCAGAGCCCAGGGAGAATTCGAGCAGAGGAGTCCCTTCCTGCCGCCATCACGCAAGATAAGCTGATTTGGCCAGCTGAGCTCAACATTATGCCCCTCATCTTGAAATGACTTTGTAAAAATAACATTCAGAGGGGAATTTAATTGTCTTAATATCAGGAACTGAGAACATCTCCAATACTAGTCCCAAAAGACAAACTATTGAAGTCATGATGACAAATACCAACAGAGCTTGAACAAAACAAAACCAGTATTACCTCATATTACCACTACACAACTGACACACATAGGATATTTTTAATAATATATGTCACTACAATATTCATATTGATAAAGTCTGTACATATACTTGTAATTAAAATTGATTGTGATTCCTGGTTCCTTTGTATTTGAATCAGGACACATATACCTTTATGATAACAATGAATACATATTGTTATTTGAAAAGTTATCAGTGACTCCTTAAGATATTCTCATAGAGTGTTATATGTATGTGAGTGTCACAGTGTTGTCAAGAGTAGTGGATTAAATTAAATTGTTTATCTGTCTGTTGTTGTGACTTACACTTCATCATACACATACCCTAGACACATAACGTAGTCATCACACTATTCCAGAATAATTCTGACTGAGATATATAGAGATGTGGTAGCAAGTAAGGTTATCTATAATACACTACTCTTAATAGATATAGATACCTTCACAGCTGATCTCAGTCAGTACACTAAGTCCCCTATAAATATTTATAACATCCCACTTCACCACATTTACCTGCATTCTTTCTATCTCAGTTTTAAATTTATTTTTTTCTAAGTATTTGCGTTCGCCATTACAGAATGGATATGTCGTATTTATTTTTGTCTTCTCAACTTATTTTGCTGTAGTTATCTTTATATATATATATATATATATATATATATATATATATATATATATATATATATATATATATATATATATATATATATATATATATATATATATATATATATATATATATATATATATATATATATATATATATACTGAAGCACATTAAAAACGCACCACCTGTATAATCCAGGAACAGAGTGTGAAATGTAAATATAAGTGTTTACAAGTTTACATATTTGGAATCTTTATTCATTTTCCTATGAATCCATGCTGGTCATTAATTTGTACATTTGATTGTTATGAAATTAATTGCATTCTGTGCAGGCAAGGGAGAAAAGCAAAAATACAAAAAAATGCACGTGCGTTATCCTGCTGGAGAAGCTGCAAGTCTGGATAAATTGTGAACGCAGGAGCAACCAGTGCATCCAGAACCTCATCTCGATATGTCACAGCATTAACATTTCCACGGAAGACGTGAAGAGGCAAGCGATGGTGAAAACTGAATCATCTCCAAATGTGAATACTGCCACCTCCAAATCGGTTGACACAGCAATCTGCAAAGCGCTCTCCACACCGTCGCCAAATCCGCATACGTCCATCAGCAAAGGATATGTTGAATCTGCTCTCGTCTGTGAATAGGACAGCATTCCACTGCAGTCTAGTCCATCTGACATGTTGCTCTGCCCATTGCAGGCGCTGCTGACGATGTCTGTGAGTCAAGTTTGGCCCAACATAAGGTCGTCTTGCAGTAAGGCCTGTATCTCTGAGTCGTCGTATGACTGTCATTCGAGAGACTTGCCCACGTCTACCCACTATTGCTCTTGCTGTCTGACTTGCCGGGAGAGTACGATTCCTTAGGTAACTCAGCACAATATGACGATCTTGCGCAGGGGTAGTAACTCGTGGTTGGCCACTCCGAAGTCTATCCCGGGCACTGCCAGTGGTTCCGTAACGTTCATTGAGACGTACAATAGTGCTGTGGTGGCAATTCATCCTTCTGGCAATGGCCCGCGAGCTCATTCCGGTCTCCAACATACCAATGGCTCGTTGGCGGTCGTTTTCAGATAGTCGTGGCATTTCAAGCACATGTACTGGGTGTTTTTTCTCAACGGCCTTTTTATACCGAGTATACTGCCACAACGTGTACACATTTTCAGGGTCATAGCTGTTGGGAATCGTGTTGCACGTGTAACTTTCATTGTTTTCATGTAGTCTGTACACAAACCCGTGGGTTGAATCATGCACTTTCCATTCCAGCAGCCATTCGCTCTCTACCTCTTGGCAAACACGGGGAAAATCCATTCCCACACTTTTTTTTCCAGCTTCTCCGCATCAGTATATATAATAGTGGTGCGTTTTTAATGTGCTTCAGTATATATATATATATATATATATATATATATATATATATATATATATATATATATATATATATATATATATATATATATATATATATATATATATGTATATTGATGCGTGTCGTATTGTATAAAGTTCCGGAGAAGGTCTCCGTGGCCAAAGTAGACACTAGGGGTTGTCACACAACACGAATCAGCATAACTGCAGTGAGCTGACAAACACCTCCTTCAACATTTCACAAATACGCAGTTTATTATACTGGACACAAAGCTCCATGATAATAGATTATAGGCCCAAAGGCAAATGCAGTAATACGTAGTAGTCCAGTCCGTTCACTATCAAACGCTGGTCAATGGCAATCATACAAACTTTATTTTCATTGTCCAATGGACATCTTCATGAATAGATATGATTTTCCGGGATTTAATAAACCAGGGACAACTCAACTAAGTACCGTATATTGATGTCCTGGTGATGGAATGATGCAGGAAAAACACAGTGTACTGCAGGAGCTCAATACATATACGTCCGCTCACATTCAAACACAGGCCGCATCTCTTTTGCAGGCGATCACCTCACTTCTGCTTAAAAATGTTCACGTCTGCCTCTACAACATATCGGCTTGACGTCACTTCCTTTATTAATAAGTAAGTCCGTATAAAACTATCAGAAAAGGAGCCCTGTCGAGCCAACTATTATACCGACATAATCGTTATGAATTTTAATCATAATATATATATATATATACATATATATATATATATATATATATATATATATATATATATATATATATATATATATATATATATATATATATATATATATATATATATATATATATGTGTGTGTGTGTATACACACGTAGTGTATCTCTCTGCTGTTGTTCGTTGCTGCTGGCTACTCCCGAAGCTGTCACTATAACTCTTCCGTACCGTCCGCCTGTCACAAAGGGTCACGAACAATAAGTTCTTTGGACTCGCCCTGGAAAGAGAAGAATCAGGGAATCTTATAACAACTAGCAAATGGAACATCTGCCATCAATGGTACCTATACCTTGTAGCGGTATGGCAGCTTGTGTACCCTGACAATCCCCAGAGCTATGCCAGTGGGAGTTTTACTCCCGGTAAGTTCAACCAAGCTGGACTGGTCTGCGTTGGTAGGGGTCAGACAAAAGCTGGTACCCTGGTCCTCCAGGTTGGGGGTTTTAGCACAGGGCCGACACCCCTGTCTATGTAAAAAATCGCACATGTTACGGAAACGGCAACAAATTAAAAAACTTTGTTGCGGGACGGACATCCGGAGTCTCCGGCTCGTATGACTGACAGTGGTGAAAGCCGAAAGGAAGCCATTGGCATGAAAACGGATGCCCTGATCGCAAAACACGAAACCAGAATTGGTTTTTGGAATGTCAGAACTATGAATGAGGCAGGAAAGCTGAGACAGATCACAGCAGAGATGAGGAATTACAAACTACATATCCTGGGAATAAGCGAGAGCAGATGGACAGGGAAAGGGAGAATAAAAACAACTACAGGGGAAACAGTACTTTATTCTGGTAGAGAAGATGGTCAGCGCAACGAAGGTGTAGCCATTATCTCGAAGAAAGGAATGGAAAGGTCTTTACTGGAATGGAAACCCATTAACAACAGACTGATAAGAGCAAGACTGAGAGGGAGATTCACCAACACCACAATTATACAATGCTATGCACCAACAAATGACAGCGATGAAGAGATCAAGGACGAGTTCTATCAACAGGTACAAAAGGAAATGGAAACTGTACCCAGGTACGATCTTATTATAGTAATGGGAGACCTAAATGCGAAAGTTGGAACACACAATAATTATAACGAAAGAGTAATGGGGAAATGCGGCAGTGGAACAGTAAATGATAATGGGGACAAATTAATAAGCTTCTGCAGTATTAACAACCTGGTCATTGGAGGAACACTTTTTCAACACAAAGAAGTGCACAAGTTAACATGGGAATCACCAAACTGACGAGACAAAAACCAGATAGATCACATAATGATAAATGGCAGATGGAGACATGCACTACAAGACGTGAAAGTAAGAAGAGGCGCAGATGTGGGAAGTGATCATCACCTAGTAGTAGCAAGATTGAAGGTGAAACTCAGAGCTGCTGGACCAGTTGCAGTCAAACAGAAAAGATATAACATCACGAAACTTAAGGACCCCCTCACCAGAAAAGCGTTCGTGGTCGACGTGAAGAGACGATATCAGATTACCAAAAGCCAGGAAAGAACAGAGACCGACGATGTCGACCAGAAATTCAACACCATCTCAACAGTATACAAGGAAAGCAGCAAGTCATGCTTGGGATTCCAGGAAAGAAAGAGCCAAGACTGGATAACACCAGAAATGCTAAACACCATAGCGAAGAGAAAGGAAATGAAAAGAAAGAAAACAGAAGCTAAGTCTCCCAGGTTAAAGGCAATATATAGTGAACAGTACAGTCAGCTGGACAAGGAAGTAAAACATCAGACCCGTTCTAACAAAATGACATTTCTGGATGACCTTGCAAGACAGGCAGAAGAGGCAGCACTGAGAAATGAACAAAGCACAGTTTATAAAATAACTAAAGCTATCAGTGGAAAACGAGGTGCAAACAACATAACGTTAGTAAGAGACAAGCAAGGAAATTTCATCACCAAGGCACAGGGGCAGGAAACAAGATGGGCAGAGCACTTCAGAGAAACACAGAATAAGGAACCACCAGAGACTCAGCTGAATGTTCCTGGGGCTGAAAGTGACTTAGACGTAAATACAGACATCCCACGAAAAGAAGAAATCATCACAGCTATCAAAGGGCTAAAAAATGGAAAAGCGCCTGGTCACGACAATCTAAATGCTGAGCTATTCAAGACAGACCCTGAACTAGCAGCAGAACTATTAGAACCACTATTTGCACAAGTCTGGGAAACTGAGACAACACCAACAGAGTGGAGTAAAGGAATAATTGTCAAATTGCCCAAGAAGGGCGACCTTGCAGACTGCAACAACTGGAGAGGAATTACCCTCCTCTCAGTTCCCAGCAAAATACTAGGCAGGATAATCATCCAGAGAATTTCAAAAGCAGTTGACCATAAACTGAGGAAAGAACAAGCAGGCTTCAGAAAGAACAGAAGATGTGCAGATCATATATTTACCCTCAGGAACATTATAGAGCAGTGCTCAGAATGGAAGAGACAGCTGTACATTAACTTTGTTGATTTTGAAAAGGCTTTCGACAGCATACACAGGGACAGCCTATGGAAAATTCTGAGGGCTTATGGAATTCCCAGCCGCATTGTTTCCATCATAAAAAGCCTCTATTCTAACTTTACGTGCAGTGTTGGATTGAGCAATGTAACTTTCGAGGTGAAGACAGGAGTACGACAGGGATGCCCCTTATCAACAACATTATTTTTGACAGTCATAGATTGGGTGATGCGCCAGACAACAGAGGGCAGTCCAAGAGGAATTAGATGGACAACGTTTTCTACACTGGAAGACCTGGAATATGCAGATGACATTGCACTGCTCGCGCATTCACATCAACACATTCAAGACAAAACCGATAGACTGAGTAAGTATGGCCAGCAGGTTGGCCTGAACATCAATGTGAAGAAGACAGAGGTCATGACACTAAATGTAGGCAATCCTGAGCCAATAACAGTAAGGAACCAGAAGTTAAAACAGACAGACACATTTATTTACCTAGGATGCATAGTAACACCTGACGGCGGAACAAGCAAGGACATTAACAACAGAATGAATAAAGCGAGAACAGCCTTTGCTGTTCTCAACAACATTTGGAAGTCTTCCCAATACAGCACAAACACCAAATTAAGATTGTATGAGAGCTGTGTACTTTCTGTGCTTCTCTATGGTGCGGAATGTTGGAGAGTAACAGAGAAGGAAATGTCGAAACTGTCTTCCTTCCACACAATCTGCCTAAGGAAAATTCTCCGAATCTTTTGGCCAAACACCATCAGCAACCAAGAACTACTTATTCGGAGTAACCAGGAGGACATGCACACCATCATAGCTGGCAGACGCTGGAGTTGGGTTGGCCACGTCCTCAGAAGGGACCCTGATACCATCACAAGAACAGCTATGCTATGGACCCCCGAGGGAAAGCGAAAGAGAGGCCGACCAAAAACAACTTGGCGGAGAACTGTGGAAGCTGAGTTGCAAAGAATGAACCACAGTTGGGGCACTGTACGAAGGATGGCCGCCGACCGAGCAAAGTGGAATCAATTTGTTGCTGCCCTACAAGACGCCACCAGGCGTGATGGCCGCTGACTGCTTTGGCGGTTGGAGGTTATGGATCAAAGAAGAGAAGAAATGGAACATATTAAGTGAAAAAGGAAGATAAGGAGAGAAATGCTGTCCGTGCGCCAAACCGACTCACGTATATGATCGGTGCCTGACCTTTAATTCCTGCCGCACATGGTGTTATGAATTTGGTATTGAATTTTTCTTCCATATTATGATGTTAAATTATCCAGTATCTTCTCTTTTTACCGTCCTCTATTTTTTTTGCCATATTTGTCCGTTGTCATAATGCATTCCAGTTCTCGTAACATGCCAGAAAAAAAAAATGGCTTTCTGATGTGTGCATTTCTACGTTCGCTCTCACATTACCACACTTTTTCTGTCATAAAGTTGGCAGCCTGTCTCGTGCTTCTTTCGTCGCAAACTGTTTCTCCCTCAGATATATTGGTGGGGAATATGCGTGTCTATCTGTTTCTCTAGTGGAGCCGACAGCCTTGGAGGACATGTTCTCTCTTTTTTGTTTCCTTCCCCACATGGACTTGTCTGCCTGACTGATTTTTTTTACAAATGATTCTTATGTGTTATGAACTTTCTGCGCGCATTACTTTCCTGTTATTCTGTTTTATGAAGGAGATCAAAATTAGGCAGCTAAAATGTTTTGGCCACATAAAAAGACATAAACTGTCACGAGAGGTTAATTTGTATAGATGATAAGTTGATAAATAGGTGTATCAGATGATACAAGGATACAATTGCCAGATAAGAGTTCTGGCCTTAAAAGAAATACCAGTCTTAGAAATAAGCACTTGTGTATAGTTGTCATAGGTATAGTCGGACTATCAGGTTATCTAGCCCAGATTGTAATAAAAAGTACCAGACACTTAGTTTTCTCCTCTCAGCAACTATCCTATGCAGTGTTATGTCTAGGGTAAATAATAAAAAATGTAACTACAAACAAAACAGTAATGAGTTACTCAAGTCCTCAGGTACAATTAATTAAATTATTATGTATATTGATTCTTCTTTTTTCTTTTATGAAAATAAATGAAAGGCAAATAAATATGACATTTATATTTACAAAAGGAAATGTGTAACACCCACTATTAAATTACACACAAAATTAATATAATGTCTCTTTCCTCTTAGTAATGACACGTTAAATTCTAATGTCACTTAAATTGACTTTCACTGTTGAAAAGACTTGCACGGGACCCCAAGATGTAGCAATAGTGAATGCAGTCAGCGACTCATAGCTTGACTGCCTGCGTCAGGACCAGCGAACCAGAGCTGGTCAAGACCGTGCTCCACCTCCACGTGGTGGTCCTGGAAACAGTCTGCAGCAGTGCAGGCTGGCTGAGCGAGCATGGATCGAAATGGGAAGGCAAACCCGGTCCTTAAAAAATGCCGTGCAGAAGTCGGATGTGTCGACCGAAAGGTGCAGATATCACAGCTTAGGCGCAAACAGACACAACGCAACTACCGTCCTTTTCAGGACGAACGAAGAAGAAGAAGACTTGCACTATTAGTTCTTGAAGCACTGTTCTCAAACTTAAATATAGTCACTTTGACTTTTGATACTGTCTTTACACAGGTATTGACTTTATAACAAATAGTATCTCATCATTTGAGTTTAGAATTTTTGGTAGTAGTAGTAGTCCATATAATATGAGTAAGTCTTTCTTATGATGACTTATCTTAGTTGACTTCACCATGCTGTCAAACTGGTATCGACAGTGGCTGGCGATCCCATGCAGTAGGGTTTCCAGACCTGATCTGATGTATACTCTTGGTGATTTGAATGCTTCTCTGGCTATCACTGGTATACAAACAGTCTTCTGCCGTGCTTACAGTAATGTATGATTTAACCTGCAACAACATAATGTCCCTAGGCTAGTATTTGGCTAGGAGAAACTTTCTCTAGCACAGATGTGAGGCAAAGTAAGTCATCAGATGTTATTTGTTAAGTCAGACTAGACAGATCAATTCAGTGACATAGTATAGGCATTACACAGTGGGCTGATCACCCGCTTGCCAACCACTCTGATTACGGAAACAACAACTAATTTTTTGTTGTACCAATAAACGCCATTAGGCGTAACGGAACAACAATTAATTTCTTGTTGCCCTAAGACGCCCCTAGGCGTATTGGCCACGGACTGCTTTGCTGGTCAGCGGCTAAGGATGGAAGAAGAAGTATAGGCATATGTTATCATAAGTATATACCTATCATTCATTTGAGTTAATGCATCCTATTCTCTCACATTTCACTGTATGTATTGTTCCATCCAGTAATCAAGAAAGGCTTTGTAAGTCTCCTGATAACTACTCTGCATTCCAATTCATCCTCTGGTTCATGTCAAAAAATTTACAGCATCAGTGGCTTCTTCCCTCCAAAAATTACACAATATGATTCTACACTATATAATTTGAATCTGCAATAAAATAATATTATGTACATATTTACTAAAGCGAGTCAGCTTAAAAACTCAGTTCAGAAATACACACAGGGGCATCAATAGCCTGGCAGGCTGCACGCTCATACAGATGGCAAAAGGCTTGGTGGCGAGCTCTGTCCTTTCTTCTGTGTCTGAACAATTTTGGTGCTGAGTGCCATTCAAACCTTTTCTCTCCGTTTTATACCCTTTTTCTTCCGGGCGAGAAAGCAATGACGTCATAGTTTATCCGTCCATCCCAATATTTGGCAAATCGAACTGAGTTTAGCTAAGTGTGTTTTTATTCCAACTTCCATTCTATCCTGCTCCTTTAATATTCATCAGATTTTCTCCATCTAGGTCTTGTTTAAACCGGACGATTGAGAGCTGTCGATCAATACACCTTTCTTCCACTCCAGTCCAATGTATCATTCGGTATGGCTAACGAGAAAGTGCAAAAGTTTGTACGACTCACATGTTTCTGCATTCAACCTCAATTATCTCGGGTTATACTGCACATTTCCTAAAGATATTGGTATCTGGACGAAGCTTAGGCTCTCTAATATCTAAACGTGATGGTCTTATTATTTGTAATCCATCTGAATTTTCATAACTCCATTGGAAAGACGAACACATTTGCACACTTGAACTATCCATATTTTTTACGGATTTTAACGTACTAGACTCGCAGTATATGGTTCGCGCTGCTCTCATTGGCTGAAACCTTCGCGTTGCGCTGTATCGATCCTACTAAGATATTTGGGCCCACTGGCCTCGCGACAATAACACCTTGCAGAAGACCATAATAGAAGGAAGAGTTGAAGGCAAACTCGCAAGGGGAAGACAGCGCTATAAGTGGGAAGATAACATCAAGAGATGGACAGGAAAGAGTCTATCAGAGTGCACCATCAATGACAGAAAACGTTGGAGATCCATTGCAGGCGGAGATGGCAGCTGATGATGATGAGCCTGTTTTAGCTATAGGCAGGTGTACTTAACGTTGTTCCACAAACCACATCTGTGCTGTCTCCATGGATCTTCTTGTTTGTTTGTCCATAATTCACTTTCACATGATAGAGCCGGCTTGTCACGTTGAAAAACTATTTTCCGGACTCCTGTTTACATATACAAGTATTGTATATCGCAACAATTACTGTTCATTTTCTGGTATGGCTATTTTTGCTTCGGCTACTCATTTCGTTATCTCTGAGGTGCATCTTCCATCTATTGTTATTAGTGTGCCTAAGTATTTAAATCTATGAATTTTTGTTTTCAAAACCACAACAAAATGTCCATGTACTTTGATGCAACGTTCTGGAATATTGTGTTTCTTTGAAATGACCATAAGTCTACTTCTGTCTTGTTGCTGTTTAAATGAAGCCCCTTATTTGTGTATTTACTATCATATCAGTATTTTCCTGTAGGTCTTTTTTCACTTACAAAATGCATCGGATAATGAAAAGTATTGACAGCAGTTGATAACGAATTACAAGTAAAGTTCACACGTTTATCGACTTAAATGTTTGTTAGGGATGCAACACTTAAAATGTGAATTGCCAGGAAGCAAAGCCTGTGTTGTTTCTTCCGACCTGATGTATTTGGCAGTGCTGTTTATATAAAGCTCACGAGTTTCCGGTCAAACACAGGTATGCAACTCTTCCTTCCCACTCCCCTCCCCGCCCGAAAGGCTAAGGTTATGATTAAGGAGAAGTTGCAGTTTGTGTTGTTGTGCGTTTTGTTTTAAACGAAAGGGTGCTACTAGAGGGTAGGTTATTGGAGTAATGGGGTAGAAACGTGGCCGCGATAGAGCATGGATCGCGCAGATGATATTCATAAGAATTTAGATTAAAGGATCTGCTCTGTAGGAATATGTTTGCATGGTTTGTCCATTATGTTTCCCTTTGATCTTTGTAAATGGAAACAGCCGTGTGGTCTCAAATCGAGGATCAGTAGACAGATAGTGAAAAACGTTAAGGCCTAAATATCGGTATTCGAAAGACTCATAAAGATAGCGAGAGAGAGAGAGAGAGAGAGAGAGAGAGAAGAAGAAAGACAGTATTTACCTCTGTTTTTCTCTTCTATATCTCTCGCTCGATCTGCCTCTCTTTCTGTCTCTGTCTGTCTCTGTCTGTCTGTCTGTCTGTCTGTCTGTCTGTCTGTCTGTCTCTCTCTCTCTCTCTCTCTCTCTCTCTCTATATATATATATATATATATATATATATATATATATATATATATATATATATATATATATATATATCTCTTTTCTCCGTGTGTATATATGTGTGCGTGCGCCTCATTCATCTTCCTTTTCGAATCAAAAATATTCCAGCTATCTTCCTTTGAGTGAAGATGTGGACGGATTACACTGACAAACAACATTTTTCTTTCTTATATAAGAATAAGTGTTCTTAGGTCAGTTTCTTGCGCTGATTTCAAATTTGAAATCCGTTTATCTCTATCACGTCGGGTTCTTAAGATATTTGTGAATAAATATATTTTTGGGAAACCGTTATTTGCTCCGTTTCATTTTTACTATATAACTTTTTAAAAATTAATAAAATGCAAAATAATTCTACTTTTTATACTGCTAAAAGATGCATGACATATGTTACGTTATATTTCAAATAGTTACTGTATTTTGAAATAATTCTGAGTGAAATATGGCTTCTAGAAGTTGTAGAAATTCGGCTGATCTGTTCTGTTACGTGTGCGGATATTTTACCGATCGTGTTCACCAGAAAAACTTTACACCATTGCTAAAGAAAGCATATGAACTTTATTTCGATTCGAAAGTTGATGATGCAAATAAATCTTGGAAGCCAAATGCAGTTTGTTCGACTTGTGCAAATACATTGGCAGGTTGGTTACGAAAATCGCCGAAGCATAAGTCGATGCCTTTTGGAGTGCCAGTAATATGGCGTGAACCGACAAATCACGCTACTGATTGTTACTTCTGCTTGACAAATATCTATGGTTTCACTTTTAAAACTAGAAAGTCTGTGGTTTATCCAAATATTGAATCGGTTTCGAAACCAGTGCCTCATGATCCAATCACGTGTCCGATCCCAGTTCCACCAGAACAATATCCGTTGGACGTGAATGAACCATCAGAAAGTGATAGTTTACCTGCTTTAGAAACTAATTCTGACTCGGATTATATACCGGTGAATGATGGTGTTCACTTAATTAACCATTCAGAACTTTCAGATCTAATACGTGATCTCGCTCTCCCCAAAGGACAAGCGGAATTACTCGGTTCGCGACTCAAAGAATGGAATCTTTTAGCGCCCAATACTCCGATATCTAAATTTCGTCATAGACACAGAGAACTTGTTCAATACTTTGAGATGGATGATGACATTTGCTATTGCAAAGATGTAAAAGGTCTAATGGTGCACCTCGGTCATGAGCACATAGTCAACGAATGGCGACTTTTCATCGACTCTTCCAAGACTAGTCTAAAAGCCGTGTTATTGCATAATGGAAATTTATTTTCATCAATTCCAGTCGCCTACTCTGTTCATATGAAAGAAACTTATGACAATATGGCTATACTTTTGGCAAAAATAAAGTACAATGACTACCAATGGCGGATTTGTGGAGACCTAAAGGTCATTGCAATTCTCACGGGCATGCAGACTGGGTATACTAAATTTTGTTGCTTCCTATGTGAATGGGACAGCCGCAACAGACAGGAACATTATGCAAGAAAGGTGTGGCCTATCAGGGATCGTATGCAGCTCGGGCATAAAAATGTAATACACGAGCCATTAGTTAACAAAGACAGCATCATTTTACCACCGTTACATATAAAGTTGGGGCTCATGAAGAATTTCGTAAAAGCGTTAGATAAAACGAGCAAAGCTTTCACTTATCTTCGAGAAAAGTTTCCGCAAATTAGCGATGCAAAGATTAGCGATGCAAAGATAAAGGAAGGTATCTTTGTAGGACCTCAGATTAGGAAAGTTATTGCAGACAAACAATTCGAGAACTTGTTACATGGTAGTGAACTTCGCGCATGGATGGCATTCAAATCGATCGTCGATAACTTTGTGGGAAATCACAAATCTGTCGACTATGTGCATATTGTTAAGCAGTGCATAGATGCATACAGAATTATGGGCTGTAACATGTCCCTCAAAATCCATTTGCTCGATTCGCATCTTGACTTTTTCCCTGACAACCTTGGCGAAGTCAGCGATGAACATGGAGAACGATTCCATCAAGATATCGCCGTAATGGAGTCACGTTATCAAGGACGGTGGAGTGTGACCATGCTTGCCGATTATTGTTGGATGCTTCATCGCGATGTACCACATGCCATTCACCGACGAAAGTCGACTGCAAAGAAATTCAAGCCTACATAACTGTTATACTTCTTGTACAAATGATGTTGTAATACTGTATGCATTGTTAAAAAACTTCAATTGCGTATTTCTAGAGATCCCGACCTGATAGAGAAAAACGGTTTGCAGATTTAAAAACAGCGCATTAAAATTGACCAGAAAAACATAGAAATGTTAGAGAAAGAAAAAAAAAATTTTTTTTTTGTTAGTCAGTGTTATTTTTACAATATGCGCTGGAAAAAGACCCCGCACCCGGAGATGCCCGATCACGCGAAAATAAAACAAAATTATTATAGCGCTGTAGTGTTATACTGCGCTATCAAGGCTATCTAGGTATGTTGGTTATTTAAACCAGTCGTTATAAGATATGATAGGAGAATCTTTAACAGAGCGTTAAAACAGGATGCAATTTGATCATCAGAATAGGTCCCCCCGTCGGACAAGTGTCTTATTTTCATTGTAAAGATAAAGAAAAAGGTTTTGACATTATCCAGCTGTGTATTCCACGTAGGTAATGACACAACAGAGAAACCAGTCGGAAACATACAATATGTTCTCTATGGAAAGATGGGTAGTTAGACAGTTCTTGAAGGTAAACGCAAATTTGATTACGAAATTTGAACAGCAATGTTTGATTAAGTGGTGCTGTTGGAAAACAAAATACAGGCTACCTTAAATATCTTTTAACTTCTTTATCTTTTCACACAATGAGCAGTACTGCAACAATTCTGAAGCAGCAGATTGTGACATCCAGAGACTACTTGAACTGTATTCTGAAGACATAGCTACAAAAGCATTTCAAGGATAAGCTTCGGTACCTCTTGTACTTTATGAATACAGAAGAAGAGATTTCTTATTCATAGCCTGCTCAATCAAAATCACAAACAGCACTGTTGATTCCCTATTGTACAGACGATGCTTAAGATCTTCCTTCCCAAACAATCAGATGAACCTTTGCTTAGCACTATGATAAAAAAGGTAAATAGTTTTTTTTTTTTTTTTGGGTCTACACTAATGCAAGGACATTTATGCTGTCTGCCAGTTTTCTACACTGAAACAAGACATTGGAAGGAATGCAGCTTGACGAACTGACAGATAATTTTGTTTAAAAAAAAAAATTATTTAGCACTAAATATAAGTAGCCTCGCCTTCAGTTTGTTTTATCTCTTCACCCCCAAGTTTACTGCCATGTAACAAAAATACGCACGTTCGTATACAGTACACGCTTTTTCTTTCGTGTACAAAGACCCTACCTCATTTGTCACTCAGTAGGGCCTCGAAGGCTACAAATCCATTAATGGTGAAAAGCCAGAGTAACTACACTGGAAATGTATTTTTCTCTCGTTTATTCGAGCTTTCACTTCCGCCCTCTTCCCAAGAAAGAGCTAGTAATCTTCACTTGATCCATCTTTATCTCTGTGCGTGTCTTGTGGTTATTATATAAAAGGAACCGTGTAGTACTCTGAGTAGGCAAAGAAAGAATAGAACTAAGATTACCTCATGCATGTCGTAAGAGGCGACTAATATGAGGTTGGTAACCTCACTGTGTAAAACAAATTGCTAAAGAAGCCATCGCTGCAAGAGCGTATGAATACTTTGATGCAGGCTTCCTGCACGTGGACTACCTGCAGTGGTCGTCCCATGCTTCAGAAGGAGCAACAAAGAAATGAGAATGAATAATATAATAGCCAATCAAATAAAACTTGCTGCTTTCTCACAATGTCTTTATAATGTAGTCGACTTCCACTGAAAAACGTGATCCAATCATTTGGTATCCGTTACGAGGAAAGGGGTAGCGAATGAGGAATACTCCAGTTTAATGCAAGAAGAGACCATTTGCTGGTTTCACACAGGACTGTGATGAGTCATTGATTAATGGCATCACAGTCCTCGAATTTCAGCGGCAGTTTCACGGAAACCAAATCCGCTGGAATCGTACACATGCTTATGGACTCTCTGTATTATTAATAGTCATTCCCGAGTTATCAGTTGTGTCATTTGAGGTAAAGAAAGAATAACACTACTACTTCCTCAGGTAGCACTGAATTATCGGTACATCTTTATGATCGATTGTCTGTGGTTACAGAAATGTTAGCGACGCATTTCATATGTGTTAAAGCTGCAATAATCTTGGCAACGATGCTTTACAACCTCCAAGGGCGCTTATTCTGATCTATCAGCAATGTTATTTTTAAAAAAATTATTTATGACGTGTCAGTGAATCTATTCTGATCTGACAATAGCAACCTGGATATACGTGTAGTCAAGATATTCTGATCAGTCGACAGTAGTATCGGGGACTCGCATATAGGCCTTAGCAAGATATTTTGATCTGACAGTAGCAGCCATGATACATATGGAAGGAAGATATTCTGATCTGGCAGTACTGTCGCAAACGTAGATGTAAACACGATCAGACCTGACAGTAGTTTCGACGATAACACAATGTAAGCCAATAATATCATGTGATAAGATGTGATGTGAGTATCACGGAACACCGATAAGTATGATAAGTCTGATTCTATAGTTTACTCTGTTTGGACTGTGGATTGACTGAAATGATGCCATATTTAAATATCGGAAAACAAAGTTATTATCTTGAATTAGCTTCAATGCATATCCTGAGTATAACCCATCAGAGGTTGAACGGGATATTTTTTAATTTAAAAAAATACTACAGTAGTATTACGAACAACTGCATTAGCAAGTCAGATGTGACTGTAAAGCAAGATCTGAGAAAGTTTTTTTACTTGATAGTATTATCACAGGCAAAAGTGAGCAAGATTTTATGCTCTGCTGTGGAAGCACGTGTAAGCGATATCAGATCTGAATTTAATATCTTAAATATGATCAAATCTGACAGGTAAGCAAGATAAGACAAACGTGCCACGGACAAAACGTTTCCGACATGACAGTTTTATCACAGACAGATGTAAACAAGATGTTCTGCTATGTTATCGAAGGACGTGAAAACGATATTACGTGTGACAGTGTGACGTTATGTTTTAAAAGAGGAGAGAGTGATTGAGTGAAGGTGTGTGGATGAATAAAAGAGTGACAGAAGAAAGAAGTAGGCGCTATTCTATGAAGACTACCTGCTGTCTACTGACACATGAAAAACACTTCTCTCTCTCTTAATCAGGGCAGTTCCTTTTTAAGAACGTGAAAAGGGAGATTATAAGAATAGCAAAACTTGTCTCTTAGTAAATCTGCAGAGAGAAAAAATATAGGCAGAGGTTTAGGCATTCTCGTCACACTTATCCCTTCCCTGACTTCTGTAATTTAAATTGTCCTCTACAATTACAGTGTATTTTGGCTCGTTCCCCCAGGTAAAAGACTAAAAGACTTTATCTTATTAGAACACGAGTTGTGAAAAAAGAATAAAAGACTTTATCTTATTCCCAAAAATGTTTACATTCAACGTAAATAATAAGGGACCCCAAGATGCAACAATAGTGAATGCAGTCAGCGACTCATAGCTTGACTGCTTGCATCAGGACCAGCGAACCAGAGCTGGTCAAGACCGTCCTCCACCTCCACGTGGTGGTCCTGGAAACAGTCTGCAGCAGTGCAGTCTGGCTGAGCGAGTACGGATCGAAATAGGAAGGCAAACCCGGTCCCTAAAAAATGCCGTGCAGAAGTCGGATGTCTCGACCGAAAGGTGCAGATATCACAGCTTAGGCGCAAACAGACACAACGCAACCACCGTCCTTTTCAGAGCGAACGAGGAAGAAGAAGAAGAAGAAGAACAAAAATGTGACACAAAGAAAATAAAACAGACTCGATGTTTTTGATTTATACAAATATCAAATAGAATTTCCAAAAGAAATATAGTGTTAAAGAAAACCCAGTCTATAGTGTTGTTTTAACAAATATAAAATACAAGTGTTACTTTGAAGGACACCAAATGTGAGAAAAATGAAAATCTAATTTATGGTGCGGTATCTTTTCAAATACAATAGAATTGTTACGTTGACTATGTTATGTGGTGTGTTATAAAGAATGTTTTCTTCATTTGGACATACGTATACAACTTCTCAATGCTGGTATGGTATACTCAGCTTTCTAATTTGTGTGTGTCTGCCTGGCTCTAAGTCTAGCCAAGTGTTGCTGGTCTCCTGAAGTGTTGGACTCTTCTACAGGACTCCTGGGGTAATGCTGTCAGGCTCCTTTTACACGATTCGGCCCTCAAGATTCCAGCTGTTATGCACCGACATTAAGGCTGTAGAGCAAATAAATGTGACATTGCCTTAGTTCAGTGCTTAGCTGCAACGCATTTTTCCCCGCACCGCTCCGAAGGACTCAGTCCATCAGATAATTTATGTCCCTCGACTAAAGCAGGTACCATTCCAGTGTGGCATTGTAGCCACGTGTTCTACCTTATCTGCCCCACTCTGACTTTATTAGTTTAGAATGTCTTGCTAGCCTTGCTGAGCAAAAACATAGCAGAGTTTTTACTTTTCTTAGTCTCTGTTTCTATCAAGTGTTCTACATACATGGGCAGTTATAGAATACTTTTCCCACCCATATAAAATAACAATAGTTATTATGTGCATTACGTAAATGTCAAAAGTGATTCAATAATAAACACTGCTGTATACATAAAGTACGAGGCAAAACTGAATATATTATTATTGACACAGATGATAGAAGTTATAAATTACTGATAGCTGCGTACAGTATTTCTGGCTCCGCATGGAGCATAGGTTCCAACGTGTGCTAGATGGTCCCAGAAAGAATTATGAAGATCATAACTGTTGAATTATATCTTGCATTTAAAGCAAGAAGAAGACAAGGACAGTGGGTAATAATGAAATAACGAGAAATATACTGTTCAAAAAAAAAGAAACGCATAGCTACTGAAGGCACACACATAGCCATAATTTTGACATTCAATAACTTTTTTAATTTAATGAGTTAATTGTTCAAATTGCACACAAGAATATCTTCAACCAATTAATTGACAGTTGTTTTGCATCTGGGTCACGAGAGCTTTTTGGCGTACAGGCTTTCCCGTTAGTATGGTGTGTGGCCTCCTCTTGCATCGATCAGCGACTGGCATCTCCTGGGCATGGATGCGATCAGACGTCTGATGTGGGCCTGTGGGCTGGCTGCCCACTCTTCCAGGAGTGCCTGGAACAGATCACGACGATTGGCTGGAGCAACGTCTCGGCGACAAACACGTCTCTGCAGCTCATCCCACAGGTGCTCAATCGGACTCATGTCTGGAGACAGGGAAGGGTGAGAATGTTGTTGGCAGTCAGGAACTGCGTGGTCAACCGTGCACAATGGGGTCTGGCGTTGTCCTGTTGAAACACATATCTTTGGGCAGCCAAAAGTGGAAGGACATGGGGTCGAAGAATTTCATTGACGTATCGTTGCGCATTCAAGCCTCCTTCAATGTGCACCAATTGACTCCTTCCGTTGTAACTGATCATTCCCCACACCATTGCACCTTCACCACCGTGCGGCGGAGCTTCATCAACGCAATTTTGGGCAAAACGTTCATTTCGCCTACGGTAGACCCTACTCCGTCTATCATGACGCTGCAACAAAAAGAAAGATTCGTCACTAAACCAGACACTCTCCATTGATTGTCAGCTGCCCAGGGACGATGCTTGTTGGCCCAAAGAAGTCGATTTTGGCGATGGCGGCGCGTAAGGACAGGTCCTCGGTGAGGTCGTTGTGCCCAAAGTCCAGCGTCATGCAGTCTATTCCGGACAGTTTGATCAGACAAATGACGTCATGCAGGCAATGACTGGGCAGTTGAGGAAGCTGTTGTAAACCTGTCTGTGAGGTGATTAAGTCGAATAAAGCGATCCTCCGCTGCTGTTGTCACTCTGGGTCGTCCACTGCGATGCCGGTCTTCAACTGAGCCAGTGGCTTGGAACCGGTGCCAAAGTCGACTGATGGTACTCTGATGCACGTTTAGATGCCTGGCAACCTGACTTTGACTTTCGCCTGCATGCAGTCGGCAAAAAAGCAATGTTCCTTAAATTTATCGATAGAGACGCCATAAATGTCTGCTTGGAAATGAACTGAATTTTTTGTGTGTAGCGTTGTGGTGGATTTGATGTTTTAAGATGTTATTCCTAATGTACTGACTGAGGTCAGCTGTGAAGGTCCCTGATTATACTAAATGTTGGGTTGATTTATCAGAACACCTTTCTGCTACCACCTTACGACCTCAATCAGACTTATTCTTGACTAATATGTATGTTAGCTACGTCTATATGTCTAGGGTTATGAGTGTATGATGTATTGTAAGTACAAGTACTACAAACACATGTATTTACTAACATACATATATATATATATATATATATATATATATATATATATATATATATATATATATAGATATATATATATATATATATACATATATATATACATATATATATATATATATATATATATATATATATATATATATATATATATATATATATATATATATATATATATATATATATATATATATATATATATATATATATATATATATATATATAATGTGTGACTGAGTCAAGACTACAACCACAAACACACTGACACTCTAAGAAATATATCTTATAGAAGTCTGTGTTAAAAGTTTGGTAAAATGGTTATTTACAATTTATTTGGCCTGATCAGAATTTTCTGCATCAGGTCCAACAACCAAAATTGATATTATGAATGTATTTATAACACTTTAAATACTACCATGGATCTTCTGTCCATTCAATTTATAATAAGACAATCAAAATATGTGTATCTAGGTTCACTAAGTTAATGACACTGGTAATTAATAGTATGGGTGGGGTACTGTCATCATTCCCTCTTTCTCTTGTAAATTTATCTTGAAAGTTTCTTGTCAACAATTTATTTTATGTTATTTCTATACAGAAATATAGTATTATAGTGGATAAACTGAGTGATGACATGTATTAGGTACCCCAAACCCCCCGCTTTGAGCTGTTGCCAGTGGAGAAAACTGAGGGAAATTCGTCAAGTTTAAGTTGTCACTGTCCCTTTGCTATTAAGTGGATTGTAATAAAATTTATATCACGATACTCTTTATCTTCTTCTCTTTTGAAATGTATTAATTAAAAAAAAATAAAAGCTATTGAAGTATTTTTTTACTAATAAAACAAACAGCAGCGTTACGCGTAGTTTGCTACGGACTCCGAACGTTTTCGTCTCACCCCGCTTCATTCAAATGAGGATCGCTCGACCGCCAAACCACTAATTTGCACACTGTTTTCACAACTTTTAGGGGGAAAAGTGTATCTTTAGTTTCATATATGGCAAACATTAGAAAACAAAGTGTAAAACGGTGATATCTCGAAGTGAAGTTTAAATTTTACCAAATTTGACATTATAAATGGTGTTATAAATCTTTGCCATGTTTGAGAAGATTTGGGAGCCATTTTTCTTTATTCGTGTGAAATTTTATTGACTTCTGATATTTGGCGGTCGAGCTAATTGACTTTGAGTAAGTTCTGTATAGCTCAAGTTAGGCCTAGAAATTTTAGCGAAAAATAGACAGCGAGGCTGTTCCATTGGCAGTGACATTACTCCCGATGTCATCAAGATCGAGACGCCACTTTTATTGGCTTATGTGCAAACATCATCACATCTTCTGATTTGAGGTTGACTATACGTAAGTATATCACTTATTAACAATGTATTGAACTTCAAATGTAAAATTTACAATACTTTTAATATTATTTAGCAATTTAACACGATCGCACAGTTTGTGTAACAGAGCGTGGATCGAATGTGTTATCACCGCTTCAGACATTCGAACATCAATCTCATTTTTTCAAGAGTTACCAATCTGAATAAAAAATGCATGTTTTGATTAATGTGTAATTGAATGAAGGTTTATTTTGCAACATAATAGGGTGAATTATGATTTCAAAGGCGAAGGATATCGCAAAGCGAAAATGAATTGAGTCAAGGCTAGGAGACCGGAAAATTCCATAATTAACGTAGCTGATTCTGTACTGAAATGTCCGGACTCGCAGCCAATAGTTGATAGTCTTAAAATTCCCCGAAAAGAAGAAATATATATAAACAGCTTTCATAAAATAGGAGCCGCGGTAGCTATATATAATATATTATAATATAATATGGTAATTTCCTATTACTCGTACCTTTTTGCTCCATAGTGAATATGTGTAGTTATGTGTTCTTTCGTAGCAGTTAGGTTTAGGATTAGGGTTAGTGTTAACCATAAAGTTAGTGTTAACCCTAAACACAAGTAATGTAATACTATAATAGACTGGAATGGAAGAAACGAAGTAAAGAATCAGAGAGGGCAGTTAAAGAAAAAATCAAACAGCGAATAACTGACAACAATAGGAGGAAAAAAGAGAAAGATGTTAAGAATGCAGAGAAGAAGTTAGAGTTATATAACACAATCATTAGCCATAGTGGTCTGTGCACCACAAAGGAGGATGTGGATACAATTTGTAAAGGACGAAATGCCCTTAGAATAGAAATCTTAAGGCTCAGTTAAGATACAGAAAATTAATATTGAATGATAAGGACATTAATATTGAATGATAAGGACATTAAACTTTTAGGAAATATCAAAGAATTGTATTTTGGACTTCTGAAGCATTTAGGTTTTGAGGCGTCATTGCCCTCTCGCAGGGAAGGAGTGCGCCTTGATCATTCTCCTCCAGTTTAAAAATGTCTTTTTAAATGCTAATAACCAGTTGTTTAAAAAAAATTTAGCGTTTAGATGTTGTTAATTATTGTTTAGATGTTGTTAATTATTGCCTACACATTTTTTTAAATGAAATATGGACAGTATCTTAAAAAAAAAAATTTTTCTTCATTTTCACATTTTCTTCCCATGCGACAAATTGGCCTCTGGACACATTTTAAAAAATTATACAAGAACAAATAGATGTTTAAATCCTGTGAAAAAAATTGAGATATGTGTGCGTAGTATGCAGATTAATATGTACAAATTTAAAGCTTATACCTTTTATATTTTTTGAAATATGATGTTGTGAAAATTGATGTTCATGCAGAATACTACATTTTTTGGTAATGATTTGCAATATTTGGTCTAAAATATATTGATAATTATTCATGATATAGCCCTATAGTTTTTTTATGTAATCAGTGTATTGCAGACTGTATGCTGTTTATCAGAGAAGGTTCTAAGATTATATTTAAGAAAACGGGAGCACTCTGAAGTTGGTGTGATGTAACTTTTTTAACTTTGCGAAAGTACATACACTTTTAAAAATGCCGTAACATTTTTATTTTTTGTCCGATCTAAAAAAATTAAGTACCCAATTTCATGGTTTTCCAAGAGCTTCCAAACTGCATTGTTTTCTCTGGTGCTTCTGTGCAAACAAAAATCACTTTGTGGTACCTACATGTATGGCATTTATCTAAATAATAGCTGTTGCTGTCATTTACACAGGCTCTCTGGTATGACCACGCTGACAAGGTTCCTGGTGCAGTAACTAGACCTCAGGGTCCAAACAATAGGTTACTTTAGTACACTGCAACAACGCCACCAGGGTTCTGGTACCCACACTGTACCAGAACAAAACCTCTGAAACAACGTTATGATTCTTAAAAACACATCTATATTCCCTTTCACATGTAATAATTGACATAAAGAAAAAGGGTCAGATCTCTCTGACCACCCCATACCACTCTGAGATGACAATGCATTACCAGTGCCCCTATTCTGTTCCTTAAGGGCTACAACGCCTCTGACACTGCAAAATGATGATCTCCCATAAGATAACGTGGGTTAGCTTTCCCACTGGCAACTGTGGAAATCATTTTCAGTTATGCAATACACATTAATTTTACTGCTTTTACTGCTTGAACACAACACACAGGTCCTGCATAGCTCTGCTGGGGACTCTGTACTTAGTCGAAAACCTTCCCAATCGAGCAGTATCGCAGACACCAATTTTATTGTAATAACAAAATTAATAATTTCTTTCCTTACCACAATTCAAAGAAATATCACAAACGTACGTTGACTGGCTTTAGCATAAATAGTAGTTTAAGTTCAGCTTTGTCTTCTGTTCAGACTGCCAATGGTTAATAACACACTTGGTACTGCTGAGGACAACGCAGCTTGCTTCTAACATATTTCTTTTCAACTGGCGCTGAGCTGTAAACGCTTTTTGCCAATATGCCTAGACCGGCCCAATCACAGCGAGGGTCTAGCATTTCAATTTTCAAAAATTTAAAAAGAAAAACACTACTTCACACTTCTAGGAGTGATTTTTCTAAATATAGATTTTATCTTTTCTGCCCAACCAATACTCTCTGTCTACCCTCCTATACCCTCCAATCAGATTCGAATTACTCCTATGCCTCCTTTCAAACTATCGTTCCCAATAGCGTTACAGTTAACGAGCAAGGACAACAGTCCGTTCGTCTACGCGTTTCCAGTCAAATAGTATTTTCTCAATAACTTGGCTAATAATTTGACTACCATTAATATTAAAACATATTTGTGCTCAGAATACACTAAGCTACACGAATATATAATTTTTATGACTATATTCATGTGCGTTTAGATTTTCAGTTTTGTCACTGACAGTCGTTAATTATAACTTTTTACATAAGTCTACCATCTTGTCCCCCTCCTTCTGTCTCACTTTTTAATTTGTCAAATAAACCAACTTGTTTTTGTGACGTCACAACTATACTACGCGTCGAGAATTTAAACTGTCTGTGTGTGTATATCCGTTAGCTTTGCCACAGCGTGTATATACTAGTTTTTCTCGCGGCAGAACGAAGCGGGTTTTGGCAAGGCGATGGTAGCATTTTGCGTTAATGTATTACAGTCGTCTCGTTATTGCTACTTAGAAAAAGTCCAAAAGACTACCAAATTTTGCGTTACTGTTGACAGATTACGTTACTTCAGACAGCAGTTTGGCGTTACATTTCTAACAAATCGTTAATTTTAAGGATTGCCGCAATCTCCTGTAGTAGATCTGGCAAGCGGCCAAAATGTTAGTTGTACGTTTTCGAAACCGAAACTAAAAAGCGTGTTAGATTTTTACCGTGGGATCGTTCTAAGCCGTTCCATGGCACAAAATTCAGCGCTATGCTGGCGTGTGAGAGTATCACCGTCAGACACAATAGGGCGGGTTTATTTATTATCATTTTATGACTAAAATCTTACTGAAATGAGCGATTATTCTCGCAGATTTTACTACAAGCGTTATCCTTTTATAGGGTTTCAGATGCGTAGTCAGTGAATAGTGTTCACCCCAAATTTGGTTTCTTTCACGTGCGCGCAACATGAGCTGTGGTCAAAAATTGCGTCATAAACACTATTGACCACTGCGTTGTAACGATTACAAAAACGAACGCAATTCAGATCAACACGTGCATTTGACACTGTAAAGAACATTTGAGGCTGATTTTTATATACCCTAGCACCAAATTTTACTTACAAACTCATAAAAACGTGCCCTCGGATAGCTATGCGTTTCTTTTTTTGAACAGTATAGTATATAAGAAGTTGTGAAGCTTGCATATACCAGGGAATAAGAGTTACATGAATAATGCAATGAAAATACAGCTTCAGCATAAAAAAGGTAAAGGTAGTCCCATAACAGATACTGCCGTAAGGGAGTGAAGTGTTAGTGACTTCACCATAATAGTTCCAGCATCGAAATGTGGGATGACCAGTTCCCTTCCTCGCTGCCTTTTCCTTCCCTAACGCAGTCAGGTACCCATTTACAGCTGTACATCTTTGTAATGATCATGAATTTAAGTATTAGATATACAAATCATGTATTAAAGTAAGAATAATCAAATCTCTTGCATACCCGTCCTAAATGTCAACCACATATGCTTCTCGAGGGGGCTTGCCTGGTCTCTTTCAGCTATAGCTGTAGTGGTCCCTATTCTAGCTTTTGCTTATGGTGGCTCTCCACATGTAAGCCTACCTTGCCGTGGTTGGAGAGCTTGAGCGCCTCAATGATCCCGGGAGCTATGCCGGCGGGAGTTTTACTCCTGGCAGGGTCACCCAAGCCGGACAGGTCCTGGGTGAGGGGCCAGACTAAATGGGCTGAGGAGTGGGTGGAACCCTATAGGTGTAGATGCAGAACCCACCGGCGAGTGGTACATGCTCTGGTCTGCACCAATCCACCCCCACTTCATGGGTTAAATGCTTTCTTGCCTCATTCTTCACTGTTTGTCGTCTATCACGCCCATGGCGACCGTTGCCTCAATTGGCTGTGTGTGGTGTACCCGGAAACGGGGCCTCCCAGTACTGAGGCAAAGTTAAGTCCCCGATGTCACTTATCGGTGCAGAATTGAGAGAGATGGCTGAGCATCACAATCCCTCCTGTGTTGCAGCATGATGAGAACCCAGCATTGCACACTGAGCTTGGGGGGATCACTTGGGCACCAGACTTAATACTGGCTCTTGACTGGATGGCCGCATGCAGGAGATTTCTACAATGGAGGGTTGGCAGGTGGTGGGTATCGGGAAGTGGCTCTGTGCAGGACGTGAGGATTCCTTGGGAGAGCCCAGAACCAGAGCACAGCATTGTGCAAGCTCTGCATAGTTGGAGAGCCCCCTGGATGACGGGGAATGCACAGTGTGCTACCCCACCTATCCCCAACTGCAAACTTAGAACCAGAAGTGGGGTCCTCTGTATGCGTGCCAGGCCAGGATAAAATGCCTGGGAAAGAGACTGGAGCTCAGAACTCCCTAACTCAAAGTTGCAGGATGGCAGAAAAGCCACGGGAAAGACAGGGCTATTTTGAAGATAACGCAACCATATTTTCACCATACGAGCTCGGACGCCGCCTCGGTAAACAAGGTCCGCGCAGAGCAGTGACACCCCCAGGCTGCTTGCGAATAGTCTACTACTGGGAACATAAACAGATTAGGGATGAGCCCACTCTCCCGTTGAACAGGTGCTAAAGTCGTAGATACTGGGCCAGAAGGCGCACCGGAAACCACAGTATCATGCAACTCGCTTTTTTTTTTCTATGGAGAGTACACCGTCAAATAAATCTCGTTCTGGTGCTCGCCCTGTGGAGCTCCACCAGGCAGGTGCAGTGCCGGGCTCTGAGCCTCGACAGAGCCCACCCTCAGCTACTGGAGGACCCTCTAGACCGTCTTGTGGAGTCAGCAGACGGCGGAGGAGAACTACTGACCAAAACAAAACAGAAAAAGAGAAACCCAGAGTGCCACTTGTCATGATGCACTGGAATGCAGAGGGAGTGAACAGCAAGCAGGCTGGATACAGCAAAAAGACAGAGCTGGAAAACATCTTGTATGAGAAGCAAGTCAGTGTTTGCTGTATCCAAGAGACTCACTTGAAAGCAGATCAAACCTTTAAAATAAGGGGATATCAATGCTTCAGATCCGACAGACAAGATAGACGAAAAGGAGGAGTACTTACTCTTGTAAGGAATAACATTCCTGCACACGAAAGGAAAACCTTCATGGATGGAGCAGAATATCAGCTGCTGCAGATAAAGGTAGACAAGATGGAAATAGAACTCCTGAACTATTACTGTCCGAACAACAAACCCCTGAGTCTCAGCTCTATACAGGTACCAGCCACCAACTTTATAGCAGTTGGAGACTTTAATAGCCACTCCCAGAGCTGGGGCTATAACCATCTGGATCACAGAGGTGAAGAGGTTGAAACTTGGCAAGATGATCACTCCCTAATCCTAGTCAATAATGCCACAGATACTCCTACCTTCTACTCCAGAGGATGGCACACAACCTCAACACCAGATCTTGCCTTCTCCACACCAGATATAGCTGGATCTATTAGTAGAGAAGTAGGAGACCAACTAGGGGGAAGCGACCATCGCCCAATCTTTCTTACTGTCCAGAGTGCAACTCTCAGTACAGGCCCAGCCATTACAAGATGGAACTACAAAAAAGCCAACTGGGGTTTATTCAGGCATCAGGTGAACACGCTGCTGTCTACCCTCAAGGTACAGAACAGAGACATTAATGAAGTGGTAAAAGACTTCAACAGATGCATACTACAAGCTGCAAAAGAAACCATTCCCAAAGGATGCCGGCGTAACTACATACCATACTGGTCCAGCACACTCCAAGAACGTCAGGAAGCTATGGACAAGGCTAGAAAGGACGCAGAGTCTCAGCCTTCACTTGAAACTCACAACAAATGGAAAAAGGCTGTAGCAGAGTTTCAGAGAACAAAGCTAGAAGAAAAGCGGAAAAGCTGGAGAACTAAAACGGCATCGCTGAACCTTGAGAAAGACGGCAGGAAACTTTGGAGATTAGTCAAGTCTCTAAATGAAGAGCATTCCTCACCAAGGCAGACTATCACATTGGATGAAGGTGGCAAACTTTTCAGAGGAAAACAAGCTGCAGACTTGTTTGCTAGAAGATACAGTTCAGAAAGCAACTTACCCATTAACATAGACCATCAGAGAGAGATAAGAAAAGAAATACTGGCAACCATGGGACAGACAGATACTCCTGCCCCAATGAGGGAACCCATCACACTAGGAGAACTACAGAAGGCTATTTCCAAGCTTAAGTTTCAAAAGTCACCCGGCCCAGACAAAATCAGCAACGAAATGCTAGTAAATCTGAGCTCAGCAGCAAAGACAAAACTGCTTGAGATATTCAACCACAGCTGGTTGAAAGGAACGGTACCCCAAGTATGGAGAGAAGCCATCACAATACCCATACTAAAGAAAGGGAAATGTAAGACCGAGGCTGCAAGTTACCGGCCAATCAGTCTCACAAGCTGTGTTGGGAAGACTATGGAGCGAATAGTCAACCACAGATTGAAATGGTATTTAGAGTCTGAGCAGATCCTGGTGCCGGAACAAGCTGGATTTAGAGAATGCTACAGTATAGAAGACCAAGTTACTTACTTGTCTCAAGCAATAGAAGATGCCTTCCAGGAGAAGAAAAAGGTCCTAACGATCTGGGTCGACTTCAAGCAGGCCTTTGACAAGGTGTGGAAAGATGGCCTCATTGCAAAACTTAGGAGAAGTGGAATCCAAGGCAACATGATGAAATGGATCCAGTCATACTTGCATAACAGGAGAACTAGAGTCACTCTTGACGGTCTGCAGAGCAGAAAAGTGTTGCTCCATCAGGGGGTACCTCAAGGAGGAGTAATTTCCCCAACACTCTTCCTTGTTTACATCAATGACCTGGTGAAAGATCTCCCTGCAGGAGTTAAAGCTGCCTTATATGCAGATGACCTAGTACTCTGGTGCGCTGATGAAAATGTCACCACAGCAAATTATAGAATGCAGCGGGCAGCAGACATGCTAGTGTCATGGGCAGAGAAATGGCTTATCACAATAAACACAGACAAAACCTCCACAACACTGTTCTCCCTCGCCCCCAAGGACAAATCAGCTAACATACACCTAGGGACAACCGTGATCAAGGAAGAAAGCTACCCCACCTATCTTGGGGTGACATTTGACCAAAGGCTTACATGGAATAAGCATATTGAAAATGCAGAAGGAAAGGCCCGAAGACGACTAGGCATACTCAGAAAATTAGCAGGTACCAACTGGGGAGCAAATGAACGAAATCTAAAGAAGATTTATAATGGAGTAATAAGACCACACTTAGAGTTTAGCTCAGCAGCATGGTCATCAGCTGCTAACTCACATCTGCAGTCTTTGGACAAGGTGCAAAATCAAGCTCTCAGGCTCATTACAGGAGCCATGAAAACTACACCAATAACAGAGATGCAGAAGGTTGCTGGATTACAGACATTGTCCCATAGAAGAGACACAAAAACCATGATCCAGATGGAAAAGTACAACAGTATGCCAATGCACCCAATGAAGGCAAGACTAGATGATCTGGCATTGGGACGTCTAAAGCGTAGCAGCTTTGTGCATCGGGGGAAAAGACTTATAAGACAGCATCAAGAAGACCTATCCATGAAGACAACACCACTGAAGCCCACCCTATACCCTGTACCATGGGAGCAGGCCAGCAGTGCCCTCCAAATTAATACAAGTCAGTGGTCTCACAAGTGGATGTGAGTATAATGATCTGCAAAAACGAACTGCTACATTGAGTATGATCCAAGAAAGCTATCCCGATCAATCATGGATACATGCCTATACAGATGGATCAGCAACTAATGCTGTTAGGAATGGAGGTGCCGGTATCTTTATCTCATATCCTGACAACCACTATGAGACTAGGCACATTCCCACTGGTAAATTCTGTTCCAACTATACAGCTGAGGTTCAAGCTCTAGAGCAAGCTGCAAATATGATTTATAACACCAACTCTGACTGCCACCAGGTAGTCATCCTCACAGATGCACTGTCTGTCCTGCAAGCTCTCAAGGGTGGTAAACTCCCGCATCTGAGAAATGAACTAAACAAGGTAGCTGCCAAAAAGAGAACCATACTTCAGTGGGTACCATCTCATTGTGGTGTACCCGGAAATGAAAAGGCAGATAAACTTGCAAAAATGGGAGGAGAATGTGAACAAGAAGATAATGAAGTCACATACTTTGAGAAAAAGAGAGCTATCCAGACTATCAGAAGAGAACAGAACCAACCCAAAGACGACTATCACACTCTCGACCGGCAGGGACAGACAACTATTTTTCGACTCAGGACAGGGCATAACAAACTGAATAAACACATGCACAAGCTACGATTGTCTGCTTCACCACTGTGCACATGTGGATTAAACGAACAAACTGCTGAGCATGTTCTACAGGACTGTCCTCTGTATGACCAGTTAAGAAAGATATACTGGCCCAATGACTCAACACTAAACTCAAAGCTATATGGAGTTAAAGAGGAACTTCAAACAACAGTCGAATTCATCATGAGAACTCGTCTGACGGTGTAATCATCAAAGATGCGATCGCAAGAAGAAGAAGCTTATGGTGGATGTGGCCACTAATCTAAGTTGTCTCTCTTTTGTAAAGGCACTTAATTCTATTTAATTAAATGTTAGCAGAGCTAATACCTTTAAAAGCCCGTCTTTCCATGACGGAAAGGCAACAGCAGTTTTGCTGTTGTTTTAGCAAATTTCTGCTAGAACATCTTTACAAAGAGTTTACATCTTTGATAAAACCTGTCCTATCTCTAACAGGCTCTTGGGGAAAGTTCGACCCCACAGTTTTGGGCATATATTTTAAACAAGACGCGCCCAAGCTTCCCGCGTGCCTCAAGTGATGTAGCGTGGGTCACCCTGTCATGAACATACCAATGGGCTCATAAATTAAATCGCCCCTCTTGCCGGTTCAATCGAACTGGTCTTGCCAAGGTCCCATTCAAAAAGATAGAATTTCTAGTCACCCCGGGTCATATCCTCACGAGAAGGGGAGAGAGAGAAAATGGAGAGAAAGAAGAAGGGCTGTGAGAGATTTAAACTTCGTTACTGGTTAAGTCCCATTAAGTAAAAGAATAAAATGGTAGAACAAATTTAGAGACATAAAATGTAGATATGCTATCGTCTCGCGACAGACAGTATCGTAGCTAAGATCAGATCTGACAGGTGTGTCTGGTAAGCAAGATCCGTCAAAAGTATTGCGAACACAACAGGTTCCGACGTGACAGTATTATTACAGACAGGTGTAAGCAAGATGCTCTGTTCTTATATCCTGTAAACAGGATCAGATCTGAATGTAATAATACCTAGGACAGTCACGTATTCACTCTTTCACTGCCCAACTCCACATGAAGCATATGCGTGGAGGCATATCTGTAGTTATCCTTATATGACCACCAGCTATGCACGATGCTATAGTATTTAGATTTGGATGTGAACCCTGTCTGTGAGGCTAATTACACCCTCATTGACTCTTGAAATCGTCCACACACCATTCCCCATGTGGTGAAACATGATGAGAACCCAGCATTGCATACTAAGCTTGGAGGAGTCATTTGAGCCCCAGACATAACTCTGGCTTTTACCTGGTTGCTTGCATGCAGGAGGATCTCACTATGGGCCCCATGAATGACAGTGGGGGCTGAGAGGTGGCTCTTTGTAGGATGTGACAATTCCTTGTGAGAGCCCTGAACCAGAGCGCATTATTTTAGCTTTGCATAGTTTGGAGAGCCCCCTTGGATGGCGAGGAATTTCTTTTCTCAGTAAAAATTGCGGGCACATGTGTCAGCAAGGCCTGTCATTAGTATCGCTAACATACGAATAAGCAAGATTAGATCTTGAAGTAGCAGAAGACTAGACAATGAATGACAAGCATCACATTAGCAATATGTAGGATAACAAGATTTCCAAAGTTGATTGACAACATACTAGAAGTGATGAAAAAAATGCACCCAGGTGGATGCATTGTGTTAACATGTAGCTATTAGAAATAGGTACCAAACCAGATAATGGGCCCATATATATATATTGTCACGGATTGTCTCCCCTGCTTTGTAGTAGTGGTCCAACAATGGCCAAAACTCAAAAGTATCTAAATGGGTCGTCAAAGGTGTTTACCTTCGCACAAGATTACTCTTGGCAGAGATGTAGATAGAAGTGTAATGGCGCTTCTATCCGAAGGGAGTATTTACAAGATAATTCAGAAGTCAAGAACCATGCGGCATAGCGCTGAGCAATGGTTAACATGAAACGTAATCAGATTATGGTTCTTATTATATGCCACCATAATCTGATTACGTTTCAAATTATGTCTAATTTACAGTATGAATGGTTTAGATTTTTTTTGGTATGTTTTTTTTTTTTTTTTTTTTTTTTTGTTAATTTATTTTAATTAATTTTTTTTTCTCTTTAAAAAATTTTTTTTTAACATGCTTAAATTTGATTATGACTGGATGTTACAAATGTATGTTATTATTTTACCTTGATAATGTTGTATGCTTAAATAATGCTCAAAATAGATGTGCGATTGAAAGGATACGGTATGTAAGATGACAGAGAGAAGAAGGGCAGAATGTAAGACGGGCCTGCGTGCCCAATTCTTAACCCTTTGAAAATAAAGTTCGTTCGTTTGTTCGTTCTATCTATCTATCTATCTATCTATCTATCTATCTATCTATCTATCTATCTATCTATCTATCTATCTATCTATCTGTCTGTCTGTCTGTCTGTCTGTCTGTCTGTCTGTCTGTCTGTCTGTCTGTCTGTCTGTCTCTATAAATCTAATCTAATCTAATCCAATTTTTTCGCCTTTATCCAAGAAGGCTAGGCATCCAATCTCACCACCCAGGAGACCGGGGGGGGGGGGGGGGGGAGGGAAGGGAGTATGACATCATTAGGACCACTGGTTCTGAAGAAAAAAAATGTCCATAAAAAATATTCCCTTTACTGGGAATCGAACCCGGTACCTCTAGAATTCGAGGCGGACGCCAAACCTCTTAGACACACTGACCCCCTTATCCCTCATTGTGAGTGTATGCATCCTTAATCTGACGTAGCAGTGTTACTCATTGGCGTTATATATGCTGCTGATTTTACTATTGGTTTGTTGTTTGTGCAGTTTTGAAAGTGGCGCCTCTAAGACTGGTTTTCTCTTGTCTGGAAGCCACAGCAGATCAGTTCAAGTAGGCATACTTCTCAGCATCGAAGGGTGGGGTACTGTGGTAAAGTGGGATGTTATAAATATTTATAGGGGACTTAGTGTACTGACTGAGATCAGCTGTGAAGGTATCTGTATCTAATAGGTGTAGTGTTTTACAGATAACCTTACTTGCTACCACATTTATACCTCAGTCAGAATTATTCTGGAATATTGTGATGACTACGTTAAATGTCTAGGGTTATGTAAATGATGAAGTGTAAGTCACAACAACAACAGACAGATAAACAATTTAATTTATTCCACCACACTTGACAACACTGTGACACTCACACACATTTAACACTCTATAAGACTATCTTAATTGAGTCAATGGTAAAAGTTCAAATATATATGTATTAATTACTTTCACTAACATATATCCTGATTCAACTACACAGTGAACCAGGAATCACAATCAAATGTAATCACAATTTATATGTACATAATTTATAAATATGAACCTTGTAGTGACATATTGTATTAGTATTATCCTATGTGTGTCAGTTGTGTAGTAGTACTATGAGGTAATACTGGTTTTGTTTTTCAAGCTATGTTGTTATTTGTCATCATGACTTCAAGTGTTTGTTTATCTTGGAAATAGTATGGGGAAACTTCACCGTTCCTATCAATTTAAACAATGTATTGACCCTCTGTTTTACTATAATGTCAAGTTTTGAGGGGGACACATAATGTTGAGCTCCTCTGGCCACAGAAGCTTATCTTTCGTGATGGCGACAGGAAAAGACTCCTCTGCTCGATAGCTTCCCTGTGTTCTGGAGACACCTCACTGGTCGCTATCTGGACCCAGGAGTATGCTGTCAGCCTCTAGATTCTGCAAAGCTCAGACCAGGTGCTGCTTCAATAACATTAGGACCACGGTCCCTGAAACAAGAAGGTTGTACCTCCTATTTCAGAACTAATTTATAATCTATTTCCAGACTGAACACAATACATAACAAACACTGAGTTCAGAGCGGTAGGCCAACTTCCAGCTTCATCTGAAACAATTTACACCAGTATACTCCTCCCTAATGGTTACCACGCCTCTGCACTTCCAGCATTATTTCTGTCTAATCAATAATCTAGGTGTCAGTGTACTGTTTGGCATTTCCATGCAGTTTTACTTTTCTCCGACACCTTCTGTTCAGGTTGGAGCACTATATAGGCCTTGCCTCATGTTCGCTACTGAACCACACACATATACAGACATAAATTATCAATTTACATTCAATTTTCATTAAAAAGATATTGAATATATCAAGCTTACCACAATTCATGGAAATAATACACAATTACGTTGACTGGCAATGAATATGGCACAAAATCCGACCTGCCGCTGTCTCAGGCTTTTATTTAGAAAAATATAAGCTGAATCTCAACGCACTGTTGCTTTAGAAAGTTTATTTGAAAATGTGGTGCTGAACTGACGCTTCTAATTGACTATATTGGCGGGTCTAACCAATCGTGCCATGTTTACACAGCTTTTCAAAAAAGTACCTCTACTACTGTTTCCCCTAACAACAAAAAAATTAGTATTTGTAGTCCGACTAATCGTGTTTCGCCTTACATTTACTGCGCTACAATCAAATAGGATTTAACATGGGGACCTATTTCCCGTACAATGGTGGTGTCAAAATCTGCCACTGAGCGATTCTGATTTTGGTGTTGTCTGACACCCTCACTATTTCTTTTGGCTATAATTTGTTAATTCCTAGACTATTTGCGTAACACTTAACATATTATTCGTCAGCAAGTCCTAAGGAACCCAAATATACAAATTTAAGGGAGCTAAGTGGCTGCGTTCAAAATATGTATTTTCTAGGATAGTCGTGTATTTTTTTTTTTTTTTTTTTAATGTTTAGAACCGCCACCTGTCCTGCTGTACTGTCAGACTAATGTCAGGATTTTAGACATAAAACAGTAGAATGTCATGTTTCCTAATAAGCGTTTTGTAAGTTTTTAAACCTAACTCTCGTATGGGTAGTGTTTTTTTTCCACTGTCGATTTGAAAAAAAATTAGTGCTTGTGGCCTTACACGCGTGATGACTTTAATTGTATAGCGAGACGCGTGTTTAGTGTTGCATGCGTTCCTGCTTTCAGCCCTCCCTTCTCTCTATCCTAAGTTCATCTGTCTTTTCATCACGCCGTGTATAAAATGAAATTAATGGAAGTATTAATTTAGGTCATTACGCAGGGTGCCTAGCTCAAGGTTTTCTTAGAAATGCAGTACACGTTTTATTGAAGAAAGCGTGTAGTGATGCAGTAGGCTTTTACTATCAACGTGAAACGTTACAATTTGCAGACGAAGTAGAAAACAAGGGGGATTTCGAGTACAGTCATTGTGACAGCACTGTTCTTTACCATTCTTCTTTCCTTTTATTGAAGTTATTTGTTAGGCTTTACATTTACTTTTTAATTTATGTATGTGGATTAGAATTTCACACGACAGGTACGATGAATGCCAATTTTCTTTCCATTGGCCTCACTGAAGTAAAAAGTTCTAGGATAATAAGTGTAGGGTCCGGAAGACATTGTCTTTGTATGTGGATGGCTGTTTGTGTGTGCGCGCTTAAAAGAGGAATAACTAGATAGTTCATTTTTGTTTTCAATCACTGTGTATCCTGAGCGTTGTATTCAAGATAAAGGTAGTCAATCCCCTAGTGCAGGGATTCTCAACCCTTTTTTGCTCATGGCCCCATTCTGAGCCTCATTTACTTATGTTGTTTCCCCCCCCCCCCCCCCTCCCCTCTCATCGTCGCTGTTAGCTGGAAAAAAGTACTTTACAATCTTACTTTTGCCCCTAGAAATATGGCATGGCCCAGGTTGACAACCACTGCCCCAGCGGATCCCGTAGAAGGAGAAGGAAGCATTAGAGACTAAACTATACTAAGTCTTACACTGAGGTTAAGTTTGGGCGATCAGTTCCCTTCATCGCTTCGTTTATTGTCTCTGACTCATGAGATGAGTCAAGTACGCATTTGCGGCTGGGCAGACTGGAGCGTGATGCTACCTGGTTTCGAACCCAATAACTTTTCCTCCAGAAGCACGCGCGCTAACGACTTTGTCACTCGCTAACGACTTTGTCACTCGAGAGAGTGATATCCTTTTTATTTTCTCCTTTTTTTATTCCTTGTGGGGTTTACCTCCTTGTGGCGAGGCAAATTCTTTTCAGCCTAGACTTAAGTCAGTTGGTTATATCGGAGCCAATTTGCCATTTTTTAAAAAGTGAACTCTATTAACTGAAGCACAGTGTTAATAGATATTAAATTCTGAAACGGACTATTCGTTAACTGCCTTCTAGCGTGATGAAGCCATGAGAAGTTGCTGAACTAAGAAATGTGACAAGAAAGATGGGGAAAAATAAAAAGTTTTTTTTGGTGTTTTTGCTTCTAAATTCCTCAGTGTACCAGACTATGAGCATGGCCTAAAACAATATCTGCATGAACTGTTAGTGTGGTTTCCCCGCTAGTCCGATGTCAGTGAGAACGTTCACCTATATGTGAACTTTCTCAAGTGTATCACATTCAGAGTGCAGTCATTCCCCAGCAGAGACCTCTGTCGCATCCTGCATAACCATGTGAATAGATGCCAAACCCCCCCCCCCCCCCCCCCCCAAACTAAACAAACACAAAGCGCTGACCTATGGAAGGGAACAAGTCAACAATCAATACAGCTGGAGATTAGAGAGAGAAGATGAAGATAGGTAAGACAGCTGTACAACCATATATGCTTTAGACTGGAATCAGTAGAGGAAGGGGAGTGTGGGGGAGTGGAGAGGCTAAAGAAACTGGAGAACATATAATAGGAAGGCTATGCAGGAGAGACCTCATGAGCAGAGCTGGAGAAGGCTACACAAAATTGAAATCGATGACAAGCAGCTGCAACCCTATGTTCCATGGGGAACGGAAATGATTTATGATGAAGATGGTAATCATACTTTGTGATTTCTAGGACCAGTGTCAAGGTATTGTTAAAACACTTGTTCCGGTTGTAAAGCTGCTCTGTATTTGTTATCCCATTGTTTTGTCTTAATTTTTTTTCTGTGATAAGGCATTTACTTTTTAAAAAAAAAGCCATTTAGAAATAACAAAATAATTACAAGTGTGGCCCGTACTTCCCTGAGGACAAATGTACGTTACGCTGGTTCTGTATTTTGAGGTGATTGTTACACCGATCCCTTGTTTATAACTTTTAACTGACACATTTGTCCTGCACTTGTTTAGACCTCGGTTGTGTTCTAGATAAAATCTAGACATGGCAACTGTTTGACTTGCTGTTGGAAATCTTAATCCTCAAATATCGTGCGACAGGGTTTAACGACCATGCTCCTTAATCACTAGTGTTTTGCGCTATTTTTTATTTCCTTTCAGAATTATAAAGTCACTTTATCGATCTCCCTCCCCCCGCCCCCATCTCCCGCTTCGTTCTTTCTCTCTCTAGTTCCTTTTCTCTTCCACTCTCTCCCCCTTTTCTGTCTGTCACCCTCATCCGGTTCTGCGCGTATCGAACTGTTATCAGGTTTCCTAATTTTTCAACTCTCTTGACGCGTCCTTGAAAACATGCACACGAAATCAACAAACTGCGCACGATGATCACATGCAAAACAACATTTTATTTTGATCATTAAGATAAGACTTCTCTAGAATATCACTGCATAATAAATCTGTGGCCAAATAATGATTGATACAAGAATACACATAGCATATTATTTCATACATATGTCTTTAGAACTCTTCACACAAAAACCCCATATTATTTTTTATTATTATTTGTGTTTTACATATCTAGTTTGCCAAAACTCAGCCCATCATTCATTTGTGCACCAACACCCAGTTCTCTCACAGACATGCATGTAAGCAGTGATGACTTCAGTAAAACTTTTATTTCCACTAACCGATGCTTGTTCTGCGTTTAAAGATCACCCGTTATCTGATATACATTTTCTAAGAGCGTTCACGTCAGAGTGTTCTTCTTTTTCTTGGATCAATAGCCCATAACTGACAAAGCAGTCAGTGGCCATCACGCCTAGTGGCTTCTTGTATGGCAGCAACAGACTGTTTCCACTTTGCTCGGTCGGTGGCCAGCCTTCGTGCAGTGCATCAAAAATATGCTCTATTTTAAGTGCAACATTGAAGTATTCAGAAGCATGTTGTTAAGTTGCAGGTTTAGCATTGTGTACTGGCTCCCTCCTGGCCGGGATGACTCATAACCTTTCACAGTGCCTATGTACCAGTTTTGTGAAATTGTCTTCAGACACACAGAAAATGCAGTTTTATCTGCTTGAACCCTAATGTCTGACACATCGTCATATTACTAGTTTTAGACTAACAGAATCGTGACATCTGCAAAAAGGACAAACGAAAATTATTAATGTAAACACTTATTTTGAATGTACACATATTGTCTTCAGTATTGATTCGGTGTCAGTGTGGACACTGAATTATAAATACGTGTTTTTAAACATAGTAATCGATAAAACTGACAGTGCAAGAGAAGACAAAAGGACAGTAAAGTCATAATTAAGTTACCGTTTTGAGATATTCCGGGCTTGTTATGACTGCTGTTATCGTTTCCCATTTGAGAAGACTCCAACTTGTTAAGACCCCTACTTGTTAAGACCCACTTGTTAAAACTGAAATAGAGTGGGCATTGTTTCAAGAACAAGATATTTTATACATTGTATCTTTAAGTATCTTGGATTCAAACAAGTGCCCTAGTATGGCCATCGCAAGGTAAAATGCTCCCCCCTGTGACGGGCGGTGGAATTGTCTGCCCTTAGTTTTGCTAGGTCGGTCTGGTTTCTCGTCATTCTGACCTGTCTACCGTCTGTCCATCGAAATTCTGTAAACGTTGTCTCTAACAGCGATATATCTGTCATCTTGTATGTCAATCAGCACAGTAGACCTTCTTCATTCATATCTCCTTGCACGCGCATGGCGGTATGTGAACAAACAATCCTTTTTTATCGATCCCCCAGGAAACTAACTACCTCCCGGGTCTCCTTTAATTCGAGAAACTCAGGGTAATTTCTCCGTTCCTTTTAACGGGAGAGAGCTTTGATCGTGGCCAAAAGTCACCACTCACGAACGCCAGCGCCGTGCTCACGTTGCATCATCCCTTCGTTGCCTTAAGATCGCAGAAGGAAACTCTGCGGTTAGAGTTCATGGATTTCTGTTTAATCGGGGGGAGATCAGAAGCTCTTGCGTCTTGTTACGTGCTAGTACGCTGTTTCATCTCGAACGGTCCGCGAAAACGAGCCAAACATCTAGCATCATCTTGTAGTACTTACGCGACTTTATAAATAACTCTATATCAGTCATGCTCTCGGATTTTCTAGCATGCGTGCATCTGTCGTGGTTGAGTTAAAGTGTAAGAGTATTTGTCGAGTTGGACAATAGTAGTGAAATCGACAATGATAGTGGACTGACAGAGTTGTAGATTACACATAGATAAGGTGTAAATAGGAGGTGGACTTGAGACAAACTTGGAAGAAGATTTTTTTTAAATTATCTCTCTCTCCAAGCCTCAACACACTTTTATAGTCTAAGCACCTCCCGCTCTCTCTCTCTCTTTTCTCTGGATAATAAATAGAGACTATAGTAAAGAGCTTGAACAAAATGGTAATTATGGATGAAAGGGTCGTGAACAGCGCATTAATAAATGAGTAAACTTTATTAAAGAATAAAAATATGAAAATAATGCATATCAGCACAACAACATAAATTTTACAGCAATAATCACGAATATGAAAATACACACCATCAAACACACACAGACCACCAACATAAAACCTGTAAAACACGGAGAAATAAATAAACCGAATGTGAATCCGTCCGCTTTCGTGGGACCAAATGCAATAGTCCAGAAAGTGTCTTACGTGTAGATATCCTTCAGGGTGATGGAATAACCTACATAACTTTCCTTGTAGGTACTATCAATGGTAACCCCTAATTGCGCGAGGTGGGCTGAAAGACTCTGTATATCTCCGGCTGTCCGCTCCTAAATAAACTGAGTGTCAGTCTGTCCGCTTTTCGTGGGACCACATGCGCTAGCTCCAGAAAGTGTCTTACATGTAGATATCCTTCAAGGTGATGGAATAAAATACATAACTTTCAGTGTAGGTGCTAAACGTTGGTGACCCCTAATTGCGCGAGGGGGACTGGAAGACTCTGTCTATCTCCGGCTGACCGCTCGTAAGGGCGAGGTTTTACATAACCCAGAAATACACACAAGACGAGGTTGCTTGAGGACAAAGGGTCCCATGCGCTCTTATCCGGCGCTAGAAATTTGCTTGCTTGCTTGGCGTTAAATCCGGTTTGGGCTGGCTGAACTGTGATTTGACTGGGTGCCCCATTTAAGCACACAAAGTCTGGTGATATTAAATTCTGCTATAGACGCTGGGCTGTTTGATATTTCTGGGAGCCGCAAATGCTCTGACTGGTAATCCAATAGGCGAGTAGGAAACTACTACTGCAATACGAATTTCAGATTTTGCGCTGGCTCAACATACAGGAAACCTAACCCTGTAGTTACAGCTGAGTGGATATGCTATTCATCTTACAACATTTAAATGAATTTACATCAACAGATTACAGCATTTGACATTACATAATAAATCGTATGCCCCCTTGGAAAATAATATTAACATCCCACAAATGAATACATAGAAAATGCAATGTTCTTGCTATAACAAGACAGTTGTGACTGAATCATAAGATATAATGTTATCTATGGCTGGTGACTGCTTTCTATGAAAGTATGACTAGTGTCTAGCTACACAAATCGGCATATCATGATTCCACCCAGCCACTAGAAGTTGCTATAAAAAAGGAATAAGGGACTATCTCCTATAATTCAGTGTTATAGTGCCTGCATCTCACTATTCAGTTTTAAGTGAAAAACCCACACCTTTGACATTTTCTTACAGTAATGACAGTTAATTCAGCCAACTCTTAACCCAATGGTAAGCCTTGTATGGACTGATTCTACGCCTAGAGAGTATCTGTTATCGTAAGTTTATTATTTAACCCATTATAAACTATAACTGCTTAAACACCACTTAACTAAGGCGGTAGACAGCGCTACATTTCACTGAATTAAATTACCGGGAGAAATCCTCAAAAATGAATTCGTCACATTCCTATCAGATATATATATAAAAAGCTAACATGAATATATATATATTATAAGAGATGTCAACTCACCCCGAGGAATGACTAGAAATAGGCAGTAACATTTAGTTCTGTGTTAACGTCTGCCTTATTCTCATAATGGTCTTCTCGGGCAGGAAATATTTTACGAGTGTGTCTGACTGATTAAACCCTTCTACTCATATAGTTTACAAATGACGCTACAAGGACACCTGGCATGGCTTGTTTTCTACAGATGTATCGGCGTGTAACGTAATAAAGAGTAAGACAAAGGTTATTCCAGAGACGACATCAGAGACAACAACCGCGAGAAAATTCCCCAGATAGACAAATACATAATATTATGAGCTCTAACTGCGTCGTTTAAAGGCCACACACAGAGACCAACCGCGGGTTTTATCTCTCCCTGAATTGAAGATCAAACCTGTTTTCCCCGACCGCAAAAGTTACCTCCCGCTAGCGATCAAACACTTTGAGCGCAAGAGATATTCCTCTGGTCAGACCAGGTGCGCTGACGTAACATTATCGTTAGCTGACCGCTGAAGGCCAGAACGTAAACAAACCGCGGGGTAGGGTCTGACAAGAGGAAAAATGGGCCAAGTAGTTAGAATCCGAAAGAAAAGAAAATACAAAATGTCGAGGAAACCAGAACATTAAAAGAGTAATAAAATTGGGACGTGATGGAAAAATAAATTATCAGTCACTGTGACAGCAGCTTATCCTTCCTGTTAATAGCAGTATGGAGATTATTCCTTGAAGCTGGTAAGAGCGAAATAATTGTTTTAGAGTTATCTGGAGTGGTAGAGTATAAGATTTTATGCAGATATAATCTACCCAGGGATACCTATTCTATTGCTTAAAATAATTAATTCATAACGAATAGTAACTCTTTCGTAAGACCACAAGTGATTTAACGTAGCACGCGACCTGTTTTTAACTCAGCTTAAAATGTAACAGACGGATAGCTAGATAATCTGTTATAACAAGAAGACAGAGAGATAATGTGTACTGACAAGAAAACGGGAGAGATAAAATGTATCTGACAGAAGGAAGATGTACATATTGCATTTTTGATTATTCTCTTCGATGTTTATGAATTAATCCTGAGTTAAGTTTTAACTATACTAGTATTATTTAATTTTATTTCCCACGTACATGTCGATTACGCCTGTCAATTATGTATCCCGTACCGTGTTGTGAGGTGAATGTCTGACCTCGTTTAGCGAGGCTGACCGTGTGTGTGTTACGCTGACCGCCCCCCGCCTGCTCGTGGAAGATAGAAGAGAGGGTGGATGGTTGTATGTCTGTAAGCGTCGATCGTTCTGGTCGAACAAAACCATGAAAATGTTTTTGAATGTCTTACGCTGCCTTACTATTTCCCCCTGGAGCTTACTTCATGGCAAAAGTGGATTACTAAGTCCAGCCGGACAGTGTTGACCCACACAAGTTTCTTCTTAGTTTTGGATTTATCACCTAATAAGGCAAACAAGGTGTTAAGGTCATGTATTAGTGTTGCTTGATCCAAGGGGAAGTAAACCTTAAAATGCTTGTTGTACAGGTTGGATTTTTGGGTTGTGGCGCTTGTTTGCTTATTAGCTGTTGAATTGTTAAAAAAAATCTTCTCGAAGTTTCGAGAAACTGAGAGTACAGAAGGCGTGGTGAACGCTAATCATCTCAAGTGCTGAGATGAATTTATTCTGAGTTGTTTTGAGCTGTGAGCGATTATGCCTCGCGGCTAGTCCGCGCATGGGTTATTAACTGTGCTTGCTGTGTGAGAGCAGCTGATTCTCGTGACATTTCGCTCTGGGCGTTTGACCGGGCTGGTCAGCAAGATTTAGATGGTGTGTTCCCATGGAGTGTACTGGGAAGATGGCTAGAGTGTTTTTTCGCTGCGTGTGTACGTAGGGATATTTTGTGAAGAGATTTATGAGGCCATATTAGTGTAACTGCCGTGTGTGCAGTCTTTTGAGTATTCTGAGAAGTGAAGAGATTTATGAGGCCATATTAGTGTAACTGCCGTGTGTGCAGTCTTTTGAGTATTCTGAGAAATGAAGAGATTTATGAGGCCATATTATTGTAACTGCCGTGTGTGCAGTCTTTTGAGTATTCTGAGATGTGAAGAGATTTATGAGGCCATATTATTGTAACTGCCGTGTGTGCAGTCTTTTGAGTATTCTGAGAAGTGAAGAGATTTATGAGGCCATATTAGTGTAACTGCCGTGTGTGCAGTCTTTTGAGTATTCTGAGATGTGAAGAGATTTATGAGGCCATATTAGTGTAACTGCCGTGTGTGCAGTCTTTTGAGAATTCTGAGAAGTGAAGAGATTTATGAGGCCATATTATTGTAGCTGCCGTGTGTGCAGTCTTTTGAGTATTCTGAGATGTGAAGAGATTTATGAGGCCATATTATTGTAACTGCCGTGTGTGCAGTCTTTCGAGTATTCTGAGATGGGAAGAGATTTATGAGGCCATATTATTGTAGCTGCCGTGTGTGCAGTCTTTTGAGTAGTCTGAGATGTGAAGACATTATGAGGCCATATTATTGTAAACTGCCAGGTGGGCAGTCTTTATAGCGCTGAGATATACTTCGTGCTTTTCGCTGTAAACTGTGTATTTAATGTCAACGTGATTGTGTTGTGACGTAATAAACCATTATTAAATGTCACCAGTCGTTTCAACGCTCCATGATCCCATGTACGTACCTGTGGTGTGAGTGACTGTACCAACACACACCCACTTCAACATTCCCGACACAGCGACAGAGAAGTACCTCATATTTATAATTAGCCTGTGTGGCGTTTTCTAAGAAAGTCTACTTTAACAGAAGTGTTTAGAAAACATACTGCATCAGAACGTATTGCAGCAACCGACTGTATCACAAGGTCGTCTAATTTTATTGGACTGGGGACCCCTGTCCACGTAACAGCAAGACTGTTTTAGAACTTTAGGTTTTAAATGCGGGAGTGGCTCGAGAGAACTTAGGTGTGTCCGTGTTAGCGTAGGAAGGAAGTAGAGTGAGGTGGCCACAGTGTTTTTTTCTCTTGTGGATACAGTTTTTTTTTGGGAGGTTCATTTTCTTTGCCGTGTATCCTTCCGACATTGTTTATTTTCAGTGAAGGTACACGGGGTTTACCGTGTTTTTTTTTTCTTTCGCATTTTGCTACGTTGGATGTTGTGCAGTTTTTTTTAATGGTTAATAAAAACCCAGAAAACTTATTCTTGTGCTGGTCAGAACGCCTTCCCTTTAAATGTCATGTTGATGTAGTAACTGTAGTGTCCCTTACTGAGTATTAAATTAAAGTCTTTTACCAACATTGGAGGGCGGGGCAAGATTGTCTTATTAAAAGTTAGTCACCAGGTAGGCTGAAGGAGTAGCACCACTAGACCCTCCAGAGGCATATCTTCTTCCAACTTTGCACCAGTGACTCTATTTTCTATCAATTCAATCTTTCCCTTTAATAGTCCGTCTGACCTCAGACATAATCTATCGTCCTACTTATATCTACCTGTGACACCCCTACTCCCCCCCCCCTTTAACAACCATCGGAAATATTAACGTGCACTGGAAATATAATGCTCACAGGCAATATTAAATCCACTAAGAATATAACAACCAACGGGAATATAACGCTCCCTGGAAATACTAAACTCACTGGGAATATAATTGGAGTCGGCCCTAGTGATTTTTCAAGGTGGTTCGAGGTCTCGTAATGGCGCCTTCCCATCCTCATCGGGCACTACTGTGTGTATCCTAGCGACTCATTACAATGTTATTGATATAATATATAAATTAAAAAATAAAATGGTGTGGAACCAGTTTTACAAATTAACGCATACAGGAAACACGTGACGTTTCAGGATTCTCCCACCCTTCGTTAGCCAGTCACAAACAGGCGACAAAGAAAAATTTAGGCAGGTCAACAAAGGCAATGGGCACTGCAAATAAGTGGGGAAAAAAATGAATCATTCATAAGGCATGATGAACAAATGATAAAGTAGGAAAATGAGTAAGTGCAGAAAAAACAATTATCACTAAACGAAAACAAGGTAGCAGCTATAGATTTATTTCTTTAACGTTATTGAGCTGGATCACACTGGAATCTGCGCAAGTGATGTTCACTGTAGCATTGAACAGGTAGTCCCATAGTAGATACTGCCGTAGGGGAGTGAAGTGTTAGAGATTTTATCAGGCGGAGACAGGTACCAATTTATAGCTGGATGGACTGGAGCGTGACAATACCAGTTTTCAGTCGTGGAACACAGTAACATTGTCGCGAGAGGAAAACTCTACAACCGCGTAGCCAATCGGCCTCTGGTAGCATTGCACCAAAAATAAAATAAAATACAAGAACATAATACATGTATGTTTCAAAAATATTTTTGTATGTAATTTATTTCACAACCTGCTTCAGTCCTGTTTAGCACACAACTGGCATGTACATTTTCTGGAACCAGAGGGTCATTGTGATGCCTTGTCAAATCATTCTGATGGTGTCCTGTCCTAAGTCGAACTGTAACGATTTCAAACAGGTGGCACTTTTGGGGGGATATGAGGGGGAAAATGAACCGTGGTTGAGTGCCGAAATTCCACTTTAACGTTTTAGTGCTGTCAGTTTTATGTTGGACACGCAAACGTTGCATTTTACAATTTCCGTAATGCGTTTTTAATTACCCCTCCCCCCACCCACCACCACCATTTCTTGTCCGCTAAACTGTATCTGTGTTGCAGTCTTCAAGATGTTTTACAACACATTTCTGCCACCAGCGGGCGGACAGCTCCACCTGGAAACATGTTGACGTTGCTAGTGATGCAGTTGGTTAGTTCTGGGTGGAAATTGTTGAAGAATACATCATTTTCTGTAACATTCGCTAAGTAAAGGTAGTCTAATAGCAGATACTGCCGTAGGGCAGGGAAGCGTTATAGACTTCATTATACTAGGTCCAGATATATGAGGTAGGGTGACTGGTTCTCTTCCTCGCTGCCATTAACGTCCCCAACTCAAAAGACCAGAGTCATGTACCTATTTACAGTTGGGTAGACTGGAGAGTGACGCTACCTGGTTTCGAACTCCGCAACTTAGCCCCAAGAAGCGAACGCTCTTACCACTCTGCCTCTCGCACGCTATATACCTACTGAAAATACGGTTAGGTGTTGTATATCAGCAGAAGGTGGAGAATATCCCACGTAAAGTTATAATCACAATTAGACCTAAAGATCTTTTATATCTGGACATGCGCCTTAATATAACCGACTAGGTTGAACGGGTCGCCCCTCACCAAAACGAGGCAACAGTTTTTTTTTTAAAATATACCACGTTCAAATTCCCTACAGGATTATCATCATCGTGATCTTCTTGTATAATATAGTCTTGTATACCACATATATTGTCCATAAGCCTTACTACAGTTCAAAATTCAAAAGTTATTATTTTGAAATCATCAGATAAGACACATAACGCCCAAACATACAACGCGGCTTTGCTACTGCTCACAATTACAGCACCAATTATTAAAGAAAGTGAACAGCTACGAGTTACCATACACATTGATAGAACTAGTAGCGGCTACAGTGCGTGTTGGCTGGTGATGATACCTATAAATAATTGTGTAGTTGTCTGTGTTCGTCCGTGCGCTGGAGCGTATAACACAACAAGGATTTAAGATCACAGTATCATACACAGCAAAAACAGAACAGGTTATTCATCATCAGAATTACACTAACAAAACAAAGTATTTAGTTGTTATGCGTTGATAGATTGAAAAGTTACAATTTACAAGAACTTTATAATGGGTAGAAACCACTGGCGCTGAAATATCAACTTGCCTTTAGGTTTGTCCAGTTCGTCTTGATTGTTGACAAGAACAAAATCATTAGGTTTATGTGGTCCTAATGTTTTACATCTAACATTTGTTTGAAAGTCATTGTACTGAACGTGTTTTAGTCTTTACACTGAAATGTTTTTCAGTTTTAAAAAAAATCTACTTCGTTATAAAAATGAGGGTTAAATCACACAACTGTCTTATTAAAGCTAACTAAATAACAAGGTAGCAGCGTCCATAATAACACCGCCCACTGTCAAGAAAAGACAGCACTAGTTATCACGGGAACCTCAAACAGTGGTATTCTACACATGAACATTTTCCATTCGAAAATAGTTTCCCTGCGTTGTGACGTCTAAAATTGTAAAACGTAAACTTCGTCAAACAATATATTTCGCATTGTTGGGAATAGCGCTCGGTCATCCCCCAAGTTAACATAGGCTCAGAAGACGAAGCGTGCGCATTTAAGCAAGTGGGCATCATCATCATCATGTGACGTATTCTTTCCAGAACGTTGTCTCCATTACAGCTGCTCTGAACGCATCACGATTCTGGGCAAGTCGACCTGCATCAGCCAAAGACAAGTTCAGACTCTCTGTGATGTCCTGGGTCCACCGTCGTCTAGGTCGACCCCTTCCCCTTTTTCCAGGGACCATGCCTTCCATCACTGTTTTTTTCCAGGCTATTATGTCTTTTTATATGACCGAAAAATTTCAGCTTCCTTATTGCGATGGTATTTAGGAGCCAATGTTCCTGTACGTTTAGTGAGTGCAGTACTTCTCTGTTGGTCTTTTTTTCTGTCCAGGGTATTCTCAACATCCTTCTGTAGCATTTCATTTCAAATGATGTAATCTTTTTTGCAACTGTTTTATTGAGTGTCCAAGTCTCGCAGCCGTATGTTGCCACTGGGAATATACATGCTCTGATCAGTTGTAACTTTGTTTCTTTGCTTGTGCCTTGCCATAGGTTTTTCATCTGTATTAGTTTATGTGAAGCAATTGCAAGTCTTCTTTTAATTTCTACTGCACTGTCGCCAGAGCTGTTGATGATTGATCCTAAGTATTCGAATTCATTAACACTTTCCAGTTCTTCGTTATCAATTTCAATTTCTGGTTTGGTCTTTACTTTGTCTGTTGTCAATACTTTAGTCTTCTTGGTGTTTAGGTATAGATTCTGGGCCTCGCTGTGTTTTTTGGTGGACAGAAGTAATTGTTCAAGTCCTTCTGGGTTGGTCGATAGGAGGACTGTGTCGTCAGCATATCTGATTTCCGGGATCTGGTACCCGCCGATGTTAAATGAGTCAAACTCTGTGTGTTCTTGGTCATCTCTTACATTTCTCATGATATTCTCGGCATAAATGTTAAACAGGTAAGGGGAAAGGGTACAGCCTTGTCTTACTCCTTTCTGTACTTCAAACCATTCTGATGTTTCACCCTCTATTCTTACGGCTGCCTGTTGTTCTTGGTACAGCAGTGCGATGAGTTGTATAAGGTGGTTTGGAAATCCCATATTTTTCATAATAGCCCATAACTGCTGATGTTGTACACAATCGGAAGCTTTGGTGTAATCAATGAAACAAGTATGTAGGTCAACGTTGAATTCTCTACACTTTTCTATGATGATCCTCATGTTGAATATATGATCTCTAGTGCCTCTACCTGGTCGAAAACCCGCCTGTACTTCGTTTATTTCTGTTTCTAGCTTTTGTTGCATCCTTTTCATTATGATTTGTAATAGTATTTTGCTGGCATGGCTTATAAGAGCTATAGTTCTGTAGTTTGTGCACAGTTTCAGGTTGCCCTTTTTTGGCAAGGGTATGTAAATTGATCTTTTCCATTCCTTGGGCCAAATTCCGCTTTGCCAGATCTTGCAGCATAATGCATGGTATATACGAGCGCTGCCTTCTCCTCCTGCCTGTATCATTTCAGCTGTTATTTCATCACAACCAGGAGATTTTCCACTTTTTAAGTGTTTGATTGCGTTCCGGACTTCCTCTATGGTAGGTTCTGGTTCACGTTCCGCTTCATTCATGACGTTGTCATCTGCCGCTTTGTTTATTTCCGTATACATTTCTTGACAGTACTCCTTCCATCTGTTCAGAATATCTTTACGTTCTGTTAGAGTGTCGCCTTTCTTGTCGTTTATTGCTCGAGGTGATGATTTAAAGTTGCTGTTCTTCAATGTTCTTACTTCAGAAAACATATTCTTACTCAATCCCTGTTCGCGCATTTCCTCTATTTTCCTGCAGGTGTCGTTTATGTATTGTTGTTTGTCTTGTCTGACTCGTTTTTTAATCTGCTTTGTGTATTCCTTGTACAACTCCTGATTTTCTGTATCTTTTTTGGACTTCATTTTTCTTCTCTCTACCACCAACTTCAGTGTTTCGTCTGAGATATATTCTCGTCTCTTTATACTTCTTTTAGGAATTAACCTCTGTGCATTTGTAATATAAACATCTCTGATGTTATTGGCAAGTTCATCTGGTGTCATTTCCTCCTGTACTGCCATAAGAATGTCAAATTTGTTCTGAATATCGACACTGTACTCTTCTGGTATGGCGCTTGTGTCATAACTTATTACTTTGTCGCTTGTAACGACTTTTTTCAATTTGATCTTGAAGTTTGCAGCAAGAAGTTCATGGTCGGAGTCACAGTCTGCTCCTGGGAGCGTCTTGATGGATGAGATACAAGATCGCCATCTTTGTTGTATTAAGATGTAATCTATTTGGTTCTTGCTTTTTCCGTCCGGTGACGTCCATGTATATAGTCTTCTAGGGTGTTGCATGAAAAGAGTATTTGTGATGACTAGGTTGTTTTCTAGGCAGAATGTTGTCAAGCGTTCTCCTCTCTCATTTCTCTGACCCAATCCATAACTTCCTTTCACTCTTTTTTCATGTTCTAATCTTTCGTTTCCAACTTTAGCATTAAAATCTCCCATTATTATCCTAATATCTTGCTTATTTGCTTTCTCTAATGCGTGTTGCAGTTCATTGTAAAAATCTTCAATTTCCTGTTCTTCAGCAGCTGCTGTTGGCGCATATGTTTGTATAATTGTGATGTTCTTTCTTTTTCCTTTCAGTCTGATTGTGACAATGCGGTCATTTATGGGATTATATCCTAATAGGGAGGCAGCTGTCCTTTTAGACAGGTAGAAGCCGACGCCACTCTGACCTCCTCTCTCTTTGCCTGAGTATATGAATGTTCCTCCTGATGGAATCGAAAAGTGTCCCAAGTGGGCATAGTAGAGATTAATAGCGAGGAGTGTGGAAGAGAGAGGGAGAGAGAGAGAGAGAGAGAGAGAGAGAGAGAGCTTGAGGGGTGTTCATTGTAGAATCATAGTGGTTAAATAATATATCTACAGAGACTTGTTACGTATCACTATTTTATTTTTTTGGAAAATAACCTCCTATATCCCCTAAGAAAGAGCCGCCACTGGCCAGAACATAGTTACAGTCGTGTACACCCATACATACAGGGTGTCCCCAAAAAAATGTATACACACTTTGATTGATTATAAATACAATGTTTATTAGGATACATCTAAGTTTTATAATCCAAATTAAAGAAGACAAATGTAGAATCTTTTTAAGTTATCGCAAGTGTTCGAACTGATGGCCGTTCTGGCCAGGCACTGCTGATAACGCGGACCAATAGAATTGCAAACAGCACGAATGATTTCATTTGGTATTTGGGCGCATTCTCTTTCAATGGCTGCTTTCAATTCATTGATTGTTGCCGGTTTTGTGCCATACACCTTATCTTTGATGTGTCCTCATAAAAAAAAATGTCCAATGGCGTGAGGTCATGTGAACGTGGGGGGTATTCAATGCTACCTCTTCGCCCAATCCATCTGTTCGGCAGATTTTCGTCAAGATAGGCCCTCACATCACGATGGTAGTGGGGGAGGTGCTCCATCTTGCTGGAAATAAAACTTCTCACCCCTAAACTTCTCTCGAATGCGTGGCATGACGGATTCCTGCAGCAGGTTCAAATAAACGGCACCAGTGACAGTGTTGTAAAAAAAAAAAAAATGGCCCAATTAAGCTCAACGCTAACAATCCACATCACACTGTAACCCCTGCTAAGTTCACATGGTGTTCCACCGTAACATGCGGATTCTCAGTTGTACAGTAGCTGCAATTGTGGCGATTAATTGAGCCATTTAACTTAAATGTGGCCTCATCGCTCCAAACAATCTTGTTTTAAAACTGTGCGCCCTCTGCACATTTTGCCAGGTACCACTCACAAAGTTCAAATCTCCGGTCAGGATTATCTTCTTTGAGGGCGTGGACTAATGTTGGAATAAAACTTTTCCAATGGGCGCGCTTCAAAATGCGATGAACGCTCGATTTTGAAATTCCTGTCTCACGAGCCGCTTGCCGAACAGATTTTCTTGGATAAACATATAAGGAGGGGAAACCCGAGGCCTGTAAACAGTAAATAAATAAACAAACAACACACAAAGGTAGTTATCAGGCACTCAGTAAGAAATAAAGAAGCAGAAGACCAGGAACGCTGCTTCTGGACTTGAACAGTTCCATCTGCTTCAAACTTATCTCTAATTTGAGTAATGGTGAGTCACGTTGGTGGATCTCTTTGAAACTCCCTTCTAAACTGTCTTCACACTTCATTTACATTCTCTCACTTCCAGCAGCACTTTAGAATACATTTCCTTTCCTCAAAGCTTAGTATCGTTTCAGCCATTATTTCAAATTAGTTACACCTGAAAAGAACGAAAATTTAGTGAGTTGCGGGCTGTAAAAATGTGTATACATTTGTTTGGGACACCCTATATTTACTTTCTTTTCAGCACTTTTTTTTTTTTTTTTTTAAACCAGTGGCACTTGGGCTTTTAGCCCTTCGGCCCAATGACAGAAAGCCAGACGTGCTTAGTTGTCATGATATATTTTTTTATTTCACGCATTAGACAAGAAACAGAGGCGGGCGCACTTTAACTTGACACTTGATGAACATTCGGCTAAATTTTATTTCCATAATTTGCTTGCTACAGACGAAAAAGCTTAAGAATTTGACCTGGGAGCCGCGCTGGTGTAATGGCTACAACGTTGTACTGGCGACCAGGTTTTCAATGTTCAAGCCCGGACGTCAGCGTTTGAGGGAACGTTTACGACTGGGAATTTGACTGAATAACCTGAACGGCTCCTGCACATAAACCCTCTGTGGATGGGAAGGGGCGAAGCTCCTGACCGGGTTGGAAGGAAAGTCCACTGACCCCCCAGCCTCGCAATGACATGTCATTGGGCCAAAAGGGCTGGAAAGCTCGAGTGCCACTAGTTAGGAAAAAAAAAAAGAATTTGACCTTGTAGATTCTTTTTCGCCGTGAATCTAAAAGCCGTTGTTTAAGGTAAAATATTATGTCTACAGTATAATAATTATTCAGGTCTGCTATTTTAGGTATTATGCCCTTCACGAGTGTCAACCTGACCCTACCGACTGATGTGTTCCATCCGGATAACTTGAGGAGACACGTAGCCTGTCATTATTATTATTATTATTATTTTTAATGGCAATACAGTGTTTGCCTAACAGAATAGTTTCGGACAGTGTTAACTCGTTTATGAAAGCCTTGTACTTTCTGTCTATCTAGACCGTTTGTTTGTCTATATATCTGCCTATCTGTCTGGATAATCGAATGCATCTATGAAAACCAGGCCACGAGGTTTTTTAATATTTCGACATGTGCCCTAATCTAACCGATGGACCCTGTGCCTAGGTTGCACGGGTTACGTTTCGCCAAAACGAGGCAACATTTTTTTTTTAAATGTATCTTTATGTCTGTCTATTTTTCTGCCCAATCTACTTTTATTTGTTTGTCTTTCTCACCGATTTAGTCTTATTTGTCTGTATAATCAAATGTGTATACGAATATGTCTGTCTACCTTTTAATCGTATTTTGTATGTCAGTCCAACGTACTTGCCTATGTATGTATGTATGTGTGTGTGTGTCTGTCTGTCTACCTACCTACCTACCTACCTACCTACCTACCTACCTACCTACCTACCTACCTACCTACCTACCTACCTACCTACCTACCTACCTACCTACCTATCTATCTATCTATCTGTCTGTCTGTCTGTCTACCTATCTATCTATCTATCTATCTATCTATCTATCTATCTATCTATCTATCTATCTATCTATCTATCTATCTATCGCCAGACATTTACGCAGGCCACGATTTTAAGCCTGATTGAAGCATTCTGTCGTGGAATATTCTAATCCACATATATAAATTATCAAGTAAATATAAAGCCTAATAAATACATATAATAAATAAAGGAAGAAGAATGGTAAAGAACAGTGCTGTCACAATGACAGTACTCGAAATCCCCCTTCTTTTCTACTTCGTCGGCAAATTGTAACGCTTTCACGTTGATATTAAAGGCCTTCTGCAACATACACGCGTTTCCCAAACACACAATAAAATGTGCTGCCTTTCTAAGAAAAACCTTGAAATATGCAAGTTGACCTAAATTTTAAATTCCATTCATGTCTTTTTCTACACTATGTTACCAAAAACAAAAGACAGATGGACTAAAGGATAGCGAGAAGGGAGAGGCAGAAAGCCGAACACTAAACACGCGTCGCGCGATACACAAATGCTGCCATCACGCGTGTAAGACTACATGCACTAACTTTTTTTCGGACGGACAGTGATAAATTCACTACCCTTCCCAGAGTTAGGTTTTAAAATCACAAAAAACGCTTATTAGGAAAGATAACAATAGATGGGTTTACGTTTGAAAACATTACAGTACCCAGACAGCACATCTTCGAAACAGGAGGTAGAAGGAATTGCATATTTTGAACGCAGCATATTAGCTCTATTAAATATATATATTTGGGTTCCTTAGGGTTTGCTGACAAAGAATATGTACAACGTTATGCAAATAGTCTAGGAATTAACAAGTTATAGCCAAAATAAAATGATGGTGCTGTCAGACAACACCCAAAATCAGAATCGCTCAGTGGTAGATTTTTTAAATCCACCATTGTACGGGAAATGGGCCACAAGTTACATTTGAACTGATTGGCTGGAATGATATGTAAGGCTAAACACGATTAGTCGGGCTATAAATGCTATCCTTGGTTGTTAGGGGAGACGTAGGAAGTTAAAATTTTTTCAAATACTTGTCGAAACGTGGCTCCATTGGCTAGACTCGCTGATATACTCACTTAGGAGCGTTAGTTCGAGACCACTAGTGCAAATAAGCTTGATAAAGCAACAGTGCGTTGAAGCCAGCTCATATTTGTGTTAAATAAAAGCCTGGAACATAAGCAGATGGGAATTTGTGCCAGTATTTTGTGCCAGAATTCATTGCTAATCAACGTATCTGTGTTTGTTTCCATGAATTGTGGTAAGCTTGAAACATTCAGTATCTTTTAATGAAAATTGAATGTGAATTGTTAATTTATGCCTGTATATATGTGTAGTTCAGTAGCAAACATGATGTAAAGCCTATAATGCCCCAGCCTGAACAGAAGGTGTCGGAGGAAAGTAAAACTGCATGGAATGGCCAAACAGTACACTGACACCTAGATTATTGATTAGACAGAAATAATGCTGGAAGTGCAGAGGCGTAGTAACCATTAAGGAGGTTAATACTGGTATAAAGTATTTCAGATGAAGCTGACAGTTGGCCTAACGCTCTGAACTCAATGTTTGTGATGTATTGTGCTCAGTGTAAAAAGAGAGTATAAATTAGTTATGAAGTAGAAGGTACATCCTTCTTGTTTTCAGGGACCGTGGTCTTGATGGTATTGAGCAGCACCTGGTCAGAGCTTTGCTGAATCCAGAGTCGGACAGCATACTCCTTGGTCCATTTAGCTATCAGTGAGGTGTCTCCAGAGCCGAGGGGAGAGTCGAGCAGAGGAGTCTGTTCCTGCCGCCATCACGCCAGATAAGCTGATGTGGCCAGCTGAGCTCAAAATTATGTACCCCCAGCTTAAAATGACCTTGTAAAAATAACATTAAGAGGGGAATTAAATTGTGTTAATATCAGGAACTGAGAACATCTCCAATAATAGTTCCCCTAAAGACAAACTATTGAAGTCATGATGACAAATACCAACAGAGCTTGAACAAAACAAAACCAGTATTACCTCATATTACTACTACACAACTGACACACATAGGATACTTTTAATAATATATGTCACTACTATATTCATATTGATAAATTCTGTACATATAACTTGTAATTTAAATTGATTGTGATTCCTGGTTCCCTTTGTAGTTGAATCAGGACACATATTCATTCATGCCAGCAATGAATACATATTGTTATTTGAAAAGTTATCAGTGACTCCTTTAAGATATCCTTGTAGAGTGTTTTATGTATGTGAGTGTCACAGTGTTGTCAAGTGTGGTGGAATAAATTAAATTGTTTATCTGTCTGTTGTTGTTATGACTTACACTTCATCATACACATACCCTAGACATACAACGTAGTCATCACACTATTCCAGAATAATTCTGACTGAGATATATATATATGTGGCAGCAAGTAAGGTTATCTATAATACACTACACTTATTAGATATAGATACCTTCACAGCTGATCTCAGTCAGTACACTAAGTCCCCTATAAATATTTATAACATCCCACTTCACCACACATTCATTACTTAAAAAATATAGATTTTAGCTAAACATGTAAATCTCAAACAGCTTTCATGCCAGTATTTAACACACTCTCTCTCTCTCTCTCTCTCTCTCTCTCTCTCTCTCTCCCCCCCCCCCCCCCCCCCCCCCCCTTTCCAAGGCACTTACGTTCCGGGCGAGGTTCGGAGGTGTATGTGAAAAAAAGTTCAAATCATTAACGTGACGAAAAAGATTATAATCAGTTGTATAAAATTGTTTGTGTCGTTTTGACATAAGCACTAGAATACTGAACATCGAGTGGCAGAGCGGCCAGAGTGCTTACTTTTCGGGGCAAAGGGACCGGGTTACAAACCAGGTCGCATCATGCTTGAGTCTGCCCAGCTGTAAAAATGGGTATCTATCCCCCTATGTGAGTTAGGGAAGGCCAGGTGCGAAGAAGAGAATTGGTTACCCCACATCATAAAACTGAGACCTAGTATAGTCAAGTCTCTAACACTTCACTCCCCTACGGCAGTATTTGCAATTGGACTATCTTTACCTACAAAGCTTCTAACCAGATCTTGTCATGCTGTAGAGTACCCAAATGTAAACATGGGTGCGTAACGTCTTGTGAGTTAGGGAAAGCAAAATTGCCACGCCACCACAGAAGGCTGAGAGCTACTTTAAGTGGTCTCTAACACTTCAGTCCCCTAGGGCAGTATATGCTACGGGAGTTTTGTTATTTCACACCTTTGTTATTGTTGATCAGAATTGACATCACTGCACTCCGGGCAAACCCATAGGTGCTCAGTCACCCCCAGCTAATGTCCAAGAGTATGAGTGCTAATTTTTCATGTAGCGCACTGGTTGTATACACGACGGGTGCATCCTCTTGTACGTCCCTCCCTGCTAGTCTTACGTTTGATGCCAAATTCTAATAGTCTGTCAGCACTTTGATTGCCACGTACCCCGCATGACCAGAACAGTTGATCCACACCAGTTTCTGAAGACTCGAGTTTTCTATGGATGTTTTCCATTCATGCCGTAGCCATCTATTTTGGACTTTCCGAAACTACCTTCACCTTTTTTATAACGCTGATGCAAGGTGTTGTTGTGGCCGGGGGAGTGGACGGGAATGGCACCAAATCAAGTTAGATGTGACCGGGCTTGGTCACGGTGACAAATCAAGTCTAGTGTGACAGGGTGAGAATGGGGTGGAATCTTTTATCAATGTTCATCTGTTGTTTTACTGGCGACTGCCAGAGATGGTGATTACAGAATAGGAACATAACCCAGGTGGTTCTTTTGGAGACTCGTAACTGTGTTTATGTTTTAGGCTGCATGATCGTCGAAAATATGGTAACATTCTTTTCTCTATTACCTGATGTAAACAAACGACATTTCCTACTGACGTTCAGGAAATAAGGTCAAGCTGAATTAAATATGAATGAACACCTTTATTAAGTGTCTGTAACCTCTGACAACTTCATAATAGTTCATAAATACATGTGCTTCTGCGGTATACAAACCAGTCATCCCAAGAAATAATACACAGCCATCGAACTTACAAGATGGTCCAAAACCCCAAAATCACTGCCTCGCTCGTCTCGTGCCTAAAACCAACTCAATTAACCCCCTTCTCTCAAACCATCACTTCCGTCCTAGCTACTGAGCAATTCTACCCCAAGTTCGATGACGTCATTTCTTAACCTTTAATTAAATCACTCATAGGATTTCGACTAGTGTTATTACGCTAACTAGACACGCTCAAATACTTAGTGTTTAATCTTGCTAAGTATTCTTACCCTAACTATAATTAAGTGGCAGCACCTTAGTGTTAATCCGACGTAACAGTCCGTACTGTCACATTGTTACCCTAATTTCATGGTTCCTTCTGTTCCACAAATTTCATGGTTTCTTAATGTCTGCCTTTTGTCTCTTGCGGTAAACGTGTAGTTTTCATGAGACTTGACTTTGATCCACTGACACTTAGCGTGAGTTCTAGGTAACCTAAACCTCAGACACATAAAACGTATTCTGTGATATTCCTGTTCTCTACGGTAGACAGTGACGTTCTGTTGATTTTCAATTAAACGAGAGCTCAGACTGCATCAGAGCATTAATAAGGTTATCATGCGAAACATCGGTAGGAGATCAATAAACAACTTTCTATGTGAAGGTGATACTGTTTTTTTTTTTTTTTTAACTGAAAGCGAACGTGAGTCAAAAGAACTAGTGAAGCAAGTAAATAGTACAAGTCATAAACATGGATTTGACATTATCATTGAGAAGACGAAAACTGTGGTAATTAGCAGAGCAGACTAAACAGTCAACGTTGCAAATAAGAATAAATGGGAAGATACTCGAACAAAACCAGAGTTTATCATATCTTGGACATATAAGAACTCAACAACAACAAAAAACAAACACAAAAACAAAACAAAGATAGATGTCAATCAGAAATAAAGAACAGAATAGGAATTACCAGTCAGACAGATACAATATTCTATGTACTACAAAAAAATACATCACGACTTGCCGAAAAGCGTATTGAAAGGAAGAGTTGAAGGCACACGTGCAAGAGGAAGATAGCGCCATAAATGGGAAGATAACATGAAGAGATGGACAGGAAACTGTTTGTTAGAAGTGTACTATCAAGACAAGAGACAGAAGGTGTTGAAGATCCATTGCAGCCGACGTTCGATATAAATATGGCAGCTGATATGATATATCAGCAGTTTCGTCGTAATTGGCGTAGTTGCTTCCGGTTCTTGTTTTAATCGTTTGGTGTCCGTGCCCGGGATAACTGTTAAGAAGGGGATCTAGTGCAATGTTGTCTGTAAGAGTGTAACCGTAATCAGTGTGATCTAGGGATGCAAAGACAGTGTCATTAGTTGAGTATTGTACTATAATGAATTCTGTATCGTTCAGCTTAAGTAGAGTCTGATTCTATATGGTTGTTGTTATAGTGGGTTTGATGGTATTGTATGATGGTGATATTACTAAATGTAATGTATGAGGCCAGCTGTGAAGGCTCCTGAGATAAAATGTAGTTGTGAATTGTCAGAAGGCCTTTCTTGCTACCACTACGACCTCACACTCAATTTTTTTTTTCTTAATGAATGTAGCTATGTAAAATGTCTAGGGTAATGATATGTAATGTGGTGTGATAGTTATGGATACACCCACAGATATTTAAGCAGACTAATAATATTTAACAAATATTATAATACACTGAACTAACTCAAGAGTGTAAAATTTTTGATAGAATTATATTACATTTATTTGTTCTGGATCAAGTTTTATGTTGACCAGAACTTTTTTTAAAAAAAAGGATTTAAAAATTATGAAAGAAATGCATGGAATGTTACATAATAAATGCAAGAGTGTACATATATAAGTACTAGACTAGTTAGTTTTATTAAAATGTTCTAGTAGTCATCTACTTGGGAGGATAGTTAATGCTTGTGCTGTTGGGGTGGCCTCATCACACCTGTCTATATTGACTACACAGTGTCCAGTAAATTACAGGAATTTTATGGGGTATTAGTAACTAAAAGGCGTTGGTGAACTTCCAGCAGACCAGAGGCTCACTCAACTTGCATATGTAGCTCTGGTGCTGAAATCTGGTGGTCCCACCTCTCCGTGCTGGCGGGCAATAATAGTGGTCTCTGTCACAACGTACTGCACAGATACACTCGAGTAAAATCACCAACTGAATGGACACCGCCTTGTTGACAACTGAAACTCACAGCTCAGATTATGAATAAAGAACACAGAAATGCTAGCAAAACTCAGCTGAGCTGCTGGCTATAGTATGGCGTCCCTGAACTTATTTCACTTTCTTTCATTTGGAAATCACCACACTTTAAAATACTGTGTCTATCATCGAACAACTATTGAGGAATGGCCCCACTGCGCGTCTGAGCGCCGATAAAATGATTGTCTGTGGCCAATCACTGCCTAGGTTTATTTCAAATTCAAATTTCCTACCCTAAAGTCATTTCAGTCATGCTTCAGTCAAGTATGGATGTTTATCTGTTAGTCTGTCCGTCTCTACTTGTTTTTTTTTCAAAAACGTACTTGATTTTTGAACCAACCTTTCTCTCCCCTCCAAAATTTTGTCGTTAAAAGTTATATTTAGACACAGCTCCCACCAATGTCCCTTCGCTTCCCTACTAAGTAGATTTGAACACCTGCGTCTCAAGGTCGTGTTTTTTTGTGCAAATAGCGACACTTTTTATTCCATACAGTCTGTCGCTGATGTGAACAACACTGTCTTTTGTCATTATCTTCAATATTATCTATCCGTCTGTAAAATTAAGAACATATTAGTTCACTGCTCAGAATGGGCCATCCGGCCAGCTAATTTTTATATTCCTAACATTAATATTACGAAAAAGTTACTTTTTAATTTTTGTAATATTCCAAACATCTGCGTTCTGCCGCTGAATTCAAATCAAAGGCTTGGTATCGCAAAAGCGACCAATAAATGACTGTGGCGTAACATATCCAAGGTCCCTTCTGTCGAGTTCCTTACTTTATGTCAACTTGGGAAACGTGACTTTTCTCCGTTTCCCCCCCCCCCCCAATTGCGTCTCCTTAGCCTTTCTAGTCTCACGCAATCTTTCCAGTCATATTTTTTCCTTTTTATCCGCCGTTCCCCTCCTGTCTAGCAAGTCAATTTTTATGGAGGGTGATGACCCGCGGTCTGGGCGATCATGTACTATCAGCAGCCTACGCATTATGTTTTTATCCTTACATGTTATCTTTGGAGGTATTTTACCGTTGTATCTCTGTCAATTTCACTACACATCTCCCCACTTGAAAACATGCCTATGGCAAGTTCCAAAACCAGCGATACACATAGGTAAAATTACTCCTCACGTCTGCCACTACTCTAATTAGGCAGTTTGAGAATAGGCTTGCTAGTGAGTTTTTCCTTTAACTCTTGGAACGCTAGTTCACATTGTGCAGTCCAAATAATTTTATCTGGAAGTCCCTTGCGAGTCAGATCAGTCAGAGGAGCACAAATAGCGTTAAAATTCTTGATGTATTTCTGATAAAATCCGCATAACGACACAAATGATCGCACGTCCTTTTTTGTTTGCGGCCTAGGTGCTCTCTGCAGTTTTTCCAAGTTCTTAGGATCAGGGGTCATATTACCCTGATATACAGTGTGTCCCAAGAATTCCAACTCTTTGCATCCAATACAACATTTTGTTGGCCTAGCAGTTAAGTTCGCCTCCCGAAGTCTATCAAACAACATCTCCAGAGCTTCAATGTGTTCTTCAAATGTCTCTGTGGCGACGAGAATATCATCCATGAAATTCGTGATACATGGGTTATTCAGGGGATCCAACAATTTGCGCATCATCCTTGAAAACACACTCGGAGCATTTTTCAGTCCGAATGGTAGCATATTGAATTCATAATGTCCATCCGAAGTGCTAAAAGCCAAATAAGGTCTCACTTCAGGCTTCACTGGGATCTGGTAATAGCCTTTACTAAGATCCACCTTTGAAAAGTATTTTGCCTTGTTCAGTCTGGCAAATAACTGTTTTGTGTCTGGTAATGGATCCACTTGTCCTTCTGTGACAGCATTCAGTTTCCTGTAATCTATGCACAGTCTGTGTTCCCCAGACGGTTTTCTCAACAAAACGACACTAGAACTAAAAGATGATTCACTGTGCGAAATAATCCCCTCCTTCAACAAATACTCTATTTCTTCCTTCAATGCCTTCTCCTTCGCGAACGGAATAGAATAGGCTCTCATACAGATTGGGTTTGAGTCTACCAGTTTCATGTCATACTGTAGCAAATTTGTATGGCCTGGTTTATCTGTTAATACATCTGTATGTTCCTCCAGAACCTGTTGAACTCTCTCCCTCTGGTTTTTAGTCAGGTGCTTACTGACTTTTACCTGTGCTGCGGTTTCACAAGGATGTAATGGGTATTCATGTGAGGTGAGTGGTTCTTTTTGCATCTGGGTTGCAATAGCCAAGGTCAATAAGGGGGTGCTTTCCTGGAGTGGTCTGTCCAGATACTTCTTTAACAGGTTTACATGATAAACTTTCTCCTTCCCCTTTTTGTCAATTTTATAGTTTGTTCTAGACACCTTCTCTAGAACCGTATATGGACCTTGCCAACCAATTTGTAATTTATTCTGGCTTCCGGGTAGTAGAAGCAGCACCTTCTCTCCGACTGCCAGTTCCCTGTCCTTTGCCTTCCTATTAAAATATGCTGCATGTTTCTTCCTGGCTTGCTTCAAATTATCATTTGCCAGTTTCCATCCAGCTTTCAAACGAGTGGTCAGTTCGTTCACGTATTGATACGATGAGGTAACAGTCTCTTCCGCCTTCTCATCTGTCCAGGTCCTTAATAGAGCTTCTAATGGTCCTTTTATTGGCCTCCCAAATAGCAGAGTTGCGGGAGCCATCCCGGTTGAACTATGTGGTACCTCCCGGTACGCAAACAATGCGGCGGGCAGGAATTGATCCCACAGATCCGGTTTTTCGTGTGCCAGCTTTCTCAGGATAGAAATGAGAGTCCCGTTGAACCTCTCTACCTGGCCGTTCCCTTGTGGATGGTACGGACTACAATGAAAGTGTCTGGCTTGAAATAGCTTAAAAACTTCTTCCGTTAGTTTCCCCTTGAACTGAGAACCATTATCCGTCAAGATTTGATGCGGGAATCCTAATCGGGTAAATATTGTAAGTAGTGCCTCTGCTACATGTTTTGAATCAATTGATGGCAGGGCTACCGCCTCTCCCCACATAGAACAAGTGTCCACCAGAGTAAGGATGTAACTGTTCCTCCTCTTGGTCCGAGTGAGAGGTCCTACAATATCCACTGCAACCCTCTCAAAAGGTGTTCCCACTATGGGCATTTCCCCTAGAGTTGCAGGAGCAGTCCAGTGCTTTGGAGCTACCCTTTGACATTCTGGGCAGGATTTGACATATCTTTTTATATCCTCCGTTATCCCTGGCCAGAAGTAATGACAAGCTATACGCTGTCCTGTGGCGCTGATCCCCATGTGACCACTGAAGGGAATCGCATGCCCGAGTTCCATCACTTTATCTCTATATGAAGTGGGAAGAACCAGCTGGTTGTGACCATTTGTTCCAGTTCCGGCCTTCCTGTATAAGAGTTTGTTCTTCATGAAATATTCCCCCTTGCTCGGAGGTGTGTGGCATTTGGGCAATTTTTTAAAACAGGGCTTGAGTGTCCTATCCTCAGCCTGCGCCTTCCTCATCTCCTCTGGATGAGCATTTATAGGTTCACCTTCTTCCTCCTTCTTCTGTGACCTGGTCTGCACTGTCGCCATGATCACAGGTTTCTCGGGATTCCCCAAGAAGACGTATCTACACCCCAATATCAGAGGGTAGATTGGTTCATCTATCACTGCTGCTCTGATTTCTCCCTCCACATAGCGAGTTTTCACCGTTATCCTTGCGATGGGAAGTGTCATGAGTGGTATGTCCTTAGTCGCCCCTTGTATTTCCACTGTTTCTGTGGTATACTGACTTGGGTCCACTAGGCTAGACTTCACAACTGAATCATAATCCAAACCTGTATCATAAAGGCACCTTATGGTGACCCCATTACAAATAACATCCTCACAAACTGGGGGGTGATAAGGTTCCTGTTGTCCATTAGGATTAACCTTTAATCTTCGCGTCCCCGACTTCATTGCAGCAATGTTTGAAGGTTTCCTTCTACAAAATTCGGTGTTATGGTTATCCTTCTTGCACCATTTACACCATCTTTTTCCTTGGTTCAACGGTTTTCTTTCATTGAACTTTTGGTCATTGAACTGTGAGTTTCTGTCGCGATAGTCAGTTCTTGGCCGCTCAAAGTTTGTCCTACCTTTATTTCCCTGCTCTCTATTATCAAATTTATTAAATTGCTGTGGAGCTTTAAAATTGTCTATGTGCTTCTTTTTAGCACCACTTACCTCTGCCTGAGCTGCCTGATACCTCTCAGCAACATTTAAAATTTCCCCCAACTTCTCTGCACCTTGTTCCATGAGAAATTTTCTCATGTCTGGAGCCATGGACTCTCTCAATTGCTCAATCATGATCATTTCTTTAAGATCTTGGGTCTTCCCCAGAGCCGTCCATTTCTCCAAATAGGTTTCTAGTCTAGCAGAGAATTGGTGGTATGTCTCCCCAGACAACAGTTTGGCATTTCTAAATTTCTTACGATAAAATTCACCATTCTTCTCGTACCTTAATAACAAAGCCTGCTTTAACATGTCATAATTGTCTTGGTCTTCCCTGTTCATTTTGGCAAATACTTCATAAGAAGTACCTCTCAATCCCTGTGATAGCTTTAAACTCCACCTCTCTCTCTCTAACCCATATGTAGTAGCTAATAACTCAAAACGTCCTAGGTACCCCTCTATGTCATCGTCTTTTTCAACAAAATGGTCTAAATGAAACCCCATAGCTGAGTTTGAGGCTCCCAGACTGGGCGTAGCATCTGAGGCAAAAGGGCTGGCACCATTTTCAGGAGCCGGGCCTTGTAATTCCAGCTCCCTTAGTCGTAATTCGTGCTCCCTTTGCAACCTTCTATCTTCTGCCTCCCTTTCGGCAGTCAACCTTTTTTCTTCTGCCTCCCTTTCGGCAGTCAACCTTTTTTCTTCTGCCTCCCTTTGCTGTCGTTTTTCTTCTGCCTCCCTTTGCTGTCGTTTTTCTTCTGCCTCAATCTGCAGCCTCTTAATTTCTCTATCAGCCTCAATTTGTAACCTCTTCTCTTCAGCTACCTTTCTATCTTCCCTTTCAATATATTTATCACATTCAGCCGTTACATATTGAATTAAAATCTGACCATCCATTCCCATCTCCTTTGCGGTCAGCACAGCAGCTGATCGGAATTTTGCTAGCTCCGCCATACTTTTCAGACAATATAATAATATACAAGCTAAATCTCTAACCAGTAAATACACTAAGTACTTCTTATGACTATAGTCTAACTAATTCTAACTAACCAGTTAACTAATTAATTATCACTGGCTGTGAAGATTCACCAACTTTTATCTGCAGGGACACTTTTAATTTTAAAGGGAATTTCACAATTTTTTTCCCCTAATTTTATTTCTCCAACCAGGAGATCCTAATATTACTGTTGGGCTAATTATCCCTGGACAAGACCCCAATGTATGTAGTGGGTTTGATGGTATTGTATGATGGTGATATTACTAAATGTAATGTATGAGGCCAGCTGTGAAGGCTCCTGAGATAAAATGTAGTTGTGAATTGTCAGAAGGCCTTTCTTGCTACCACTACGACCTCACACTCAATTTTTTTTTCTTAATGAATGTAGCTATGTAAAATGTCTAGGGTAATGATATGTAATGTGGTGTGATAGTTATAGATACACCCACAGATATTTAAGCAGACTAATAATATTTAACAAATATTATAATACACTGAACTAACTCAAGAGTGTAAAATTTTTGATAGAATTATATTACATTTATTTGTTCTGGATCAAGTTTTATGTTGACCAGAACTTTTTTTAAAAAAAGGATTTAAAAATTATGAAAGAAATGCATGGAATGTTACATAATAAATGCAAGAGTGTACATATATATGTACTAGACTAGTTAGTTTTATTAAAATGTTCTAGTAGTCATCTACTTGGGAGGATAGTTAATGCTTGTGCTGTTGGGGTGGCCTCATCACACCTGTCTATATTGACTACACAGTGTCCAGTAAATTACAGGAATTTTATGGGGTATTAGTAACTAAAAGGCGTTGGTGAACTTCCAGCAGACCAGAGGCTCACTCAACTTGCATATGTAGCTCTGGTGCTGAAATCTGGTGGTCCCACCTCTCCGTGCTGGCGGGCAATAATAGTGGTCTCTGTCACAACGTACTGCACAGATACACTCGAGTAAAATCACCAACTGAATGGACACCGCCTTGTTGACAACTGAAACTCACAGCTCAGATTATGAATAAAGAACACAGAAATGCTAGCAAAACTCAGCTGAGCTGCTGGCTATAGTATGGCGTCCCTGAACTTATTTCACTTTCTTTCATTTGGAAATCACCACACTTTAAAATACTGTGTCTATCATCGAACAACTATTGAGGAATGGCCCCCCCCTTCTCGTCTGAGCGCCGATAAAATGATTGTCTGTGGCCAATCACTGCCTAGGTTTATTTCAAATTCAAATTTCCTACCCTAAAGTCATTTCAGTCATGCTTCAGTCAAGTATGGATGTTTATCTGTTAGTCTGTCCGTCTCTACTTGTTTTTTTTTTTTTCAAAAACGTACTTGATTTTTGAACCAACCTTTCTCTCCCCTCCAAAATTTTGTCGTTAAAAGTTATATTTAGACACAGCTCCCACCAATGTCCCTTCGCTTCCCTACTAAGTAGATTTGAACACCTGCGTCTCAAGGTCGTGTTTTTTTGTGCAAATAGCGACACTTTTTATTCCATACAGTCTGTCGCTGATGTGAACAACACTGTCTTTTGTCATTATCTTCAATATTATCTATCCGTCTGTAAAATAAGAACATATTAGTTCACTGCTCAGAATGGGCCATCCGGCCAGCTAATTTTTATATTCCTAACATTAATATTACGAAAAAGTTACTTTTTAATTTTTGTAATATTCCAAACATCTGCGTTCTGCCGCTGAATTCAAATCAAAGGCTTGGTATCGCAAAAGCGACCAATAAATGACTGTGGCGTAACATATCCAAGGTCCCTTCTGTCGAGTTCCTTACTTTATGTCAACTTGGGAAACGTGACTTTTCTCCGTTTCCCCCCCCAATTGCGTCTCCTTAGCCTTTCTAGTCTCACGCAATCTTTCCAGTCATATTTTTTCCTTTTTATCCGCCGTTCCCCTCCTGTCTAGCAAGTCAATTTTTATGGAGGGTGATGACCCGCGGTCTGGGCGATCATGTACTATCAGCAGCCTACGCATTATGTTTTTATCCTTACATGTTATCTTTGGAGGTATTTTACCGTTGTATCTCTGTCAATTTCACTACAGTTGTGAAGGATTTTTATTTTTTTAATTTTTGAAAGATAGCGACGTTTAAAATGAAGAGTTTACTACTGAACCACGTAAGAGCGCGAAATGGAACAGTTACGAAATTATACTTTTTAGATAGATTTAATCTAGTCCTAAATTGGTGTTACTTGGGCTGTTTTTAAGATAGTACAAAGGCGTCTGACATGACGAGTTTACGACTGGACCAAACAAGAATGCACCAAGTAACAGTTAAGAAATATACTTTTTGGATAGACTGAACATCAGCTGAGGAAATGGACATTAAGACGTAGTACCTGCGGGCAAGGAGGATGAGAAAAGACCAATCACACTGAGCTGAGATAGAGCTTAACTTTGGAGGATACCCGGAGAGATAGACGAAAAAGATGGCAGAGACGAGGTCAGTTGGGGGGAGGGGGAAGAGTAATCACGGCATGTGCTCCAAAACGAGCCAGGGGCAATAATTGAATTATAGATCCCAGTGTTATTTTATTATGTAATTTTTGCTCGGGCATCTGCCTCAATGATTTTCAGGAAGTCCTTGTTCTGAAACTTACAGGATAAGAGCAGAAGCGGTGGACCGAAGAAGACATGGAGAAGAGAACTGGAGACAAATGAAATTGATGAGGACGACATGGGAAGACCTAGAACTGGTGGCTTTAGACAGGAGGATATAGCATGTGTTTGTTGAAGGTTTTTGCTCTGTGGGGAGCTAAACAGTATTGATTGATTTATTGATCTGTCTCTATGCGTGCTTATGTCTTCTGCTTATAGATTATGTAACGTTCTAATGTGATCCTGGAGCCCCCGTTCCTCTCTTTTTAAGTGACTAGAAAGTACCCTGACACACCATTAGCTCACTCTGACACTCTGAGCTCACTTTAAAGGTAGAATTGCCACTGATTTTGATGAAGCCATTTTGACCAGTTACAAGGCTTCTTGCTCCATGTTGTTCCCAGGAGTCTCTGAAGAGAAAAGGAAAGAATAGGACTACTGTACCCTCAGGCATGTCGTACTAGGCGACTAATGTGAGGTTTTATATGAGGGGATAGCAGTCTCACCATGAAAAACAAACTGCCACATAAGCCAACCGCTACAAGAGCATTGTGGATCCTTGCTGTACGCATCCTGCATGGGGACCAATTACAGTGGTAACTTACCCCCTCCATTTTTTTTTAAACAGCCACTTGACTTGAGAAGCTTGCGAATAACATCTAACATTCTAATACAGGATTTTTTATTTTTTTTTTAAATCGGTTCCTCTCAAGCCATTCCCTTTGCGCGAAATAGAGTTTCACCGATTATCTCTTGCTTGTATGTGTCGAAGAGTTCTCTGCTCTAATTATCCATATATAATTTCAACAGTTAAGCCTACCCAAATACACTCCATAACCTGAGCGTTCGAGGACAATTTCTTTCATAAATTATGCGTTTTTAAGCAAATGGTGATTGTCCTCCAGTTCAGACACATCTTGGCACGCTAGGGGAAATCTATCTGCAAGTATGAGTATTCGATTTCTTCAGCTACGCGATTTTGAGTAAGGTATAGTCTGCGTTCGCAGGAACGTCTAAAGGGCGCGGTTATTGATCTTAACTCGTTGGGGCACTCTGCACACACACACACACACACATTAGTATCTTCTGTTTGCTTCTATATTTATGTTGGTTGTAACCAGTGTGTCATGCATTTATCACAGATGTATTTGCCAAATCCAATCACAACTTTGTCATGGAAACAGTCCATTAACAGTTTGAAAAATAAATATGTCAATATAAAACAATTAAAGCAGTGAATATAAATAAGAAATTTGCACTTTTAAGGTGAATTTGATTTGTTATTACTGTACACGCGTCCCATATAGTTCCCGATGTAGTGAATTTGATTTATTATTACTGTACACGCGTCCCATATAGTTCCCGAGTTAGTGAATTTGATTTGTTATTACTGTATACGCGTCCCATATAGTTCCCGATGTAGTGAATTTGATTTATTATTACTGTACACGCGTCCCATATAGTTCCCGATGTAGTGAATTTGATTTGTTATTACTGTACACGCGTCCCATACAGTTCTCAATGTAGTGAATTTGATTTGTTATTACTGTATACGCGTCCCATACAGTTCCCGAGTTAGTGAATTTGATTGGTTATTACTGTATGCGCGTCCCATATAGTGCCCGAGGTGCATGATAACTCAAAGAAAGAACTGGGCTAACGGCTTCTGACATCTCATAAGAGGCGATCAATGTGAGCTGTTGCATGTGGCTGGCAACCTCATCATGTAAAACAAGTTGCTACAGAAACAACCAATACAAGAGCATAAGGATGCTTGGGTGCACGCTTTCTGCAAGAAAATCTACGGCAGTGCGGACGCCGTGCTCTTTAAGAAGTGATGATAATTTACTTGAAAATAGCTGCTAACATACCATGAGCTCACTCAAACAGTCGCTTAGTTGCTAACACCCCATGAACTCATTAAACAGTAGAATAGCTCATTCCAACAGTAGCATAGCTCATTGAAACCGTTGCATAGCTCATTCAAACAGTTGCATGGCTCATTCAAACAGTTGCATAGCTTATTCAAGCAGTAGCATAGCTCATTGAAACAGTAGCGTAGCCCATTTAAACAGTAGCGTAGCTCATTGAAACATTAGCGTAGCTCATTGAAACAGTTGCAAGGCTCATTGAAACAGTGACATAGCTCATTGAAACAGTAGCGTATCTTCTAACACGCCATGCTCATACTCAAACAGTAGCATAGCTCACTTAAACAATAGGATAGCTCACTCTGACAGTAACATAGCATCTAACACGCCATGCGCTCACTCGAACAGTTGCATAGTTCGCCCAAACAGTAGCATAGCTTACTCAAACAGTAGCATAGCTCACTCAGACAGTAGCATAGCTTACTCAAACAGTAGCCTCGCTCACTCAAACAGTAGCATAGTTTACTCAAACAGTAGCATAGCTTACTCAAACGGTAGCATTGCTTCTAACACAACATGAGCTCACTCTAACAGTAGCCTAGCTCACTCAAAAAGTAACATTGCTCACTCAAACATTATCATAGCTCACTCAAACATTAGCATAGCTTACTCAAACAGTAGCATAGCTCACTCAAACAGTAACATAGCTCACTCAAATATTAGCATAGCTTAATCAGACAGTAGCATCGCTTACCCAAAGAGTAGCATAGCTCACTCAAACATTAGCATAGCTTACTCAAACAATAGTAAAGCTCACTCAAACAGTAGCATTGCTTCTAACACGACATGAGATCACATTAACAGTAGCCTCGCTCACTCAAACAGTAGCATAGTTTACTCAAACAGTAGCATAGCTTACTCAAACGGTAGCATTGCTTCTAACACAACATGAGCTCACTCTAACAGTAGCCTAGCTCACTCAAAAAGTAACATTGCTCACTCAAACAGTAGCATAGCTCACTCAAACATTATCATAGCTCACTCAAACAGTAGCATAGCTCACTCAAACAGTAGCATAGCTCACTCAAACAGTAGCATAGCTTAATCAGACAGTAGCATCGCTTACCCAAAGAGTAGCATAGCTTACTCAAACAATAGCATAGCTTCTAACACGCAATGCGCTCACATAGACAGTAGTATAGCTTACTCAAACAATAGCATATCTTCTAACACGCAATGCGCTCACTCAAACAGTAGCATAGCTCACCCAAACAGCAGCATAGCTTACTCTAACAGTAGCATAGTTTACTGAAACAGTAGCATAGCTTACTCAAACAGTAGTATAGCTTTCTCAAACAGTAGCATAGCTTCTAACACGACAAGGGCTCCCTCAAACAGTAGCATAGCTTACTCAAACAGTAGCATAGCTTCTAACACGACATGAGCTCACTCAAACTGTAGCATACCTTACTCAAACAGTATCATAGCTTACTCAAATAGTAGCATAGCTTCTAACACGACATGAGCTCACTCAAACAGTAGTATAGCTTCACACACGACATGAGCTCACTCAAACAGTAGCATAGCATCTAACACGACATGAGCTCATTCAAACAGTACCATGGCTGCGAACACGCCATGAGCTCACCCAAATACAATAGTAGCATAGCTACCAACACAATGAGCTCACTCAATCAGTATCCTAGTTGCTAATATGCCATGAGCTCACTCAAACAGTACCATAGCTCACTCAGAGAGTAGCTTAACTCACCCAAACAGTAGCATAGCTAGTAACACACTATGAGCTCATTGAAACAATAGCATAGCTACTAGCACGCTATAAGCTCACCCAAACAGTAGTAGAGCTGCTTACACTCCATGAGCTCACTCAAACAGTAGCATAGCTACTAGCACGCTATGAACTCATCCAAACAGTAGCATAGCCGCTTACATTCCATGAGCTCACTCAAACATTACCTTAGCTACTAACACGCTATGAATCATCCAAACAGTAGCATAGCCGCTTACACGCCATGAGCTCACTCAAACATTACCTTAGCTACTAACTCGCTATGAAACATCCAAACAGTAGCATAGCCGCTTACACGCCATGAGCTCACTCAAACATTACCTTAGATACTAACACGATATGAATAATCCAAACAGTAGCGTAGCCGCTTACACGCCATGAGCTCACTTAATGGGCCTATCCTTCCTTCTTTTACCTGATGCTGTTGATTTATTAACACAATCCATTTTATTAAATAAGAATATAAATCTCTCAGTAATCGCAAATTCGACTTCGCAATGATACAGGAAGCGTGCACGAAGTAAACAAATCAGCCAGCCAAGCCCAATGTAAGCTTGATTCTGATTGGTTGAAACTGGTGATTTTTTTACCCTCATGAGAAGTTTCAGCCAATGAAATGTTATTTTATGTTAAGGTTCATAACTGTTAAAAATTGTAATCTAATGCCCTGGCTAGACTAAATACCGAAAAAATTATTAAAATATGTTAATAAATAAAAAATTTATAACAAAATAATTTTTTTGCATATATAATTAGCTGATTTGTGGCTGAACATACGTATTTGAAAAATTAATTTAAAATATTTGTAAGCTGAAAACTGCAATAAAAAACATAGTGTTAGGTAGAAAAATGGTGACACTAAACTGTAGCATCAATATTGTAAAAATGATAATTTTTAAACAAAATGCCAAAATATGGGTGAAACCTCCCCTTAAACATTACCTTAGCTACTAACACGCTATGAAACATCCAAACAGTAGCATAGCAGCTTTCATGCCATGAGCTCATCCAAACAGTAGCAGTTAAATGGCTTCTTATAAAATTGCAAGTCAGGTTGACGGGAAGAGGAGCATATATAAACGTTTTTTTTTTTTTTTTTTTTTTTAATTTTGCCTGATAGTATCACAAAAGTTGCATTTCATTTTGTTGCAAATGAAGTAAATTAATGAACATAAATCAGCGGAGCAGGATGAATAATGCAACTTCTATGTAAACTAGAGTTTGAGACGTGCACATATTATCTGATCAGTTGGCAGGATATGGGAGTGTGGTTCAGGTAATGACAAAGGAAAATATAATGATATAGTTTAACACATACTTTTTGTCATTTATGTAATTTGAATCTCAAACGTAACTAGGATAATGATGCAAGCCGCAGTTATCACAGGAAACCGTAGATCCACAACTTGGTTCATATTTCGTTGTGCTGTAAATTGTTGGGTTTTTTTCCACAGCAGCAGTTTTGACGTATTTTTGTTCACAATTGTATTTTAATTTAGGTCTTTTATTCACCTTATAGGAATGATACGTGCATAAGCCATCATGTGGGATTTTCATCCCGGAGTTGGACTCACTGACACTCTGTTATACTATTTCATTGTAGAGCTTAACCTTTTCTACAAATTCATGACCAAGCCTATCTGTCCTGTGACATCAGTTCAAGGTCTTTCCGTGCATTCTTTATTTATTTCGTGTCTGTCTCCAGTTTCCCTTCTCCGTGTATTTTCAGTCTCTCTTTATATTTCTTGTTCTGGGGATTGCAGAATAAAGACTGCCTTTTAATACTATCAATTGGTTTATCTCAGTGTCTGACGTCAGCGTCATTTCCATACTTTTTGTTGTACTTGTATGTGTGGTTCTCTCCAGTAGTTCCACAAATGTGATCTTGTCACATTATGTCACACCTTCTGTTCTGCTCTGGTATCGATATCTGAAAGTATGTAACTCCTTGTTGTCGTTCTTTGTTGTTCTCCGTGTTCTAGAACCGCACAGCAAGACTGCCTTGAAATTTGAGATTAAGATTCTAATTCTTGTGTTGGTGTTGATTTATTTTGTATTTTCATTTACTTTTCAGTGTTATGAAATACACTTGCTTTTTATATTCATATTTTGACATCATGACCTGTTTCTCCAACGTTGTCAATATTGCTGCCTGTATATATGCAGGAGTTGATATCTTGTAAAAATGTTTATCCAAGTGTTTACTAGCTTTTGTTTGCCACATTTATTTATTAGATTGATCAATTCTACTTTAATTGTTGCAGGATGACGAAGATGTGCGAGGCAACAAAAAAGATGCTGGTCCCGGCCATGAAGGGTCAAAGATGGACAGTCCTCTTACAGGTGATAAGGTCCAGGTGGTTGCTCCGGTTAGGTTTGGGTGGATACAAGGAGTTTTGGTAAGTTTCATCTTTCGTGTTTTAGCTCTGCAGTATGGTTTCGTGTTGTGTACTTTATTAATATCTCAATTTTTGTCAGTTTTATGGTTTCGTAATATGCGTTTGCGAGAGAGAGAGAGAGAGAGAGAGAGAGAGAGAGAGAGAGTGTGTGTGTGTGTATGTGAGTGTCAGTGAGTGAGTGAGAGAGAGAGAGAGACGGACGTTGAGAGGATGTGTGCAAGTCTATGAGTAAGGAAGAGATGACAAAGTAATTTAGGCACACTAGAAGGTTTGTGCATCCCTGTGTGTGAAAGAAAGATAGTAAAGCCCACTAGGCGGTTTGTTCAAGTCTATGCGTACAGATGAGATGTCAAAAATACTAGGGCACACGAGAAGGTTTGTGCAAGTCTATGTGTGAGGAAGAGATGCCAAAGCTATTAAGACACACGAAAGAGTTTGTGCATAACTGTGTGTGTAGGAGAGATGTCAAAGCTATTAAGACACACGAAAGAGTTTGTGCATAACTGTGTGTGTAGGAGAGATGTCAAAGCTATTAAGACACACGAAAGAGTTTGTGCATAACTGTGTGTGTAGGAGAGATGTCAAAGCTATTAAGACACACGAAAGAGTTTGTGCATAACTGTGTGTGTAGGAGAGATGTCAAAGCTATTAAGACACACGAAAGAGTTTGTGCATAACCGTTCGTGTAGGAGAGATGTCAAAGATACCAGGGCGTACGAGAGGGTTTGTGCATAACCGTGTGTGTAGGAGATGTGACATAATTAGTGCGCTCTCTTTTCCTCTCCGGCAGTATTGAACTACATTTGTTGTGCGTACTGACTTAGGTGCATTATTCTTTGGTTAGCACACATTCTTTTCCCTACTGTCATTGTTCACGCTTCACGCTTCCATACATGACCGGGCCAGACTAGCATATCGCCCATAACAGAGATTAATTGAGTCCCTAAAACGTGATACCACATTGACTCCAGGTAAGTGCGGGCACGTAGTGTTTGCTTAAGATTGCAGAATTACTTCCGACTCGACAGGAAAAATGTAAGAAATTGTAACGTAAACATTACCAAGAATTGTCGGATGTAGCAACTCCATATTCGGAGGAAGAGTGTGTGCAATTTTCAAACGCATGAGTCTCACAGAATGCTTCATGAGGACCAGTTTTTATAATATGAACTTTTAATGTATTGGCTGACATTTGAGGCGCAAATAAACAACCACGCGATTGGAAGATTTGTCAGAACACCATGGAGGAAGCGTGGGCCTCGAGCTACGATATAACGTAGAACATCTAGCATACGACACTGCATTCGTGAAATCGTCAAAGTAGACAGCTCTGACCTTGCCACAGAAAAAATAGAGTCAGGATTCGGAATTTTTAGGAACGGAAAAACGTATTCGAGCATCTTTTATCCACTGGAAAAGAAAACTCGCCAATATTAATACGAAACCGGACTCTTACAGAAACTACTCACAGGTCACAGGAATTCTGGAATAAGAAATAATATCCCAGACGTGTGTTCGAGGCATCTGTGTTAAGTTGCCAAGACTATTTACTTGAGCAAGACGACTAAGATTTGCCTAGTTACTAGGTTGGTGATACGGATTGGAGAGACCATTTCAGGTTCTACCCACATTACTAGCTGTACGGGAGCCAAGCTAGCGTAGTGGTTACAACACCGCTCTGGCGACCGGGTGATTCAGGATCAAACCCGGGCGACGGCATTTGAGGATTTTTCGTCGACCGGGATTTGGACTGGATTAACTCGAGACCTGGCGAGGACATTTGAAGGAGTGTCGTCGACCAGGGTCTGGCGGCTCCTGAGCCGACCCAGCTCTAATGGGTACCTCCGAAAACAGCGAGTATCTGCCTGAATGGCGAGGGACACTTGTCTCTGTACAAGAAAATAGGATACTCACGTAAAAATCAATGTCAGGTTAGACATTAAAAATAACCTGAGATTTCGCCTCGAGTATTAGAGGGCGTACGAAAAAAAAAAAAAAAAAAAAAAAAACTAGCTGTACTAGTCTGCGGTTTGAAGCTGGAGATCGACACGGGAAAGCTACATCCCACGGGTGGTGAAGATCCCTGCCTTGACCGGTAGCGGTTACCTCCAGAATCCTTTGGAGACGTGCCTTTGCCACAGAGACGAAGTGATGGAACCAGCAGCACCAATATTTCAGCAATTTGGAAGCTACGTTATAAGTTTAGTAGGTCACCTCAAAAGACGATATTTTCATCTCCAAAACCGAGATCAATGATGAACCATAATTTCTCATAATTACCATTTCATATTTATTTACATTTGTTTCAAAGTAATTGAGCATTACATTTGTATATGTTGATTTTAACAAATTCATAGTTGAATTAATTATTACAGAAAGAAAGGCATATGTATGATCCATAACCTCTAGTATACATTCATTAATATATACACATATCTATATCGAGCTAATAAAAGGAATTTCGCTGAATTAAATCAGCTGGGGACTTGAACGAGCAAATCATTTATATCCATTTTCACAAAAGGCGGCAGGTCAGATACAAAGTTAACGTGCTAAGACTCATTCAGCATTGTTCTTGACTTCTGAGATATCTTGTGAACACTGCTTCGAGGTAGAAGCATCATTATCCTTCTATCTACAACTCGGCCAAGAGTAATCGTGTGCGAAGGTAGACACATTTGAAGACCCACATTAGATACTCTAGGTTTTGGCCACTGTTGGACCACTACTGCAGAGCAAGGGGAGGCAACCCGTGACAGGAGAGATGTCAAAGCTATTAAGACACACGAGAGGGTCTGTGCATAACCGTGCGTGTAGGAGACAAAGCTATTAAGACACACGAGAGGGTTTATGCATAACCGTGTGTGTAGGAGAGATGTCAAAGCTGTTTAGACACACGAGAGGGTTTGTGCATAACCGTGCGTGTAGGAGAGATGTCACCTCAGATTGGGCGAAAAGAAGCTCACACAACAAGCCAAAGAGAGGAGTAAACGTCGAGAGGAGAAAACATCAGGAAAATAGGCAGCTGAGGGCTGTCACCTCAGGGGCGCATTCCCAGTCATTTATGACTGAAGGGGCTATTATTATTAGGAGAGTTGTCAAAGCTATTAAGACACAATATAGGGTTTGTGCATAACCGTGTGTGTATTAGAGATGTCAAAGCTATTAAGACACACGAGAGGGTTTGTGCATAACCGTGTGCGTAGGAGAGATGTCAAATCTATTAAGACACACGAGAGGGTTTGTGCATAACCCTGTGTGAAGGAGAGATGACATAGATATTAGGGCATACGAGAGGGTTTGTGCATAACTGTGTGTGTACGAGGTATGTCAAAGATATTAGGGCACATACGAGACAGTCATCACGAGACAATTGAGCGCATGCTTGTGAGGGAGAAATGTCAGATATTAGGGCATATAAGAGGCGGTTTAGGTGACAATTGACAGCATTAGTCCTCTATAATTTTGCCTCGATTTCTCGTTCAGTCTTGATATCTCATCTTCAGATAAACATTGCTTAGACATTTGAAGTCATGTATGTCTATTTGTTGAAATTTGTCAATATTAATATGCAGCGCTCTTTTGTGTTCGGCGAGCTTTAATTATTCCCTTTGTAGTGTGTTTATTTTCATGTCATATTTATATTACAGTGGTTCTGTGTTCCTTTACATTTAACAAAAAAAAGTTTTGCCTCGTTATGGCGAGGCGCGTCTCGTTCAACCTAGCCGGTTATATTAGGGCGCATGTCCAAATATAAAAGACCTTTAGGTCTGGAGAATTGTTTTGTTTTTGTGTTTTTCTTTACATGATTTTTCTGTTTAGGCGCTGGACATTTGTAAAGAGCAATTATTGTTTAAACAGTGGGGGGAAAAAACCCGCATAAATCATGAACAGACTTAATAAGAGTGGCAGGCTGCCTGTAATTTATTCATTACCCTTCAGCTGCCCGAGGAGCATAGGTGTCAACAGACTCATTCTAAAAAAGTCGTCCACAATTGACGCCACGCAATTTTTGACATTTTTACTCCCCCCCCCCCCCCCCCCACATTCTACACAAAAACCCAGGCCCCCCCCCCCCCCCCCCCCCAACCACGATATCTTAAACACCCTTCCCGAGTTATCTCCTCTCCCCCCCCCCAGTTTTTCTTTTGTAATAGCGAAAAGAAAGAATACAATCGAATGTAAATTAGTTAACCAGTACAGACAAAATAACAGCCTTTTAAGTAAAATTGTATTACCAGCTCAGCAGAAGTGAACAGGTGGCAATCTTCAGACTTCGCACAGGTCATAACAGATTGAGATACTATCTACTCAACAAATTAAACATAGGAACTACTTCTGAGTGTGACTGGGGCACTGATAAATTGACTGCCGAACATCTGCTTCAAAGGTGCCCAACATATGAGGAACAGAGAAAACGCATATGGCCAGTGCCATTCCTGGAGAAAATCTACGGAGATATCAACAGCCTCAGGCTGACTGTGACGTATAATGGAAAGAGAGCCTTCAGTAATCTGACAGTCTTTTTGTGACCTCGTAGCGTTCTATGATTTGCTAGCAAAAACCAGGCATTTACAGCCTGTGTTTACTCACTTTTTCACCCACGCCTCTTTTCTTTGAACATAATCAAACGAAGTTTACAAACTTTCGTGACCTGTCAGTCATAACATGTAGCGAATCAGGTTTGTTTACCTAGTTTTCTCACGCGAGCTTATCTGTCAATCATACGGTACCTGACAGACTGCACGTGAAAAACACAGAGTCTTTGAAGTCCAAGAGGGGAGATCCAGGATTGTCCTGAGTGCGCTTTGATGTCGATGACGGGCAACAATCTTCGAGAACCCCGTTACACAGATATAAGTCTTTGATGGCGGTCGAGAAAGGCCGACCGTAAACTTTTATCTGGGGAACTCTGTTCTGATTCTCCGTTACTCACACAATAGTGCGAAAAGTAACACCATTTATAGATCAGAGAAACATAATGATATATAAACTATGTTTTCTTAAACCTGCTATCAGTTGTCACTCAGAATTTTTGGATAGTCTAAGCACGTAGTTCTAGAACCATTGTGGAAAATGTGTTAATAGTATTCGTGGGGATTTTCATTCTGATTATCTGCAGACCTGATCAAGGGCGTCCAGCGATCTTTTGGTCTTTTTCCTTTTTACTGATTGGTTAATGTTGTCTTTCTTGGCTTGTGCGTCACCAATCTCATTGGTGAGCAAGCATTTGCCAACTATACATGAGAAACATTTTAACTTGTAAATTTAACTGGACTTACCATACCCAGCAATATTTTTTCAATTTTATCAGCCCACTGGGATGTGAAAAAAATAACACTTATTCCCGACTTCTGACAGTCGTATTCAAGCGAAGCATCCAGAAATTTACGCTGTTTCAGAATTGGCGCTCTAACTAACATAGGATTATCAATCATCATCATATGTAACATTTTTAGCAACCAAAGGTTTCCCAATACTGGAAGTATTTTCCTGGAAGTATTTTCCTCTTTTAACTGTGAACCCCAAGATCTCGTTTTTCTACATCAACTATTGGCGGTGACATTTTGTTTATCCTGGAAAAACCCACACCAGATTCGGCGTTCACCTCACTAATCTTTATTTGTAGAGGATGGACTAGGGCCAATTTAAGAATTAACCCTGACTTTTTTATATTCAGGATAATTGTATTTCCAAGGGATATCACCAAGAGTAGGTAAGAGTGATTAAGTGGCCACTGTATGAAAGAGAGAGTGAATATTTTTCTTGGTTACAGGGACTTTACTAACATTGGATTTTGCTTAAACTTGTTAACTTTATTGGGTAGCATATAGTAGGAACCTGTTTACTTTACTGTCTACTCTGTAACATAGCGCTAACCTTTGACCTTTGGGTTATTAACTGTTTGGGTTCTTTTCTCCATAGGGGGAGGGCACAATCTTTCTGCTATTTCATATGTATGTAAATCTGATTTTATTTGATCTTTCTTTAGATATTTGATTTTGTAAAGTTTAAATAATAATAAACAACAAAAGAAACTTAACTTTGTGTGTTGGTCAGACCCATACCCAATTAACAGTAGTTTTTCACTTTTGTGTACCTTGTTATCACATAGCTGTGTGTGTGTGTAGTTAAACTTATATTTATATGTATGAGGAGGGCAAGGTTGTCTTGTACTAAATTATAGTCGTATAGATAGGCTGGAATAGAGAAACTTACTCATTCCATAGACATATTTTGTTCCTTAACTTATCACCCGTCAAATCCATTTCTCACACCCTTTTCTCACGTATCTATCACCATCCACTCTACTCAGACGGGACAAAATTAACTCACAACCTATCTGTGCGACACTGACCACTGCCTTCTTTGAACTTATTCAAGCTGACATCTGAGGATGAACGAAGAAGAAGTGTTTAATTAATCAGGCTTGTACAATAACTGCTTTGCTGGTCAAACGTTGCTAAATTTATTTTTAAAATATCGCTCATTTTGATGTAATTTAATTTCCGACAAAATAAAATTAATGTAAAGTAAAGATATCAATAATTTCTGTTCCTACTTATGTGAAAGTTTCATAAATAATGTTAACCTTTAGAGCAAATACACAAAAATGTAAGGGTTAAAAACTGAAGCTTTTATCAGTGAATGATTTCTCTTTGTTATCATTATCCCACTGCAAAGTAAGATCTCCATTGAACCAGCTAGAAATCCATTAGCTTCCAGATCAACATCGTTTTAAAAAGAAATTTATATTTAAAAAAAAAAACATATTTAAGCAGTTAAAGGCTGTAACAGTTATCCGACATTTCAGCTGAGATTTTAATATTAAGAAAGTCATTCACGAGGGAGTTGTTAACTGTTGCAGACAAAAGTAGACTATAAGGTTGTATGTTAGAAAATCGATTTTGTTCCGACATCATTTAGGAAAGAAGCGAGCCTCACTGGTATTTTTTGTGTGGCGTCGCATGTTTTGAAACATCCTTCCCCTATCGTCACACTTCGTCACACAATTTTAGACTCTCCTCTTTTCCACTGACTGTGTCACGTCATATGTGGAGTGGCCTCCTATCACTTGCCATCAGCTCAAGGTCATTCCATGCCTTCTTCCTCATTCAATTTTGCCTCCTGTTCTCGTTTCCGTGTGTTTTTTGGTCTATCTCTACCGTTGTTCCCTGTGGGTTCCCGAAAAAGCGCTGCCTTTTAATGCTAGCAACAGGTTTCCGCGATGTTTGTCCTGTCCATCTCCAGCTTCTTCTTCTCTTGTTCCACTGGCACTTGTCTTGGGTATTATCATCAGTTTCACATTTGATCATGTGATGCCATGCTCATTCTTTTCTCAGAAAGCACACATTGGACATGCGCCCTCATATAATCGACATACCTTGTGTTTAGGTTGAACGGGACGCGCCTTGCCAAAAGAGAGGCAAAACTCTTTTTAAAAAAATAATAATTTCTGAATTATTTTCTTTAGTTGACTTATCTTCTTCTTTGATCCTTAGCCGCCGATGGCAGAGCAGTCAGTGGCCATCACGCCTGGTGGCGTCTTGTAGGGCAGCAACAAACTGTTATTTAGTTGACTTTTACATATTGTTAGTGAAGTTTTTGTGGCTTAATATATCCACAAGATAGGGTAGTCGCCACATGCCCAGCTTTCCTTAGGTGTATTGTGCGAATTGCCTGATAGGTTATTATGTTACTTATCCTTTCATCCCCTTTCGGCCCCGGCAACTCTCGGGGGTTTACCTGTGATTAGTCAATAGATCTGATTGTTAGGAGATAAAACGACATAACTGACGCTAGAATGGATTAGTTAGAAGAGTACATCTTCTCTGACATTTACATAGTTTCACGAGCTGTTGTCAGGTTCACGATTGGTGTGGCATCATTATTTCTGTCAGGTGCCGGCTACCTTATTTTGAAGCAGCAAACAGAGAGTATCCTTCCATTTGCCCAAGTTTTAATGTGTACGGTGACCTAAATAAAATCCTATTATGTGCGTTCTTTATTGTCTACAGATTGTTTGCGCCTTAAATGGATTTCAAAGAGGCCAAAGTTTATTTCATGTTGGTCCTACATATCCGGTTCACATCAATAGTATTATCTCTCTGTTTTGTTTCTGAAGCTTTCCGGGGATGTTTAGCAGCTTGCTTGCGCAGAATCTACAACCAGCCAATGAGTGAGTGCTCTTCAAAGTAAAAAAGGAAGTTGCATCTGGGATACCTCTCATTTGCATTTAAAATGTCATGCTGTGTCGTAGAAACAAATATCTTTACCTAGTAAATATTAACTAAATTTTTTCTGGAAACTTTGACGACTCCAACTTTTTAAATTGTAGTCAGCTAGTTCTGAGCTTGACCTACTGACCTCTGCTCCCTCTCTCCCCCCCCTCTCTCTCTCTCTCTCTCTCTCTCTCTCTCGCTCTCTCTCTCTGCACCCTTTCCTTCAACCCGCAACCACTTCATTCTTCATTACTAGAGCTAGGATTTTAATGGCCTACTAAAAATGTCTACAAAATGACCTACAAAGAGTGCATTTATGACCTTAAAAAATTAAAAAAAAAAAACAGATACACACCCAAAAATGTCCTAAAACACACAACAGTCCTTTTTTTAAATTTCAGAGCAAAACTATAATTATTTTGTATTATTAAAAGAAGACAATGAACGGCATGAAACATAAGGAAAAGAACCTACAAATAAATATAATTTTGTTGCTGTTACTGTGCCAACCTGAAATTCTTTTATGCAATTTAAATTTTCAGTTTCTGTGCCAAACTTAAATTTTTATTTTTATTAACAAAATAATTCCTTATTAAAACACACACACACACACACACACATACAAAAGACATACAAATTACAACTGAATATTTTTACAGTTTTTATGACAAACTGAAAGTTTTTATTTAATGAGTTCAGAATTACAATGCACAATGAAAACTATGTGTAGGTTTTCAAAACAAAATGACTTTCTATTGTCTGCCAACAAAGCTTTAATCACTGAAAAGCTCATTTCCACTACTACTGACACCACAGGAGCATACTTGAAATAAACTACGTCAGTTTGCTTTAAGTCCGCTGGAAATTCATCAAAGGGAAAAGTTTTTCCCCAATAACACATCAGAAATTAAGCACGGCTTTTCATATCCCACATTTTAGTTTCAAAATTTCTTTTCTTTTGCACAGCTTTTCCCACGTCTCCACTCACACTGTCTATATCATTCACCATTTTCTTCATCAAATCTACCTGATCCACTAATAGAACTGTTGACTTCTCTAAGGGAGTAATGGCACTTGGTAGAAATCCAAAATTGGACTTGATGTAGGAAACTTTTCCAGCAACATTTGTTTGCAGGGGGTAAGGGAAAATTATTAAACAGCGTTGCGAAAACAGTGAAGTACAGAAATTTGTTTGAAAAAAAAAAAAAAAAAATAAGTAAGAACACGTAAACGCTCAGAAATGCCAATTTAAAAAAAATTGAAAATGCCAAAATGTGCAAAATAATTACTAAAAAAAAAAAAAGAACCCAAAAAAAATGCTTTGAAATGTCTGAAAGATGTAAAAAAATGCGATAACTTGCCAAAAATGGCAAAAAATGCAAAATAATGATTCTACATCATCATCATTCTTTTCCGTACCCCGTGGAACATAGGGCTGAAACGGTTCCTCTCCATCGATTTCTATTCTGGGCTGTCTTTTTCAGCTGTGCCCAAGTCATTCCGATTTCCTTAGCCTCCTCTTCCACAGTTCTTCTCCAACTTCTCCTTGGCCTCCCCACTCTTCTGTTCCCTTGTAGGTTCCAGTCATGGGCACCTCTGGCTATGCTTGATTGTTCTATTCTGAGTGTTTGTCCTATCCATCCCCACTTTCTTGCCTTAATTTATGTTTGTATTGGCTGTTACACGCATCCTTTTCTTAGCTCTGTATTTGTTATTACATCTGGCCATCTTATACGGAGGATCCGTCGTAGACAGCTATTTACAAATGTCTGTAGTTTGGAGGTGATACTCTTTAAGACATGCCATGTCTCTGAGCCATACAGCAAGACTGACTTTACATGTGAGTTAAGGATTCTGATTTTGTTCTCTCTGGATATAGCTGAGGAGTTCCATATTGGTCGAAGGGCATTAAAAGCGGATCTGGCTTTATTTATCTTAGAGCAGACGTCACCATCGGTTCCCCATCCTTTGTCAATGTTACTCCCCAGATATGTAAAGCTTTCTACTTCTTCAATAACTTGACCATTGATCTTCATAGAGTCCATCTGTCTATTATTTATGCTCATTTCCTTTGTTTTATTTACATTTATGTGCAGTCCTATCTGTGCTGCTTCTGTCACTAATCTATTTGTTTTCTCCTGCATATATTGCTATCTATGTGATAGAAGGCACAAATCATCTGCAAAGTCAAGATCCTCCCGCCGTTTGTCTCTTAACCCAGTCTATGACCATTGTCACAGTGACTGATAATTTATTTTACCATTCCGTTCCATATGTTATTACTTTTAATGTTCTGGTTTCCTTGACATTTTGTATTTTCTTTTCTACCTTCGTGGCCCAAATTTTTTTTCACCTTCTCAAACCCCACCCGCGGTTTGTTTACGTTTTGGCCTTCAGAATAAATTCCTACAGCGGTCAGCGAACGGTAACGTTACATCAACGCACCTGTGGTTCGTTTGACCAGAGAAACATTTCTGTTACGCTTAAAGTGTTTGAACGAGCGAGAGACGGTTTCTGTGAAGAAACGGTCTGCTAGCGGCTTGTACCCTTTGCATCTTCGATTCAGGGGGAGATAACCCGCGGTCGGTCTATGTGGTTTTGCCCCTTAGACGAACGCAGCGAGCGATCATAATATTATGCATTATGTCTATCGGGGAACTTTCTCGCGGTTGTTGACTTCTGATGTAGTCTCTAGAGAAACCTTTGTCTTACTCTTGATTACGTACTACGCCGAAACATCTGCAGAAATAGGCCAGCCAGGTGTCCCGGGTAGCGTTGTTTGTAAACTATAAGACTAGAGAATGTTAATAAGTCAAACACACTCGTAAATATTTCCTGCCTGAGAGAGACCATCCTGAGATTCAGGCAAACATTAACACAGAACTAAATGGTTTTGCCTATTTCTTGGCATTTTCTCGGGGTGAGTAAACAGATCTTATAATATGATATATTCATGTTAGCTTTTACATATATCTGATAGGAAAGTGACTTGAATTCATTTCTGAGGACTTCTCCTAGTAATTTAATTCAGTGATAATGTAGTGCAGTCTACCGCCTTAGTTAAGTGGTGCTTAAACAGTCAGGTGTCAGTGTTATGGTTTATAATGGGTTAAATGATAAACTTACAATAACAGATACAGGCACTATAACTCTGAATTATGGGAGATAGTCACTTATTCCTTTTTGATAGAAACTTCTAGTGGCTGGGGAGAATCATTATATGCTTACTTGTGTAGCTAGACTCTAGCCATAACTTTCACAGAAAGCAGACGCCCGCCATAGATATAATTATATCTTATGTTCAGTCACAACTGTATTTTTATAGCAAGAACATTGCATTTTCTAGTATTCATTTGTGGGATGTTAATGTATTTCCCCAAGGGGCATATGATTTAATGTTGTAATGTCACATGCTGTAATCTGTTTATGTAAATTCATTTAAATGATTGAGAGATGAATAGCATATCCATTCAACTCTATCTACAAGGTTAGGTTTCCTGTATGTTTAGTAGGAAGAAGAGGAGTAGATTTTGCTGTCAGAACATTTACTGACAGGTACATGGGTGTACAAAAGATATTAAGCCTATGCAGGCGCATGCTGATAATTGATAGAGTGGAAGGAGCGGAGCATAACTGGTTATATAACGTTAGTGTGATTTTATTGTTGGCTTAATGTAAAGGGTGTCTCTTTTGGGTCTCAGTTTCAGGGATACCGACTTGCTAGAGCAGACTCCAGTCAGGCAAAGAACGTCATATGCTCTTCGATCTAGAGGGTTTCTGAATACAGCTAGCATCACGAGTTGTCAAACCCCAATACCTGAAACAAAAACCCCTTTTGTCAACGCCATTTTTCTCTAAAGGGAAAATACGCTCACGCAGTGTTCAACGAGCCAACGCAAAATCTGAAATCATCTGTTGCAGTAGTAGTTTCCTACTCGCCTATTGGATTACCATTCAGAGCATTTGCGGCTCCCAGAAATATCAAACAGCCTAGCGTCTATAGCAGAATTTATATCACCAAGCTTTGTGTGCCTAAACGGGGCACTCAGTCAAACCACAGTCAAACCAGCCCAAACCGGATTTAATGCCAAGCAAGCAATAGCGCCGGATAAGAGCGCCTGGGACTCTTTGTCCCCAAATAACTTCGTCTGGTGTATTTTTGGGTTATGTAGAACCTCGCACTTAGAAGCGGCCAGCCAAAAATAGACAGAGTTCCAGTCCCCCCTCACGCAATTAGGGGTCACCAACGTTTAGCGCCTACATTGGATTTACAGGTTAATTCCATCACCCATGGAGTATATATTTACGTAAAGACACTTCTTGGAGCTAGAGCCTTTGGTCCCACGAAAGCGGACAGACTGACACTCAGTTTATTCATTTGGTAAACCAGAGGTAAATAGAGTCTTCCAGCCCACCTCGCGTAATTAGGGGTCTGTTGGGTGTTCATTCTAATGGTAAAGAACTTCATTACGCGAATGGTTGCAAAGGAACAAAAATGTCAGAAAATGTTCTTCGAAACGAACTCCAACAAGTAGTGTTTAACTGGTCACTTACTGGCAGCACACAAGTCTGTGATGACTGTACATATATTTTATTTAACGTGACACATACGGAGTGGAACAAGACGATCATAGTTACAGGTGTAAAAGGGTCATACGTCAAAAATGTTGATAATTACTTTTCAAGTTCATGAAGATTCTCTAACAATTAAGTCCTCTTTTTCAAGTGACTAAGGTCACTTCCTCTACCATATCATATGTATTGCAGTCAAGTCCGTTGACCTTCTTTCAAGGACGTATCTTATGGCCAACGGATTTCATTCTCAAGGAGCAATACTTCTTATCATACTTGTAACAATTCCAGACTTTTTCCATACGAGACTTAGGTAGCATATATATATAAAATCCAAACAAAGTCATCCACGACAATACGACCAGGTTAGAGTTCTGTGTTGACTAACCTCTCTATATCCATGCCACGACTTTGGCATTGACGAAAATACGGCATATAAAAACATGTGAAGCATACAAATCAATTAACTTCGTTTACTCGTAGGTATCCTCCCTCTACGGTAATTCAAAAGGGCTAACGACTCCGTCTGTCCATTCTAGGAATGACATACTACGATGAATTCCCGCTAGACCAAAACTAGGAGCGGCCTGATACTTTAATTTAACTCAATAAACATTCGATGTGACATGGGGCGACACTTACTTGATACTTCCACTATTGGCTTCATCATGAATACCAGTAGATATCATTACAAAATAATGGCTTCTTCAAACTTGCCAGAAAAATCCAAGAAATATATATCGGACATAAACATGGTCCGAACTGCCCCGTTCAAAACATGACGTCAGAATTTCCTAACTAGGTTACCCGTGCGTCCAAAGCAACTCACACTGCATTGTGCACGTCAGTGCGTGAATCAATCGAACGCACAAATAATATAACTATTTTAAGACTGGTGCGTACATTTGGCAGGACCGAAGACTACCCCCTTTAGGTAATAAATGTACGTAACAGCTCCCTTATTACCTCCCCTTAAAAAAATTAATTCTATTAATTTTTTTGAACTTAGTACCCGAGAGAGGTGAGTCAAAACTACCACAAGATATATGAAATGCATAAAGTTATACCATATTAAGAAAAGAATATTAAACGAAATCAATATAACTAAATGATAGTATGCATTAAAGCACACATCCACACTCGACCTACTTTGGAACGATGTGGTAATATTCGAAGTAAAAACAAGTTGAAAATGAAAAATGAAAAAAACCATAAAAAAAAGATGATAATAAAATTCAACTAAGTTTTCAAAAAAAAAAATTTGAAACATATGATTTCAAAAATGAAAATGAACAGCAACACTGATGATGATCAATGACAAGAGAATCAATAAAACAGAAAAATTGAAAATACAATGTGCAAAAATGAAGCAATGCAAAATTAAACACTTTAAGAATCAACACCCTTAATGTTTTCTAACACTAGTACGGTTGACTAGTGATCTAACAGTGAGATATCATAACTAAGACCCGTGAATGCAGGTATTACGTGACAACTAAGAAAGTTAGTATGTGTGTGATCCATAATCAATTAAATAGATTAAATTGAATTATTCTAATTTATATATTTCTTAATTACTAACAAATAACCAGTTACTAATATATTCTAAGTAATTCCAATATCACTATCAATATGTCAATGTTCAGTTACAACTAGTTAGTAATCGACGAGACGATGTTCTCAATGTTCCATACACGATAAAATATATTCTCGAACACGATATGTAGTGTAATATGTTCCATAGGAATAACAAATGTATATTTGTCGCTCTTAACAATGTTTCCATACTAATAAAAAGTTACTGTAGTACCAATGTTCCCGTACTAATAAAATGTTACTCTAATACCACTGTTCCCGTTCTAATAAAACGTTACTATAGTATCAATGTTCCCGTACTAATAAAATGTTACTACACAAGAAGTAATGTTATAATCTATAAGTAAGTATATCCTGAAAGTTATACTTATACGAATACTTCAGTTATATAAACAGTCTTTATAGATGTACAATCAATGATAATGTACAAAGTTATTCATGTTATCGGTGAGGATGTTTCAACATCTGGAAGTGGTTTAGTTTCGACAAGTTCGCTTGGGCATCTCGACAAACAGTCTGCGAACACATTCTTCACTCCAGGAATAGCTCGTATTTCAAAATTGAATGGTTGAAGCGCTATAGCGTAACGCGCTGACTTCGATGATTTAACGTTCTTCGTGTTCAGTGCGGTAAGAGCTTTTTGGTCAGATTCCACCACAAAGTGTGAGCCGAGGAGGTAACGTTCCAGTTTTGTGATTGCCCATACTAATGCGAGGAGCTCTTTATCCAGAACGGAGTATTTGAGTTCGCTCTCCGTAAGTTTTCTGGACACGTACATCACCGGAAATAAGGTGCCGTTATATTCCTGCATCAAAACTGCAGCAATAGCGTAAGAAGATGCATCACTGCGAAGAATGAAAGTGAGATTTTTGTTAGGCAACCTCAAAAAAGGTTCATTTGAAAAAAATCGTTTTATATAGTCTAACGCCGTTTGGTGATCCTGCGACCACTTTATTACATTAGATGTGCCTTTCTTCAGTAGAGACGAAAAAGGTGCAGTTATAGTAGACAAATGAGGGATGAATTTTGAATAGAACTGTATTAGTCCTAAAAGAGATCTAACTTGTTTTTTTGTCTTAGGTGCTGAGATGTTTAAAATTTTAGAGACGTTACTGTCTTCTGTATACATGAAACCATGACCTATGCGGTGACCCAGAAATGAGATGTCATGAAAACCGACAAAAGCCTTTGAAGGTTTCGCTGTTAAGTTATAATCCCGTAAGGTAGAAAGTAAAGCTTTTAATCCATGAATATGTTCATCCCAAGAGTCACTGAAAAGACAGATGTCATCTATATAAGTAATGACATCGGGACGATGAGACAATATGCGGCGCATCATGCGTACAAAGGTAGCTGGCGCATTCATTAATCCGAATGGCATAAAATTCCATTGAAAAAGACCCCGTGGCGTCGAGAAAGCGGTGAATGGCTTTGCTTTAGGAGTGAGTGGCACTTGCCAATAGCCCTTTGAAAGGTCAAATTTCGAAAAGAATGTGGCATGAGATAATTTCTCCAATAAGTCGTCTAAAAGAGGTAACGGTTCCGCATCGAATTTTGTAACTTTGTTTAATTTCCTGTAATCTACGCAAAGACGTATATTGTTGTCCTTCTTCCTAATGATTACCATAGAAGAAGAATATGGTGATGAAGATGGTTCAATTATATTTAATTGAAGCATCTCATCCAATTCCTTATCAACCTTATCACGAAAGTGTAAAGGGATAGGATATGGGCGAACTCGAATAGGCGTATCGTCAGTCAGAATAATGTCATGTTGGATGACTGACGTATGACCTGGGATGTCAGTGAGGACATCCTCATACGAGTGTAGAATATTAGAGACTTGCTGACGTTGATCAGCCGAAAGAGTAGATGAGATTGTAACATCATTCCATTTCTCAGTGGAATGGAGTGGTACAACTGGTATTGGTAGTTGTACATCATCGAAAGAAGATTCTTCTTCTTGGATGACTGACAAACTAGAATAGTGTTGAATAGGAGGTGTAGGATCGTCAGTTGCCTGGAACACTGACTGTAGATAATCAGGACGTGAGTAATACTCCTTCAACATGTTAATGTGGAAGGTTTTATGTTTACCATTAACATCAACGATGTAGTCGACATCGGATATTCTTGAGATGATCCTGAAAGGACCTCTCCAGGTAATTAAAAGACGATTGTTATGCGCAGGGAGTAATACAAAAGCTTCGTCACCAGGAATAAGCTGGCGAAGACGTCTATACTTGTTTGCAAATAGACGAGCTTTTTCTTTGGCTTGTTCGGATGATGCAGTAGCTAGTCTACAAGCATCTATGATTCTCTTTCTCAGAGAGATCACATACTCATAAGAGGATTGAGTTTCCTCTTCAATATTCTCGTCAACCAATAAGTCGTGGATTAACGACATCGGACCGCGTGGTTGCATGCCAAAAACTAGCTGGAATGGAGAAAACCCCGTGGCTTGATTTTGTACTTCGCGATACGCGAACAGAGCAGCGGGTATGACCCGATCCCAGTCTTGGGGATGGTCTTGGGTCATCTTACCCAACAACTGCTTGAGTGTCCTATTGAGACGCTCAATTAACCCATTTGACATCGGATGATAAATAGAACTAAGAGATCTGTCTATACCTAATGTCTTCATAACTTGAGACATGGATTCAGAAATGAACTGAACCCCATGATCCGACAAGATTTTCCGTGGAAAACCAATGCGTGAGAAGATTAACATCAATGCCTCTGCTACACTGGCAGATGAAGTGTTCTTGAGAGGGATGGCCTCAGGCCAACGAGTGCACATATCAATGCACGTAAGAATATGCGTATGCCCTCTAGCAGATGGAAGCATCGGACCAATAATGTCTATAGCCATTTTATCAAATGGTCTAATCGGGATGTCCGCAGCTTGAATAGGAGCCGCATGAAATGGACCCCGTACCTTAACTTCCTGACATATCAAACAGGACCGACAATAGAGAGTGATGTCCCTATGGACGCCTGGCCAGTAGAATGCCGAAAGCACTCTGGATTTGGTACGCGAAAAACCCATATGGCCCGCACATTGCGAGTCATGCGCATGTCGTAATATACGAGATCTCATAGAGGATGGGACTAAGATCTGATAACATAAGGATGAATCCTTTTCCCGTATTACTCTAACCAAAATCCCATTTTTAAGTATAAAGTCATGTCTAGATTTTGCAAGTTTGTTGCTGGTATTCTTTTTGTTCACATACTGAAAAATTTTTTTTAATGAATCATCATTCTTTTGCAATGTTGCAAACAACTCCCGTGAAATAGGAGCATCATCATCACAAGTGGTATGAACTGTAGGTTCAATAGGTGTATCATGCGACATATTAGTAGCTTGCGCTCTAGTCACTACTGCATTTGCAGTTTGAATATGTCGCTCTTCCCATTCAGCTATTTGCTGTGGTGTACACTCTTTAATACCATGTATGCGACCAAGTATTACATCACAAATTGGATTCGGAAGGAGACATGCCTGGATCTTTCCTGAAAAAAATGGTGTATTAAGGTCAATAATAGCAGTGGGAAATGTTTCAACGGTGCCACCAAAAGTCACACACTTGACAACCCTGCCCGTGGCACAACTTGGGTTGATCAGCGAAGTCCGGACGCCCACAGTGCTACAACCTGAGTCAAATAGGAGAGAGCATGAAATGTTGTTGACAAATCCCTTGTTAAACTTAAGAGAGCCCTGTCCCTGGTGTACTGACGCAGCAGTGGCCGTACAGACTACAGGTAGACTAGGCAAGGTATGTCCGCAACGCAGCGTCGTGATCGCCTTAGGCTGGAAAAGAGTCGAGCATTCTGGACAGTCTTTCACCTGGGTACAATCAAGAGAACAAGACATAGCATTGTGAGTTTCAGCTACTTTACCCTGTTCAATGTTAGCCTGTGTATCACTTAAAGCGACATTAGAATGTCTACCCGTATTACTCGACGATCTATCTCTACGACGCGATCGATTTTGATTATTTGCATTAAAATTGCCATAATTGTCGTTTCTGCTTGAGTTAAAATTTGGATGAGTCCGATAATTTGTATAATTAAAGTTATGATGTTCTTTAAAATTTTTATTCCAAGAACCTTGTCTGTTTTGCGGACCCTGAGATCTTGATCTCCAGTTTTGTTTATTATAATGTCCTTGATTATTTTTAAAATTATTGTTACCAAAATCTCGCGATCTGTGAGCTTGGTTCCAAGAAACATTAAATGGAGCAGATTGTTGAAATTGCTTCCCTTTGTAAAAGTTATCATTGTTAAAATTGTAATTATTTCCCTTATTGACATACCTGTCAGCACTAAAGGAACGATTTCGTGAAAAATTGTTTTGTTGTGCTGCAAAAGCAACAGGCAATTCATTCTTAATCTGTGCATTACTTAGATCCATGGTTGGGTGAGCAGTGCAGAAATTTTTTGCATGTTCTTCTAAGTCTTTCATAGATAAAGGTTTCCGTTCGTGTAAAAATGCGAGAAATGTAGGATTTACAGACGATAGTACCTTATCGCGCATCAGTAAATCGAAGAGACCTTCATACGACTTTTCAATTTTGGATAATTCGATCCATCTTTCTAGGGTTAGTCGTATTTGTGACAGAAAATCACTGAAATTTCTGCTTGATTGCGGTAGTAATGTACGAAATCTTAATCGGTATTCATCTTCTGTCATTTGAAATTTCTTCAGAAGTGCGGCTCTAAGAGCATTATAATCATTCTTCTCATTAATACTGGTAGTATGATAAACTGCTAAAGCATCCCCAGTAAGTAACCTGGATAAATATGTGCAATACAGTGTTTTATCCACGTTATAAGACCTACAAGTGGCCTCAAATCTATCTAGGAAAAATATTACGTCATCCGACGGGGGATTAAATTTAGGTAATTTAAGGTGAATTTCCTTAAAATGATCATGTCTGGATGAAGTTTGGCTTTCAAAAGTTCTCTGAGAATTAGCTTCCTGAGTTAACCTAAGTCTCTCATATTCTGACTCTGCTAATTTTAGTTCATGCTGTCGTTTTTTATCATTCTCTTCCATCTCAAGCTGAAGTCGTTTTGTATTTTGTTCAGCTATTAATCTTCTTTCTTCCATTTCCTTTTGTTTATTTTCCATTTCCTTTTGTTTATTTTCCATTTCCTTTTGTTTATTTTCCATCTCAATTTTAAGTCTTTCTTCAGCCTCCCTTTGCTTCTGTTCTGCCTCTCGCTGAAATCGTTTCTCTTCTAATTCAGCGGCTTGTTCAGCTATTAATCTTCTTTCTCCATTTCCTTTTGTTTATTTTCCATTTCCTTTTGTTTAACTTCCATCTCAATTTTAAGTCTTTCTTCAGCCTCCCTTTGCTTCTGTTTTGCCTCTCGCTGAAATCGTTTCTCTTCTAATTCAGCGGCTAATCTCATTTTTTTCTCATTCTCCTCCGCCTCAAATTTCAAATTTTGTAATCTTAAAGTTTCTAGCTTTCTCTGTTCGGCTTCTATTTCTTGAGCTTTCTTATATTCTGCAAGTGCAAATGCTTTTGCTTCATCAGGAGCCATCTGAAGAGCTTTTGCTTGCTTAATGAAATAATCTAGTGAATACATTATGCTTTATAAGTAGTCACAATACTCTTGATTTATAAAATGATAATTAATCAATGTAAATTAATTAACCTTGTTACTATAACAAGTGTTCTTCGTTCCTGTCCTAGAACGGTATATTTTGTTATCATATAATTATGAAATATGTTAATAATCAATACAGTAATTTATGTAATGAAATGTCATGAAAGCAACAACGTGAAAGACAATAGAAACATTACCGACAAGACACGATAATCAAAGACGAGTGAACACAATCGTAGAAATCAACAAAAATAGAAATGTGTAACTAAAATAGAATATCGTAAAAATTTACGATGACAACTACGATCAGATACTCAACAGGACAATTGACAACACAGTGTAAAAACATAGGTTTTGTAAAAAACTGAACGACAGGAAAGGTGAGACGGACGCATAATACAAACAAAATTCATCATAAAACTAAATACGAGTAAAAATAACTACCAAAAACAACAAGTAAACGTGACGAAACAGCTAAACAGATACTATCATAAGGAACAATTAGCGATCGGAACTTCGGCAAGGTTTCTAGCCTTGGACCGGAATTATCGCTCAATTGAAACTTACAAGTTGAGCCCTACAGAACGTCTGACGAAGAGCCCGAATTGGCTTCGAGATGGATCTCGTTCGTCAGATCAACCTCCCTACCTCCCACGACGAATGTACAACATATAACATATAACATGGAAAATGTAAAGATGGACATAACTATAGAAGGCACAGCTAAAAGTAATAAAATGTACAACGAAAGCACGTTATACTCATCTCGCGTGTGCCGGGAAAAAACAATGTGCCTCGTCTCCGTGGATGTACGTCTGAGGATAAAATACTTCGCTCTGCGTATATAACATCAGCTCGCACGTAATAATGACGAATAGGTGATCCCAAGGCAGTCAGTCACTGTAAAACTTGACGTGGAGGTTGATTGATGACCTTGAGCATTTGGTAACCGTAAGTTGATTCTGATTCATCATCACACTAGGTTCCAAGTTTGAGATGTTGTCGCCTTGAAAGTTCAAATCTTCTTTTCAACCGATACTTGGATTGAGTACGTTCCTGTGAAATTATTTATTTCCAGACCACACTGGCATACCATTTACTGTTGGGTGTTCATTCTAATGGTAAAGAACTTCATTACGCGAATGGTTGCAACGGAACAAAAATGTCAGAAAATGTTCTTCGAAACGAACTCCAACAAGTAGTGTTTAACTGGTCACTTACTGGCAGCACACAAGTCTGTGATGACTGTACATATATTTTATTTAACGTGACACATACGGAGTGGAACAAGACGATCATAGTTACAGGTGCAAAAGGGTCATACGTCAAAAATGTTGATACTTACTTTTCAAGTTCATGAAGATTCTCTAACAATTAAGTCCTCTTATTCAAGTGACTAAGGGTCACTTCCTCTACCATATCATATGTATTGCAGTCAAGTCCGTTGACCTTCTTTCAAGGACGTATCTTATGGCCAACGGATTTCATTCTCAAGAAGCAATACTTCTTATCATACTTGTAACAATTCCAGACTTTTTCCATACGAGACTTAGGTAGCATATATATATAAAATCCAAACAAAGTCATCCACGACAATACGACCAGGTTAGAGTTCTGTGTTGACTAACCTCTCTATATCCATGCCACGACTTTGGCATTGACGAAAATACGGCATATAAAAACATGTGAAGCATACAAATCAATTAACTTCGTTTACTCGTAGGTATCCTCCCTCTACGGTAATTCAAAAGGGCTAACGACTCCGTCTGTCCATTCTAGGAATGACATACTACGATGAATTCCCGCTAGACCAAAACTAGGAGCGGCCTGATACTTTAATTTAACTCAATAAACATTCGATGTGACATGGGGCGACACTTACTTGATACTTCCACTATTGGCTTCATCATGAATACCAGTAGATATCATTACAAAATAATGGCTTCTTCAAACTTGCCAGAAAAATCCAAGAAATATATATTGGACATAAACATGGTCCGAACTGCCCCGTTCAAAACATGACGTCAGAATTTCCTAACTAGGTTACCCGTGCGTCCAAAACAACTCACACTGCATTGTGCACGTCAGTGCGTAAATCAATCGAACGCACAAATAATATAACTATTTTAAGACTGGTGCGTACATTTGGCAGGACCGAAGACTACCCCCTTTAGGTAATAAATGTACGTAACAGGGTCTCAAATGATAGCACCTACAGGAAAGTTTTGTATTATTCCATCACCTTGAAGGATATCTACATGTAAGACACTTTCTGGAACTATTACATTTGGTCCCACGAAAACGGACGGGCTGACACTCAGTTTATTTCATTTCTCTGTGTTCTACAGGTTTTATGATCGGTGGTCTGTGTGTTCGTTGCTGGTGTATTTTGCATATTTTTGATTATCGATGTAATTTTATGTTGTTTGTGATGATATGCAATATTTTCATACAGGCTTCTTCATTTAATAAATTTTACTCAGTTATTAATGCGCTGTTCACGACCCTTCCCTCCATAATTTACATTCTTAGCTCTTTACTATAGTCTCTACGTATGATTCAGAGAAAAGAGTGAGAACAGGCGGTGCTTAGACAGTATAAGTGTGTTGAGGCTTGGAGAGAGAGATCATTTTAATAAATCTTCTTCCAAGTTGTCTCAAGTCCACCTCATATTTTACACCTTATCTACGTGTAATCTATAACTCTGTCAGTCCACTATCCCTTGTCGATTTCACTACTATTGTCCAACTCGACAAATACTCCTACACTTTAACTCAACCACGACAACCATGAGAAAAATTGTTGGTGATAGCAGACCCCCCTGTCTGACCCCGCTGTGTACAGTAAAGGACTCTGATAGTTTTCCTTTGTGCATGAGGCCTCCTGGTAGAAATCTTGGATGATTTTAATGAATTTCTCTGTGTTTCCATAATGTCTCAGGATTTTCCATATCACAGTACGGTCTATCTATACTATAGCATGTTTTTTCGAAGTCCACAAAATTTATATATAAGGGGGTCTGCCATTCGTTTTATTTTTCTATGATGATTCTGAGTGTTGCTATCTGGTCTGTACATGATCTTCCTGCACGAAATCCTCCTTTTCTTCGCTGAGTTTGTCATCCACCGCCTTCTTAATACGGTCCAACAAAACTCTGGTCAAAATTTTTCCTCCCACTGCTAGCAGTGTTATACCCCTTCAGTTGCCACATACAGTCAAGTTTCTTTTCTTTGGCAGCTTGATAATGTGGCCTTCCTTCCAGCTCTTTGGGATGGCCTCTTTTCCCCAGATTTTCTTGAAGAGCTGGTGCAGCAACTCTGTAGTGTATGGTATATCTGCCTTCAGGGCTTCTGGTGGTATTCCATCTGGTCCTGCAGCCTTCCCATGTCTTAGCTGTTTTATCTCTTGTTTAGTGGGTGGGTTCATGTTGCACTGTAGTGGCTCTTCTTCTGGTTCTATGATGGGTTGCTGTATTGGTTGGTTTCGGATTAGGATTTCCTTTAAATATTCAGCCCATCTGGCCCTTTCTTTCTCTTCACCTCTTATGTTTTGTCCTTCTCTGCTCTTCACTGTTGTATTGTTGTCACGAACGGTTTATAGAATGAATGTCTGTACTCATGCTCCAGTGGGAACTAGATATGTTTATGTAAGTTGTGAGTTGAAGTGAGTGAATGTTAAGTTTGCTTGCGGGCATGAATGCATTAGTAGCAGTAAGCGCTAATGTCGAGTTCACGGGCATGGCTGAGTTGTTGTGAACGAAGTGGTGGGGAAGACTGGTCAGGTGTGAAAAGGGTCATGGGTAAAAAGGTCATTCGAGACAGAGATTAGAGCGAGGCGATATTACGTGGAGAGTGAAGGCGAAATGGTTGAAGGAAAATAGGAAATATATTAAGATATTGTGAAATTCTTTCCATGAGATGCTGTTCTAATTATGCACATCATATATTGTGCTTTTCTTATGTGATGATTTATGGCCAAAGCGGCAGTCTGCCTGTGTTATTGTGTTATACTCAAGTTTGTGACATAAAGTCGTCGGATATCGTATCTACGTGTTGGAGTTTAGTGAGTTAACAATTAGCTGTGAAAAACGAGCCATGTTTGTCGCTCCATGTGTATGTAATACATATTTGTCAATGTGTACAAACAGCAAGCACTTGACGACAATTTTGGGGGACTCGTAAATGGAAGAGAGGACCCACCCCTAATTTTCTGCAGAATTTTTGACAATTTCGCCTTCTCATGAATTGTTGTTGGAAAAATTATATCAAGCGGAACAGAGAACTAGGCCTATTTGTTTGAATCAGGTCACAGGAACTTAATGTGCAAAACTGAAGTTTTCATTTCAGTGATAGTCAGCAATGGTATAGCTGCAGAAGGACTGAATATTTAAGAACGAAAAATAGTTTAATCACTGGAGGAGAGGCGAAGGGACAGTTTTGACGAAATCGACAGTGTTATTTTGGAAAGTAGCACGAAGAATGAAAAGGCGGTAATCAGTCTTGTTTACCTCGGCGCACTGATATTGTGGTATTCCGCCCCGTGACGAGTGTGCTGATCTGTTGTCAATTTATCTGTGCTGTGTAGTTCGGCACGACTGTTGACACCGGAAAAATCGTCTGCTGGGTCTTGTGATGGAATAACAAGGCCATTGTTTTGCTGGTGATCGGCTGAAATCATAACATCTTGCCTGGAGATGGTGTAAGCAGTGAGAGACGCATTTTCCTTTTCTGCCCCTTGTATCAGTACTGAAGAAGATCCAGGTTCACCGTGTACTGAGGTGCACGTAGGCGCTGAGTTCGATTTGACTGTGCTGTGTTGCAGCGTGAAGTGTGTTGTTTGTGGTGTCCATCATTGAGCTGTAACACCAGGACTCCAAGCCTGCGCCTATCTCAAGTGGAGCAGCGGACACAGGAAATTGTTAAGTTAAGTTTATTATTAATTTTGTAAATTTCAAGTCTTCTGTTTACTTGACTTGTGTGTCTGGATATTTTCTTTTATATATATAGGCTATACTTCTTTTAATTAATGTATTTGGTTATTTATTTCTTCCTTGATAAGATTATTGCCCGGAACTAATAGGGTTTTTTTAATTTTTTTTTTTTTTTAAATTCCATTCTTTCTTCAATAGCATTTTTGCAAATTAATTAACGTTATATTTGAACCCTATGATCTGTTATATCTAAAAGTGTACTAAACTTAGTTTATTTTGATACTAGTTCCTTTTAGAACTTGACAATTTTGCTTCGTCATATCTAGACTTCCTTCTGTCTATCACTTCTACAGTGTACTTGAAACTTATGTTATTTTTATATTAGCTTTTGTTATGAGTTAAATATTCATATATTCATTCCTGTTTGCCCTTGCTGCAGGGTGCACGAGTAGAGCTCTTGTGGTACTTCATTGTCCAGTGTTTTGTTTTTGTTTTGTTCATATTGTGTGGTAGTATTTAATTTCAATTTCTGTATAAGAGTGATTGTGAGTGGTGAGCACAATCCATCTTTCTTCATTGAAGAAATTTGCCTTGTGTCGTCTTTAATAGGTTTTGTGAGACAAATTGCGCTGTAGGGAACCCAATCTGTCTAAGACTTGGGGAGTTGTGAAGCCTCGTGTAATTTGTGGAACAATTGTTGGTGTTAGTTGTTTGCGTTTAGTTTGTTTACTTATTGTCTTGTATAATAGTCTTTCTTTCGTGGTGTTTTTCTGTTGCGATTCTCAGTCCTTTGCTCTCCTATCCGTGTATATAAGGTATTTTACGATATCCTGTTTTTGTTCGTTTGATAGGTTTGGGTGTAAATAGAAGGTCTATTCTTACTTTCTTGGTCTATAACTTCTTCTTCACCGGCCTATCAGTGGTTGTAGTGTCGTGTGTTCTGTGATTATCGTTTCAATCATCATCATACCATTTGTGTTAACATAAGCAGACACATTTTATTTTGGTCTATTACAGTTTGTAATGCATACAGACTGAGACAAGAGATTGACCCAGTGTGTAGACCCAGTGTGAAGAGTTGTTCAAAATCTGTGGTGTATGACAGACGTTCTTCATAGGAGTAGGGGTATCCATTATAGTTTTCCAGACACCATTTGACTTATCAGGTGGTATACATTTTTTCCCCTCTCTCCTTAATTGTTTTTTTGGTTGCATCATTTGTTCATAGTTATCATAGTTGATAAATATTGCAGGATGACTAGCCTCTTGGATTTTATCACCAAGGGACAGGCACTTGGTAAATCAGGGGATGAATATGAATTATGGGCTGAGACTAAATTTGCGGATGCTGAGGAACGGAGGATACGCAATGAGGAAAGAGATCTTAGGAAGTTAGAAATTGAGGCTGACAGGGAAGCAAAGAAGGAAGAAACAAGGAAAGCTGAAATTGAGGCTGAAAGAGAAGCACAGAAAGAAGAAACAAGGAAAGCTGAAATCGAGGTAGAAGCAAAGAAGGAAGAGACAAGGAAAGCTGAAATTCAAGCGGATAAAGAAATTACTTTGAAGAAACTGGAACTTGAGGCTGCGAGTTCTAGACCAGCTACTAAGGAGTCTACTCGTCCTTTCAAGCTGCGACTCCCATCCTTTGTTGAGGGCGTCGATATGATGGACGTGTATGTAGAAAGGTTTCAACAAGAAGCAGTATCTTGGAAGGTTAAGAAAGAAGATTGGCCAAGTCTGCTCAATAATCTGCTCACCGGAAGAAGTTTACAATGTGTCTTTGCATTGCCAGTAGAGGATCGCATGAATTATGACACAGTGAAAGAGACACTTCTTCGAAGATTTAGACTGACAGCTCAAGGGTACCGTGAAAGATTTGAGGAGGCTATTCCTACAACAAGCAATGACTTTAGTGAGTTTATTGCTGAAATCAAGTTGCTGTTCAATAGGTGGATTGAACTATCAGGTATTGTGAAGGATTTTGATGGGCTAACCGACCTTATGCTACAGGACAAGGTTCTATCGTCTTGCAATCCAGAGTTAGTGGCTTTTCTACAAGAGCGAAAGCCAAAAGATATAAATATTATGTCAGAGCTAGGGCAGCAGTATGTCAATGCGCACCCGGGGAAGCCGATTCACAAGCAGACAGCTGCTGAGACCTTTCCAGCTTGTGTGGCTCAAGACAAAACTGAAAAGAAGCCATACATACATCCTCGGGCCCGCAGCTTAGACAGATATGTTGGGAAAGATGGTGGAAATAGAAGATGGAACGGGGACAGAAGATATTCTCCTAAGAGACAGTACCCTTCTTTTGGGTCAGGCTACAGTAGAAGGGGTTGTTATAAGTGTGGCTCAAGGCGTCATCTATCTTATCAATGTGGGAGGGACCCAGAGAGGTGTCCCTTCAACCCACAAAGAAGTCCATATGCCAGCCCAAAAACAATTATAATGGCAGTCCAAAGAGAAGCCCGTACAAGCGCCAAGAGACGGATTCCCACTGCCCCAATTGTAATGAGAAAAGAAACAGTCGAAAAGAGAGCCCAAAGGAAAACACTGAGCATGCAAATTCAGCTACTGTACTTGATACATTTAATAGCGAGGAGTGTGAGGGGTGCAGACCATTGTTCGAGCCTGATGGCAAGCCTATTTTAATATGTGGCCATACTTTGCCTTGCCTTTCATCAGTTGATGGGAATGGCACCTTAACTTTACATAAGGGTTTTGTGGAGAATAAACCTGTATCTGTTTTGAGGGACACGGGATGTACGACCATTGGCATTAGGAAGACATTTATTAAGGATACGTATTATATTGGAAAGATGGCAAAATGCATTACATTTGGTGGTAAGGTCGAGTACTATCCATTGGCGATTGTGCAGATCGACACCCCTTTCTTGTCGGGTAGAGTTCGAGTATGCGTCCTTGATTCTCCCATCGCTGATCTCATTATTGGAAATGTTAATGGGGTTCATGATTGCACCAGTCAGGATATTGAGGAGTGGGAAAATGGGCATGATTTGGTTGCTAACGCAGTAATGACGAGGGCTCAGACTAAGGCTGAGGATGCAAATATTATGATATCGCAACCCAATAATATCCCTTGGGTGCCTACGGTTGCTGGAATTACAGCATCGGATTTTGTAGACATGCAGAGGAAAGACATTTCACTTCTGCCTTTGTTTCAGTGGGCTGAGTCCAAGAACATACGGCATACCAAGTCTGCTCGGTACTGGTTTGAGGTTAGGAACTCCATTCTAATCAGATGCTTTGCAGAGCAACATTCAGTCATTACACAAGTGGTTATTCCAGTGGAACTGAAGAATACAGTGTTAAGGACAGCACATGACATCCCTTTTGCGGGTCACATGGGTATTGCAAGAACTCGCTGTAGAGTGTTGTCCCAGTTTTACTGGCGTGGATACAATAAGGATGTGAAGGTTTACTGTCGGTCATGTAAAGTGTGTCAGAAGACAAGCCAGAAAGGAAGGACTCCCAAGGCACCGTTAGTAGCAACAGATTTGGCATTTTGCCTTTTTCAGAAGGTTGCAATAGACATTATTGGGCCCCTTCCAGTTATGTCTGATCGGGGGTATAGATTTATTCTAACATTAGTTGATCTATGTACGAGGTGGCCGGAAGCATTGCCAATGAAATCCATCACATCAAAGGATATAGCAGAGGCTCTAATGAGCTTATTTAGCAGATTAGGATTTCCTGAAGAGATTTTGTCTGACAGGGGCCGGCAATTCATTTCAGAAGAGATGAAACACATATCTAAACTGTTAGACATAGCCCAAGTGTTCACCACCCCGTATCATCCTCAGAGCAACGGGGTCTGCGAGCGGTTCAATGGAACACTGAAAAGAATGCTAGGTAAGGTGACAGGAGATTTTCCACAGTTGTGGGATAGATACCTACCGGGAGTTTTGTTTGCATACAGGGAGATGCCACAAGAGAGCACAGGATTCTCACCGTTTGAGCTAGTATTTGGCGCAAATCCTCGGGGTCCAATGAAAATTTTGAGAGACTTACTGACCGGGAATTACGCTGATGATAGCGTTAGGTCAAGTTATGAGTATGTCATTGACTTGCGAGAACGCATAATTACATCGTGTTCGATAGCACGTGAGGCATTAGAGACATCGGGTGCAAGGTATAGAGCATACGCCAATAGGAATAGCAAACTTGTATCCCTCAGTCCTGGCAGCGAGGTATGGTTGTTGCTACCTACCAAAGAAAATCACCTGCTAGTGAGCTGGCAAGGTCCATTTCAAGTAAAGAAACAGATTACTGATGTGGATTATCTGATATTAGTCCGAGGGAAGGAGAAGATTTTCCATATTAATATGCTAAAACCATATGTAGTACGTCCAACTGAACTGGAACCAGTTGTGAGCGCTGTTCTTGATAGTACAGTTACTGTAGCTAGTGCAGCAGTCATCGAGGAAGATGGAGACAAAGGTGAGGAGGTCAATCTCCAGATCCCACTATTGCCATTGGTTGCTTCAGAATCATGGGGAGATGTAGAGGTCTCTGCATCTCTACCACAGCATCAGAGGAAACAGGTGAAGTCACTGCTGTGCGAATTTCAAGATGTGCTCACAGATATTCCTGGAAGAACTGATTTAGTTGAGCATGATATTAAACTGACCTATGGAGAGCCCATCCGGGTGAGACCATATCCTATTCCACTACATTATACTTCTGCTGTTGAAAAAGAAGTGAATGATATGTTACGCTTAGGTGTTATCTCCCCATCTGAATCATCATACTCATTTCCCATGGTCATTGTGCGGAAGAAGGATAAATCCCTACGGATATGTATAGACTTCCACCGCTTGAATAGTGTCACAGTGATAGATGCGGAACCTATGCCCAACCAAGAGGTCCTCCTATCCCAAATAGCGGGGGCAAAGTATTTTACCAAACTAGACTTATCGAGGGGGTATTGGCAAATTCCCTTAGCAGAAGGCGCTAGGCCACTTACAGCATTTTGTACCCCTCAGGGTCTTTTCCAGTTTAATTATATGTGCTTTGGACTGGTGAATGCCCCTGCAACTTTTGTGAGAATGATGAGAATGCTTTTGAGGGGACAGAAGGATGTTATCACATATATTGATGACATCTGTTTGTTTCATGACACGTGGGAAGAACATGTAGAGGGATTGAAGTCACTGTTATCATGCCTTCGGGTGCATCACCTTACAGCAAGACCCAGTAAGATTAAGGTGGGGTTTCAGGAGTTAACATTTCTGGGGTATGTGGTAGGACAGGGTGTTTTAAAACCAGTTGATCAAACAGTTGGAAGAATTTTGAATTTGCAACCTCCAAAAACAAAGAAACAAGTACGTAGTTTACTCGGTCTGATAAATTTTTATCATAAATTTATCCCCAGGTTCTCTTCATTGTCATCAGCTCTAACATCACTCACTAAAAAGGGCACGCCAAACAGAGTGGTCTGGACTGAAGAGTGTGATAGAGCACTGAGGAACATCAAGGCTGTATTCTCCAGCGAGCCCATTCTTCTACTGCCAGACTTGGCTAAACCCTTTGTACTGAGAACTGATGCTTCTGCAGTGGGCATTGGTGCGTGTCTGATGCAAGAACATGATTTGTTTCTACATCCTGTCATGTATGTCAGCAGAAAGTTGCTTCCGGCTGAAATGCGATATGCCACTATAGAGAGAGAGTGTTTAGCTATTATTTGGGCTGTTTCCAAACTCTCTAGGTATTTGTTTGGATCTCATTTTGTGCTGGAAACGGACCATTGTCCATTGACTTTTCTTAAGTCATCTAGGTCACCGAATTCACGTTTAACAAGGTGGTCGTTGTTGTTACAACAGTACAACTTCACTGTTTTTCCTATTCAGGGTAAATTGAATGTCCTTGCAGATTCATTATCCAGATTATGAACACTTGCTTGTAGTAAATGGGTGTGTGTTTTTTTTAACCACCATTTCTATGTAGTATTTGATACTTGTACATGAGTAATGTTGTGTCAACTGTATTCTGCATGATTTTTGTATGAGCTAAGTTCTTATCATATGTTGTGTATCCAGTACAGGGTTATAGAATAGATATTCTCCGGTATAGTAGAATTTGGTGAAATTGATGTAATGTTATCACCTTCAATTTTGTGTGTAATTAGAGATGCATGATTTTTGCCATATGGTTGCTGTTGTATTTTTCTAGCAACTCGGTTCTATTGTAATTTTTTTAATTTTATTTTTGTGTTCTTCAGAATGTTATTATTGATTATTTGTAGATGGCATATTTTCACACTGATGCTATAGATTTTGCCCACATATGTAATCAGAGGTTTTGGATGGTTGGTTTCCGGTTTATAGAATGAATGTCTGTACTCATGCTCCGGTGGGAACTAGATATGTTTATGTAAGTTGTGAGTTGAAGTGAGTGAATGTTAAGTTTGCTTGCGGGCATGAATGCATTAGTAGCAGTAAGCGCTAATGTCGAGTTCACGGGCATGGCTGAGTTGTTGTGAACGAAGTGGTGGGGAAGACTGGTCAGGTGTGAAAAGGGTCATGGGTAAAAAGGTCATTCGAGACAGAGATTAGAGCGAGGCGAGATTACGTGGAGAGTGAAGGCGAAATGGTTGAAGGAAAATAGGAAATATATTAAGATATTGTGAAATTCTTTCCATGAGATGCTGTTCTAATTATGCACATCATATATTGTGCTTTTCTTATGTGATGATTTATGGCCAAAGCGGCAGTCTGCCTGTGTTATTGTGTTATACTCAAGTTTGTGACATAAAGTCGTCGGATATCGTATCTACGTGTTGGAGTTTAGTGAGTTAACAATTAGCTGTGAAAAACGAGCCATGTTTGTCGCTCCATGTGTATGTAATACATATTTGTCAATGTGTACACACAGCAAGCACTTGACAATTGTGGTTTAGCTGTTTCTTAGATAAAGTGCTAGTGATATTATATAATGTTTTCAAGTCTCCTTTTTTGTCGCAGTCTCGGCTTCCTCTGTCAGTTTTTCAATAAATTCTCTTTTATCTTGCCTGGCACTCTTTTTCACTTTCCTGTTTAGCTCCCAATATATTGTGAGCAGTTGTGTTTTCTGTTCTGCATCTTTACAGTCGTTTACTTGTTGTTTGATGTCTCTTCTTTCTCTTATGCGGTTCCGTGTGTTTTCTGTAAGCCATTCCTTCTGTTGCTTATTTCTTTTGCCAAGAACTTCTTCACATGTATTCCTGTATGCTTCCGGAATTGTGCACCAATGATTACACTGACAAACAACATTTTTCTTTCTTATATAAGAATAAGTGTTCTTAGGTCAGTTTCTTGCGCTGATTTCAAATTTGAAATCCGTTTATCTCTATCACATCGGGTTCTTAAGATATTTGTGAATAAATATATTTCGTTATTTGCTCCGTTTCATTTTTACTATATAACTTATTAAAAATTAATAAAATGCACAATAATTCTACTTTTTATACTGCTAAAAGATGCATGACATATGTTACGCTTTTTTTCAAATAGTTACTGTATTTTGAAATAATTCTGAGCGAAATATGGCTTCTAGAAGTTGTAGAAATTCGACAGATCTGTTCTGTTACGTGTGCGGATATTTTACCGATCGTGTTCACAGAAAAACTTTACACCATTACTAAAGAAAGCATATGAACTTTATTTCGATTCGAAAGTTGATGATGCAAATAAATTTTGGAAGCCAAATGCAGTTTCTTCGACTTGTGCAAATACATTGGCAGGTTGGTTACGAAAATCGCCGAAGCATAAGTCGATGCCTTTTGGAGTGCCAGTAATATGGCGTGAACCGACAAATCACGCTACTGATTGTTACTTCTGCTTCACAAATATCCATGGTTTCACTTTTAAAACTAGAAAGTCTGTGGTTTATCCAAATATTGAATCGGTTTCAAAACCAGTGCCTCATGATCAAATCAACTGTCCGATCCCAGTTCCACCAGAACAATAGCCGTTGGACGTGAATGAACCATCAGAAAGTGATAGTTTACCTGCTTTAGAAACTAATTTTACTCAGATTATATACCGGTGAATGATGGTGTTCACTTAATTAACCATTCAGAACTTTCAGATCTAATACGTGATCTCGCTCTTACCAAAGGACAAGCGGAATTACTCGGTTCGTGACTCAAAGAATGGAATCTGTTAGCGCCCAATACTCCGATATCTAAATTTCGTCATAGACACAGAGAACTTGTTCAATACTTTGAGATGGATGATGACATTTGCTATTGCAAAGATGTAAACGGTCTAATGGTGCACCTCGGTCATGAGCACATAGTCAACGAATGGCGACTTTTCATCGACTCTTCCAAAATTAGTCTAAAAGCCGTCTTATTGCATAACGAAAATTTATTTTCATCAATTCCAGTCGCCTACTCTGTTCATATGAAAGAAACTTATGACAATATGGCTATACTTTTGGCTGTGGTGAAGTGGGATGTTATAAATATTTATAGGGGACTTAGTGTACTGACTGAGATCAGCTGTGAAGGTATCTATATCTATTAAAAGTAGTGTATTATAGATAACCTTACTTGCTACCACATATCTCTATATCTCAGTCAGAATTATTCTGGAATAGTGTGATGCTACGTTATGTGTCTAGGGTATGTGTATGATGAAGTGTAAGTCACAACAACAGACAGATAAACAATTTAATTTAATCCACTACTCTTGACAACACTGTGACACTCACATACATATAACACTCTACAAAGATATCTTAAAAGAGTCACTGATGAACTTTCAAATAACAATATGTATTCATTACTGGCATGAATGAATATGTGTCCTGATTCAACTACAAGGGAACCAGGAATCACAATCAATTTAAATTACAAGTTATGTACAGAATGTATTTAATATGAATATTGTAGTGACATATATTATTACAAATGTTCTATGTGTGTCAGTTGTGTAGTAGTAAAATGAGGTAATACTGGTTTTGTTTTGTTCAAGCTCTGTTGGTATTTGTCATCATGACTTCAATAGTTTGTCTTTAGGGACTATTATTGGAGATGTTCACAGTTCCTGATTTTAAGACAAGTAAATTCCCCTCTGAATGGTATTTTTATAAAGTTATTTCAAGATGAGGGGACATAATGTTGAGCTCAGCTGGCCAACTCTGCTTATCTTGAGTGATGGCGGCAGGAAAGGACTCCTCTGCTCGAATTCTCCTCTGGGCTCTGGAGACACCTCACTGATAGCTAAAAGGACCAAGGAGTATGCTGTCCGACACTGGATTCAGCAAATCTCTGACCAGATGCTGCTCAGTACCATCAAGACCACTGTCCCTGAAATCAAGAAGGATGTACCTTCTACTTCATAACTAATTTATATTCTCTTTTACACTGATCACAATACAGCACAAACATTGCGTTCAGAGCGTTAGGCCAACAGTCAGCTTCATCTGAAATACTTTATACCAGCATTACCATCCTTAATGGTTACTACGCCTCTGCACTTCCAGCATTATTTCTGTCTAATCAATCATCCAGGTGTCAGTGTACTATTTGGCCATTCCATGCCGTTTTACTTCTCTCCGACACCCTCTGTTCAGGCTGGAGCATTTTAGGCTTTACCTCACGTTTGCCACTGAACTACACATATATATACAGGCATAAATCAACAATTCACATTCAATTTTCATTAAAAGATATTAAATGGTTCAAGCTTACCACAATTCATACGAATAAACACAGATACGTTGATTAGCAATGAATTCTGGCACAAACTGGCACAAATTTCCATCTGCTTATCTTCCAGGCTTTTATTGAGCCAAATATAAGCTGGCTTCAACGCACTGATGCTTTATCAAGTGTATTTAAACAAGTGGTTTCGAACTAACGCTCCCAAGTGTGTATATCAGCGAGACTGGCCAATGAGCCACGTTTCGACAAGTGTTTGAAAAAATGTTACCTTTTCCCGTCTCCCCTAACAACCAAGATAGTATTTATAGCCCGACCAATCGTGGTTAGGCTTTCATTTGTTGCGCTCCAATCAATTTGGAGTTTACATGGTAGGCTATTTCTGTAACGTAAATTTTTCAAACACGTTAAAAAAAAATCTTATGAGCAGAAATGATTTTATGCTGTCAGGCACCCCCAATATTTTATTTTGGGTATAATTTATTAATTCCTGGACTATTTGCGTAACGTTTTACATATTATTTGTCAGCAAGCCCTAAGGAACCCAAAAATACTAATTTAAAGGAGCTACGTGGCTGCGTTCAAAATATGCAATTTCTTCTACCTCCTGTTTCGAAGATGTGCTGTCTGGGTACTGTTATGTTCTCAACCGTAAACCCATCTAATGTTATCTTTTCTAATAAGAGTTTTTTATGATTTATAAACCTAACTCTGGGAAAGGGTAGTGTATTTTATCACTGTCCGTCTGAAAAAAATTAGTGCATGTAGACTTACACGCGTGATGGCAGCATTTGTGTATCGCGCGACGCGCGATGCATGCGTTCCTGATTTTCAGCCCTCCCCTCTCGCTATCCTTTTGTCCATCTGTTCGTTCGTTTTGGTAACGTAATATAATTAATGTTAGGATTAATTTAGGTCATTACGCAGTACGTCTCAATGTTTTTCTTAGAAATGCAGCACACGTTTCATTGAAGAAGGCGGGTAATAATACAGTAAGCTTTTATATCAACGTGAAAGCGTTACAATTTGCAGACGAAGCAGAAAACAAGGGGGATTTCGAGTACATTCTTTGTGACAGCACTGTTATTTTACCATTGCTCTTCTCTTTATTAATTTTATTTGTTAGGCTTCATATTTACCTAATAATTTATATATGTGGATTAGAATATTTCATGACACCTCCCCTCTTAAAACAGACATTGTATGTCAGTCCTTTATTCTATATACACATAGAGAAATTTATTATTATTTCTGGGGTTTACGGTGATTCTCATCACACGGATGGCGGCTTAAAAAATCCGCTCCCAGATTGGTTTTTCCAGATATATACTCAATGCTAAAATTATATGGAGCCAGAAGCAAAGACCATCGGAGTAACCTAGAGTTCTCATGCTTAGCCTGTGCTAACAACGATAAAGGTTTGTGGTCAGTTTGCAACTTAAATGCCTTCCCATATAGATAAATATTGAATTTCTTTATTGCCCATATTACTGCAAGACATTCTTTTTCGCTAGTTGAGTAGTTGATTTCAGCTTTATTCAACTTTCTGCTAGCATATGCCACTGGGCTTAATTCCCCATCCAATGCATCTGATTTCTGTAGTAAAGTTGCACCTAACCCAATATTACTTGCATCCGTCCTTACTATGAATTCTTGACTTAAGTCAGGTAATTTCAAAATGGGTTTACTTGTGAGCTTTTCCTTCAATTCTTGGTAAGTCATTTCACATTGTGGTGTCCATGTAATGCGATCTGGAAGTCCTTTACGTGTCAATTCAGTTAACGGTGCACATATGGAATTAAAGTTTTTGATATACTTCTGGTAGAAACCACATAATGAGACAAAGGATCTCACGTCCTTCTTGGTTTGTGGTCTCGGGGCTTTCTGTAGTTTCTCTAAATTCTTTGGGTCAGGGGTCATGTTTCCCTGATAAACTGTGTGTCCCAAAAATTCCAATTCTTTACATCCAACGCAACATTTGGTTGGTCGGGCTGTTAAATTTGCCTCCCTAAGTCGATCAAACAGCATGTTCAGAGAGTCAATGTGTTCCTCAAATGTTTCTGTTGCTATAAGGATATCATCCATAAAATTTGTTATACAGGGATTATTCAGAGGATCCAATAATTTTCTCATCATTCTAGAGAAGACACTAGGCGCATTCTTCAATCCAAATGGCAATCTATTAAACTCATAGTGTCCTTCTGAGGTACTAAAAGCTAGGTATGGTCTAACCTCAGGCTTTACTGGAATCTGATAGTATCCTTTACTCAGATCCACTTTTGAGAAATATTTAGCTTTATTTAGTCTGGCAAACAGCTGATTTGTATCCGGCAATGGATCCACCTGTCCTTCTGTAATAGCATTCAGTCTCCTGTAATCTATACAGAGTCTATGTTCTCCAGAGGGCTTCCTTAAGAGTACAACACCGGAACTATACGAAGACTCACTGTGCGAAATAATTCCTTCCTTCAATAGATAGTCTATCTCTTCCTTCAAAGCTTTTCCTTAGCAAACGGAATCGAATATGGTTTCATACAGACAGGTGTGGAGTCTATTAGTTTCATATCATATTCCAATAGGTTTGTATGCCCTGGTCGGTCTGTTAACACCTCTGCATGATTATTTAGAACCTGTTGCACTCTCTCTTTCTGAGTTTTCGTTAAATGTGTACTGATTTTCACCTGTGCTGCTGTCTCACAGGGGTGTAATGGATATTCAAATGATGAAAGTGGTTCCTTTTTCATCTCCATGGCGATGGACAAGGTCAACAAGTGTGTCTCTTCCTGATGTTCTCTTTCCAAATATTTCTTCAGGAGATTCACATGATAGATTTTTTCTTTCCCCTTCTTATCTATCTTATAATTTGTTCTAGACACCTTCTCTAGAACTGTATATGGACCCTGCCATCCAATTTGTAACTTATTCTGACTCCCGGGCAAAAGAAGCAGTACTTTCTCTCCCACAGCCAAATTTCTGTCTTTCGCCTTCCTGTTATAATAGGCAGCATGTTTCTTCCTGGCTTGTTTCAAATTTTCATTGGCAAGTTTCCAGCCAGTTTTTAACCGAGTGGTCAGCTCATTCACATATTGGTATGAAGATGTAATGTTTTCCTCTGCCTTTTCATCAGTCCACGTTCTTAACAAAGCTACATATGGACCTTTAATTGTGTGGACCTATTTGTCCATGCACCGGTATGGTCTCTTCCACTCGAAGCTTTATAGTGATGATTTTTCCTCCCAGAATTATCATTCACAAAACGACCGCTACCAATTTTTCTTTTGGGGCTTTCTCCCCACTTAAAATTCTTGATGAGAGATTTCCTCTCTACATCCTCTTCCTCCAGTTTGTTTAAGTCCGATTGAGGGATTTTCGGCTTATCCTGGGGTAAGACATCTTTTTGCACTCTCCGCATAGTGGCCATTGTAAAACAGTTAAGTGAAGCTTGTCCGTGAAAAGGGGCTTCCCATTCCATTTGGTCCACTTTATCAAATCTATTTTTCTTTTTATTATCAGGCCTAATTTTGCCCCGTGGCGTGTCCAGGTCCTGATCCATGTTCCCACTTGTGGGTGTTCCCTCATGTGCTATGCTACACCTTTCTACAAAATTCTCAATGTCCCATCTTGCTTTGGGCCAATAATAATTGTGAGCCACCTTTTGAATGATGGTACCTATCTTCTCATGGTCCCCATCTGGTTTCACATGTAGGCTCCTTATTAAGTCTGTCCTATATCTTTTTGGAAGAACCAGCTGTCCGTGACCATTGGATCTAGCTCCAGTCTTCCTATACATCAACTTGTTTTTCATGTAAAAATCTCCCTTGCCTGGAGTTGTATGACAAGTTGACAATTTTCTGAAACAAGGCTTGAGTGTTTTATCCCCAGCCTGTGCCTTCCTCATCTCTTCTGGAGTGGTATCTAACATAATATCCTCCTCCTGTCTTGAGGTCGACCTGACCTGAAGGGTTGCCATATACACAGGTTTCCTTCTGCAACGGTCAGTGTCATGATTGTCCATCTGACAATTTTTACACCACCTTTTTCCTTGGTTGAAAGATTTTCTTTCATCATATTTCCTTTCATCGAATTGTGGGAATTTATTTTTATTTTCATACCGTGGCCTATCAAATTGGTGCTTACCTTTATTTTGATCCCTAGGATCAAATTTATTAAAGTTCTGTGGTGCCCTAAAGTTATCCACCTGTTTCTTTTTATTACCTGTTACCTCTGCTTGAGCTGCTTGATACCTTTCAGCAACATTTAGCAACTCACCCAGCCTCTCTGCACCTTGTTCCATGAGAAACTTTCTCAGGTCTGGAGCCATGGACTCTCTTAGTTGCTCTATAAGGACCATTTCCTTAAGATCTTGGGTTTTCCCCAGAGAAGTCCATTTCTCCAAGTATGTCTCTATTCGTGCAGAGAACTGGTGATAGGTTTCACCTGACAGTAGTTTAGCATTCCTAAATTTTTTCCTATAAAATTCTGCATTCTTTTCATACCTTAACAAAAGAGCCTGCTTTAGCATGTCATAATTTTCCTGATCACCTCTGCTCATTTTTGCAAAAACTTCATAAGCTGCCCCACGAAGTCCCTGAGATAACTTTAAGCTCCACCTTTCTCTCTCTAACCCATACGTGGTAGCTAATAGTTCATACCTATTTATATAGCTCTCAATATCATCGTCTTTCTCAACAAAATGATCTAAATGAAAGTTCATAGCTGAGGTTGAGGCTCCTTGAGTAACCGTAGCATCAGAGGCAAAGGGACTGGCACCATTTTCAGGAGCATGGCCTTGAAACTCAAACTCCCTTAGTCGTAACTCATGTTCCCTTTGTAATCTTTTATCTTCTGCTTCCCTTTCTGCAGCTAATTTCCTCTCTTTCCTTTCTGCAGCTTTCTTCTTTCCTTTCTGCTTCCAATTTTGCTTTAGCCTCTTTGTCAGCCTCAATCTGCAACCTCTTAGTCTCAGCCTCAGCTTCAAATTGTAACTTCTTAATTTCCCTTTCAGCCTCTAACTTTCTTTCGGCTTCTTTTTCTAATCTTCTTTCTTCGCGTTCAATAAATTTGTCACATTCCGTAGTGACATAGGCAACCATAACTTGCCCATCTAATCCTAACTCTTTTGCAGTCTGAACCGCAGCAGATCGAAATTTGGCCAGGTCCGCCATTGTCTATCAGGTAAATTTATACAATGTCTAACCAACAATTCAATCTCTAATGGACAACACAGGCACCGTGAGCTCAACCTTATTTAATTCCACCCAAGGATACCTTTTAATTCTTATATTCCCTGAAGTGAATTACCCCCAATATTTTTAATAGTTAAAGATTCAAAATCCCAAGAGCGAGACCCCAATATATGTGGTGAAGTGGGATGTTATAAATATTTATAGGGGACTTAGTGTACTGACTGAGATCAGCTGTGAAGGTATCTATATCTATTAAGAGTAGTGTATTATAGATAACCTTACTTGCTACCACATATCTATATATCTCAGTCAGAATTATTCTGGAATAGTGTGATGCTACGTTATGTGTCTAGGGTATGTGTATGATGAAGTGTAAGTCACAACAACAGACAGATAAACAATTTAATTTAATCCACTACTCTTGACAACACTGTGACACTCACATACATATAACACTCTATGAGAATATCTTAAAGAGTCACTGATAACTTTCAAATAACAATATGTATTCATTACTGGCATGAATGAATATGTGTCCTGATTCAACTACAAGGGAACCAGGAATCACAATCAATTTAAATTACAAGTTATGTACAGAATGTATTTAATATGAATATTGTAGTGACATATATTATTACAAATGTTCTATGTGTGTCAGTTGTGTAGTAGTAAAATGAGGTAATACTGGTTTTGTTTTGTTCAAGCTCTGTTGGTATTTGTCATCATGACTTCAATAGTTTGTCTTTAGGGACTAGTATTGGAGATGTTCACAGTTCCTGATTTTAAGACAATTAAATTCCCCTCTGAATGTTATTTTTACAAAGTCATTTCAAGATGAGGGGACATAATGTTGAGCTCAGCTGGCCAAATCAGCTTATCTTGCGTGATGGCGGCAGGAAACGACTCCTCTGCTCGAATTCTCCTCTGGGCTCTGGAGACACCTCACTGATAGCTAAAAGGACCAAGGAGTATGCTGTCCGACACTGGATTCAGCAAAGCTCTGACCAGGTGCTGCTCAGTACCATCAAGACCACTGTCCCTGAAATCAAGAAGGATGTACCTTCTACTTCATAACTAATTTATATTCTCTTTTACACTGATCACAATACAGCACAAACATTGCGTTCAGAGCGTTAGGCCAACAGTCAGCTTCATCTGAAATACTTTATTCCAGTATTACCCTTCTTAATGGTTACTACGCCTCTGCAATTCCAGCATTATTTCTTTCTAGTCAATCATCCAGGTGTCAGTGTACTGTTTGGCCATTCCATGCCGTTTTACTTCTCTCCGACACCCTCTGTTCAGGCTGGAGCAATATAGGCTTTACCTCACGTTTGCCACTGAACTACACATATATATACAGGCATAAATCAACAATTCACATTCAATTTTCATTAAAAGATATTAAATGGTTCAAGCTTACCACAATTCATACGAATAAACACAGATACGTTGATTAGCAATGAATTCTGGCACAAACTGGCACAAATTTCCATCTGCTTATCTTCCAGGCTTTTATTGAGCCAAATATAAGCTGGCTTCAACGCACTGATGCTTTATCAAGCTTCTTTAAACAAGTGGTCTCGAACTAACGCTCCCAAGTGTGTATATCAGCGAGACTGGCCAATGAGCCACGTTTCGACAAGTGTTTGAAAAAATGTTACCTTTTCCCGTCTCCCCTAACAACCAAGATAGTATTTATAGCCCGACCAATCGTGGTTAGGCTTTCATTTGTTGCGCTCCAATCAATTTGGAGTTTACATGGTAGGCTATTTCTGCAACGTAAATTTTTTTCAAACACGTTAAAAAAAAATTTTATGAGCAGAAATGATTTCATGCTGTCAGGCAGCCTCACTATTTTATTTTGGGTATAATTTATTAATTCCTGGACTATTGGCGTAACGTTTTACATATTATTTGTCAGCAAGCCCTAAGGAACCCAAAAATACTAATTTAAAGGAGCTACGTGGCTGCGTTCAAAATATGCAATTTCTTCTACCTCCTGTTTCGAAGATGTGCAGTCTGGGTACTGTTATGTTTTCAAACGTAAACCCATCTAATGTTATCTTTTCTAATAAGAGTTTGTTATGATTTATAAACCTAACTCTGGGAAAGGGTAGTGTATTTTATCACTGTCCGTCTGAAAAAAAATTAGTGCATGTAGACTTACACGCGTGATGGCAGCATTTGTGTATCGCGCGACGCGTGTTGCATGCGTTCCTGATTTTCAGCCCTCCCCTCTCGCTATCCTTTTGTCCATCTGTTCGTTCGTTTTGGTAACGTAATATAATTAATGTTAGGATTAATTTAGGTCATTACGCAGTACTCTCAATGTTTTTCTTAGAAATGCAGCACACGTTTCATTGAAGAAGGCGGGTAATAATACAGTAAGCTTTTATATCAACGTGAAAGCGTTACAATTTGCAGACGAAGCAGAAAACAAGGGGGATTTCGAGTACATTCTTTGTGACAGCACTGTCATTTTACCATTGCTCTTCTCTTTATTAATTTTATTTGTTAGGCTTCATATTTACCTAATAATTTATATATGTGGATTAGAATATTTCATGACACCTCCCCTCTTAAAACAGACATTATATGTCAGTCCTTTATTCTATATACACATAGAGAAATTTATTATTATTTCTGGGGTTTACGGTGATTCTCATCACACGGATGGCGGCTTAAAAAATCCGCTCCCAGATTGGTTTTTCCAGATATATATTCAATGCTAAAATTATATGGAGCCAGAAGCAAAGACCATCGGAGTAACCTAGAGTTCTCATGCTTAGCCTGTGCTAAAAACGATAAAGGTTTGTGGTCAGTTTGCAACTTAAATGCCTTCCCATATAGATAAATATTGAATTTCTTTATTGCCCATATTACTGCAAGACATTCTTTTTCGCTAGTTGAGTAGTTGATTTCAGCTTTATTCAACTTTCTGCTAGCATATGCCACTGGGCTTAATTCCCCATCCAATGCATCTGATTTCTGTAGTAAAGTTGCACCTAACCCAATATTACTTGCATCCGTCCTTACTATGAATTCTTGACTTAAGTCAGGTAATTTCAAAATGGGTTACTTGTGAGCTTTTCCTTCAATTCTTGGTAAGTCATTTCACATTGTGGTGTCCATGTAATGCGTTCTGGAAGTCCTTTACGTGTCAATTCCGTTAAAGGTGCACATATGGAATTAAAGTTTTTGATATACTTCTGGTAGAAACCACATAATGAGACAAAGGATCTCACGTCCTTCTTGGTTTGTGGTCTCGGGGCTTTCTGTAGTTTCTCTAAATTCTTTGGGTCAGGGGTCATGTTTCCCTGATAAACTGTGTGTCCCAAAAATTCCAATTCTTTACATCCAACGCAACATTTGGTTGGTCGGGCTGTTAAATTTGCCTCCCTAAGTCGATCAAACAGCATGTTCAGAGAGTCAATGTGTTCCTCAAATGTTTCTGTTGCTATAAGGATATCATCCATAAAATTTGTTATACAGGGATTATTCAGAGGATCCAATAATTTTCTCATCATTCTAGAGAAGACACTAGGCGCATTCTTCAATCCAAATGGCAATCTATTAAACTCATAGTGTCCTTCTGAGGTACTAAAAGCTAGGTATGGTCTAACCTCAGGCTTTACTGGAATCTGATAGTATCCTTTACTCAGATCCACTTTTGAGAAATATTTAGCTTTATTTAGTCTGGCAAACAGCTGATTTGTATCCGGCAATGGATCCACCTGTCCTTCTGTAATAGCATTCAGTCTCCTGTAATCTATACAGAGTCTATGTTCTCCAGAGGGCTTCCTTAAGAGTACAACACCGGAACTATACGAAGACTCACTGTGCGAAATAATTCCTTCCTTCAATAGATAGTCTATCTCTTCCTTCAAAGCTTTTTCCTTAGCAAACGGAATCGAATATGGTTTCATACAGACAGGTGTGGAGTCTATGAGTTTCATATCATATTCCAATAGGTTTGTATGCCCTGGTCGGTCTGTTAACACCTCTGCATGATTATTTAGAACCTGTTGCACTCTCTCTTTCTGAGTTTTCGTTAAATGTGTACTGATTTTCACCTGTGCTGCTGTCTCACAGGGGTGTAATGGATATTCAAATGATGAAAGTGGTTCCTTTTTCATCTCCATGGCGATGGACAAGGTCAACAAGTGTGTCTCTTCCTGATGTTCTCTTTCCAAATATTTCTTCAGGAGATTCACATGATAGATTTTTTTCTTTCCCCTTCTTATCTATCTTATAATTTGTTCTAGACACCTTCTCTAGAACTGTATATGGACCCTGCCATCCAATTTGTAACTTATTCTGACTCCCAGGCAAAAGAAGCAGTACTTTCTCTCCCACAGCCAAATTTCTGTCTTTCGCCTTCCTGTTATAATAGGCAGCATGTTTCTTCCTGGCTTGTTTCAAATTTTCATTGGCAAGTTTCCAGCCAGTTTTCAACCGAGTGGTCAGCTCATTCACATATTGGTATGAAGATGTAATGTTTTCCTCTGCCTTTTCATCAGTCCACGTTCTTAACAAAGCTACATATGGACCTTTAATTGTGTGGACCTATTTGTCCATGCACCGGTATGGTCTCTTCCACTTGAAGCTTTATAGTGATGATTTTTCCTCCCAGAATTATCATTCACAAAACGACCGCTACCAATTTTTCTTTTGGGGCTTTCTCCCCTCTTAAAATTCTTGATGAGAGATTTCCTCTCTACATCTTCTTCCTCCAGTTTGTTTAAGTCCGATTGAGGGATTGTCGGCTTATCCTGGGGTAAGACATCTTTTTGCACTCTCCGCATAGTGGCCATTGTAAAACAGTTAAGTGAAGCTTGTCCGTGAAAAGGGGCTTCCCATTCCATTTGGTCCACTTTATCAAATCTATTTTTCCTTTTATTGTCAGGCCTGATTTTGCCCCATGGCGTGTCCAGGTCCTGATCCATGTTCCCACTTGTGGGTGTTCCCTCATGTGCTATGCTACACCTTTCTACAAAATTCTCAATGTCCCATCTTGCTTTGGGCCAATAATAATTGTGAGCCACCTTTTGAATGATGGTACCTATCTTCTCATGGTCCCCATCTGGTTTCACATGTAGGCTCCTTATTAAGTCTGTCCTATATCTTTTTGGAAGAACCAGCTGTCCGTGACCATTGGATCTAGCTCCAGCCTTCCTATACATCAACTTGTTTTTCATGTAAAAATCTCCCTTGCCTGGAGTTGTATGACAAGTTGACAATTTTCTGAAACAAGGCTTGAGTGTTTTATCCCCAGCCTGTGCCTTCCTCATCTCTTCTGGAGTGGTATCCAACATAATATCCTCCTCCTGTCTTGAGGTCGACCTGACCTGAAGGGTTGCCATATACACAGGTTTCCTTCTGCAACGGTCAGTGTCATGATTGTCCATCTGACAATTCTTACACCACCTTTTTCCTTGGTTGAAAGATTTTCTTTCATCATATTTCCTTTCATCGAATTGTGGGAATTTATTTTTATTGTCATACCGTGGCCTATCAAATTGGTGCTTACCTTTATTTTGATCCTTAGGATCAAATTTATTAAAGTTCTGTGGTGCCCTAAAGTTGTCCACCTGTTTCTTTTTATTACCTGTTACCTCTGCTTGAGCTGCTTGATACCTTTCAGCAACATTTAGCAACTCACCCAGCCTCTCTGCACCTTGTTCCATGAGAAACTTTCTCAGGTCTGGAGCCATGGACTCTCTTAGTTGCTCTATAAGGACCATTTCCTTAAGATCTTGGGTTTTCCCCAGAGAAGTCCATTTCTCCAAGTATGTCTCTATGCGTGCAGAGAACTGGTGATAGGTTTCACCTGACAGTAGTTTAGCATTCCTAAATTTTTTCCTGTAAAACTCTGCATTCTTTTCATACCTTAACAAAAGAGCCTGCTTTAGCATGTCATAATTTTCCTGATCACCTCTGCTCATTTTTGCAAAAACTTCATAAGCTGCCCCACGAAGTCCCTGAGATAACTTTAAGCTCCACCTTTCTCTCTCTAACCCATACGTGGTAGCTAATAGTTCATACCTATTTAGGTAGCTCTCAATATCATCGTCTTTCTCAACAAAATGATCTAAATGAAAATTCATAGCTGAGATTGAGGCTCCTTGAGTAACCGTAGCATCAGAGGCAAAGGGACTGGCACCATTTTCAGGAGCATGGCCTTGAAACTCCAACTCCCTTAGTCGTAATTCATGTTCCCTTTGTAATCTTTTATCTTCTGCTTCCCTTTCTGCAGCTAATTTCCTCTCTTCCCTTTCTGCAGCTAATTTCTTCTCTTCCTTTCGGCTTCCTTTCTGCTTTGTCCTTCTTTTAGCCTCTTTGTCAGCCTCAATCTGCAACCTCTTAGTCTCAGCCTCAGCTTCAAATTGTAACTTCTTAATTTCCCTTTCAGCCTCTAACCTTCTTTCGGCTTCTTTTTCTAATCTTCTTTCTTCGCGTTCAATAAATTTGTCACATTCCGTTGTGACATAGGCAACCATAACTTGCCCATCTAATCCTAACTCTTTTGCAGTCTGAACCGCAGCAGATCGAAATTTGGCCAGGTCCGCCATTGTCTATTATGTAAATTTATACAATGTCTAACCAACAATTCAATCTCTAATGGACAACACAGGCACCGTGAGCTCAACCTTATTTAATTCCACCCAAGGATACCTTTTAATTCTTATATTCCCTGAAGTGAATTACCCCCCAATATTTTTAATAGTGAAAGATTCAAAATCCCAAGAGCGAGACCCCAATATATGTGGTGAAGTGGGATGTTATAAATATTTATAGGGAACTTAGTGTACTGACTGAGATCAGCTGTGAAGGTATCTATATCTATTAAGAGTAGTGTATTATAGATAACCTTACTTGCTACCACATATCTATATATCTCAGTCAGAATTATTCTGGAATAGTGTGATGCTACGTTATGTGTCTAGGGTATGAGTATGGTGAAGTGTAAGTCACAACAACAGACAGATAAACAATTTAATTTAATCCACTACTCTTGACAACACTGTGACACTCACATACATATAACACTCTACAAAGATATCTTAAAAGAGTCACTGATGAACTTTCAAATAACAATATGTATTCATTACTGGCATGAATGAATATGTGTCCTGATTCAACTACAAGGGAACCAGGAATCACAATCAATTTAAATTACAAGTTATGTACAGAATGTATTTAATATGAATATTGTAGTGACATATATTAGTACAAATGTTCTATGTGTGTCAGTTGTGTAGTAGTAAAATGAGGTAATACTGGTTTTGTTTTGTTCAAGCTCTGTTGGTATTGGTCATCATGACTTCAATAGTTTGTCTTTAGGGACTATTATTGGAGATGTTCACAGTTCCTGATTTTAAGACAAGTAAATTCCCCTCTGAATGGTATTTTTATAAAGTTATTTCAAGATGAGGGGACATAATGTTGAGCTCAGCTGGCCAACTCTGCTTATCTTGAGTGATGGCGGCAGGAGAGGACTCCTCTGCTCGAATTCTCTTCTGGGCTCTGGAGACACCTCACTGATAGCTAAAAGGACCAAGGAGTATGCTGTCCGACACTGGATTCAGCAAATCTCTGACCAGATGCTGCTCAGTACCATCAAGACCACTGTCCCTGAAATCAAGAAGGATGTACCTTCTACTTCATAACTAATTTATATTCTCTTTTACACTGATCACAATACAGCACAAACATTGCGTTCAGAGCGTTAGGCCAACAGTCAGCTTCATCTGAAATACTTTATACCAGCATTACCATCCTTAATGGTCACTACGCCTCTGCACTTCCAGCATTATTTCTTTCTAGTCAATCATCCAGATGTCAGTGTACTATTTGGCCATTCCATGCCGTTTTACTTCTCTCCGACACCCTCTGTTCAGGCTGGAGCATTTTAGGCTTTACCTCACGTTTGCCACTGAACTACACATATATATACAGGCATAAATCAACAATTCACATTCAATTTTCATTAAAAGATATTAAATGGTTCAAGCTTACCACAATTCATACGAATAACACAGATACGTTGATTAGCAATGAATTCTGGCACAAACTGGCACAAATTTCCTTCTGCTTATCTTCCAGGCTTTTATTGAGCCAAATATAAGCTGGCTTCAACGCACTGATGCTTTATCAAGTGTATTTAAACAAGTGGTTTCGAACTAACGCTCCCAAGTGTGTATATCAGCGAGACTGGCCAATGAGCCACGTTTCGACAAGTGTTTGAAAAAATGTTATCTTTTCCCGTCTCCCCTAACAACCAAGATAGTATTTATAGCCCGACCAATCGTGGTTAGGCTTTCATTTGTTGCGCTCCAATCAATTTGAAGTTTACATGGTAGGCTATTTCTGTAACGTAAATTTTTTCCAAACACGTTAAAAAAAAATCTTATGAGCAGAAATGATTTTATGCTGTCAGGCACCCCCAATATTTTATTTTGGGTATAATTTATTAATTCCTGGACTATTTGCGTAACGTTTTACATATTATTTGTCAGCAAGCCCTAAGGAACCCAAAAATACTAATTTAAAGGAGCTACGTGGCTGCGTTCAAAATATGCAATTTCTTCTACCTCCTGTTTGGAAGATGTGCTGTCTGGGTACTGTTATGTGTTCAAACGTAAACCCATCTATTGTTATCTTTTCTAATAAGAGTCTGTTATGATTTATAAACCTAACTCTGGGAAAGGGTAGTGTATTTTATCACTGTCCGTCTGAAAAAGTTAGTGCTTGTAGACTTACACGCGTGATGCCAGCATTTGTATATCGCGCGTCGCGTGTTGCATGCGTTCCTGATTTTCAGCCCTCCCCTCTCGCTATCCTTTTGTCCATCTGTTCGTTCGTTTTGGTAACGTAATATAATTAATGTTAGGATTAATTTAGGTCATTACGCAGTCTCTCAATGTTTTTCTTAGAAATGCAGCACACGTTTCATTGAAGAAGGCGGGTAATAATACAGTAAGCTTTTATATCAACGTGAAAGCGTTACAATTTGCAGACGAAGCAGAAAACAAGGGGGATTTCGAGTACATTCTTGGTGACAGCACTGTCATTTTCCCATTGCTCTTCTCTTTATTAATTTTATTTGTTAGGCTTTATATTTACCTAATAATTTATATATGTGGATTAGAATATTTCATGACATTGGCAAAAATAAAGTACAATGACTACCAATGGCGGATTTGTGGAGACCTAAAGGTCATTGCAATTCTCACGGGCATGCAGACTGGGTATACTAAATTTTGTTGCTTCCTATGTGAATGGGACAGCCGCAACAGACAGGAACATTATGCAAGAAAGGTGTGGCCTATTAGGGATCGTATGCAGCTCGGGCATAAAAATGTAATACACGAGCCATTAGTTAACAAAGACAGCATCATTTTACCATCGTTACATATAAAGTTGGGGCTCATGAAGAATTTCGTAAAAGCGTTAGATAAAACGAGCAAAGCTTTCACTTATCTTCGAGAAAAGTTTCCGCAAGTTAGCGATGCAAAGATAAAGGAAGGTATCTTTGTAGGACCTCAGATTAGGAAAGTTATTGCAGACAAACAATTCGAGAACTTGTTACATGGTAGTGAACTTCGCGCATGGATGGCATTCAAATCAATCGTCGATAACTTTGTGGGAAATCACAAATCTGTCGACTATGTGTATATTGTTAAGCAGTGCATAGATGCATACAGAATTATGGGCTGTAACATGTCCCTCAAAATCCATTTGCTCGATTCGCATCTTGACTTTTTCCCTGACAACCTTGGCGAAGTCAGCGATGAACATGGAGAACGATTCCATCAAGATATCGCCGTAATGGAGTCACGTTAACAAGGATGGTGGAGTGTGACCATGCTTGCCGATTATTGTTGGATGCTTCATCGCGATGTACCACATGCCATTCACCGACGAAAGTCGACTGCAAAGAAATTCAAGCCTACATAACTGTTATACTTCTTGTACGAATGATGTTGTAATACTGTATGCGTTGTTAAAAAACTTCAATTGCGTATTTCTAAAGATCCCGACCTGATAGAGAAAAACGGTTTGCAGATTTAAAAACAGCGCATTAAAATTGACCAAAAAAACATAGAAATGTTAGAGACAGAAAAAAAAATATTTTTTTTTGTTAACCAGTGTTATCTATACTTTCGTCTTCAAGGCTCTCCAGTGCTTCAAATGCATTTCTCATCTTTAGGTTGAACTGAACTCTTGCGTCTTTGTTCATAAGGTTCTGGGTATTATACAGGGTGGTCATAAAGTCTTTCCCTGATTTCAAAAATTAAAAAAAAAAAAGTATTCTGTGCAGAGACACTTGGTTTTTTGGAAATTATTCCAGAACTAAAACAGTTTTTTATGCTATTTGTAGATTTCAACATTTGCGATTTTCAACACTAATATTCGAGGGATTGCAAGTTCTCTTGATGCACAATAGGTTGATTCCTGAGGACTGCGTTGAAACGCCGTGCGCACTGCGTCCACAGTTTCTTCACTCACACGAGGCCTACCTGCTCTGGGCATGTCACCGACGCTGTCAGTGTCCGTAAACTCTATATACCAAGCTTTGATGCTTTTAACATCTGGAGGATCTCGTAAAAATTTGAAATCAGGGAAAGACTTTATGACCACTCTGTATTTCGGGCTTGCTTTTTCTGCTGTGTCTTTGTGCGCCCTCAGTTTTGTCCTCAGTGATGCTAGGAGAAGGTGGTGGTCTGACGCTACGCCAGCTCCTCTGTAGTAGGCAGCGTCTTCATTTTCTTTCTATGGTGAAGTGGTCTATCTGATTTTGCATGTGCCATCAGGGGAGTTCCATGTGGTCTTGTGTATGTCTTTCTGTGGGAAGATAGTCCCTCCGATGAGCAGGTCATTCAAATCACAAAAGTTTACAAAGAGTTCTCCATTTTCATTTCTGTTTCCTATGCCATTCTTTCCCATTACACTAGTCAACAAATTTTCAAAAGTTTTTTGTACCAGAAATTAAATGTACCATTTCTTATTGATTTTGACATGCTGATTTCAAATATCATAATGAAATTCACCAATTGGCTCTGGTTTTTTTTTAAATGATGAATTTACATTACAGTAATACAAATAATGTATGCTTGTTTACTTCTCTGGGCTAAACAGCTAGTCTTTCTACTTTAGCATTATAAAAATTGTGGTTACATACTCAATTAATTGATATTTTAACATAAAATGATAGAAAAAATAAAAACATTATTTAAAGTTCACATATCATGCTTTAAAAAGGCACATTTGAACCCATTCCGTCATTATTCAGTCGCTGTTCGAGCTCTCTTTGCTTGCTTCTTGTAGTCAGTCGATGAGGTGTCTCTTGTCACAGTCCAACAGTAATCAACAAGCATTGAAGGGCTCCAATTGCCTTGATACCTTGTCTCCATAGCAGCAATGTCCTGGTGAAATCGTTCACCATGCTCATCACTGACCGCTCCACAGTTTGACGTAAAGAAATCCAGATGAGAATCCAGAAAATGAATTTTCAAAGACATGTTGCAGCCAAGACTCTTATACTTCTGAAGGAGATTTTCTACAATTTCATTGTAATTATCAGATCTGTTGTTTCCAAGAAAATTGTCCACCACTGACTTAAATGCTAGCCATGCTGCTTTTTCCTTGCCATGCAACACGCAAAGAAACTCGTCATCATGAAGAAGTTTTCGAATTTGCGGACCAACAAATACTCCCTCTCTTATTTTAGCTTCACTCAGTCTTGGAAATTTTCTGATGAGGTATTTGAAAGCCTCATCTGTTTTCTCCATTGCCTTGACAAAGTTTTTCATGAGACCCAGCTTAATGTGCAAGGGTGGCAACAAAATCTTGCTGGTGTCGACAACTGCTGGGTTCTCAACGTTCTTACTGCAGGCTGCAATGACTGCCTGATTGGCCAATGTCTTCTGATGTAATGGTCACTTCGTGCACGGCTATCCCACTCACAGAGAAAGCAACAGTACTTGTTGTATCCACCCTGTAGTCCAAGCAAAAGAGCGACCACTTTTAAGTCACCGCAAAGTGACCAATGATGATGATCGTAGTTTATACACTTCAAAAGCTGCTTAATGTTTTCATAAGTTTCTTTCATATGAACTGCGTGACCAACTGGAATTGACGGTAACACATTACCATTATTCAACAAAACAGCTTTAAGACTTGTCTTGGATGAATCAATGAAAAGCCTCCACTCTTCCGGTATGTAATTGATGTTGAGGGCTGCCATTAAACCAGAAATGTTGTGGCACGCAGAAAGGTCACCCTCTTTGAAAAAGAATGTAATAAGCGGCTTCTGGCGGTTCCTATACACAGAAATTGTAACATCTTCTGCCAGGAGATTCCACTGTTGCAATCTGGAACCCAAAAGCTCCACCTTGTTCTTCGGTAAATTCAGATCTCTTACAAGATCATTCAGTTCTACTTGGGTTAGTGGATGTAGTTTGCTCAAAATCTGTGTCACTTGAGGTTGATGGTTCAGGACCACCAATGTCCTCTTCATCAGTGGAAGCAGCTGAAAATCATTCTGGCACTTTGGGAACTGGTAGGTCATCGCCATGTGGTACCGGAAGTATTGCAGAGGGGATGTTTGGATATTCCAGTCCATTTTTTCTTCTTTGATATGCCTTTCCCAATTGGAGGGACCATGCAAAAGTAACAGTTGTTGAGATAATCAGTGGGCTCTCTCCAAATCATTGGGACTGCAAAAGGCATAGCTTGCCTTTTGCCAGTCAACCACAGTTTAAGATGTGCTGCACATGTATTGCAGCATATGTGTGGCACCCAGCTCTTATCTTGATCTCCTATTCTGCAGCCAAAATACAAACTGTACGCCTTCTGGCATTTCTAACTACGATACTTTTGATAAGGACAAATGCACTAACTAATGGCAAAATTTTATCAGAGATAAGGTATTTATACACAAAGGTGATGTAATCATAGGTAGGATTGCATCATCAACTTCTAGTAACATTTTTATTGGTCATTAGAAAAAATTATGCAATCGCCCACAACAGTTGCGTCATATATATATAAATTTACCGTAATTAAATAAACTAGTAGCATATATCTTGAAAACTAGAGCCAATCAACATTTTTTAATATCATTTTCGTTTTCAGCACACCAAAATTAGTTAAGATCAGCTATTTTCATTTCTGGTACATTTTGGTTGTTGACTAGTGTTATTAGTTCACAGTTTTTGTTGTCTACTCCTACTTTTGCATTTAAATCTCCCATTACTATCTTAATGTCTCTCCTGTATGTTTTGTCCAATGTTCCTTGGATTCATCATAGAAATCTTGCTTCGTATCTTCATCTGCATTGTTTGTAGGGGCATAACATTGAATGATGGTGATTTTCTTCCTTTTCCCTCGAATCTTGCCGTTATTATCCTGGGTGATATTGATTCCCATTCTATTAGTGCTTTTCTGGCTTCCTGGGACATCATTATAGCAACCCATTCTGTGTGTGTGTGGTCTTCATCCTCGTGTCCTGAATATATGACATTTTCACCTGTATTGGTTATGAATTCACCAGTTCCATTTATTCTCGTTTCTGCTAGTCCTAAGAAATTTATTCCATATCGTCTCATCTCTCCAGCTACCTGTGCTGTTCTTTCGGCCTCCTGCATTGTCCGTATGTTCCAGGTGCTTATTCTAATTTTTGCCTTCGTCGTTAGAAGTGGTGTCTGCAGCCTGACTTCCATTGACTGGCTTTCATCAGGTCTCTGCGTCATGCGTCCCACTTGCGAGGGTTCTTCCTGATTCTGGCTTTTATTTATTTCTACAATGTTTAGTTTCTGTGACAAATATGTTTTTCCGGCAGGGTTGTCAGCCCTGTTCTCCACCCTCCTTTAACCTGGAGGAAAGGGGTGTGCCCACTTTGTCTGTCCCTTCCATTTTGACCTGCTCAGCATGGTTGAACCAATGCCCAGTGTAAGAGATAGAAAAATACACGGAGAAGAGAACTGGAGACAACAAATAAATGGGTATGGAGGAGGCAGAAAAGTCTTGGGCGATAGCACGGGCCGAACGGACTTGGTACAAATTTGTTTAGGGCATATGCTCCTTGGGGGGTTAAAAGGTAGTTAATTGGGCTAGAATTGTAATGACTTGCATCTTTTGGTTTTTTTTCCTCTGGCATAACCGAAACGTGGCTCAGTTTAATAAAAATGTGTTTCATAAAATATATTTTAAAATAAGCTGATTTTAGAGCCTTTGTTAAATCATTGCCCCACCTTGAAGTGGTGGGTCGGCTTGATGATATTGGTACCAGGAGCAAAAGCTCCCGCTGATGTAGCTCACAATATCATCAAGGCACTCAAGCCGACCGACCACTTCAAGGTGGGGCAATGATTTAACAAAGGCTCTAAAATCAGCTTATTCTTTTAATATATTTTATGAAACACATTTTTATTAAACTGAGCCACGTTTCGGTTATGCCAGAGAAAAAAAAAAAAAGATGCAAGTCATTACAATTCTAGCCCAATTAACTACCTTTTAACCCCCCCCCCCCCCCAATCCCCCAAGGAGCATATGCCCTGTAAACAAATTTGTACCAAGTCCGTTCGGCCCGTGCTATCGCCCAAGACTTTTCTGCCTCTTCCATACCCATTTATTTGTTGTCTCCAGTTCTCTTCTCCGTGTATTTTTCTATCTCTTACACTGGGCATTCCAGAACAAGTACTACATTGTAAAGCACCCACATTCCTCTGTTGTCATAAACAAGCGACCATCATCGAACGTGCTGTTGAAATTTAGCTGTTAAAAATCTGCAAGGACTTTTCATCATATCATAATAGAAAGTTTATCTCCCAAACACATGGTTTTTTGTCCTTGAGTGTTTTGCCATTTGCAGCGAGGCAGTCTTTCAACCTAGACGTTAAGTACGTCGGATATATCAGGGCGCAATTTGCCATTCAAAATTAAGTGAACTATGTTAACTGAAGCATAGTATTGATAAAAACTAAGCCATGAAAAGAAGTACTAGCTTCTATTAGCTAGTATGAAGAAGCCATGAAATGGACTGCTAGCTGGTGCAGCGTTGATAGATGCGAGATCCTGAAAAGGACAGTATCTGTCTATCTGCTAGCGTGATAAAGCCCTGAACAAGGACTGCCAGCTAACGCCGATGCTGCCCGTATCTCATATACTGTAAAAAGGTCAAGGTAGTCCCATAGCAGATACTGCCGTAGGGAAGTGAACTGTTAGAGATTTCAATATACTAGCTCCAGTATCGAGATGTGGGGTGTGACCAGTTCCCTTCCGCGCTGCTTTTCCTTCCTTATCTCAAGAGATGTACATTAATATCAACCATGCGATAAGAACTACTTTATTGATGTGTGAATATAATTGCTGAGAGCAGGAATAATCTCAGTGTGTTATTTAAAAGAAAGTTTGTTACTGTGTCGTATATAAATATTTCCTACGCACGTGTGCTGGAGAAGGGGATTGAAAGAGATGGTAGTCTGTAACGTTTGTGAGAGTCTCTGTTCATATTTCTTTCTCCCCCGCTTAACAAGTGAGCAGTCCAGGCGGACTCAGACGATAAGAACTCTGTGCATTGTTTACTCGTTCTTCCTGAACCACCATGGCTCTGCTTGGAGTTTAGCTCACCAGCCCCGTTCTGCAAATGGCAGGAGATAACGATGACGTAGGTAAAACCCGTAACGGACTTTGCTCAGGGACTGTTTTGATTAAATATTTTCCCGCCATTTATCTTCAAGCATGCGCGTACCTGATGGTTAGAAAATCCCTTAATGTTGCTGGCATGTTTGCTATTTATTGAAACAGCTGCCCTTATCTACAGGTTTAACGACATAAATGTCATTGCTCGCCCCTATTTTCCCCCACCAGTCGTTAAATGAAAATACCCAAGTCTGTCCGCCCGTGTGTTACCAGCGCCCGAAAGGGGAGCAAAGAATAATTGTACCCGCATGTCGTAGGAAGCGACTAAGAAGGGTTGGGCTTGGGGCCGGCTGCCTCACCCTTAGAACCCCCCCCCCCCCCCAAAAAAGCATACACACACAATGCAAACAAGTCATCAGAAACATGGACAAGTTAACTATAACAATAATTTTGATAATCCTACTCGACCAGTTAAAATACTAGGACAAGTTTTTTATATTTAACGTCTAGGCTGCTGACTCATCTTTATTCTTCTAGTGCTAGAGTCAGATAAGAAAGGAAAAAAGAAGACGCGGAAAGACATTGAAGGTACAGCATAGAGCAGGGAAGTTTGGGGTGAATTTGTTGAAGGCATTTACACCTTAGGCAGCTGAAGAATAATAATGATGATGATGATTGTCGTGAGTTGTGTAGAAAAATGTATTTTGTTGAGTTACGAAAACTCTAGTGAACTGGCAAGATAGACAGGAAAATACAGATCATGTGCGCGATTTGGAGAATCTTAAGACATCATGGAAGAGGATCTATTAAAGTTATCTCTGTTTCCAAGCCCCACAACTCACTTATGTATTCTTAAGAGTCTCTCTTTTTCACTTACTTACTTACTTAGTCGTTCCTCTTCTACCATGAGGTAGAGTTTTGGAAGAGAGAGCGCCATTCTATCCTGTCGGCTGTCTTCCTCCTGGTCTGGTTTCATTCTAGTCCTCGGTCCTTCACAGATTGTCTAATGTTGTCCTCCCAGCAGACTCTGGGTCGTCCTGGAGTTCTGGATCCCTGGCTATTAGCCTCCCATACCTGCCGTGGCAGCCGATCTTCTCCCATTCTGCAAACGTCGCCTAACCATCTTAGTTGGGACTGTTCTACTTGGGTCTGCATGGTAGGAGTTTTAGGCCTTGACGTGTCGTCTGGTTGCGGACCATGTCTCTTCTTGTTACATCAATCACCATCCTCAGATGCCTCATTTCTGAGGTTTGAGAGATGGCGGTAGACCCCCCTTAGAGTGTAATGGAGTATATCGGGCCGAAACACTTGTTGGACGTGGGGGGGACTTCTTCTGATGATCAGATTGCTTCCTGTTGTATCGCTCTGTAAAGAGTTTCCTATCATAGTTGCATGGTCAAACCAGTGACGATCGGGAAAAGACCGATTGACTTATTGAAAGACAGATGACACTAGGAAAGACTAGAAACCGGCTGACCGGGTTAGCACCGCGTAAGCTGTATTCAATTGCTACAGGACCCAAAAATGATAGATGCCCCCAGGATTCACCGAAAAAGGGGGGGGGGAGGATGATGAATCCGCAGGCGCCTCGTTGGAATCGACCAGACCCGTTACACGGACTTCGAGCTCTGAACAACGGCTGGAATTTCCATGTGCCTGTGGTAGGGAATTCTCTACTCAGAGAGGAATGAAAATCCACAGAACGAAAAAGGGGTGTGGGAGGTCATCAGGGGGAGATTAACAGCACTCTGTCTCGACGGATAAGAGTACATTCAAGTTGATCTGCCAGATGATGATCTCACACACTTCTTGGACGGTAAAAGAGATGCAATCAAGTTTCCACCTGCCAGTGCAAAAGGGCTTTGGGAACAGCTGGACGAAGCCTTGGCAAAAGAGTTGGATAACAACCTGAAGCAGATAACTTTGGAGAAGAAGCTGGAAATCTTCGGCGACATAATATATCTGCACTGTCGCAAAGTGTTCGGAGTGAGGGAGGCAAGGGAAAGTAACCCACCACGAAAAAGTAGAAGACAAATTAAAATAGGAGAAATCAGGATACAGAAGAAGCATGCCCGAAAACTGTTAAAGAACGCAGTTGCCACAGAGAAGGAAGGGTTACGACAAGTTTGGGAGCACCTGAAAGGCCAACATAATGCCCTATGTAGAGCAGAAAGGTTGTGCAGGAAGAGAAGGAAGACTCGAAGGGATAGGGAAAGATTCTTTAGATTGGATTGGTCACTACCTGGAAAATAGAACCGCCAGAGTACAGCTGCAAGGACAGACTAGTAAAAAGTTTATATTAGAGCAGGGTGTCCCACAAGGGGGAGTCCTGTCACCTACACTGTTCCTTGCATACATAAATGACATAACTGACAATATTCAACAAATAGCACACAATGCTTCCTTTGCAGATGACTTAGCGTTGTGGATCTTTGAAGAACGTATCACTACTGCAAACATTCTGATGCAGCAAGCACTAACATCACTGGAAGAGTGGGCCAAAACATGGCTCATGAAGATTAATGAAGAGGAAACAACGTACACTGTATTTTCCCTCTCAACTAGACCTCAGAGCTTCAAACTAGTACTAAACGGAGTAAATCTTCATTTAAATGAAAATCCGAACTACCTAGGCATTATTTTTGATCGCCGTCTGACTTGGAAAAAACAGATTGACAGAAATCGAATGAGAGCAAGACAAAGAATGGCAATTATGAAAAAACTTGCTGGAACAACTTGGGGTGCAGATGAGAAAGTGCTTAAGACGTTGTACACAGGGCGAGTGAGGCCAGTTCTTGAATATGGCATGGCAGCATGGGCAATAGCAGCTTAGACAAACTTCGATAAAATTAGCAGACTCCAACATCAAGCAATGAGAATTATAACGGGAGGCATGAAGTCAACACCTATAAAAGAACTCGAAAAGATTACATGCCTCCAGCCAATGACAGATAGAAGAGACTGCAGGGCTGTGGTGAAAAATTCTAATCCACATACAGTAGAACTCCATTTATCCGAACCCCATGGGACCGAGCATCGTTCGGATAATCAAATGTTCGGATAATTGGATTACATGATGTATCGAGTACATGTACACATATTTCTAAAAATAATTAACAATCACAAGGAAAATACACTATAAAACATATTTACTTGTACTGTAATAATAATACCCACACTGTATTAGATCACTGTATCACCAAAATCTTTCATTACACTGCAGTGCATGTACTACTTGTATTAATTATTTTTGTTAAGAAAGAGAAATGTTTTCAAAATAACATTACAAACAATTCAAAACCAGGCGCAACTTACGTATACATGTACTTGCACAGATGTAGCCCACTATTTAAAATAATGAGGAATCCTCTTTTGCGCCAAACTGGATAGTCTGCTTTTGGCTGCTAAGTCCCGCATTCTCTTCAACAGCAGAAGCTGTGTAGGACAGCAGCTGTCATCTTCTTGCTCGTACCAAGCCATCGCTGTTTCTAGTGCTATAAAGGCCTCTTCAGGACTTGGTCGACGTTTTGGGTTTTCTTCATAATCTACAAGTACATCATGTACTTCTGAGGAGTCTTCATCATCGGTCACTACATGTATTTGGTTTTCTTCTTGCACAAAAGACAAAATTTCTTCGTCATTCAAAAACTGAAAACCAGAATCATTATCATCTTCTAGCCACATGTGTGCATCATCTTTGTCACAGTCCGAAAATCCGGGCATTGCTTGAAACAGTTCCACAACTTCATTTATACAATCATCATTTGTGTCCACTGCAGTAGTTTCATTTCCTCCTTTTTTCCCAAGCAATCTATTCCAAGCCTTGTTGAGATTATCTTGTGACAGGGTGGTCCAAGCATCAGCTTACATATAGCAGCAGTCTTTGAGATTAAGCTTTTTTTGAAAACGCCACCACACTTTCTTCATCTTCAGCCAACAATAAACGACGCAGGACTTCCTTCTTGTACATCTTTTTAAGCTTTGCTATAACACCCTGATCCATTGGTTGAATCAGTGCTGTTACATTGGGAAGCAGAAAAATTACTTTAAAATTTGCATCAACTGCATTCAATGTATCCGTCTCTGGATGAGATGGTGCATTGTCCAGTAGAAGAATTACTTTTCCAGTTTTCTTTTCTTGTTCTTTCAACCTCTTCACATTTGGGATGAACTGATTTGTATACCAATCAAGAAATATTTCACTATTCATCCAAGCACTCTTCTGTGCTTTGTAGCACAATGGGAGACATGTCACATTCTTTAAACAACGTGTTTTTTTGGCTTTGCCGATCATTAGCACCGGTAAACGATGACTTCCACTGGCATTCGCGGCTACCAAAATTGTTACTCTCTCTTTGCACTTTTTAAACCCAGGGGCAGCTGCTTCGCGCTGAGATGCAAGTGATTTTTGAGGCAATGATTTCCAGTATAAGTCAGTCTCATCGGCATTATACACATCATCGAGTAAATAACCTTCTTCTTCCAAAAAAAGCCAAGAATGTTTCTTTAAAATTTTCAGCGGCAGTTGCATCGCTAGATGAAGATTCCCCTTGAATCTCCAATTCTCGTATGCCATGACGAGATTTAAAGTTTCTTAACCATCCCTGGCTAGCCTTAAAGTCAGGAGGACCGTCAAGTTGACTGTTGAACTGAAGTGCCTTTTCACACAATAGAGAGCCAGAGATAGGTTCCCCTTTGCTTCTTCTTTGCACAAACCATATATACAAAGCCTCTTCCAATTTCAAATCTTTCGCATTTCTCATGGTTTTATGTTTCTTCGACCCATTTTCACTATCCAATTTCGATGCAAAACTCATAATTTTATCCTTGTTACTTTTGATGTCAGAGACGGTAGCTTTCTCAACATTGAAAATCCTCGCAAATGAAGACACAGTTTCACCTTTTCCTAGTCTCTTGATAATTTCTGTTTTCGTTTCAATAGACAAAACATTGCGGTTCCTTTTATATGCTTTAGGCCTACTGGAAGATGCCAGGTCGCACAGAGAAATACGTGTACACCAAAATTATTCTGCTGTAGTAGCAGACACAATTATTTTAAGTTGAACTGTCTGTTTAGCCAGTGTTCTGCCTAGAACTCACACGTACACTGGATTGGTAAACCAGATATTAACGGACTTTATGATCTAACTGACTTCATGTACGTAAGCGACCGTCCATTAGCCCATCTCATTGTCTACAAATTGTTCGCACACATTTGAAGCTTGCCGCATCAAAAGATTCAGAACTGTAGTCTAACGTGACTGGTGGAGACTGATTTTTTTTTTTTCTGGAAAAAGTGTTCGGATAATTGGATGTTCGGATAATTGGGGTTCGGATAAATGGAGTTCTACTGTATATAAATTAGAAAATAAATGTAAAGCCTAACGAAGTAGTTCAATAGAAAGAAAGAAGAATGGTGAAAGACCAGTGCTTTCCCAATAGCGTACGCCTGTGTTGTTGAACGCCATAATGGCTGAACCAGAGATCCCCTTTTTCTACTTCGTCTGCATAACTGTAACGCTTCCACGTACGATAGTAAAAGCCTACAGCATCATACACGCGTTTCTAAAAATAAAACTGGTACTGTATTTCTTAGACGACCTTGATAGGCACACTGCTTAATGACCTAGATATAATACTAGCATTAATGTCATTATACACACTACGTTAACCTAAAAGACAGACGGGCTTAGAAGAGAGAGAGAGAGAGAGATGCACGGAGGAACGAATGCAATTGTACCACGTCGTCTCGCGATTAAAAAGAACGCCAATCACACGCGGAAGGCATGAAGACCTGATTTTTTCAAATAAACAGTAAATAAAAAACACTAACGATACGAGGTTAGGTTTTGAAAACAGGTTTAAGCTCTTATTGGGAAACCTGACATTCTACTGATTTATGTCTAAGCTCCTGACATTAGTCTGACAGTACAGAAGACATCCCTTGGTATAGAAGTGAACGGGTGGTAGAAACAAATACACGACTATCCTAGAATAATACATATTTTGAACGAAGCCACTTAGCCCCATTAACCTTATATAATTGTGTGCCTTAGGACTTGCTGACAAAGAATATGTTATGTGTTACGCAAATAGTCTAGTAATTAACAAATTATAGCCAAAATACTATAGTGGGGTTGTCTAACAGCACAAGATCATATTTGCTCATAATGGCATGTTTGAAAAACACTGCTTTAGGGGAAATGAGGCCAACAAGTTAGATACGATTTGATTGGCTGTAGTAATATGTAAGGCGAAACCTTATCAGTCGAACTGCAAATACTATTATTGTTGTTAATGGCTACGTGTGGACTCTTGTAAACATGGTCTCATTGGTTAGAACGTTCGATATAATCAAATAGAAGCGTCAGTTCAGGGCCAGTTTTGACAATAAATTTTGTGAGAAGCAAGTGCGTTGAGATCAAGCTAATATTTTTCTAATAAAAGCCTCGGATAAGGCAGATCAAAATTGTGCCAGAATTCATCGCCAGTCAACGTTACTTGTGTATATTTCCTTGAATTGTGGTAAGCTAGACATATTTCCTATATATATATATATATATATATATATATATATATATATATATATATATATATATATATATATATATATATATATATATATATATATATATAATATGAAAATTGAATATGAAATGATAAATTGTGTCTGTATGTGTGTGGTTCAGTAGCAAACAGAAGGCAAAGCCTAGATATTGCTCCACCATGTAAAAGCTTGTCAGAGAGGAGTATAACTGCATAGGCATATATGGGATTGCCAATTAGTAACATGACACTTATCCTATTGTATAGAAGGAATTAACGCTGGAATTGCAGAGGCCGTTGTAACCATTAGGGAGAGGAATACTGGTGTATATTGTCACATGAGAAGCTAGCAGTTGGCCTACAGCGCTGAACTCTGTGTTTGTAATGTCCTGTACTTCAGTGTGGAAATATATTATATATTAGTTCTGAAGAAGGTGGTACAACCTTCTTATTTCAGGGACCGTGGTACTGAAGTATTAGAGTAGCACCTGGTCTGAGTTTTGCTGGATCCAGAGGGCTGGCAGCAGACTCCTTGTCCAAGATATTGACCAGTGGTGTATTTCAAGATAAATGAGAAGCAAGCGAGCAGAGGAGACAGTTTTCCTGCCGCCGACATATGAGTTAAGACTTTGTCAGCCAGAGCAGCTCACCCTTGTATAACCCACCCTAAAATTGACTGTAATACTAAATCAAGAGGGACAGTTATTGTTTACAAATAAAAAGAAACTGTGATCCCTTCAATATTATTTCCACCAGTAACAAACACATGAAGTCGTGATGACAAACAACAACCTAGCTTCAAAAGCCAGTATTACCTCATAATACTACATCACAACCCTACACACATATTGTAATAATATTATATGTCAGGACAAAGATCCTTTGTATAAATTTTGTACATAAACATTGTGTTTACATTTGATTGTGATTCCTGATTCACTCTGTAGTTGGATCAGGATATCTATTATTGAAAGAAACTAATACATAATTTAAAAGTTAACACTTGACTTACTTAAGCTAGTCTTCTAGAGTGTTATATGTATGTGCTTGTCATAGTGTTGTAAAGTGTTGTGGATCTTAATTAAAGTGTTTATCTGTCTGTTGGTTGTTGTGAACTTACACTTCGTCACTATCATAACCCTAGACATTCAACGTAGTCATCACAATATTCCAGAATAAGTCTGATTGAGGTCTAAATGTGGTAGCAAAGTAAGGTCATCTGTAACACACCACACTTATTAGATACAGATACCTTCACAGCTGATCTCAGTCAGTACACTAAGTCCCCTATAACTATTTATATAATCCCAACTTACCACAAGGGCTCAACAACAGGCCAAAAAATTCAAAAGACTAACAGACCACCCAATGTGCCATAGAATAAATGCTCTTAGAAGGCAAAGACTCAAACGAAGTAATTTTGTAGAATCAACCAAACCACAAATGAGAGCAGTATCCATAGATGAAATATCCACTGTTAAACCCATCTAACTGCACACAAGCTTCCAGTTTGGAAACAAAATCGTTTCCCTAAAATGATAGAAAACGTTCCTGGAATTGAAAGTAAAAAGAGCCAAACTGCAACAGATAGAAAATCCATAGCGACAAAATACATAGAGAAACATTATCCACGCAACACCTGGACCCATGCATACACAGATGGATCAGCAACAAATGCAACAGAAAATGGAGGTGGGGGTGTCTTTCTGACCTTAAGCACTGGTGCAGAAAAAAGGCTGTCAGTGGCGACAGGACGATTCTCCAGCAACTTCAGAGCAGAGGCAGAGGCCTTGAAAACTGCAGCAGAGGTTATATTGACAGAAGAAACGGCAGAGAGACAAGTTGCTTTCTTTACTGATGCACAGTCAGTAATTGCAACGTTGAAAAGACAAAATAATACAGACCTGGATGATCTCAGAGTAGTGCTCCACAAACTTTGTCAACGATTCAAAAGTGTTGTGATCCAGTGGATCCCATCTCATTGTAACATCGCCGGCAATGAAGAGGCTAACAGAATGGCAAAAGAAGATTCACATCTACCTCAGCCTGATGCAAGCATAACTTTTGAGGAGGCAAAGAGTTTTAGCAGAATCAGTTACAGAAACAAATGGAATGTAGAGCATCCAGGGCACACACAGAATGATGCTTACTACCAGCTCCACAGAAGAGAACAAGTGGTAATCTTCAGACACCGCACTGGCCACAACAGATTGAGATACCATATATTCAACAAGCTAAAGATAGGAACTACCGATCAGTGTAACTGTGGCACTGATGAAATGACTGCTGAACATCTGCTTCAAAGTTGCCCCTTATATGTGGTACAAAGAAAGTGCATATGGCCGACGCCAGCTCCTTTCGTGGAAAAGCTTTACGGGGATTCAAATAGCCTCAAACTGACTACTGCTTTCTTTGAGAACATTCAAGTGGACGTCTGAGAGTGTACAAAGCAGAAAAAGATTCTTTAGGGAGCCCTTCAAGTTTGCCAAAGAACTGTTTGAGCAGCCACGGTCGGGTACGCTAAACATCAGGAAAGAAGACCTGGAAGAACACCTTAGAATGACATATTCAGATGGTCGCAAAGATGAGCCGCTCTGCAGCATGGCAGGCCTTAAATGGCCGAGTAAGCCAGGAGCTGAATTTAACACCAAGCCCCCAACGATGCAAGAGGTAGAAAGCATTGTCCAGAAAGCTCGGTGCAAGTCAGCTCCAGGTCCTAATGGCGTTCCATATGTGGTGTATAAGAGATGCCCTGAGGTGCTCAAACGACTGCTCCGTTTACTGAAGAATGCCTGGAAAACCCAGCTTGTAAGCAAGGAATGGAGAAAGGCGAACGGAGTCTACATCCCGAGGGAACAAAATTCCACAGACATCAGTCAGTTCAGGCCAATCTCACTACTCAATGTGGAAGGGAAGATATTCTTCTCAGTGATGGCGAAAAGACTCACTACATACCTCCTGGCAAATGGGTACATTGACACTACCATTCAGAAAGGAGGTATCCCAGGTACACCAGGATGTCTAGAGCATGCCACAATGATCTGGGAAGCAATCCAAAAGGCAAAGTCTGACAGAACAAACCTCCATGTAATCGGGTTGGATCTAGCGAATGCTTATGGATCCGTTCCACACCAGATGTTGTGGCAGGCCCTAGAAATGTATCATGTTCCACAAGAGATTGCAGCAATGCTGAAGCTGTATTTCGCAGGGTTTTCTGTCAGATTTTTAACCAGAGAGTACACAACGAAGTGGATTGGCCTTGAAGTTGGAATTGCAATGGGATGTACCATCTCTCCGATACTATTCGTGATGGCTATGCAGGTAATCCTTAATGCGGCTGAAGGAATGGCTATAGGTCCAAAGCTCGGTGGAATGTGTCACATGCCACCGCTCAAAGCATTCATGGATGACACAACAATTCTGACATCAGATGAACATCAGGCCCGGAGGGCGTTAGTACGCCTGGATGAACTAGTCAGCTGGTGCAGAATGAGCTTCAAACCCAAGAAGTCGAGAAGCCTATCAGTCAGGAAAGGGAAGATAGCAGAGGTCATATTCATGGTTTCCAACCAAAGAATTCCTACTGTCATTGAGGAACCTGTTAAAAGTCTTGGCAGGATGTAGGATGCCTCATTAAAAGACTCGAAGGCAGTGCAACAGACAATAGAAATGGCAGACAGAGGACTACAGATCATAGACCAAAGCAGACTCCTGGGAAAGTTCAAACTGCGGTGCCTCCAGTTCATGTTGATACCGAAGTTGCTGTGGCCACTGCTTATATATGAAATAAGCACAAGTACAGTGGAAGCTATAGAACAGAAGGTCAACAAGTTCATGAGAAAATGGCTAGGGGTACCACCAGGTCTGTCAGACAGTACTGCAAAAGTCAAAACTTCTGCTTCACTTCAAGTCAGTTGTTGAGGAGTACAAAGTTGGAAAGGCAAGGCTTGAAATGATGCTACGCGAGTCAGCTGATGACGTGGTTAAGTCCATTCAGCCCACACTGAAAACGGGAAGGAAGTGGAGAGTGGAAGAAGCTGTTGATGCTGCCCAAGAGGCACTCAAACTGAGGGAGGTAATCGGATACACACAAACGAATAGACGGGGATTTGGTCATGGAGACATCCGCTGGTGGTCCAAGGCATCAAGCAGGGAGCGCAGAGACATGGTAGTTCAGGAGATACGAGCAGCTGAGAATGATAAGAGGTTGCAAAAAGCAGTGCAGCAGGTCCAACAAGGCCAATGGACTATATGGGAAGAAGCCCTGCAGAGGTCCTTGACATGGAATGATATATGGCATATGGCACCTCTTAGGCTCAGTTTCGTTGTTAGATCAATGTATCACCTGCTGCCGTCGGCCACCAACCTTGTGAAATGGGGAAAGTCGGATGATGAGCAGTGCCCCCTGTGTCACGGGAGGCAGACACTTGAACACGTGCTCTCAGCGTGTAAGGTGTCAATAGGGCAAGGGCGATACACTTGACGCCATAACAAAGTTCTAAATGAGCTTTCTGTGACAATAGATCTGGCAAGGATGAAGGCGAATAGCAAACCCAGGCCGAGCACCGCAAATACATACTTTCTGAGGGCAGGAAAGTCAGCACACCCCAAACCGAGTAAACCTGGTAGCAGTTTACCATCTCTTCTTGACTGTGCAAACGACTGGGAGATGGTGGCAGACCTATCTGGACGAGGGGCATATCCAGAGAGTATCAGAAAATCGCGGAGACGGCCGAATATAGTGCTTCATTCTTCAGCAACGCTTCAGATCATACTGATTGAAATGACCGTGCCATTTGAATCCAGATTAGACGAGCAACATTCGTTCAAAGCGGCCAAGTATAGTGATCTGGCCGCGGATCTGAGACACGATGGGTTCACTGCAAAGGTCATGGCTGTTGAAGTGGGCGCAAGAGGGCTTGTGGCTGCATCAGTGTATGATTTATTGAAACTGTTGGGGCTGAGGGGACAGTTGAGAACAAGGGCACTGAAGAGGCTTAGTGAAACTGCCGAAAAGGCATCAGGCTGGCTGTGGAACAACCGCAATGGTCAATGGAAACCGTGACAATAAACGCTGCGGTTCAGAAAACACCAAAATTTTTCTAAGTCCACAATACGCTGAGTTTTTTGGTGGTACTAGTGAAAGGGCTGTGACTGAGGGGCGACAGGCGGCGTATATTATAAGGGGTGTCAGGCACATAATTTCTGGCTAACGCGCAGTGGCTAGTCTCGTCGGCTTCGCGCAGGTGTGTGTCCTTAGTTGTGATGTGCGACGGAACGAACGGAATAATTTGTCTTCTATTTGTTACTTTCACAATTGCCTCCACGGCTGGTGGAGTTGTGGATTTTAAAGTTGCTACCATAAGTGAAATGGGTTCATTTTCGATACAAGACAACAGGACCCTGAGACACTTGGGAGTCATGACCCAAGCCCCCCCCCCCCCCCTTTAGAGTGTAAAGGAGTATATCGGGCCGAAACACTTGTTGGATGGGAGGACTTTTCTGATGATCAGATTGCTTCCTGTTGTATCGCTCTGTAAAGAGTTTCCTATCATTGCAGGGTAGGGGTTTTAGGCCTTGACGTGTCGTCTAGTTGCGGACCATGTGTCTTCTTGTTACTTCAACCACCATCCTCAGATGCCTCATTTCTGAGGTTTGGATATGACTTTTGTGGGTTGTAATAATTGCCCATGACTCGCATCCATACGTCAAGACTGGGACATAGATGGAGCGGTCTACAGCCATCTTCGTTTTCTCGGCAACTTCTCTTTTGCTGAGGAATACTCGGTTTATGGCCTAAAAAAGTTTCGCACCTGCTGCTCTTCGGTTAGCCAACTCTTCTTTGATGCCTCCTTTCCGGTCTATGACAGCTTCGAGGTATTTAAATTGGTTGACCTGCTCCATGACCTGTTCTCCCAGCTTAATCTGATGCCTTCTTTCCTCTCGTGATATCACCATGGTTTTTGTTTTAGAGCTGCTTTTGACCATCCCACTCTTCTTGAGCTCTTCCTTCCAGACTTGCAGGTTGGATTGGAGATGTGCCTCTGATTTAGCAATCAGGGCAACATCATCAGCAAATGCCAGCTCTGAAATACAGACCTGTCTCATCTTCCAGTACCCCACTGAATACTTTCTTGTCCTCTCCTTACATGCCTTCATGACATCTTCCATGAGGAGTATGAAAAGATAAGGTGACAGGATTTACACCATTGGTGGTCCTGAATTCTTCTGACTTATGGTTTGCCGTCCTCGCATAATTACTGCAAGACTTGTAGAAGCTCTGTATAGCATGAATCAGAGATGCTGGAATGTTCTTCCTTGCCAAACAGTCCCAAAGTTTGCTCCAGGGGACCAAACGCCTTTTCCAGATCTATGAAACAAAGATGGATCTTACTCTTATACTCAAGGGCCTTTTCACTCAGCCGTCTGAGTGTGAAGATCAGGTCTTGAGTACTTCGGTTTGCTCGGAAGCCACATTGTACCTCATCCATTTGTGGCTCAGCTAGGCGTCTGGGTCTGCTCCATGATTCTATAGTAGATTTTACCATGGACACTGAGAAGGGATATGCCTCTAAGGTGTCCACATTGTCGGTTGTCACCCTTCTTGAAAATCGGTGTTATGATGGCAATCTCCCAACCCTCTGGTATGGTCTTCTCGCACCAAGCTGCCTGTAGGACCCTCAGGAGTAATAGGTCGCCTGCTGCTCCCATGTACTTAACCATTTCTGGTGTTATACCATCATGCCCTGCTGCTTTGCCCATCTTGATTTTCTCCATTGCTGCCTTCAGTTCTTCCATCTGTATGCCAATTCACCACCATTGGTTTCCTCTTCTGTGCTAGTCGTTATCATTTCTGATGCCTGTCCTTGCTCACCATCAAGGAGTTCTGAGAAATATCCTTTCCATCTTTCTATTACTGTTTGGGTTGCAGTAAGCAATTTGCCTTGCTTGTCCTTTATAAATTTTAAGAGGGCACTGTTCTCCGTTCCTCGTATTACTTTATTTGCTGCATAAAATTCAAAACAGTGATATGTAATTAATTCATTAATTAATTCTTCTTTTTGTTCCTTGTGGAACATGACGTCACCACTGCAGCCACGTCCCTTTGCAGGAATCATGCAAAAGGCGTTCATTTGCTCTTGTAGTGCTGGTTTATGTAGCAGATTTTACATGATGCGACTGTCAGACTAATACCATTTTGCCATTGGGGAGTCTTTCACGTGCGAATCCAGAAACCTGATTTATGCTATCATCTGCAAGAGGTGTGGCATGACCTATATTGGTGAAACTGGCAGACGTTTGTCAGACAGGTTTCGGGAGCACTTGAATGACATCCATCATGGCAAACATTTACCGGTGGCCCTTCACTTCAACAGCCCTGAATATTCAGGTAACTCTGGCATTCATGTCACTGCCCTCCGTTCATGTATCGGCGACGACCGAACTCGCTTTTCGTTGGAGAATCGTCTCATTTTTCAAATGGGCGTTTTAGCTCCTGCTGGGATGAATGTCCAGCATCATTTTGCATAATTCTGGTGGCTTCTGTCGTTATTTTCCTATCTATCCTTGTTTTTGCTTTTGTTCGTTTCGTTTCCTCAATTATCTGTTCTTAGCCGTCACTAGCTCATACGTCACTTCCGCATGACGCCTTATTTTTTCAGCCATTTTGAATGTTCCTTTCTTCGATCCAGCTAAGTGATTTTTTTACGCATTTCAATATTGTTGTTCATTTCTGTCTTCGTTTCGTTGATTATTTACTTTCTTGTTTCGACATGTCTTTTTGGTTTCACGATTTTCTTGCATTATTACTGTTATCGTTTCGCTCATCACCGTGGTTTCATTTGCTTGGTTCGCTCATTGACGTTTTCCTCATCATCATAGACCTTTGTAGTACCTATATGTAGTTCTTGTCCTTGTCACCTGTTCGAAACTGTGGCTGACGAAGGGTAAAACCCGAAACGTCCCTTGTCTCATATGTACCGTCTACTTGTAAAACTGATTTCATACCATATTATTTTTTAATTTATATATTTGTTAATACCAGACGTAAAATTAAAAAAAAAACTTTCGAAATTGATATGACGCCAATTAAGAAACCAATTATTAGCATTACAAGACAATCGCTGTTCTTAACTTTCCAGGTAAAAGAAATAGAAGGAGACCTTAAGGCATATGAACAATAGAACTGGCGTGAGACGTGAGAAAGATATGGGGAAATGGAAGGAACTTGAATACACTGAGAAAGGCTTCAAGAAAGTCGACAGAAGATATATGCTCCATGGGGAGCTCAAAGAAAAATAAGATATGCAGACCATGAAAATATTGTTTATGGCTGGCAAATAGAGGACAGATCGGATTGTCGTACGGAAGGTTAATTGTTTTATTTTGCCCGTCTGAGTATATAGAGTGGATGTCGACAGATATGCGAGAAGGTATAGAAATAGATTTTTCACAGGTGGTAGAATTGAGGAAAAAAGATCTGTCTCTGGAGTGATTAGGTAATCTCTTCCAGCCTATCCGTACGACTGTACTTTATTGCAAGACAACTTTTATCTCCCTGTCAGGAATAAATAAGCTAATCTACACACACACAGCTATGTGACACAAGACACACAAACGTGAAAAACTAAAGATAAATGGGTATGGGTCTGACCAACACACAAAGGTAAGTTTCTTTGTAGTTTATTATCATTAAAACTCGACAACATCAAAATATCTAAAGGAAAAGATCAAAGAGTCATTTACATGCATATGAAATAAAGCAGAAAACGTGCACCCTCCCCGAATGGAGAAAAGAACCCTAAAATTATTAACCCAAAGGTTGAAGGTTAGCACTCTGTTACAGAATGAACAGTAGTGGTACTTTATGAGACCCAGTAAAATGAAGAAACTTTTAGACAAATCAGATATATGGATAGTTTTCCCGCAAACAAGAAAATACTCGCACACTTGTGCAAACAGTGGCCATTCTCACACTCTTACCTAATTGCCTGGTATGGTAGGTCTGTAATATCCCTTGGTAACAGAATTACTCCATGAATATATTATTTAATTCACTTAATATTCTGTCACCCCAGTTGTCGCAGATCCAAATTGGCCCCAGTCCATCCCCCGAAATTAGTTCATGAGGTGAACGCCTAATATGGTTGTGTCTCCTAAAAGTGTTATCACAAATAGTTAAAAAAACTGAAAGAGTTCTTGAGGTTCACTCTTTAGCGGGAAAAATACTTCCAGTATTGGAAAAACATCTGGTTGCTAGAACTCTGTTCATAGGCTGATGATGGTTCTTCTATCGGCCAACTTGTGGCTGGTAAAATATATATCACTCTGGGTTTTGTAAGTCCAGTTATTAAAAAACAAATTTATTGTCCTCCAATACTCTCTGGCGTGTGCCCGTTCACAAACGAAATTGGTGACGCACAGCCGAGAAAAGGAGAAAATAACAAATCCTAACAAGGAACAAGAAAAAGACCGCTGGCCGCTCTTGTGATCAGGTCTGCGAAGAATACAAGAAACATTTATATAAAAAATATACTAATCCTATATCTACACACACAGACGGGGACAAGACGATCTCTTCTCCACTCCATCAGTCCTGAATAAATTTAAAAGGTACACGCTGTTTCTTTACTCCTACTCGTCAACGGGTGGCTTGATTTAACATTTTAATAGAATATCTGGTATGAAATCGCTACGCGTTACTTTATTTCACTCGTTTTACTATCGACAAAAATCTAAGTGAAGAACAAATGTTAAAAGCTATCAATTCTTAAAGCATTAGCACTATTATCCTTTTTACCAGAAAATTCAGAAATGAAAATTTTCATAAACACTAGAAAACCATATTCCAACAATAAAAACTGGTTCTAGGACTGCGCTAGACTATTCAAAATTCTGACTGACGACTGATTATGGGGTTAAGAAAACAACAGTATATATATCACTAGGATTCTCTGATCTCTGAATGCGTTAATTTCGCGTTCCGGTGTTACCCAGAATTCAGAAGCTAAGCCTATCAAGATAAAGGCTTTACGGTCGGTCTTCGTCGAGGTTTTCGACCGTCATCAAAAGACTTACTGTTCCCTAACGGGTTTCTCTGTAAGAATGCCCGCTTCTGAAGATCAAAGAGCCCAGGGGTTTCTAACTCCCCTGAGTACGAAACTTCAAACGGGTCTGCGTTTTTGTCTCTCTCAAGCTGCTTGCCTGTCTGAGAAGTATTGTGATTGACAGATGAGCTTCGCGTGAGTGGACGAGGTAAACACAGCCTGATTTGCTTTCCTGTTATGACTGACAGTTCACGCAGTTTGTAAACATTGCGTTAGCTTGTTAAAACAAAGTGGCGGGACAAAATGGTACGTTGCAGCAATAGACAGTGGGTATTGATACATGATTTAGCTCGCAAATCAGAGGGCAGCTATAAGGTTGCAATAGGCTGTCGGATTACTGTAGACCCTTTTTCCATTACACGTCACACGGATCATGGTTGCAATTTGGCAGCTAATTTGAGCTGTCCAATTCTTCCACAATTTTACCACGTCATTTTTTTTTCTATAATTTTTAGGGCATGCCCCTTTAAAAATTCTGTTCTCGTCTGCTGTGCGACCTCTCTGCTTCCATTTCTTGACTCGCTGGTTTGTTTCTTCCTCTTCATGTCGACTCGTCTATTTGTCTGACAGCGAAGCGTGGCTCGTCTATCTTTGATTTCGCGTCTCCTTCTCATTATACATTTCCACGAGCTGTCCGCTTACCAGCCATCTTAAGCTAAAATAACAGTACATAAAGCCACCTGCACAGCAGAGTGATACTTCGCCCGATCACGAGGAACTCAAACGCTTATGATGTTGGGTTCAAAATAAATTGTTTTCTTGAATCAGGGAAACGTGAATTCTTTGAGGATCCGCTAGCTCTACACGTGAAAAAAACGACGCGCGCCATATGTTAGGGTCAGCATCGTGAATTTGGCTATATATACGTTTTAAGCATTAGGCACACTACGATGGAACCCGAAGACAGGAGTAAACATATAATTCTTACCTTAGTGCGAAAAAAACGACACATTGGACTCTAGTTTATTTCTTGGTGTCTCGGGTTCCAGAGCTAATTCCAGAGCTACTGTCAGACGGCTGGAAGCAAGCAAACCACTGAGAGAACGTAACATTATCTCTCCTAATCACCCTTCAATAAGCAGATTGCTATACGTGTGTCATTACCTGTCAACTAATAATCCACTTCGCAACGGCCCACTAAACGGGCTAAAATACCATTCACGCCGCAATGTGTGAACCCGGTAACCACAGCATGACGTCGTCAAGTATTGTGCAATAGTAGTTCACCAATCACCGGTTCAGCGTAAGCCAGCGCTTAGTGGCACCCAATATATAACTCTACTCAGGTTTGTCAGCTCATAGAAAATCGGGTACCCGTGTTTTTTTTTCTCGGAGTATCCAGTCTCACACAGACCGAATACCAGTACTTAGCAGTTCCTACTTATAAGTAAGCGGGTATACAGTACGCACAGTCGCTGCTCAAAGAGAGAATTTTCACCGCTGGATTATATGTGTTTTCCAGGCTCCAAGATAGAGCACCTAATATTGGAATAATAATAACATACACCCCAGGAGGAAGATAAGCGTGATACTGTTTACAGTTTGGTTTTTTTGGACTAGCTTTTTTTGCATATACATTTTTGCCTGTTGTATGTGTCATACCAAATTGTTTTCATGATGTTCGGAATCAGTTTTTGTTAACTTTGTTAATTGATCTATTGTTATTTGCTGAGATTTTGTTCTTGTTCTTTTTTTCCTTTTTTTTTACAATAAACGTTAATCTTTTGTTAATGCGCTTCTTCAAGACCTATGTCAATCTCTAATATTTAATGAGTCCTAAGTGACTTCATAAGCTCCATCCCAGTTGGTGATGAGCCCTGTGTCAAGACAGAGGAAGCAACCTACCATCCTCTGAAACCCTAAAAAGAACTTGCCATACTGGACCTGGAGTGCTGGGACAGATTGAATCCCCTGGCAACAAGACAACACAAATTCAGCAGCGTCTGAGATGAGTATTTTAAAATGCCAGCAGAACCAGTACAGAATAGCTAATCAGTCCACATGATGTTAAATTTATTCTGACATTTTTCAGAACCTTTAATAGATTAGCGAACAAAGCTTATAGTTGTAAATTTTTGAACATATAATCTATCATCATTTTGTAATTTCATTTCAAGTATGAGAGAATCTATCTTCAATTTTGTATAATTTACATAACAGAGTCTGTTGTTATTTTTCTTGTAATATTTAATTTGGTTGTATAGTTTTAGTAATTAAAATCTACACCCTGGGGGCAGAGCCATAATTAATAAACACTATTGGGTCCGGATATTTTTTAATGTGGCTGGGCACCAAATCTCTTATCCAACTATATGTACTATACATAGTCCTTTGTAGGATTTCGGATAAAGAATTTATCGCCTAGAGACTATCCTGTTTAGTGTCACCAGAATTCTCTTTTTTAAGAAAGGTTTTCTAGTGGACTAATTCCCGAGGAGAGACAGTGCATTCAACCTGCAGTCTGGAAGATTTTCCTCTAGATATTATATTTTATTCTTCCATCAGTCTGTCACCTTCTCCTTCAAAAAGAAACCAAAGTACTGTATATGGTTAGGTCTCCTGGTAGGACAACCTGGTAGGACTGGATTGACAAACAATTGAAGCTCCATTAGTAATCTTGCCAGAGAAGTCATTTCCCATTTCTGCTGGACGCTAATCATCCATCAGAAATCTAGCGAACATTCATCGTTAACATCAATAACAAGGTGCTATCTATTATCTAGGATATACTGTAGCATAACTGACGTTATAAGCATACAGGTGGATCTCAATCTGTATCTGGCTTCCAGCTTGTCTACCGCAGTGATTTTCAACATATGGGCTGTTAGCTTCACCAACTGAAGTTTGGGGCTGTGGTCATCAAGAGTTTGAGAACACTGGTCTACCTTGTGCCCATAGAGCAGTAAAATCAATTTGGGTCATTGGTACAAATGGTTTAAGAACCACTGGGTTATAGTCTCCCATGCTGCCGTAAAATATGTTGGGGTGTCCTTGCTGCCAAGGCTTGAGAACCACTGAATTACATTTTTGCTACTTGAGCATTAAAGCATTTAAGGTGTGTTCCTGGTCTCAGCCTTGAGAACCATTGGCTTACAGTTAGTCAAAGTAATACATAGTTTTATAGTTATGTTACAAACATTCATATACCCTGAGTAGACTCATGCATTAAATTTTTTGAGTAGCATGTATATAATAAAATAACACTTTGTCACTGAAAGGAAATTCCATGTAGAACTTTGCCTAACAAAATATACTGAATTAATATACTTGACAGAGAGAAAAGAAGGCGATTTACACTTCGTGACAAACAGTCCCAACTAAGATGGTTTGGCCATGTCTGCAGGATGGGAGAACGAACGAACGATCTTTATTTTCAAAGGGTTGAGAATTGGGCACACAGGCCCGTCTAACATTCTGCCCTTCCTTTCGCTCACCTTTCATACTGAATTCATTTATTCTCATATGCATGAGAATACCGGAGAAGACCGGCTAGCACGACAAGCATGAGAAACTAAGTGCCAGGGATCCAGACCTCCAGGACGACCCAGAGTCCGCTGGGAGGACAACATTAGGCAATCTTTGAAGGACCGAGGACTAAAATGACACGAGGCCAGGAGGAAGATAGCCGATATGATATTGTGGCGCTCTTCCAAACCTCTACACCTCACGGTAGAAGTGGAACGACTAAGTAAGTAGTAAGTATGAAGTAACAAGAAAAAAAAATAAGTACTGAGCAAAGCTATTTGTAGTTAGAAAAAAAAAAGAATTTAAATACCACGACAGTTGAAGCAACACAACACAGCAGTTCATGAAAGCTATATATTATATATATATATGACATAGTGTAAAAGCCCGTCATAAGACGGGAATTAAATTCAAAAGCACCAATACCTAACGGCAATTTTACTTATTCAAAAGTTTAAAAAAAAAACCACTGTGCATCACCACAGTTCTATAAATATTTTTGTGCACACCGTCATTTGCGCACTTTTCTTTGTCGAGTGTTACTATTTTCGGGAGAGTACATATAAGGGAAACAATACAATTAATGTCTAACTTTCAACCAAAGTTGCATCCCTTTGCGTTAGTGACAGAAAAAGCTGGGATTTTATATATATTGATATATATATAGGGTGATCGAGAAAGTCTCTCCGCAGTTGGTTCAGTGCTTGAATACAATGAATTAAGGGAAACAATCCAAACAATAACATTATTATTAAAAGGTCGTAATTTACAACTCTACATTTCTTTATTTTTACATAGCAATTTAAATTATTTAAACAGACACTAATGCTTTATGCGAAGATTTAAAAAAAAATACTACTTTTATGTAGTAGTAAAGTAAATCTAATTAAAGTCAAATAAAATAATGTTGTTTAGTGCATTATAAAATGTTACATTCATATTATTAAAGCACTGAACGGACAGCGGAGAGACTTCTCGATCACCCTGTATTTATCTGCTTCGCCATCACTATGGAATCTTATAACAACAAAAGCTGTTCTTTCCAGCCCGATCCTGTTCAGACGAATAATTATTGTTCTGTGTGTTCTTTTTTCAACAGGAGTTTTGCCTTGTTTTAGTGAGCCGCGCACTGTCCAACCTAGACACATGGTCCGTCAGTTATATTAGGGCGCATGTTCAAATATAAAAGATCTTATGGTTTTTCTGTCTGATATCTCTCATGTAAAAGGTAAAGGTAAAGGAACCCGTTACACGCCCATTGAGGCATATTGGGAATATGGTGTTAGGCCCATATTATCTTGACCGTCGGCACACGAGGGGTGATGTGGTCGGCATCACGCCGGCCGCCTTAACCTTCCCAGAGTAGCTCTGGTACCCATTTGGGGCTGGGTCAACCCAGGAGCCGTTTTGTGGCCTAAAAATTTTCCGCCTCATCTGGGGATCGAACCATAGACCACTGCGCTAGGAAGCCAGTGCACTAACCACTATGCTACCGCGGCTCCCCTCTCATGTAAGAGGGAACCAAAAAAAAATCAACCGATTTCTTTTTCTCTCCTTTTTTTGTCCTGCCCACGTTTTCCATTGTTTCGAACCAGTGGGACATCAGGATGTGGGATTGTTAATTGGAACTAGCTGGTAGCTAACAGAATTTGCGTTTTAATTTGCTTCTTGTTGCACTGTGAGGTCTTTTCTTCTGTGTAACTACATAAGCGTTTTAATTTCGTCTTTTTGTTTTGTTATTAGTTAGTCGGTATGGAACCAGAAAAAGGGGGGGGGGGGAGAGAACATGAGCTGTCCGTTTGCTCTACCAGTGCGGCATACAAAGGCAGTTTATCTGATTAATGAAGTGGAAAGAATCGAGTTGATCAGTATCGACGAGTGCAAACTGATGTGGAAATTTAAGATGCCTCGCTTTCAATTCGTGCTGATTGAAAAATTGATCAGGTCTTTGGTCGTTTCTGAGATAAGCACTAGGGCTTCATCACCATCAAAATCTTTTATCATAGTCATTGTCACCATTATCGTCCTTTATAACTCCGAGGCGTGGAGAACAGCAACAAAGACAATTAAGAAGCTGCAAACTTTTATCAATGGGCACTTGCTAAGAATAGACGGATTGAAATACTACGACAAGATGACCAATGTGGAACTGATGACAAGAACCAGACAAGTAGCAGTGGAACAAGAGATGACAAGAACCAGACAAGTGCCAGTGGAACAAGAGATGACAAGAACCAGACAAGTGCCAGTGGAACAAGAGATGACAAGAACCAGACAAGTACCAGTGGAGCAAGAGATGACAAGAACCAGACAAGTTCCAGTGGAACAAGAGATGACAAGGTCCAGACAAGTAGCAGTGGAACAAGAGATGACAAGAACCAGACAAGTAGCAGTGGAACAAGAGATGACAAGAACCAGACAAATAGCAGTGAAACAAGAGATGACAAGAACCAGACAAGTAGCAGTGGAATAAGAGATGACAAGAACCAGACAAGTAGCAGTGGAACAAGAGATGACAAGAACCAGACAAGTAGCAGTGGAACAAGAGATGAGAAGAACCAGACAAGTAGCAGTGGAACAAGAGATGAGAAGAACCAGACAAGTAGCAGTGGAACAAGAGATGACAAGAACCAGACAAGTAGCAGTGGAACAAGAGATGACAAGGACCAGACAAGTAGCAGTGGAACAAGAGATGACAAGAACCAGACAAGTAGCAGTGGAACAAGAGATGACAAGGACCAGACAAGTAGCAGTGGAACAAGAGATGACAAGAACCAGACAAGTAGCAGTGGAACAAGAGATGACAAGAACCAGACAAGTAGCAGTGGAACAAGAGATGAGAAGAACCAGACAAGTAGCAGTGGAACAAGAGATGAGAAGAACCAGACAAGTACCAGTGGAACAAGAGATGAGAAGAACCAGACAAGTACCAGTGGAACAAGAGATGAGAAGAACCAGACAAGTAGCAGTGGAACAAGAGATGAGAAGAACCAGACAAGTAGCAGTGGAACAAGAGATGAGAAGAACCAGACAAGTAGCAGTGGAACAAGAGATGAGAAGAACCAGACAAGTAGCAGTGGAACAAGAGATGACAAGAACCAGACAAGTAGCAGTGGAACAAGAGATGACAAGAACCAGACAAGTACCAGTGGAACAAGAGATGACAAGAACCAGACAAGTAGCAGTGGAACAAGAGATGACAAGAACCAGACAAGTAACAGTGGAACAAGAGATGACAAGAACCAGACAAGTACCAGTGGAACAAGAGATGTCAAGAACCAGACAAGTACCAGTGTAACAAGAGATAAGAAGAAGATGCTGACGATGGATTCGACGCACATTAAAGGACATTGCCAGGAAGTCCTTGTTCTTGAATCTCAAGGGTAAGCAGAGGTAGGCTAAAGGAAGACATGGAGAGGAGAACTGGAGACATAAATCAGAATGATGAGGAAGACATAGAAAGGCATTAATATGATGGCACGTGACAAGAGGACCTGGAATGTGTGTTGTTGAAAACCTGTGCTCCTCATTTCATTTATGATGCTCGGTGTGTTCTTTGTGAGCTATTCTTTCTATTGTTGATGTATTTTGCAAGAACCTCTACACGTGCATTTTGAAGTGTTTCTTGGATTTTGTACGAGCGATTACCAATGGTTCCCTTTATGAGGTTCCCCAGTGCTTCAAAGCTATTTCTCAAAATCATTTTGAACTTTTTTGTTAGATTTTGTTTGTTGTATTAGTGACTTGTTCTTCCTGTTGTGTATGTTTCTGACAGTTTTATATTGTAATTATATAGTCCACAGGAGAAGGTAATGATCCGATCCTCCGTCTACCCTTTGTACCCTCGCATCCTGTTGGCAGCACCTCCATTTCCCGTCTGTAGTGAAACAGTCATATAAGTACTGGTGTTAATTGGGTTGTCTGCGTGCCCATCCGGTGAGCTCCAAATAACTTTGTGGACATTTTTTTCTTTTTGGAAGCAACTAGCTCGTTAATGTCCATACATCTAGTGGCAGTTTATGATATACCTGCTAAGACACCGTCGTCTTATTGCTGCTGCTGTTGTTGTTATTATTATTATTACTATAATATTGTTGGGGAATTGCTTTTAGTTTGACATATTTTATTTATGAATTACTTTTTTCTTCTGAAATTAAATGACCCACAGAGATAAGTCTAATTTATTTCGTAACATAAAACATCCACTAAGAATTAGATGGACGGAGATGTGTTATCTGCTTCATAAAGTCTCTTCTTGATGACGTAACCGTCATATGTGGAATGCGTAATCTTTTAATGTATTTAATACGCTTGGTGACGTTGAGAAACTAGCGTGTTAGGGTGAAACTGGATGTAAATAGCCAGTACTGAGTTTTAGCCAAACCTCAGACTGTATAATTGACTGTAATTTTCACAGATCGATTGTAGCAGGGCCTGCTGTATCCTGTTGGTGGTTCTTTATGGTTTCTACTTAATTTAACATTCCCCGTCTTCTACATTTCAGCTCCGTCTTCCAACATTTTACAATCCCCCCCCCCCCCCCCCGCCCCCTTCTTAACCCTTTGCAGCGTCTTCTCTGTTCCGTTCTTGTGTAGTCTTTAATATATGCAAATTCGCTCACGTATTCAGTAGTGCCTAGCATTTCCGACCCCTGACTTCATTCTAGTATTTCTTTTCCAGTCCGCTGTAATTCGTTTATGTAAAAATATATTTGATGAGATGGGAGCTTAGAGAATGTGGACCCACATTGTTCATTTATACGTCGAGCAACAGTAACTTGCACTCAATAGCAAGATTCTATCTCTGTAACGACATCTCTGAGCCAGCTTGTGATAATAGTTTGGCAATACGAAAATGAAGAGGACCGCAGTAAAACTATGGTAAATCGATTGTGCATGGGGTCTGGTAACTTCATCATGTAAGACAAATCCCTTCAGAAACTTCCACTGCACGCGCATGTGAATGCTTGGTACAGGCTTCATGTAACTTGACCAGCTGCAATGGTGGCTCCGTGGTCCTTAAGGAACGCAAAGAATAACGATGAAGAAACTGTGGGATGAACGAAACTAGGTAGTGACCGTCTTAGTAGAACAACGGACACAGCAGTGACCCGCGTTACGGCCACAAGGTCTTAGTTAAGGACAGGCTCAAGAAAACACAACGGCGGGCAGCCCAGGATTTGTGGGTATCTACTTTAGTAACACTAAGCTCTCTAAAGATATGTTCGATAAAATATGTCTGGTGTCATTTTTTCAGAGTACTCGTCTTTGGAATTTAGAGTATGTGCAGTCTATATGTAACGTTTATCTCTGCTGAACGATCTACTTCCAGTAATGTCACTATCAGAGTGGTTGAAAATTCAAACAGAACAATATTTAAACGAATGTTAACTTCAGTTCAAAGAAAAGATGGCGTTCCTATCTCATGCACGTCACTATTGTAAGCTAGTCGTACATTATCACTGGGAAAGCGGGAAAAATTACATTCTAATAGCGCTGATACCGCGCATTTAAATGTTGACGGGAAAGGGCTAGCTGTAAATTTGCCGAGCTTAAAATTTATTTGTATTCTCCCCCCCCCCCCCCCCCCTCCCGACCATAGGATGACCATCAGTCCTCTTGTCCACGCCCCTTCCCTCCTTCCCAACCTCTTCTCTCTTTCCTTCCCTTTCTCCTCGTCCCCCTCCCCCTCTCCGCCCTCCCTCCCCCCCTCTCTACCTTTCGGATTTGCCCCTGTTTCATCTTACTTCCTCCCCCCCTTCCCCCCCCCGCCCTCCCCCCCCCCCCCGCCCCCCTCCCCCCCCCCCCCCCTCTACCCCTTCACCCCATCTACCACTACCCTTTCTCTCCCCCCCCACCCCCCCCCCCCCCCCCCCCCCTACCCCCCCCCCCGCCCGACCCATAGCGTCCAGGCGGCTTTTTTTCAAAAGAGCAATGTGTCCGGAGTTTTCCCCTCGGAGACTGAATATGACTTCGAAGAGTTCTATCTTATGCAGTATATTCTTTAAGGAGTATTTTTCAAGTAAATAGACTGTGATAGACATTCTTAAGCAGCGCGCGTGTCAAGAATCTCTGCCTTAGAAGATTCCGAATAACATCTTAAAAAACGAAGAGGTGGACTTCATAGTTTGTGTGACAAGTTTCACAAGAACAATAAATGCATGTCCGTTAATTGTTTAGAAGACTTAGAGATATCGATGAAACAATTAGATTTCACATATGTTTTCATGGATGACCTTACATGAAGTACCAGGATGTGTAGATGTGTGAGCTTCTGGGCAATATTTAATTGATAAACGATGCAAGTGCTTTAATCAACCTGACAATATTTGTTGAAAGAAAAGTCAGTTACGAAGGATTCACGCAGTTGCTGGCACATGAGAAGCGAACCAAAATTTTAAAACAGTCGGTAAATGTTTGAATTTCATTCGGAACTTTTAATGATCGCACAATATTTGCTTGTGTTGCCTGGTCACTTGAAGGAAAGTCACTGGACAAAAGACAGAAACATGTTCATTGTGGATGTGACGAGAGGTTATTTAGTGTGTAAGATAATGGACAATTAGGTGTATCAGATGATACTTGGATAGTGCCAATTAAGAGACTGGTCTTATCCGGGAACGAAAACAGCACACTATAATTAAAAATCCGTCAAGTTTGACGGGTTATTGCTAGTTATCAAATAAGTATTATGAACTGACGTAAATGATTTAGTCAAAACTGTGGATACAATTGGTAATTTTATTTATACACATGATCTTTCTTTTTTGATATTCTGTGAAAACTCAATTAGAACTCAAAATCAAATATAATAAAAAATATGGTTCAATTACAATAAATATTTTGCAGTTAACTGAATTTAATTATCAATGTCAATTTTTCTTCTGTGAGCTTGATCCTTGAAATAACTCTGTTCCACGTCTACACTGATGGATCCAAGGGTGATAGTGGGCAACTAGGTGCCGGAGTTGTAATACCACAATGGGGAATAAAAAAGAGCTACAGTGTAACGGAAGGGGCATCGATTTTTACTGCAGAGATGGTAGCAATTCTTAAAAGTCTAGAAATAATCGAAGATAACCCACCAGAAGCTGTTACGATATTTACAGACTCACTATCATCACTACAAGCACTAGAACACCCAGGTAAATGTAGCCGGCCAGACATAAAGGAAGAAATTTTAGCAATTAATACATCACTAGAGAACAGAGGATGTAGTGTGAGGCTAGTGTGGGTTCCAGCACACATAGGTATAGCTGGCAACGAGTTGGCAGACCAGAACGCCAAGAAGGGAAGAACAAGTAAAAACAATATAAAAGCAGGACTGGGAAGGTCAGAGATCAAGAGCCAAGTGAAGGAAACTATAAACGAGGAATGGAAGACAACATGGAAGGAAAGTAGAAAAGGCAGACACGCGTTCAAACTGCTGAAAGAACCAACGAGGACATGCCAGGTCAGAGAAGAATTAAAGATACCATCGAACAAAAAACTGTGGCGTCTCCGACTCGGTGCAGCATACTTCATGATAGAAGAACCACACTGCCAAGAATGTCAGGAAGAGAATGACATAGACCACTACCTGATCCACTGTAAAAAGTATGAACAACAAAGGCTTGAATTAAAAACTTACTATAGAAATCACAATATAGACTTAACAGGGGATAAGGTTTTAAGTATAGATGCCCCAAGAGATGCCCAATCAATACTTAAAAGATATATACATAAAACAAAGGAAAAAATATAAGGTTAGAACTTCAGAAAAATCATCCAACTAAATAGAAATTAAGCAGCAAGAACTAACAAAGCATTAACAAAAAATAACTACTCATAGGACAAGGAAAGACAAGGTATTAAAAAAAAGGGACAACAACTCAAAAGAACAAATACTAATACAAATTAAAACCAAGTGTAAAGGACAATAGTTATCTAGAAACAATACAAAAGCGAAAATAAAATTGACAAATACTAATATAAATAAAAATCAGCAACTGCAAAAGACAACAGTTATTTAAATTGAATACAAAATTAGTAAATAAAATGACACTAAATACCCCAATTATAACCAACTTTCAGGTTGAACAGGGTAGACCAAGATGGAACGAGAAGAGGCAACAATGATCAGATGTTGAGTGCCCGATCTCCACCCATCAACTCATCAAAACAACAACACAACCACAGCTGCGGGTTTCCCAATCAGTTGAGATGACAATGTTTGTGGCCTCAGTTTTTCAAAGTAAGGCACTGGTACAACACGGCCATCCAATTGCTAGAAAATCAGTTATTTTCATTCATTCCTTCTTCCCGTTTGTATAGTCCGATCCAGCAAGCATAACATCTTTAAAGGCTTTCCGAAAACTAATATCTCATTCCATTCTTTCTTCTGATTAGATTACACAAATAAATTTAACTAACACAGGCCGAGATTCCTTTCAGGAATTGTACACTGAGAATTTACACAAAAAGCAACCATTTCCATAAAACACAAAGTAATTATATATATACTGCTCAAAAAAAGTTAAAGGCCACTTTCAATTTTTAGGTCATTTCAACTATGCTGTTTTTTAAAAAAACTTGAACACTCAGTCAAAAAAGTTTTGCTGCATTTTGTTGCATGCTTAAACCATGTTTGTTAATCTGACAATAAATCAAATCTGCGTTACGTGTGTGTACCTCCAAGGTCAATCAAATGTACGTGGTGGAAAGGGAAATAATGCATGTTTGAAAATGCTTCCTATGGCAAAGCCTGTTGATAACATTGCTGAAATTTGCTTTTCACGTGCAAGTCGTGACTATAGTGAACACATGTCACCCACTTTTCGGAAGGAACGGGCAATGGGTATGTTTGTAATATTTACCATTTTAGCCATGGCTCAGCTAAGACGCTTGACCAATGTTGACAGATGGAGAGCGATGGCATGGCTGCAGGATGATGTAGGGCTGCGAGAAGTTGCTAGGAGATTAGGAGTTGCCCACTCGGTCATACAAACTCTGCGTGATCGTTATAATGCAACCGGCAGTGTCGCAGAACAACGCAGGTCAGGACGTCCAAGGTCTACCACAAGACGGCAAGACACGCTGAGCCATGGCTAAAATGGTAAATGTTACAAACATACATATTCAAGTTCTTTATAAAAAAGACTTGTGCCCATAGTGAGTGGGATATAAAGAAATTATTTTCCACAGGTACTCAAGTGATTTTTTGTTACATTATAAACAAGAGGACCATACAAGGTCTTTGTCTAAGACTAAGAGAGTGAAATAAAGTGAAGTGAGTATACAAGTCTAGCATTTCAGACTTGTCTCCCATTGAAGTGGGATAAGGTAATTGTTGAATTTTTCAGGTTACTGATCTCATTAGACAGAATGTCTACATTGGATTTCTTCATCCAGCAAGGGTTAACCCTTGGTAAGTCTGGTAAAGAATTGGAAGAATATTCATCTGCTCAATTCGCCATTGCATTAAAGTCAGAAGAAAAGAAACAAAAAGAGGAAATTAAATTGAAAGCAGAAGCTGAACAAAGGAGAGCAGAAGCTGAACTAAAGAAGCTAGATGCTGAGAATAGAAGATTAGAACTTGAAGAGAAAAGGTATCAAAGAGAAGCTGCTGCTGAGGAGAGAAAAGCTCAAGCTGAGGAAAGAAAATTCCAGATGGAAATGGAAGACAAAAAACTTCAAGCTAAAGCTGCTGCAGAGGAGAGGAAAGCTCAAGCTGCTGCAGAGGAGAAAAAACTTCAAGCTGCTGCTGAGGCTGAAATTAAAAAAATGGAACATGAGGAAAGAAAACAGAAAATGGAACTTGATGAAAGACTCGCAACTTTGGAGTTAGAGAAATTGAAATTGGCGAGTACGGGTGCTCAGCAAACAACTTCGAGTACGACAAAGGAGTTTGTTAATAGGATTAAATTGCCTCATTTCAATCCTTTAAAGGATGACGTAGCAGATTATCTAGATAGATTCCAATTTTTATGCGATACGCATAACATAAAAAAGGAAAAATATGTTGAACTGATGGAATTTTTTACAGGTGACACAGTGACTACTCTTATGACAATAGACGAACATGACAGGACTAATTATGATGTTGTCAGAGCAGCATTGCTAAAAAAATACCAACTAAAAGAAGAAGACTATCGTCTTCGTTTTAGGACAATGTTGCCAGAAAATGGAGTAGATTTCTCTGATTTTGTTACAAAAATACGTCGTACATTTACACGATGGGTTGAGTTGTCTCAGACTGAGAAAACATATGAAGGTCTAATGGACTTATTATTGCGAGATAAGGTTTTGTCATCTGTTAATGATTCTTTTCTTGCATTCCTTCATGAGCGTAAGCCTAAAAACTTAAAAGATATGGAGGAATACTGTTGTCAGTATGCCACCGCGCATCCCCATGCTACAGTTAGCAATTCTAAAGTGAAAGAAGGGTTGCCAGCTGCTTCGGCAACACCATATGGCCCTAATTTCAAAAAAAAATTTCAGGGTGCTCAACAAAACTGGAATAGGGGAAGTAATCAGAATTACACTCACATGATGGTTCTTCGTCTATGAATTGGAGACAAGATGGTAGTTCTCGTAATTTTAGTGGTAATAATTTGAGACACTTTCGCAAAGGCTATCCAAATAATAACTATTCGAACTTTCGAGGTAATCATTCTCGACGTCAAGATTATGACGATGGTGAATTTAGAAACCGGGATTCAAACCGGAATGATGATTACAATAGGCAATATGATAACAATTACAGGGGAAATGATAGTCGAAATAATTACAGGGGAAATGATAGTCGAAATAATTACAGGGGAAATGATAATCGAGGCAGACCTAGGTTTAACAAAAAAAGACCTTTCCAACAGGCAAACTCTGCACAACAAGAGTTTGATGGAGCCTGTAATACAGTAAATGATAGTGGTAACTCTAGGGCTATCACTGGTTGTGCTTTCGATTTTGGGAGAGCAACTGAATGCCCCCAATGCTTAACATTGTTCGACTCATCGACTGTATCTACGCTAAGTTGTGGTCACCCTCTTCCTGCTCTACCTGCTACAGTTGCGCATGATGGGAGAGGATCTCTCATCTTACATAAAGGTCTAATAAATGATAGGCTAGTCTCAGTACTTTTCGATTCGGGATGTACTACCGTCGGGGTTAGGGAGTCTCTGATAGATCCTTGCTGTGCCACTGGAAAAACAATCAAATGTGTTACATTTGGTGGTACTATGGAAAGTTATCCTACTGCTATTATTAGGATTGACACTCCTTTCTTCACAGGAGATGTCCATGCATGTCTTCTTCCTAATCCTATTGCGGATCTTATAATCGGTCGTATTCATGGGGTTAAGGAATGCACCCCGCAACAAATTTCTAGTTGGGAGAAAAAAACATTCAAACGGTCAATGCAGTGGTGACAAGAGCTCAAGCTCTTAATCCCCCAACTTCATCTGATAATAGTAATGAAGTTGATAGCCAAGACGAGCACTTGGTGATTTCCCATGACTCGTTTGTTAAACGTCAAGAAGAGGATCCTTCTTTGAAGAAATTCTTCCTTCTTGCAAAGAAAGGGGATCCCAATCAAAATACGAATCACAAATCGTATATTACTATGAAGAATGGTATATTGGTACGAATGGTACAACACTCGGACAAGTCTATGCACTCGCAAATTCTTGTGCCTAAGTGTATGAGAGCCTTAATTCTTCGGCATGCACACGATTCTCAGTGTGCTGGACACATGGGTTTTTCCAGAACTAAAACTAGAGTCCTTGCGTCCTTCTTTTGGCCATTCGTGAATAAAGACATCCGAATTTATTGCCGATCTTGCAAAATTTGTCAAGAGGTCAAGTCTAGAGGTCCGAGACATGCTGCTCCTATTCAGGCTGCAGATATTCCGATTCGGCCGTTTCAGAAAATGGCTATAGACATCATTGGTCCGTTCAAAATTAAGTCAGCCAGAGGACACCAATTTATCCTCACTTGCGTGGACATGTGCACGCGTTGGCCAGAGGCTATTCCTCTGAAGAGCATATCAACTGTCGATATCGCTGATGCTCTTTGGCTCGTATTTTCTCGTCTGGGATTCCCCGGAGAAATACTGTCGGATCACGGCACTCAGTTAATTTCGGACGTTATGTCTCAGGTAATGGCTACGCTAGACATTAAAAGGTCTCTCAGTAGTATTTATCATCCAATGTCCAATGGATTGGTAGAACGTCTTAACAGGACACTAAAGAACTTACTTGGCAAGATAACGGAGGATCATCCTGAAGATTGGGACAGGATTTTACCTGCAGTCCTCTTTGCCTATAGAGAGGTTCCCAACGAGCATACAGGGTTTTCTCCTTTCGAACTTGTCTTTGGCGCGCAACCGCGCGGGCCGATGTCCTTGTTACACGATTTGATAACTTCCGATAATATTGACGATGATACACAATCGTCATATGAATATGTTATAGCTCTTAGAGAAAAGATTATCGAATCGTGCAGGTTAGCAACTTCATCTTCCGAATTTGCGAAAGAAAAAGCTAGGCGATTTGCTAATAAGAAAAGACGCCTACGTCAACTTTGTCCTGGAGACAAAGCATATGTCTTACTGCCCTCAAGAGAGAATAGACTTCTCATTTCTTGGAAGGGTCCATACACTATAGTCTCGAAAATTTCTGATGTCGACTATATTGTCGATGTGGATGGAAGGCATAAAACCTTCCATATAAATATGCTAACAGAGTTTATTGAACGTCCAGACTATTTACAGCCTATTTTCCAGGCGACGGACGACTCTCCAGTCCAACATGGTCACATCTCATCCCTGTCCGTTATACAGGATGAGGAAACTATTTTTTCTGACGTGAACTTACCTCTTCCTGCGATTCCACTTACTTCAACGGAATCGTGGAGGGACGTTACAGTCTCTTCCAACTTGTCTTTTGAGGAACAGCGTCAAGTATCCTCTACGTTACAATCATATCAGGATGTCCTTACCGACATTCCTGGACACACAGATGTCATAGAACATGACATCATACTTACTGATCGTAATCCGATCAGAGTAAGACCATACCCAATACCTATTCATTTTCAAGCACAAGTCGAGAAAGAATTGGATGAAATGATTCAACTACAAATAATTGAACCATCCACTTCAGCTTATTCTTCGTCGATAGTTATTGTTCGAAAGAAAGACAATAACATACGTCTTTGCGTTGATTATCGCAAATTAAATCAAGTTACGAAGTTCGATGCTGAACCTATGCCGTTATTAGATGATCTACTTATTAGACTTTCTAAAGCTAAATTCTTTACTAAACTAGACTTGTCGAAAGGTTATTGGCAAGTCCCACTGACGGAACACGCCAAACCTCTCACTGCTTTTTCGACACCTAGGGGTCTGTTTCAATGGAATTTTATGCCTTTCGGGCTTATGAACGCCCCAGCGACTTTCGTGCGCATGATGCGACGAATTCTATCAGATCGTGCAGATGTCATTGCATATTTAGACGACATCTGTCTTTTCAGCGATACTTGGGAAGAACACTATTTGGGTCTAAAGGAATTGCTATCTACTCTACGTGAGCATAGTTTGACTGCAAAACCCTCTAAAGCTTTTGTTGGGTTTAGTGAAATTTCCTTCCTAGGTCATCGAGTTGGTCATGGTCTGTTGAAGACAGAGGACCAAAACATTTCAAAGATATTAAATATCTCGGTTCCGAAGACAAAAAAGCAAGTGCGTAGTCTCTTGGGATTGATACAATTCTATGGAAGATTCATTGAGAATCTGTCCTCCATTATGGCACCACTTTCAACGTTATTGAAAAAAGGTTCTCCTAATATGGTGCGTTGGTCCCAAGAATGCCAATCTTCATTGGATCAGGTTAAGAATTTGTTCTCATCTCATCCTATCTTAAGACTACCAACGATTGATAAGACTTTTGTTCTTCGTAGTGATGCCTCTTCCACTGGGATTGGAGCGGCACTAATGCAGGAATATTCAGGAACTCTGCATCCTGTAATGTATATTTCTAGGAAGCTAAATGCGGCAGAAAGGAATTACTCGGTTTTGGACCGTGAATTGTTGGCTATGGTTTGGTCCATTCTTAAGCTACAAAGGTTCCTTCTGGGCGCGCATTTCTTTATGGAAACCGACCAAAAAGCTCTTACGGCTATGCAAAGTAAGGATTTGAAGAGCTCGAGATCTACTCGTTATGCTATTGCTCTTCAGCCTTTCCATTTCACGGTGCGAGCTATCCGTGGTTCGGATAATGTGATGGCGGACATATTGTCTAGATGCCCACATGATTCCAGTTAAATCTTGTGTCCTAGTTTTTCCTGATATACTTTCAGACTTAGGTCTGTCCTTAATATCATAATATGTTGTAATACAAATGTATTTGGATGATGTTTAGATAATTTAACAAATTTCATTTTGTCCATCCATCAGTGATATGTTGCTAATATAGCATTGTAATTCATGACATTTGTATATTGCTATAATTATAGTATTTAGTAATGTTTGATATATGATTGGTATTGCCAGCAACTTAGGTTTCTTTAATGGTACCCCCTTAGTTTGTTTGGCTTAAAGGAAATATTTTCTCCTATGTTGGGAGATGATTTGTATCCTCTTCAGACGCTTTGTTTATGCGTCTATTGTACCTGATATTAGGTTCATTTTTTCATGAGCACATAAGTGATACTTGTGCAATCTTGCTCATGGACATATTAAAAAAAAAAAATTCATTTTTTTTTACAGGGGGGTTTTAGTAATATGTTGCTGTCATTTTTGATGGAGTCATCTGTCAAGTTATTTGCTTATGTTTTTATCATAAGAATAATTGTGTCTTTACCTGCGATGTCAGGTTGATTAGGGGTTGTCTTCCCTTGTTTATTCATTCATTGTGTTTGACCTTTAGGGTCAAAGGTAGACAGTTCTGGCGTATGCCCATAGGCAGGGTTTTTTAAGCGGGAGTTGAGTTAGAATTCCGGCAAGCCGTGAAGTGTGCTGGGTTTTCTGAAGGGACCAAGGGTCCATTGTGTTTTTCGGGGAGAATCTTCGAAGTGACTGCGATGGCAGTTTTCCCCAGTGAATCTCTGTGCGTTGGAATGACAGCAGAGTTCCTTATTATGTTCTGTGGATTCGGTTACAGGTAATACCGACTTTTTCCATTACTATGCTTTCGGTGGCAGAACATGTTAGAAGATTGCCTAGTCTGTGAACTGCAGCTCACCGATCCTCCATTTCAGAACTTATATTTTGTGCTCGAGGTAGCCATCCAAGACTATTAGTCTTTATATTGTCCAGAAATCCAGTGACGAAGATATATTGTGGGAACCGCAGATTGGCGGTATTTATGTCTACAATAAGCATTACTGCAGGGTTGATGGTAACTTGCTTATCAGAAGTACACAGCTGACGTCAGAACGAGGACTGTGTTTTCGGCTAATGTACTACAGCCTAATACAGTGCAATTGGCGGGGAATGCCAAGTTGCACCTATGTGTCAAAGTGATTAAGGTATCTGACGCGTTTAGTCAGTGATACCAGGGCGACGCCACGAACTGTCATTATTGAAGAACATTGTATTGACCATGCACGAATATTCAAATGTTTACCAGCTTGTTGAATGCCTAATGTATACCTATCGATTTCCGGTCAGCATGACCTTGTTACACTGACTGTTCCTGTTGATACCATGTGTGTTCTCGTCAATAAATGTTTTGAAACGTGCCTGCAGTGTCCAAGCATCCTTGACTACTGCATGTGAGTGTATGGGTTGCAGGGTCTACATATATACGAGCCTAAACACATTCGCGCCTTCATTCGCACCCACACTCAGTTCATCATACGCTCGCACTACACACCTAACAACATGTATACTGTCTTGGGCCAGTGATCACCTCAACAAGAGAAAAAGACAGTTACACTACCCTTCCAAGATGGAGGGGAAATTCTTTTCTCACCTTAGACTCCGAAAGAAAAACATCAGGAATGTGTATATTTCGATGGATAGTACCATGTTATGTTAAATTATAGAATAAAAGATACACCAGAGTATCTAGTGGTGTAGATATTTTCCTATAACTGACCTCGAAACCCTCGAATCGGTCGGTTGGATAGGAGGGTTGATCAGTGAGTTAACAATTCACTATCGTAAAACAAGCTATTGTTACCGAAACAGAACCAGGCTCGACAGTAAACATGACTCACTCTAATATCTTGGGGGCTAAGGAGATTTTTAAAATTGGATACTGGAATGTAAGAACTATGTATCAAGACGGAAAATTGGAAGAAGTAATTAAAGAAATGGATAATTATAAGTTGGACTTATTGGGTGTCAGCGAGTGTAGATGGACGGGGAAGGGCATAAAATATATTTCAGAAGAAAAAAAGCAAATTATATACTCTGGTAGTAATGATAATCGTCACACAGAGGGAGTAGCCATCTTAATGACACAGAAAGCAGCAGCATCGCTTATCAGCTGGGTACCTATCAATGAGAGGCTAATATTAGCTAGATTTCAGACACGATTTTTCAAGCTCTCAATTGTACAATGTTATGCACCAACTAACGACGCTCTTGATACCACAAAAGATGACTTCTATGAAGCACTTCTAAGTACCATCAACACAATACCCAAGCATGACATAATAGCAGTCATGGGTGATTTTAACGCCAAAGTAGGTGACAACAACGATGGAGTACAAAGATATCTCGGTACTCATGGCATAGGCTGTATGAATCAAAATGGCGAAAGACTTCTAGAACTTTGTGAAATATCAAACCTCGTTGTGGCAGACACCATCTTTCCACATAAGAATATCCACAAGATAACATGGAATTCACCTGATGGCAGAACTAAGAACCAGATAGATCACTTCTGCATAAGCGCAAAATTTCGCTCATCAGTTCAAGACGTCAGAGCATACAGAGGTGCAGAGATCGGAAGCGATCATAACCTCTGCATAGCTAAACTGAGAATTAAACTGAAGAAGTTATACCAACCGAATAAAAATAGAAGAATAGATGTACACAGACTGCAATCAAATGATATAAAGGAGGAATATAATGTCAAAATGAACAACTATTTCGATGCTTTAGGCAAAATTGACAACGATATCACCACCAAGACAATCGATACTAAATGGGAACAACTGAGAACAGCAATGACAGAAGCAGCTGTAGCGACCACCGGATACCTAGTACATAAAAAGAAAAAATGGATGAGAGAAGATACTTGGGATAAAATACAAGAAAGGAAAACAGCAAAACTTAAACTACTAGCGGCAAGTACACATAATGCAGTTGAATCTTGCAAACTAACTTATAACTTGTTAAATAAAGAAGTGAAGACAAAAACTCGAAGAGATAAAAGACATTTCATCAATGAACTGGCCGTAGAAGCTGAAAATGCTGCAAGAACTGGTAATAGTAGGTGCCTTTATCAAATTACAAAACAACTATGTCACCAGCCTACTGCTATGGAAACACCTGTTAAAGGTAAATTAGGGAATTCAATACCAACAGAAAAAGAACAAATGAAGAGATGGGCTGAGCACTTCATGGAGGTGCTAAACAGACCACCACCAACAGTAACACCTGATTTTAATAATGAAACACCCACAACCACCTTGCCAATAACTTGCGATGAATTCACGCTGGACGAGATCAAACAAGCCGTTAAAAGATTAAAAAATTTTAAAGCTGCTGGAGTTGACGAAATTTCAGGGGAAATGATTAAAGCAGTTAATGACAACAACCTCTTGAGAATTTTAGATATTATAAATGAAGTATGGAGAGAAGAACAACCACCACAACAATGGAAAGACAGTATTATTGTAAAGTTACCGAAGAAAGGTGATCTATCAGACTGTAATAACTGGCGTGGTATATCTCTATTATCAGTACCTGGAAAATTATTATGTTGCATGATGTTAGAAAGACTTAAATTGCATGCTGACGAAAAGATCAGAGAAGAACAAGCGGGTTTCAGGCCGAAACGATCATGTATTGATCAAATATTCACACTAAGAACAATTATAGAAGAATCAGTGGAAAGGCAATCGCCACTTATTATCACCTTCGTCGATTTTCAAAAAGCCTTTGATAGTCTACACCGCCCATCATTGTGGAAGATACTTACAATCTATGGTTTTCCAACAAAATATGTGAATATAATCAAAGCGCTATATGACAATGCAAGATGTTGTGTTAGAACAAATAAAGGGAATACAGAATGGTTTACAGTAGAAACAGGGGTGAAACAAGGCTGTATTATGTCACCACTACTTTTTGGAATAGCTATTGATTGGGTTATGAGAAACTATACCCACAATGAACAATTGGGTATAAAATGGACAAATGGAAAATTCCTGGGGGACCTGGATTTCGCAGATGATGTAGCATTCTTAAGTTCAACACCAAGACAATCCCAAGAAGCAATAAATAATTTGTGTCATCTCTCGGTTAAAATAGGTCTCCAAATAAATGCCTCTAAAACTAAAGCTATGAACTTTTCTAACGAGACCTTTGATATCATCTTGAACGGGGAAAAACTACAGAAAGTTGAAAGTTTCAATTATTTAGGCAGTAAAATGACTCAGGATGGTGACACAACAAGAGAAATCCATACTAGAATTGCTTTGGCAGCTAGCGCCTTCAATAGATTATCTAACATTTGGAAATTACGATCATTGAATATACATACCAAGCTTCGTCTGTTTAATTCAAATGTTATCTCAGTGTTAACATACGGCTGTGAGAGTTGGAAAATAACAAAATCATTGGAGAACAAGCTGAATACATTCGAGAACAAATGTCTTAGAAAACTCATGAACATCAGTTGGAAAGAATTCAAGACTAATCGACAAATAAGAGAAGACTCTAGGCAGAAATATGTCTCCGACTATATAAGGAAAAGACGATGGTCATATATCGGTCATGTCCTACGAATGCAAAACAACAGAATACCACTACAGGCGCTCACTTGGGTTCCTGAGGGTAAGAGGAAAAAAGGAAGACCAAAAGAAACACTCAGAAGAACAATAATAAGAGAAGGAAGAACGTTGGGCCTAAATAATGTGCAAGAGCTAAGAGGAGTGGCGTCACAACGAACAACCTGGAGAGCACTGGTTTCTGCCTTATGCGCCGTGTTTGGTGCTTAAAGAATTTATTATATATATATATAATCTCGCTTACCCTCAAACTCAGACAGACAGGCCTTCAAGAATTTTAACAGTCTGCTCACACATATGCAGTTGGCAATGAAGCTTATGGCAGATGCTGCTCCCCGTGTCTGCGGTTTTTGAGTTTCGCGGGAAGTGTGTCCTCCTTTCGTTCCTTCCCGATATATATAGGTCACTGGCCACCGTATCGGAAAGGATCTAGGCCAAAGTATTTTGCATTCACGCACAATGTGTAGCATTGGGCAAAGCGTGCTTTACTAAAAGTCCAAAATAATTCTGGCTTCCTTATTTCTTAACGGATTTCCTCCATCATAGGCTTATATTACTCGTATGAATGAGGTCTATCAATTGATATATCTATCATATTCCCTAGTTTATCCAACTTTTCTCTGGAGCAGCCGAAACAGGGAAAAACACAACATGGTTCATACTCCACTGTCTTCTTTTCACAATAACTTCTGCTCTACACCACGTCCAGTGAAAATATAGATATCTGCCTAAAGCTAATGTTCCCTATTATCAAACCTGGTCCTTCGTTAACGAGGTACTCCATCTATGTTCTCACGCTGCCTTCCGAAATGTTTCCAACATCTACACTTTTGTTGTCTCCATGTTGAATAGCCTAACATGTCTCTGACCCTACGTGTACTAAGCTGGCGTTTCATTGGTTGGTTACTAATACGGGTTTTTGGCGGTATATAATATTCCATGGTCGCCGAAACATTGATTCAGACTTTACTACAGTGGATTCCATCAACAAAATCAACCCCGTGTAGTTCCCGTGGGTACCCCGTGTAGTTCCTATGGGTACCCCGTGTAGTTCCCATAGGTACCCCGTGTAGTTCCTATGGGTACCCCGTCTAGTTCCTATGGGTACCTCATGTAGTTCCCATGGGTACCCCGTGTAGTTCCTATGGGTACCCCGTGTAGTTCCTGTGGGTACCCCGTGTAGTTCCCGTGGGTACCCCGTGTAGTTCCTGTGGGTACCCCGTGTAGTTCCCGTGGGTACCACGTGTAGTTCTCGTGGGTACCCCGTGTAGTTCCCGTGGGTACCCCGTGTAGTTTTCCGTGGGTACCCCGTGTAGTTCCCGTGGGTACCCCGTGTAGTTCCCGTGGGTTCCCCGTGTAGTTCCTGTGGGTACCCCATGTAGTTCTCGTCGGTATCCCGTGTAGTTCCTATGGGTACCCCGTGTAGTTCCTATGGGTACCCCGTGTAGTTCCTACGGGTAGCCCGTGTAGTTCCCAAGGGTACGCCGTGTAGTTCCCATGGGTACTCCGTTTAGTTCCCGTGGGTACCCCGTGTAGTTCATATGGGTACCCCGTGTAGTTCCCATGGGTACCCCATGTAGTTCTTATGGGTACCCCGTGTAGTTCCCGTGGGTACCCCGTGTAGTTCCAGTGGGTACCCCGTGTAGTTCCCGTGGGTACCCCGTGTAGTTCCTGTGGGTACCCCGTGTAGTTCCCGTGGGTACCCCGTGTAGTTCCCGTGGCTACCACGTGTAGTTCCCGTGGGTACCCCATGTAGTTCCTGTGGGTACCCCGTGTAGTTCCTGTGGGTACCCCGTGTAGTTCCCATGGGTACCTGTAGCGAAAGGTTTTCCTAGTATGATAGTAGTGGTAGAGCAGAAGTAGAATCTCTCTCCAGAAAGTATGAAGTTCCAGTGCCCGAGAAGTACACTGGTATCACAAGTGAGTTACAGCTGTGAATACTCTGAGCTGGACAATAGATTTAGGCTTCAGAAGTATAAGATGCTACTTCGCTATCGTAACCCTATGTGATATTATAATTAAATTAGAAAAAGTAACTCAAAATTTAACAGTTAAAAATTTAACAAGTCAAATGAGTACAATTATCCAATTTATTATGTACATCTATATATTCTTGTAATGATAAATGGGTGTTGGAAGATGGTAAAATGTATGATTATTTACAGTTACAAATTAAAATAACTAATAGAAAAAGTCTTGGATTTATCTTCCACTGAATTTATAAAACAAGTTTGTCACATTATCTCTTGCCATCTAGTTTTCATCATTAGAAAGTCGTTTTAGAACTGCTCACAGGATTTGTTGGATGGAAATATATAAACTCAACTTTATCCACGTCTGCTCGAGGTTCCTCCGACACACTGGAGTACGGAAGACTTTCCTTCAGCCCGCCCTATAACTACGGGGGACTAAGGTGTTGAAGTTTGGTTGACCTCTAGGCTTCAGTGAGCTGGATCAACTTCTTCAAGTCTTTAGTTTCTCGATCAGGAATGATCATAAACATTGATCATAAAAACCTGGAACAAGAAGTAATAGGTGGCCATTGTTCTAACAATCTCACCACCCTCTGCTGTTCATGATGCGACCATGTCTTCAGTGTTTGTATGTAAATGAATGAATCATGGTAGTATATTACAGAGATAGCATGATAAGATAATGTATAAGGTGCAGAATTAACAATATACATGAATAAATCACATGTTATGATACATGGGTACGATATAACCTTTGCCTTCCACTTATGGATGTCAAGTCACTTATGTACTTGCTGGTATGTCGTAAGCTTCCAGGCAAGAATTAGCCATAATATATTTGGCTAACCAATTAATGGTTATGCTTCCTGACAATGCCGGTGAAGGTTATCTCTGGTTAGCGTCATTCCCTTTTTTATTATATCTGCTACAATCAATCAGAAATAAAATCTGAAATAAAATGATATTAGTAATACATATATTTTTAATAAACTTACATACCCTCTTAGGATTAATAAGCTCACGGTGAGACTGTATTGGCTTAACTTAATCTGCCCTGCATGCAGCGTGAAAATAGAACTTTTCTTGCAGAGGCTGTCCTCCAGTTTCTCACTCTGGCTTCTGGATTTGGTGTGTGATTTACAATGCGCCGCTCTGTCCTTATATTTCAGTCTCTCGCGCGTACGAGAAAGCAGCTCCCAAATTCCCCAAAAGATTTTAGTTTCATCTCCTGTTTTGAAGCTATTTGAAACAATCTGTGCTTTTCCTGTACTCGTTTTTCTCTTCTGTCACTCACACACTTATCTCCTTCCTTCCTTCCTATATATCATTTCCTTTTCCCCATATGGGGCTTTCATTACATATAAGTTTTATACAATTCCGTTGAGGCTTGTTAGTGTAATAAATTTTTAAAGATTATTAGCTAACTTTTAGCCGATGTGATGAAGGTGAAAAATATTAATTATCTTTAAAACTATTTATATTTGAATAATATCCTTTTGGATATAATTCCTAGCCTATCTCCTTTGTTGAGTTATATTTATTTAATATTATTCCAACCATGCGTTCTCCTGTAGTGAATAATTTAATGTCCAGTAAATGCAAACTTTTAAAGTCGGCCATACATTCCTATATAGCTATTTCCTCATTCTTCAGTAATACTGTATGGCTTTTAACCGTAAGTCACATTTCCGCTGTCTACCAACTTCAAAGAAAGACCGCAGCGCTGACCTTGCGCTGGTGTGTGTGGGTGTCGCGTGGGCGTGTCGCGCTACAACCAAGCAAGTGTTTACCAAATCTCGCTACAGAGCCCTCTTCTTTAAAACAGTGCCTGCACGGTTAACTTTTTGGTAACACATGCTGCAGTTCCTCCTTAATTTTCTGTTTCTCTATATCTCCTTTGATAGGATGCCTACTTAAAAAATCGGGTCCAAGATTGTCCCGTCCTGGTATGTATCTCACATTGAACGAATATGGAGATAACAGTAAACTCCACCTTAAAAGTCGTGAATTTAATTTTTTAGACACTGCTAAAAACATCAAAGGCTGGTGATCACTTTCCACAATGAAGTGTTTCCCGTAAAGAAAAGGGGCGAATTTGTTGATCGACCAGACCAAAGCGAGGCATTCACGTTCAACGGTAGAATAATTTCTCTCAGCTGTATTTAACTTTCTACTGGCAAAAGCTACTGGTAATAGCATATGTGGCGGTGTGTCTGCCCGCTGTAGTAATGTTGCTCCGATGCCTACATTGCTAGCATCCGTTCTTAGTACGAATTCTTGTGTGAGATCGGGAAGGGCAAGGATAGGTTTATTTGTCAGCTTATTTTTCAACTCTGTATAAGCCTGTTCACACTCCACAGTCCATTGTATTTTATCCGGCTGACCTTTTTTGGTTAAGTCGGTTAATGGCGCGCACAATGAGTTAAAATGGGGTATATATTTCTGATAAAACCCGCACAGTGACACAAAGGATCTTACATCCTTCTTAGTTTGTGGTCTTGGTGCTTTTCTCATTTTCTCTACATTCTTTGGGTCCGGAGACATTTGCCCTGTAGAGATAGTGTGACCTAAAAATTCCAATGTCTCACATCCAATATGACACTTAGTTGGGCGTGCTGTCAATCCCGTTTCTCTTAATCTACCTAACAACATGGAGAGTGCTACTACGTGTTCCTCGAATGTAGTGGTAGCAATCAGAATATCATCCATGAAGTTGGTGATATGAGGATTTTGTAATGGTTCCAACAATTTCCTCATCATTCTGGTGAAGATACTTGGAGCATTCTTTAAACCAAATGGGAGTACATTGAACTCGTAATGTCCATCCGGTGTACTAAAGGCTAACAGTTTCCTAACTTCTGGTTTCACTGGTATTTGGTAGTATCCCTTGCTTAGATCTACTTTTGAAAAATACCGAGCCTTACTCAATGTAGCAAACAACTGATTGGTGTCAGGTAATGGGTCTACCTGAGATTCAGTGATAGCATTTAGTTTCCTATAATCAATGCATAACCTGTGTTCACCACTAGGCTTCCTTAATAGCACCACACTTGAGCTGTAGGGAGATTCAGACTTTGAAATAATTTTCTCTTTTAAGAGATAATCAATCTCATCCTTGAGTGCCTGTCCTTTAGCATAAGGTATAGGGTATGTCCGCATACAAACTGGTGTAGGGTCAGTAATCGTCATGTCATACTCTAACAGATTAGTACACCCCGGCTTATCTGTGAGTACATCAGCATGGATTTCTAACACCTCCTGAACCTTTTTCCTCTGCTCAAGAGTTAAATGTTCACTCACATTAACCTGAGCATAGCTTTCCGTAGTTGATAGGGGGTATTCCATGGAGGAAATTGGTTCATCCTGCATTTCTGTTGCAATGGCCAGGGTCATGATATGGGCAACTTCTGATGCTTCCCTGTCATAATACTTTTTAAGAAGGTTGACATGATACACCTTCTCCTTTCCTTTCTTGTCAATCTTATAGTTGGTCCGGGAAAGTTTTTCCAATATGACGTAGGGTCCCTGCCATCCAATTTGCAATTTATTATTGCTGCTGGGCAACAGTAACAGAACCTTTTCTCCCACCTCAAGTTCCCTATCTTTTGCTGTTTTATTGTAGTAAGCAGCCTGCTTCCTCCTGGCCTGTCTCAAGTTATCATTTGCCAGTTTCCAACTTGTTTTCAATCGAGATGTCAACTCGTTGACGTATTGGTATGAAGAAGTCACGGTTTCTTCTGCTTTTTCATCAGTCCATGTCCGCAACAATGCTTCCAGTGGACCTTTGATTGGTCGTCCAAACAACAATGTAGCTGGAGCCAATCCTGTGGAGTTATGTGGGACTTCCCTATAGGCAAATAGTGCTGAGGGTAAGTATGTGTCCCAAGTTTCAGGTTTCTCACTAGCCAACTTTCTAAGGATTGAAATGAGCGTGCCATTGAACCGCTCTACTTGACCATTCCCTTGGGCGTGGTACGGGCTACAGTGATAATGTCTAGCTTGAAATAACCTGAATACTTCTTGTGTTAGCTTTCCCCTAAACTGAGAACCATTGTCAGTCAATATTTGATGTGGGAAACCTAATCGGGTGAATATTGTTAACAGTGCCTCTGCCACATGTTTCGAATCTATCGATGACATTGCTACTGCCTCTCCCCACATAGAGCAAGTATCGACCAAGGTTAAGATATATGCATTTCTCTTCTTGGTCCTACTGAGGGGTCCAACAATATCCACGGCAACACGTTCGAAGGGCGTTCCCATGATGGGCATTTCTCCCAGTGTTGCTGGTGCAGTCCTATGTTTAGGAGCTACTCTTTGGCATTCTGGACAGGATCTCACATACCTCTTTATGTCCTCTGTGATCCCTGGCCAAAAGTAGTGACAGGCTATCCGTTGTCCAGTGGCCCCTATTCCCATATGTCCACTGAAGGGTATAGCATGTCCTAGCTTCATAACCTGCTCCCTGTATGATTTTGGCACTACAAGCTGTCCATGTCCTTTTGGTCCTGTTCCAGCTTTTCTATATAGTAGGCCTTTTTTCATATATAAGTCTCCTTTCTCTGGAGGGTTATGGCTTTTAGGTAATTTGCCAAAGCAAGGCTTCAATGTACTGTCAGCAGTTTGAGCCTTTCTCATCTCTTCTGGATGAGTATTGATGATAGTGTCCTCCTCTTTCTTAGAGCTTGCCCTGGTCTGGACTGTTGCCATCACTATGGGTCTTATAGGTTCTCCTAGAAAGACATATCTACATCCCAGTATTAATGGGTAGATAGGGTTGTCCATCACTGCTGCTTTGATCTCTCCTTCCACATAGCGAGATCTTATGTTGATTCGGGCTATGGGCAGTGTCATGGTTCCTGCTCCCTTGACTGGTCCTCTGATTTCCACTGTTTCTGTGGTTATCTGTTCCGGACTCACCAGAGAAGAGCACACTACTGAGTCAAAGTCCAAGCCTGTATCATATAAGCACAGTACTTGGGTGCCATTCAAGGTCACTTCCTCACAGACAGGGGGATGATGGAGGTCATTCTGACTATCTGCCAGGTCCTTCCTTCCCTTGTTCTCTGTTGTAAGGCATGCAGCGTGATGAGGAGGGTTTTTCCGTCTGCATTCCGCAGTATTGTGGTTACTCATTTGGCAAGATTTACACCACTTTCCTTCCTTTCTTGGAGGTTTCTTTTCTGATCCTAGAGGGTTTTTGTCTTTATAATCAGTTCTGTGTTTGTTCTTGTTGGAATTGTCCCTGTGTTCATAGTTGGTAAAGTTTTGTGAAGGTTTGAAGTTCTCACCCTGCTTCTTCTTATTTCCTGATACTTCTGACTGAGCTGCTTGATATCTTTCAGCCATGGTTAAAATATCTTCCAATCTCTCAGCTCCTTGTTCCATAAGAAATTTTCTCATTTCTTGAGGCATGGATTCTCTCAGTTGCTCCATCATGACCATTTCTTTTATATCTTGACACTTTCCTAAGCTAATCCATTTTGTCAGATAAGTTTCCAATCTGGCAGAAAACTGGTGATAGTTTTCTCCTGGAAGTAGCTTAGCAGTTCGGAATCTCTTTCTATAAGATTCAGAATTCTTTTCGTACCTGACCAGTAAAGCTTGTTTTAAGATTTCATAATCTTCCTGGTCTTCTTTTGAGAGTTTTAAATAAACATCGTATGAAACTCCCCTCAACCCCTGAGATAGCTTAAGGCTCCATTTTTCCTTTTCCAATCCATAGGTAGAGGCCAGTCTCTCATATCTATCCAGGTACGACTCAATGGCGTCCTCTTTTTCAATAAATGGATCCAGGTGGAAACTCATGGCTCCATTTGCCGCGCTATGGTTGGAGCTACTCTCAGAGTGAGGTGAGCTAGCACCATGATTGCTAGCTGCTCCCTGGAGTTCAAGTTCCTTTAAACTTAACTCATGCGCTCTTTGTAACCTTCTTTCTTCAGCTTCCAAAATTAGTCTCTTTTCTTCTCTTTCCAGTCTTTTGGCTTCTCTCTCTGCTTCTAATTTCTTAGCTTCAGTCTCAACTTCCATTCTTTTAGTCTCTCTTTCTGCCTCTAATTTCTTAGCTTCAGCCTCAACTTCCATTCTTTTGGTCTCTCTTTCTGCCTCTAATTTCTTAGCTTCAGCCTCAACTTCCATTCTTTTGGTCTCTCTATCTAAATATTTATCCACTTCAGTTGTGATATATCGAATTAGAGCATCTCCTGTCATACCCAAGTCTTTTCCTTCCTGCATAATCGCAGCTCTAAACTTCACCAATTCAGCCATGATGCTTACTTACCAGAGGGTATATAATTTTATCTTCACTAACAAACTAACTTAATTAAAATCAATTAATTACTTTGAACAAGACAAATCCTTAAAACCTTGTGAGCGTTTCCTATTTACTTCGTACTCAATGGTACTACTATTACAAACAAATTTCTAAGTTTTTAGAATTTTTTCCAAAAAAAAAAATTTATTTTTACAAACTATTTGTGGCTCAAGATAGAAGAATACATAGATAGTGGCCCAGGATACAAAATAATATCCCGCGAAAGAGCCCCCAATGTAGCGAAAGGTTTTCCTAGTATGATAGTAGTGGTAGAGCAGAAGTAGAATCTCTCTCCAGAAAGTATGAAGTTCCAGTGCCCGAGAAGTACACTGGTATCACAAGTGAGTTACAGCTGTGAATACTCTGAGCTGGACAATAGATTTAGGCTTCAGAAGTATAAGATGCTACTTCGCTATCGTAACCCTATGTGATATTATAATTAAATTAGAAAAAGTAACTCAAAATTTAACAGTTAAAAATTTAACAAGTCAAATGAGTACAATTATCCAATTTATTATGTACATCTATATATTCTTGTAATGATAAATGGGTGTTGGAAGATGGTAAAATGTATGATTATTTACAGTTACAAATTAAAATAACTAATAGAAAAAGTCTTGGATTTATCTTCCACTGAATTTATAAAACAAGTTTGTCACATTATCTCTTGCCATCTAGTTTTCATCATTAGAAAGTCGTTTTAGAACTGCTCACAGGATTTGTTGGATGGAAATATATAAACTCAACTTTATCCACGTCTGCTCGAGGTTCCTCCGACACACTGGAGTACGGAAGACTTTCCTTCAGCCCGCCCTATAACTACGGGGGACTAAGGTGTTGAAGTTTGGTTGACCTCTAGGCTTCAGTGAGCTGGATCAACTTCTTCAAGTCTTTAGTTTCTCGATCAGGAATGATCATAAACATTGATCATAAAAACCTGGAACAAGAAGTAATAGGTGGCCATTGTTCTAACAATCTCACCACCCTCTGCTGTTCATGATGCGACCATGTCTTCAGTGTTTGTATGTAAATGAATGAATCATGGTAGTATATTACAGAGATAGCATGATAAGATAATGTATAAGGTGCAGAATTAACAATATACATGAATAAATCACATGTTATGATACATGGGTACGATATAACCTTTGCCTTCCACTTATGGATGTCAAGTCACTTATGTACTTGCTGGTATGTCGTAAGCTTCCAGGCAAGAATTAGCCATAATATATTTGGCTAACCAATTAATGGTTATGCTTCCTGACAATGCCGGTGAAGGTTATCTCTGGTTAGCGTCATTCCCTTTTTTATTATATCTGCTACAATCAATCAGAAATAAAATCTGAAATAAAATGATATTAGTAATACATATATTTTTAATAAACTTACATACCCTCTTAGGATTAATAAGCTCACGGTGAGACTGTATTGGCTTAACTTAATCTGCCCTGCATGCAGCGTGAAAATAGAACTTTTCTTGCAGAGGCTGTCCTCCAGTTTCTCACTCTGGCTTCTGGATTTGGTGTGTGATTTACAATGCGCCGCTCTGTCCTTATATTTCAGTCTCTCGCGCGTACGAGAAAGCAGCTCCCAAATTCCCCAAAAGATTTTAGTTTCATCTCCTGTTTTGAAGCTATTTGAAACAATCTGTGCTTTTCCTGTACTCGTTTTTCTCTTCTGTCACTCACACACTTATCTCCTTCCTTCCTTCCTATATATCATTTCCTTTTCCCCATATGGGGCTTTCATTACATATAAGTTTTATACAATTCCGTTGAGGCTTGTTAGTGTAATAAATTTTTAAAGATTATTAGCTAACTTTTAGCCGATGTGATGAAGGTGAAAAATATTAATTATCTTTAAAACTATTTATATTTGAATAATATCCTTTTGGATATAATTCCTAGCCTATCTCCTTTGTTGAGTTATATTTATTTAATATTATTCCAACCATGCGTTCTCCTGTAGTGAATAATTTAATGTCCAGTAAATGCAAACTTTTAAAGTCGGCCATACATTCCTATATAGCTATTTCCTCATTCTTCAGTAATACTGTATGGCTTTTAACCGTAAGTCACATTTCCGCTGTCTACCAACTTCAAAGAAAGACCGCAGCGCTGACCTTGCGCTGGTGTGTGTGGGTGTCGCGTGGGCGTGTCGCGCTACAACCAAGCAAGTGTTTACCAAATCTCGCTACAGTACCCCGTGTAGTTCCCATGGGTACCCCGTGTAGTTCCCGTGGGTACCCCGTGTAGTTCCCGTGGGTACCCCGTGTAGTTCCCGTGGGTACCCCGTGTAGTTCCCGTGGGTACCCCGTGTAGTTCCTGTGGGTACCCCGTGTAGTTCCCGTGGGTACCCCGTGTAGTTCCTATGGGTACCCCGTGTAGTTCCCATGGGTACCCCGTGTAGTTCCCGTGGGTACCCCGTGTAGTTCCCGTGGGTACCCCATGTAATTCCCATGAGTACCCTGTGTAGGTCGCGAGAGTACTCCGTGTAGTTTCCAGGGGAGACAAAGAAAGAATATGGTTGCTGATTCCTCAAGCATGTCCCAAGAGGTGACTAATGTGAGGTTGTACCTGGGACTAGCAGCCACATCATGCAGAATACATTGCTAAAGAAAATATCACTGCAAGAGCACATGAATGCTTGGTACTGGCTTTCTACAAGGGGACTAGTTGAAATGGTGGCTTCATGCCCTATAAGAAGCTAAAAATGAAACTAATTAATTATGAACTTAACCTTTATAGATGAATGAATACATGCTTGTTGAAACGTCTAACTGAAACATTATAGATGGATGGGTGATTTTTTTGTTACTGAAACATTATAGATAAATGGATGGTTATTACTATAACTTTAACGTTATAGATAGATGGAAGGATGGTTATTGTTATAACTTTAACATAGATGGGCGGATTGTTATTTTGTAACTTAAACATTATAGAAGATGGATAGATTGTTATTTTTATACCTTAAACATTATAGATGGATGATTATTTTTTAACTGAAACATTTTAGATGGATGGATGGATGATTATTGTTATAACTTAAACATTATAGGTAAGGATGCATGGATATTTGTTGTTCTGCTTTTGTGATGTCTTCTTATCGTTATCCACAGATACGATGTATTTTGAACATCTTCGGCGTGATGCTGTTTATTCGTCTGCCCTGGGTGGTCGGCAACGCAGGCATCATCCAAGCTACTGTAATCGTTCTGCTGTCTGGTGTTGTCACCACAATCACTGCCAACTCCATGGCCGCCATCTGTACCAACGGCGAGGTCAAGGGAGGTGAGTTGGAAGCCACTCGCAGACATAATTTTTTGTTTGTTTTGGCTTTAAGGATTACATTCAATGCACACGGACTACTCCATCAGTGCTCCGATCTCCTCCCTTAGATCACACACAGAGGATTTCAGCACAGTGCACGAACTCCGTAGCACCGGCGAGAATCCCAATGTGTTTATATAGGAATCACACATTCTGTAAATATTTTTGTGGTAGGTAGGTTTCTAATTTTTAAATTTTGCCAGGGCAGCGGCCTGATAGGCCTACTCTTTACGATTTCCAACTGCCGTGGGATTTTTAACGTGCGCAACTTGCACACGGGACCTCCTATTTTTTCCGCCCTTATCCGAGAAGGCTACGCATCCGATCCCACTACCCAGGAGACCCGGGGGGGAGGGGGGGTATGACATTAATAGGACCACTGGTTCTAAAAAAAAAATTATATTCCCTCACCTGGGAATCGAACCCGGTACCTCTAGAGCTCGAGGCGGACAGCATACCTCTTAGCCATTCTGACCCCTCTAAAGATATAATTTAAGCACATACATTAACTGAGCATAATACAGTAATCCTTTGTGAAAATTTGCTTCTGTGAACCAGCTTGTTGTGTAAGTGTAACTTACAAAATTTAAGAGATTCCGCGTTTGTTCTTTCAGAATTAGTATCTTATTGGCTAAGCGGTTAGAGAGCTTGTCTCTAGCGACAATGTCACCAGGTTTCGGGATCGAGAGCTGATATCCTCACACTCCAATCTACCCAGCTGTAAATTGGTAGCTAACTCTGGCCTTGAGTAAGGAAAGACAAAGACAACGAGGAATGGAACTGGTTACTGCCTAATATAGCAAGACCTAGTATCAGGAAGTCTGCAACACTTCACTCCCCCTACGGCATTATCTTCTATAGGACTACTGTTATCTTAATTTTTTCTTTCAGAGTTTCCATTTTTGGACATTTCGGGAAATACATTTCGAAACAGTTTTTAATGGGACTGATGGTATGTGTGTGTGTGAGAGAGAGAGAGAGAGAGAGAGAGAGAGAGAGACTGTGCGTGTGCGTTTTTCTGTCTGTGTGCATGTTTGTGTGTGGCTGCGTGTATTTGAAGGCTTTATATCGAACAGTGTCCCTTGGAGCATCCCTGTCGCACTAATTACGGTTATTGATATTATAGTGCTGCGTGTCGGGATGAGAAGACAGTCAATAGGGCTGGTTTTTGTGTTGGATCACTTCACTGAAATCTCTCACACACTAACGTGGGACGCATACACTCCATTTCTCACTTTATCACTTCCAACCAGCATCTCATCTACCCTCCTCCCCTTAAAAAAAATTATTGTCGTGTTTCGATGTTATTGATATTCTCGAGCGTAATATTGGCTTCGCGGTTAGACCGTTTTTCTCCCACGGTACATTTATTAGCTTCTGGTATCGGGATCTGGTAGCGCCACTCTCTGGTCTACCCAGCTGTCAATTGGTACTTGGCTCAGCTCTTGAGTTAGGAAAGGCAGAGGGAACGAGGACAGGAACTGGTCACCCTACCTAATAAAGCTGGAATTAGTATGGTTAGGTCTTTTTTTTTTAAATAAAATTGTGCCTCGTTTTGGTGCGGTGCTTTCCGTTAAACCTAGTCGGTTATATTATGGCGCATGCCCAAATATAAAAGACCTTTGGGTCTGGTTCAAATGAAGTCTCTAACATTTCATTACCCTATGGCAGTTTCCTCTGGCATGCGTTTGTTGAAGGTCTGTGCTCCATGGGGGAGCTATAGTGCAATGATTGATGACATTTTACCTAATGTTCTCCAAAAGTTACATAACAGCACGCGAATTCCGGAACTTTTTCATTTCCTTCATAATTATACCATAACCCTTACTTGTATACTGGGTACCAGAGCAACTCTGGGAAGGTTAAGGCGGCCGGCGTGATGCTGACCACATCACCCCTAGTGTGCCGATGATCAAGAAAATATGGGCCTAACCCCATATTCCCAATATGCCTCAATGGGCGTGTAACAGGATCCTTTACTTGTATGCTTCATGCAAGAGGACCAGCTGCAATGATGGCTCAATGATACGTATGGAGGGAAAATGATGATGATAATGAGGTGGTGTCGTAATTTTATTTTTATTTTTTATTTTTTTTTTTAGATAGGTCTTAGAAATAGTGGTCCCGTCCGAGTGGAGAATGATAGTGAAGGCTCTGTGATAGTAAGGGTTAGGAAATAATTCACAAGGGTGCTGAAAAGAGTAAGGACAGTCTCTGAAATCGGGTAATCTTCTCCGATTTGCCTATCTTACGACAATTTTATTTATCTGTAGACTCCTAAATCTCTCCTGGCTAAACAATTTTGCCAGTTACCCAACACTCATGTACACACACCAATTTGGTGCTACAAACACACTGACGTGAATACAAACTACATATAACAGATATAGGGTAATGGGTCGGCCAACACAGTAATATAAGGTTTATGGCGTTTAATATCATTTAAACCAAAATCACAACATTTAGCATGGTACAGTCAAAAAGACCATAGTTACCGGAAAATACAAATAACAAGGTGGTGGGGTGGGGGGGGAAGGGGTTTAGAATAGTAGTATCCCAATATGCCCTTCCCGCTTGTGTAGACAATAAAAAAAACCCAGCCCAAAGACAAATGTTATCAGAAAGAGACAATTTAACCAAAAGATAGATTAATTTATTCTGATAGGGAGTTTTACAATATTTAGTATGGGGTGTAGGAACAGAGTCCTAGTATTCTCCAAGTTATCCCTTGACTAAGCAGATTAAGGGAGGGGGAAATAAGAAAAGGTAAGCAACCCCACTTAAAGAGAACAATGCAAGGAATACAGTATATGGATGTTTACCAAGTAGAGAAAATTATAAGTTTATCAAGAAAAATGTCATTCATTCATGCACGCTAGCGATGGCCATCACACACTTTCACACTTACCGATCGTTGAATCTGGCAATCCATAGAATAACACAAACAGCTAGTAAATACTCAACAAATGTATGAGTCTTTTCCTTCGTTTTCCAGCCCCAGACTATCGGGTTTGGCGTTCAACTAATTTTCCCGTAATCGCTGGAAGGTGAAGCCCTAGTGTTCCTTTTGATTTTATCTAATGTTTTTATGGGATGGCACTGTCACAGGTATAGTTATGAGAAGGTAGTGGTCTTCTGGATTTCACCGCTGGTGGTAGAAAACTTCTATAGCGTGATGAACACAGAGTGATGACAAAGACTGATCAGTGAGTTATGTTTTTTTCTCTTCGGGGTTTTAAATCCAGTGGAAAATAACGTGACGGTCAGTGTACATGAAGAATATATTCTTTTCCACAGCAGAGCGTTAAAAAAATATATATATATAGTATAGCTTCTGGCAATTGTTCTTCTCCAGTTATCTTTACAGAATTATTGAGATTATCATTTAAATGTTCTTGGTTGGATTCCTCTCATGTAACAAAATAGAGAGTGGGACCGCACAGGGCCGCAACACGAAGATTATATTTAAAATGTTTATAAAATCTCTGAAGGTAGAAGAACCGAGTCTGGAGGACTCTATAATTGCTGGGACGCAAAGGTATATGATCATCCTATGTGAAAAAATAGAAAACATGAAATCATAAACCCAATACGAATCATATTCTGACGCGCGATAAATTTACAGTTAAAACTATTTTAAACACTAGCGTATTCAGTTATATATATTTAAGGAAAACTCTCCGTGAGTCTACTAGTTAAAAAAAACACATGTATATACAGAAATGAACTGTATTAATTGGCTATACATCCCTTAGCGGCTTCTAAATTAATCTAAGCATCTATTATATTGGGAAATAACGTATAGATTTATCATTTAATTTACAACTGGAAACTTTTGAGATGGGTTTATTTAATAGGTTTAAATTAACACAAAATCCAGTGAAATAAAATGAAAGAACTAGACCACTGATCACTTGGAACTAATATATTACCGCTGCACAGACAGAATGAATTTTTTTTTCAGTCTCCAATATAGAAGATATCTGCGAGAAATCTTGTTTTATAAGCTAGTACTAATTCAGACTCTCTGGCGCAAATGATAAACGCATTCTTCAGTGGTCTCAATATATAATTAAAGAATTGAAGGATCAGGGGGACACGCGAAATTTCACAACTTATTTGATATCAGGGAAAATCTGCGTTACTTGCCGCTGGGCAAAGCTCCTAGATTTCCCCACCGTGTCTGTTCGTCCGCCGCGATTTCAGCGCTCTTCTCTGGTTCGCACTGAGGTGCTAAACGAAGGCGTGAAACTGCTTCGTCCGTCCTGGGACCACCACTGCCTTTTGATCGTTAACCGCTTTCCTCGTTGAACTTAGGCAACGCCTATAAGGCGGTAAGAAAGAAAGGTGAAGAAGGTAGTTGATTTAAATCGCTCGAAGGTAAGGCGGAAGGCGTGGCTTATCTAAACTAAATACCAAGCAAATCTCCTGGTTCCTCGCATCCTAACTGTCTACATATTAATTAGCAAACGTGGTAAAGAGTCCACTCTGCTATGGTGCATACTAATTAGCAAACCACGTTGGCGATTAAATTTGCAACATAAATGAATGAGGGTTCTCATGCTATCTCAGGGTCTACCATATCATCTAACAGTTCAGGGACGCTGAAATTCGTCTGTCACGGGTGGTGATGGTGTTGGTGGTGATGTTGATGGTCATGATGATGACGAAGATGCTGTTGTTGTTGTTCCTGCTGCCTTTCGGTATCTTCGTAACCCTGCTGTCAAAAGTCATGAACTTATTTTTTAACTATATTTTTACTCATATTTTCAGTCGCTTTTGTTAGGAAGTAGATTTATTTGTTCTTCGTATGCACGTCGGCAACTGGGTCCACATATTGCGTCGGTAAGTTATAACGGAGCATCAATACCTGGATTTCCTCAGTTCCTGATGTTCTAATTGTTTATGTTTGGGCGGATGTGATGAGTGTTAGATTATTATCTAAAAGCAAACAAGCTTGAAAGAAGAAGATGAAGAAGAAAAATATTTTATAGTTATATTTACTATTTTTGGAGTGATGCCGTACTGTATTTTCAGGCATTGATTCGTTGGCAAAGACAGGGTAATATCTTGACATTAATGATAAGAGCGGCTGTACTTTAGAAAGACTGAGGTTGCATATATTATTGAATTATGGTCACATCGCAACCTTAGATCTCTCTCTCTCTCTCTCTCTCTCTCTCTCTCTCTCTCTCTCTCTCACACACACTCCCTCTGTCAAGCCTGCCTGCCTGCCCGTCCGCATGTGTCTGTTTGTTTGCCTGTAGGCCTGTATATCTGTATGTAGCTTCTTTATCTATATATCCATTACTTCTCTATTTGTCGTTCCCAATTGTTGTTGTTGTTGTTTTGTTTTTTTTTACATTTTACAATCTTCGTCTGCCCCTAATTTTTGTATTTACATCTTTCTTTAAAAAATAAAATTGATTTTTAAGTGCTTTATGAATCATGGCTCCCTCCTGTCCGCCCCTCAGAAATATAAAACTGCTTGTGAATAATGCAGTAGTTTTCAATAATCGATCTCTCTGTACTTGATAAGTTCATATACTGCAGTGTCAATATTCAGCACGTGCGGTGTATAATTAAATTGTATTTTTCGCAGCAATTTTGTCAGACATAATTGCCTTCTATCAATACCGCACTTATTTAAATCGCTCTTAATAAAACGTGAAGTGCCGACTTTGATGTGTTAGAAGCAGAGGCGGCGACCCTAAAGTACGTGGTACCCGGGGCGGATCTTACTTTTAGCAACCCCCCCCCCCCCCCCCCATATGAAGAAACACATTTGTGAGTATATACTTAACAGTAAGTACTATCTTAATAGTGCCCGATGGCACCCCTTCGTGGCTGTCACCCGGGGCGGACCGCACCCCCCTTAGTACGCCACTGGTTAGAAGCTAAATTATTTTGTATGTAGATTTAAAAGAAAGAATGAAAATGTAAGGTTCTTTTCAATCAATCAATCAATGAATACCCTTTAGCTCCACAAAAAGCATAGGCCTTCACCGAACACATACCAAGTCCTCCTGTCACGTGCCATCAGCTCGTTCTTTCCACATCTTCCTCACTATTTTCACTGATGTCGTCAGTTCTCTTCTCCACGTGTTTTTCGGCCTACCTCATCCTCTCTTACCCTGGGGATTCCAGAACAAGAGCTGCCTTGTAATGCTATCAACAGGTTTCCTCAGTGTGTGTCCTATCCATCGCCAGCGTCTACTTCTCATCTCTTGTTCCACTGTCACTTGTCTGGTTCTTGTTATCAATTCCACATTGGTGATCTTGTCATGCCACTTCAATCCTTCTGTTTTATGTAAGTACCAATTTATGAAAGTCTAGCTTTTTGGTTGTTGTATTTAGTTGTTCACCATGTTTCAGAGCCATACACTAGAACTGACTCGACATCTTCTTCTTCCTTCTTCCTCGTTCGCCCTGAAAAGGACGGTGGTTGCGTTGTGTCTGTTTGCGCCTAAGCTGTGATATCTGCACCTTTCGGTCGACACATCCGACTTCTGCACGGCATTTTTTAGGGACCGGGTTTGCCTTCCCATTTCGATCCGTACTCGCTCAGCCAGACTGCACTGCTGCAGACTGTTTCCAGGACCACCACGTGGTGGTGGAGTACGGTCTTGATCAGCTCTGGTTCGCTGATCCTGATGCAAGCAGTCAAGCTATGGGTCGCTGACTGCATTCACTATTGCTGCATCTTGGGGTCCCACTCGACATCTGAGTTGAAGATTCTTATTTTCGTGTTGGGCTTGATTTCTTTTGACCTCCACATCATGTTTCTTTTACGCAGTTTTAATTCTTCCAATTCTTCTGCTTCCGTCAAGTAGGTTTTTAAAAAAGATATTGCGTTCAAATCTACATATCACGAGACCCAGTCAGAAGTGATCGATAATTCAGGGATGCTGTCACAAAGTGGCTTTAATTAGAGTCTGTCTGAGTACAGAGACAAGACACTAGTTTGAGAAAGTCTGCGAAGATAGATTTAGATGAGAATTTCAGTGAATGTGGAAGGATGGGACTTATAGCTTCAAGGGTGAGAACCTAGATTGACTCTCCCTCACCACTTGTGACTTATGTACTAGCTACTGTCTCACCACCTCTGACTACCAGAAAGGAGATAAGGTTACACTAAATTATCCACAGACACCACTATACAGACCAAGCATATAAGTACAGTATAGTTAAAGATAAACTGATCCAGTGTACATTTTATAGTTTATTAAACAACAAATCAATACCACAGAAAACAAATAAAAGTGCGAGTTCGCACAACCTGGAAAAAAGAACAATGCAAATGAAAGACACAATATAAAAATTTCCGAACTCTCTTTCACACCTGCATGAAATCAACTAAGGATAAAGAAATATACTTGGTGGAGGTCTCTAAATAAGAGCCACCACTACTGACTACACTATTGTTACTAACTAACACACTGTCCCGCTGAAGATGTATAAACTAAATGACTACACTGTCTTAAAGGCGCTCTAGGCTGTCCTGCACAACTAACAAATACACCACCAGAAATGCTACACTAATTGACTTTTCAGCGCTAACTCAAAGACTGTCCTCTAAGTAATTCTATCTAACCCTACTGTTCCTCTATAAACTTCTTCGTTTCTCCTCTGTCTCGGTTCAGTGCCTCTCTGACGCTACCGTCTTCGTCTGAGGCTCTGGTGAGTTGTTTCTTCGTCACGCACCTCCTCCCGTTAGCATTTTGAAAGGTATGTTTTCCCTCTCTCCTTTCCCGAATAGTGATGAAGAGGGCCTTGGTAAATACAGCTATATGTTGTTGCCTAAGGCTGTAGATTTTATCATTGCTGATGACAATCAATTCTTCAAACCGGTGAGTTAACCCGCTTCGGGTTTAGGCCTACTGCATTATTATGGCAGTATGTACACCCCAACTTTACGTGTAGCATTGGGCAGAGCAACCTAACCTTTGAAGTGAAGACAGGAGTACGACAGGGATGCCTCTTATCAACCACTCTATTTTTAACAGTCATAGACTGGGTGATGCGCCAGACAACAGAGGGCAATCCAAGAGGAATTAGATGGACTACATTTTCTACATTGGAAGATCTGGAATATGCAGATGACATTGCACTGCTAGCACATTCACATCAACACATCGAGGAAAAAACGGATAGACTTAATAAGTATAGCCAGCAGGTGGGCTTGAACATCAACCTAAAGAAGACAGAGGTCATGACGCTCAATGTGAGCAACCCTGAGCCCATATCAGTAAGGAATCAGCAACTTGAACAGACAGATGCCTTCACATACCTAGGATGCATAGTAACACCAGACGGTGGAGCAAGCAAAGACATCAACAACAGAATGAACAAAGCAAAAACAGCCTTTTTTAGTCTAAACAACATCTGGAAGTCCTCTCAGTACAGTACAAGCACAACATTAGGATTACATCAGAGCTGTGTGCTTTCTGTGCTTCTCTATGGCGCGGAGAGCTGGAGAGTTACAGAGAAGGAAATGTCGAAATTGTCCTCTTTTCACACAACATGCCTAAGAAAAATTCTCCGAATCTTTTGGCCGAATACCATCACCAACCAAGATCTGCTTACTCGGAGCAGGCAAGAAGACATGCACACCATCATAGCTGGCAGACGCTGGAGCTGGGTTGGCCATGTCCTCAGAAGAGACCCCGATGCCATCACAAGAACAGCTATGCTATGGACACCTGAAGGAAAACGAAAGAGAGGCCGACCAAAAACAACTTGGCGGAGGACTGTGGAGGCTGAGATGCAACGAATGAACCAGAGTTGGGGCACTGTACGAAGGATGGCCGCCGACCGAGCAAAGTGGAATCAATTTGTTGTTGCCCTACAAGACGCCACCAGGCGTAATGGCCACTGACTGCTTTGACGGTCAGCGGCTAAGGATCAAAGAAGAAGAATGTACACCCCAGGCAACGTAGCCTGTTATGGTGAGGGCCTTTACGAGCTAAGAGCTCCTGGTTGAGAGACCAGTTCCCGCTGAGGTATGTGTCCTCACTGCCAGAGAACTTTTCATTCCTCTCAGTGTTGCCGTCGTAGCTGGGCGCCCGGTACAAGCCCGTACCCAGTTTTCTTCGATTACGGCGATGTCTCGTGCCTCCTTCTCCTGAGAAGGCAAAGTCCGTGTTAGGCTTAAGGCTATCTATAACTTCTACGCCGTGAACTGCTGTAAAACTTACTTACTTACTTAGTCGTTCCCCTTCTACCGTGAGGTGTAGAGGTTTGGAAGAGAGAGCGCCAGACCATTCTATCAGCTGTCTTCTTCCTGGCCTGGTTCCATTCTAGTCCTCGGTCCTTCAAAGATTGTCTAATGTTGTCCTCCCAGCGGACTCTGGGACGTCCTGGAGGTCTGGATCCCTGGCTCTTTGTTTCCCATGCTTGTCGTGGTAGCCGATCTTCTCCCATTCTGCAGACATGGCCAAACCATCTTAGTTGGGACTGTTCTATTTGGGTCTGCAGCGGATGGGATTTTAGGCCTTGACGGATCGTCTGGTTGCGGACCATGTCTCTTCTTGTTACTTCAACCACTTTCCTCAGATACCTCATTTCTGAGGTTTGGATCTGGCTTTTGTGGGTTGTAGTCATTGCCCACGACTCGCATCCATATGTCAAGACTGGGACATAGGTGGAGCGGTATACAGCCATCTTCGTTTTCTTACCAACCTCTTTCTTGCTGAGGAATCCACGATTTATGGCCTGAAAAAGTCTCCCAGCCGCTGCTTTTCGAGTGGCCAACTCTTCTTTGATGCCTCCCTTTCGGTCTATAATAGCTCTGAGATATTTAAAGTGGTCGACCTGCTCCAGGACCTGTTCTCCCAACTTAATCTGATGTTTTCTTTCTTCTCGTGATATCACCATGGATTTTGTTTTAGAGCTGCTTATGACCATCCCTCTCTTCTCCAGCTCTTCCTTCCAGACTTGCAGGTTGGATTGGAGATGTGCCTCTGATTTAGCAATCAGGGCAACATCATCAGCAAATGCCAGCTCCGAAATATAGACCTGTCTCATCTTCCAGTACCCCACTGAATACTTTCTCGTTCTCTCCTTACATGCCTTGATGACATCGTCCATAAGGAGTATGAAGAGGTAAGGTGATAGGATATCACCTTGTCTTACACCAGTGGTGGTCCTGAACTCTTCTGACTTATGGTTTGCTGTCCTCACATAATTTCTGCAAGACTTGTAGAAGCTCTGTATAGCATGAATCAGAGGTGCTGGAATATTCTTCCTTGCCAAACAGTCCCAAAGTTTGCTCCAGGGGACCCTGTCAAACGCCTTTTCCAGATCTATGAAACAAAGATGGATCTCACTCTTGTACTCAAGGGCCTTTTCACTCAGCTGTCTGAGTGTGAAGATTAGGTCTTGAGTACTTCGGTTTGCTCGGAATCCGCACTGGACCTCATCCAATTGTGGCTCAGCTAGGCGTCGGAGTCTCTGCTCTAGGATTCTAGAGTAGATTTTACCAGGGACACTGAGAAGGGATATGCCTCTATGGTTTCCACATTGTCGATTGTCACCCTTTTTGAAAATTGGTGTTATGATGGCAATCTCCCAATCCTTTGGTATGGTCTTGTTGCACCATGCTGCCTGTAGGACCTTTAAGAGTAATAGGTCGCCTGATGCTCCCATGTACTTAACCATTTCTGGTGTTATACCATCATGCCCTGCTGCTTTGCCCATCTTGATTTTCTCTAGTGCTGCCCTCAGTTCTTCCATCTTTATGTCATCTTCACCATCATTGGTTTCCTCTTCTGTGTCAGTGGTTATCATTTCTGATGCTTCATCATGCTCACCATCCAGGAGTTCTGAGAAATATGCTTTCCATCTTTCCATTACTTCCTTCGGGGCAGTAAGCAATTTGCCTTGCTTGTCCTTTATAAATTTGAGAGGGCATTGTTTTTCTTTCCTCATGTTCTTTAGGGTCTTATAGAACAATTTCTGGTTTTCTTGTGCATCTTTTTCTAGCTTTTCTCCAAATTCTTCCCAGGACTTCTATTTTGCTGCTAGCACTTTGTTCTTTGCTTCTGTTCTGAGTGTCACATATTCTCTATATTTTTCCATTTGTCCTGTTGTGTTTTTAGCTCCTAAGTATTGTTTCCATGCCATTTTCTTCTCTCTTATTTTCTCTTTGACTTCCTCTGTCCACCAAGGTGTCCTCTTTCTCTGGTTCCCAAGTCGGACTTCACCGCATGCTTCTGCAGCAGCTGTCTTTATGATATCCTTGAATTTATTCCAGAGGGTTTCCAAGTCATCAGGTCGTTCTTCTGTATTGCTCACTGCTGTAGCAATAAGCCCCTGATATCTGGTCTTAATTTCTGGCTCTCTCAGCTTGTAGGTCCTAATGCTCATTTCTCCTGTTTGTTTACTTGGTTTCTTGCGTGATGTTGGGCAGTTCCTAGGCTGAGCAACTCTTTCAGTTGTTCGTTTGATTGTTAGCAGGTAGTGATCACTTCCAATCTCTGGCCCCCTCCAGACTCTTGCATCTCGGACATATCTGAATGAGCTTCTCCGAACAATGGCATAGTCGATCACTGACTTCTCATTCTTGGTTGGTTCACATCTAGTGTATGCATGTATGCGCTTATGGGGGAACTTTGTGTTTGTAATGATAAGTTTCTGCTCACTGCAGAATCTAAGGAGTCGCTTTCCATTGTCATTGAGAGTATCTTCTCCATATCTTCCGATAACTCCACCCCATCTAGCATGGTCATTTCCAACTCTGGCATTAAAATCTCCGAGCATAATAACTTCATCTAGGCAGTCATCCACTGTCCTTTGAAGCAGCTCGAAGAATTCCTCCTTGACCTCTGCTCTCTCATCCTCATTTGGCCCATACACTATGACCAGGTTGACTATGGTTTCTCCTTCTTTTAGTTTTACAACCATAATGCGCTCCGAGACAAAGTTCCATCCCTTGATACTATCTTTTTGATTTTGGGCCACAATGCAACCCACGCCCCCTTTAGCTCTTTCAGATATGGGTACACCACTGTAGAGCAACGTGTTGCCATCGAGATCCATGACTCCTTGTCCTTTTTTCTTCGTTTCCGTTATAGCCAGGATTTCTAGTTTTGCTTTCCTCATCTCTTCCACCAGCTCCTCTTCCTTCCCATTTATACTTCTTGTGTTCCAAGTTCCATAAGTCGTAGTCCGTAGTCCGTTCCAGTTCGTCGCCTTTAGAATCAGTCCGGTTTTCTCTCTTGTAGTTCGCGTAATCATGATTTAAAGCAAACAGGTGATTGGCCTGTTGTGCCTTTGCATGGTGGAGGGGCTGCCTCCTTACGGCCTCCATGCAGGCCGCCCTCCTCCTTTTTCATCCGGGCTTGGGACCGGCATTGGCGGAGTTCTGCTGTAAAACAAAAATAACAACTTCTATACAACAATTCAAAATTACCTAATACCTATTGTGACGTAATGAGTTAACAAGAGTGGCATATGTTGATAGAGTAGAAGACTAGACACGTAAATTTAGTCTAGACAGACCTATCCCAGTCTCGGAGAAGAGCACTGGTGTAAGGATGGCACAGGTATAGCTATAGCTGTAAAGAGCACACGTCTGGATGGAATTAGTATAGATCACAAGCTCTAGAGTGCTACCGTCACCTAACTATACTGTGACAACAATAATACAGCAAAATATAACTGTCAACAATAAGAAATTGACAAGTCATAAAATTACAATTTACTGAATTATTTATTCACCCGTGTGTTACCGGGGCCCGAAAGGGGAGCAAAGAATAGTAACACTGTCCCCTACCAAGAATGTCGTAAAAAGCGACTAAGGAGGGTTGGGCATGGGGCCGGTTACACCATCCTGTAAAAAAATTTAAACCACAAAAAACTTCAACAAATATGGACAAGTCAAATAAAGAAAATAAAACACAGCCATCCAAGACAGGGGAAGGTCCTCTCGCGGGGAGGCGTATGATGCAACACAGAGAAAGCCGAAAGGAGTCTGTGTTGCTGACTAACCTTCTTTCTTCTAGGAGAACTTCCAGATTTGGCACCTGGAATGTTCGGACATTAAACGAACAAGGGAAAGTGGCGCAAGTAGCAGCAGAAATGAGGGAATACAAAATCGAGGTTCTGGGAATGTGTGAAACAAAGTGGAAGGGGGTAGACAGGAAGAAACTCATCACAGGTGAATTGGTGCTGTCCTCAGGACATGAAGACGAAAGTTCACACCACAGTGAAGGGGTAGCTCTTATGTTATCTAAAGAAGCACAGAAAGCACTAATTGAATGGGAAGCTGTTGGACCCAGAATAATAACAGCTTCTTTCAAAACAGCTAAAAAGAAAATTCATGTAAATGTCATCCAATGTTATGCACCAACTAATGACAAAGAAGAGTCTGTGAAAGAAGCATTTTATACTAAACTACAGGAAATTATGGATAAAGTAAAAAGAAGAGACATCACAATTTTGATGGGTGACATGAATGCAAAGATAGGTACAGTCAACACTGGATTCGAAGAAGTCATGGGAAAACATGGGCTAGGAGTAATGAATGAAAATGGAGAGCTATTCGCAAACTTCTGTGCTTCATATCAACTGGCTATAGGAGGAAGCATGTTTCCACATAAGAGAATACACAAGGCAACATGGATATCACCAGACCATAGAACAGAAAATCAGATTGATCATATATGCATAAACAAGAAGTTTAGATCATCATTGCAGGAGGTAAAGGTATATAGAGGAGCAGATGTGGCATCAGATCACCATCTTCTGATAGCCAAAGTAAAAATGAAACTCAAGAGATATGCAACAATGCAAAATTATAGACAACAGTTTAATGTAGGACAGCTAAGAAATCAAGAAACAAGAGACAAATTTGCGGTCACAGTATCCAACAAATTCCAAGTGCTCCAACAGCTGGAAGATGTAGAGAATACAGAAGACTATTGGCAGCAGGTCAAAACAGTATGGAAGGAGACATGTGAAGAAATACTGGGGAAAAGGGAAAGACAACAAAAAGCATGGATAACAACAGAAACCATCAATAAGATAAAAGACAGAAAAAACAAGAAAGCAGAGTTAAACACAAGCAAAACTAGAAGCTCCAAAGCCAAGGCTCAAGAAGTGTACACAGAAGCAAACAAAGAAGTAAAAAGAAGTATCAAAAGAGACAAGAGGAAGTATATTGAGGAGTTGGCAAGAGAGGCAGAAGATGCTGCAGCCAAAGGAAATATGAGAGAACTGTATAGCAGCACAAAGAAGCTAACAGGGAAATACAAGCAAACAAGTTGCCTCATAAAAGACAAGAATGGGAAACTGCTCAGCAATATACAAGAGAAAATGAAGAGGTGGACAGAATATTTTGGGGACCTTCTCAATAGACCAGCTCCACAAAACCCGCCGGACATCCAGCCAGCAGAAGAAGAGCTACAAATTAACGGTGAAAGACCAACGAAGGAAGAAATAAAGAAAGCCATAAAGCTTCTAAGAGAGGGAAAAGCGTCTGGACCTGATGGCATTCCAGCAGAGGCCATCAAAGCAGATATCGACACGGCTACAGAGATGTTATATAAATTACTTGGTAAAGTCTGGGAAAAGGAAGAGATACCAGCAGAATGGAAGGAAGGATATCTGGTTAAGTTGCCTAAGAAGGGAAATTTACAAGAGTGCACAAATTATAGAGGAATAATGTTACTATCAGTGCCAGGAAAAGTATTAAACAGGATTATCCTTGAGAGATTAAAAGAGTCCATAGACAAGAAACTGAGAGATGAACAAGCAGGTTTTCGACAAAACAGATCATGTACAGACCAGATAGCCACTTTGAGAATAATAGTTGAACAAAGTCTGGAATGGAATTCACCACTATACATCGGATTTGTGGACTACGAAAAGGCATTTGACAGTGTAGACAGAGAATCACTTTGGAAATTGATGAGGCATTATGGAGTTCCCCTGAAGATCATTAATTTAATAAAGAAAACATATGAAGACATGACATGCAGAGTTCTTCACGAAGGACAGCTTACAGAACCGTTTGGGATAAGAACAGGAGTGCGACAGGGATGCCTCTTGTCTCCATTTCTTTTCTTGCTGGCAATAGATTGGGTTATGAGATCATCGACAACACACAACAGAAATGGAATCCAGTGGACTCTGACTAAGCAGTTGGATGATATGGATTTTGCTGATGACTTGGCTCTTCTGTCCCATAACCGTAATCAGATGCAGGACAAATTGAAAACACTCGATGAGAGGTCACAGCAATTGGGTCTGAAAATACACAGGGAAAAGACAAAAATAATGAGAATAAATGCAGGTAATGATAACAGGGTTGAACTTGAAGAAACACCAATTCAAGATGTAGAATCATACACATATCTTGGCAGTAATATAGACAAAGTTGGAGGGACAGACAGCGATATCAAAATAAGAATACAAAAGGCAAGAGGAGCTTTCATTGCATTGGGAAATATATGGAGATCAAGAGAAATCGGATCCAACACGAAAATAAGAATCTTCAACTCAAATGTGAAGTCAGTCCTATTGTATGGCTCGGAGACATGGAGAACAACAAAGACAACAACCAAAAAGCTACAGACTTTCATAAATGGGTGCTTGCGTAGAATAGAGGGATTAAAATGGTATGACAAGGTTACCAACGTGGAACTGATGACAAGAACTAGACAAGTGCCAGTGGAACAAGAGATGAGAAGAAGACGATGGCGATGGATAGGACACACACTGAGGAAACCTGTTGATAGCATTACAAGGCAGTCCTTGTTCTGGAACCCCCAGGGCAAGAGAGGCAGAGGAAGACCAAGAAGTACATGGAGAAGAGAGTTGGAAACAGAGGTGAAAATGATGAGGAGAACATGGAAAGAACTTGAGATGATGGCACGGGACAGGAGGACTTGGCATGTGTTTGTTGAAGGCCTATGCTCCTTTGGGAGTGGAGGGTTATGAATGAATGAATTATTTATTAATGTACATCTAGTTTCTTATTTCTCCTTTGAAAATCGGAAGATTTCAATTTCAATGAAAAAATACAAAAATCAACAATATTTATAACTTTTTACATAAATTTCATGTCTACGTTAATCTTAATGTCTTTTGCCTGCACTGGGTTAACACAGATTGCACTTTTCATCACTACACGGTCTCTTTTTGGGATCTCACAGAAGTTTTTGGAATATTAACACTTAGGACTTAGCTTTACAGTCCTGGACAATGTCTGGTAACACACGAGTGTAGTTGGAATACAGCTTCTTGGATCTTATGTTTGGCTAGCCAAGGAATGATGGAGCCAAAACACTTGAACTCCGTCGCACACAGTGTACGTTGAGTGGATGGTAGTTTCAGATCAGGCTGTTCCAAACTAGACCAGTAAACCTGCAAAATATGTAGCATGTAGCTAGTCCTTGTGTGGTGATTTCTCACGGGTCTGCGTGTTGTGAGGTGATGCGTTCAGTGTATGCTTATCTTCTTCTTCTTCCATCCTTAGCCATCAACCGGCAAAGCAGTATGTGGCCAGTACGCCTAGTGGCGTCTTAGGGCAACAACAAATTGATCAATCTATCGCTGTTTCCACCACGCCTGGTGGCGTCTTTGTGGAACAAAAACAGACCAAACAATCTATCATTGTTTCCGTAATCAGATTGGTTGGCAAGCAGGTGATCAGCCCACTGTGCCGTGTATGCTTATAGGTATGGCATAAGTTCTGGTTCAATGGCAGTGTATAGGCAATGACAAGTCTAAGTGATTACATGTTCAAAAATACATAATACAATTTCTGTACACAGTCATAATGCTGCATTTTCCTTCTACAGTCAGTTTGAATTTCAGTCATCAATAAAACAATGTTATACAACATAGGCCTTCCCTTAGTTCTGCCTTTCCATTCCTGCGCATCTTTGTTATGCATCCTGGTCCTTGCCTCATTCTCCATTTTGAATTCAAATGTTGTCTCGCAGTTAAATTTAATTATCAAACCTGTAAAAGAAGCCTTTGCATACATACATACATATATATTCGTAATATTACATACCCCTTTTAGGATAAATCAGAAGTAGAACTGACTGAAGGCTTGGCAAAAGTTCAACTGCCCGGCATAACAAATAGGAAAGGTCTCGCTTAGGTGTTGATTCTTCTCTCTCTCTCTTTGCCTTTAAATTCGTTTCTCTTCCGAGGTTTTAATTTTGCGTGTGTAACCTGTCTGTTGTTGTTGTTGTTTTGATGAAATAATGGGTGGAGATCGGGCACTCAACCTCTGATCATTGTTGCCTCTTCTCTTTCCATCTTGGTCTACCCTGTTCAACCTGAAAGTTGGTTATAATTGGGGTATTTAGTGTCATTTTCTTTACTAATTTTGTATTCAATTTAAATAACTGTTGTCTTTTGCAGTTGCTGATTTTTATTTATATTAGTATTTGTCAATTTTATTTTCTCTTTTGTATTGTTTCTAGATAACTATTGTCCTTTACACTTGGTTTTAATTTGTATTAGTATTTGTTCTTTTTGAGTTGTTGTCCCTTTTTTTTTAATACCTTGTCTTTCCTTGTCCTATGAGTAGTTATTTTTTTTTTTTGTTAATGCTTTGTTAGTTCTTGCTGCTTAATTTCTATTTAGTTGGATGATTTTCCTGAAGTTCTAACCTTATATTTTTTCCTTTGTTTTATGTATATATCTTTTAAGTATTGATTGGGCATCTCTTGGGGCATCTATACTTAAAACCTTATCACCTGTTAAGTCTATATTGTGATTTCTATAGTAAGTTTTTAATTCAAGCCTTTGTTGTTCATACTTTTTACAGTGGATCAGGTAGTGGTCTATGTCATTCTCTTCCTGACATTCTTGGCAGTGTGGTTCTTCTACCATGAAGTATGCTGCACCGAGTCGGAGACGCCACAGTTTTTTGTTCGATGGTATCTTTAATTCTTCTCTGACCTGGCATGTCCTCGTTGGTTCTTTCAGCAGTTTGAACGCGTGTCTGCCTTTTCTACTTTCCTTCCATGTTGTCTTCCATTCCTCGTTTATAGTTTCCTTCACTTGGCTCTTGATCTCTGACCTTCCCAGTCCTGCTTTTATATTGTTTTTACTTGTTCTTCCCTTCTTGGCATTCTGGTCTGCCAACTCGTTGCCAGCTATACCTATGTGTGCTGGAACCCACACTAGCCTCACACTACATCCTCTGTTCTCTAGTGATGTATTAATTGCTAGAATTTCTTCCTTTATGTCTGGCCGGCTACATTTACCTGGGTGTTCTAGTGCTTGTAGTGATGATAGTGAGTCTGTAAATATCGTAACAGCTTCTGGTGGGTTATCTTCGATTATTTCTAGACTTTTAAGAATTGCTACCATCTCTGCAGTAAAAATCGATGCCCCTTTCGTTACACTGTAGCTCTTTTTTATTCCCCATTGTGGTATTACAACTCCGGCACCTAGTTGCCCACTATCACCCTTGGATCCATCAGTGTAGACGGCCAGACTTTGTTTAGTTAGTTGCTCTATGAACTTTCTACTTATCATTTTGGCTTCCTTATCTTCTATGTTTTGTTTGATCTTTTCAGTAAGTGAGTAGTCTATGATTGGTGATTTTAGTTCCCAGGGTGGTATTTTGCTTCTGTATTTATTACTATTTTCAATTGTGTTTGATAGTTCTTTGAACTGCATTAGGTCTTCTATAGTTCTCCATCCTGTTGGATATCTATCTTTATTTAAGGGGACGTCCCATACACTTGGTTGGTTCTTGACAAATGCTTTATGTGCTGGGTGGGTCACTTCTTGTGCTACTTTACTCCAATAATTTAATCTCAGTTCTTTCCGTCTTAGACCAAGGGGAGGTATGCCGAGAGCTACTTCTAGAGCTTCTACTGGTGTCGATATAAATGCACCTGTAATAGTTCTCATGGCTGCATTTTGAATCCTGTCCAGTTTTGCTTTGTTAGAAGCTGCAGCTGAGTCATAGACTATGCTGGCATAATCCAGTTTCCCCCTGATGAAGGACTTGTAGAACATAAGCATTATTTTATTGCTGGCCCCCCATCCATTACCTTTTACAATCCTTAGTATATTTAGGGGTCCCCTACAGCTTTCTACCAAATTGTCTATATGTTTATTATAATTTAGTTGTTTATCTAAAGTTATGCCCAGAAATCTAGTTGTTGAGGAGGTACATATTTTCTGTCCTTTAATGGTTATATTGATTTTGTTATTTTTTTTTAAATTTCCTTTGCTGAAAATCATACCTACTGTTTTGTTTACATTAATTTGGAAGCCCCAACTTTTCATCCACTCTGAAACTTTGTCTATTTGATTTTGAAGTTTTTTGTAAACATGGTCCAAGTTTTTTCCAGATCGCCAAATGGCACAGTCATCTGCAAATTGTGATACTGCATTCTTTATGTCATTAAATTCATCTGCTAAATCATTTACAGCTATAGTGAAAATTGAAGGAGAGATCACTGATCCTTGAGGAATCCCATTCTGTTGTTCATATATTTCTGACCTATCATTATTCACCTGTACAGCAAAATACCTGTCCTGTAAAAAGTTTTCTAGATACCTATAGGTTTTACCAGTAATGCCAATCTTTTTCATTTTGTAAAGAGCTCCATCGCGCCAGCATTCATCATATGCTCTAGCTACATCTAGAAAGACTGCCACTGTTTTCTCTTTCCTCTTGAACCCTAGCTTTACATCATGTTCTAATCTTACAAGCTGGTCTACTGTACTTCTGTCTGCTCTAAACCCTGACTGGTTTGGGCTATATAACTGGTTTTTTTCCAGGTAGAATTTAACTCTTTTATTCACAACAGTTTCCAGTATTTTACCTAGTTGTGATGTTAAGGAGATAGGCCTATATGAACTTACTTCATGGGCTTCCTTATTGGGTTTTAGAATGGGTACTATCATAGCTACTTTCCATGCTTTTGGTATCTTTCCTAAGTTCCAGATTTTGTTATAAAGTGAAGTTATTATGTTTATGGTTCTTTTGGGTACTTTCTTAAGGATTTCATAACTAAGTATATCTTGCCCTGAGGCAGTATTAGATTTATCTTTTATTGCATTAGTTACTTCTTCCTCTGTTATATCAGCATCTAAATAGTTTGTTTCATCTATCTGGTCTGGTAGTTCTTTTAAAAACTGTATCCTAAGTCTTTCTCTTCTCTCATTTTCTTCCTGTCCAAGGCTACTTTTTGCACTGACTTTATAGAAATACTCGGCAAGGGCATTAGCTTTTTCTTTATCTGTTTCTGCTCTCTTTGGTAGTTTGATTGTTGGCATTATTGTTTTCTTATTGTTCCCTTTGATTGCCTTAAGCTTTTTCCATACTTCTCTAATTTGAGTGCTAGGTTTAAGTGACTGACAAAACTCCTTCCAGTTAGTTTCTTTGACTTTGAATATTATTCTGTTAGATTCATTCCTAATAAGTTTATACTTATCATAGTTTTCTTCTGTTCTGTTATTTCTATATTTTTGTAAGGCCCTTTTTCTTCTCTCATGAATTTCTGCACAGCTTTTATTCCACCAGGCAACTGGTTCTTTATTCCATTGAGTTTCTCTTTTCTTATTAATGTTACTTATTGGTTTAAGGTGTTGTGGCATATTTTTATTTGGTATATACTTTATTGCTATTTTCAGAATTTCATTGGTCAGTGTTTCCGCCCACAAGTCAGTATCATCTGATTCCATGTCTTTATATTCCATCACCTCCAGCTCTGATTGGAAAGCTTCCCAGTTTGCTTTTTTATAGTTGAAGGTAGGTTTCTCTGGTTCTGGGTTTGGAATGACATTTTCATGCATGGTTATTACAATGGGCAGATGATCTGAGTTTGTGTCTTGTAACACTTCCCAATTTACATTCGCTAGGTTGTTAGTTGCTATACTTATGTCTATTGCTGAGTCTGCCCTATTAGCTTGTGGATTAATTCTTGTTGCAGATCCATCATTTAGTATTAGTAGTTCATTGTTTTCTATGAAGTCAAGTAGGCATTTTCCTGCATTATCTGCATGTTGTCCACCCCAAGCACAATGATGGGAGTTAAAATCGCCTACTATGATTGTTTTGGGGCCTAGTCTGGTGCTTATGGCTAGTATTTCTTCATCTTTAATTGTGCCATCTTTAGCATATACATTTAGAATTGTTAGATTGTTTGGTTCAGCTGCTATAGTAACCTGGATACCTTCTATATTGGTTGTATTAAATACTTCCCAGTCTATGATTTTAAATTTTTCGCTAACTAAGACTGCGACACCTCCTCCTCTACCTTCTTTCCTATCGTGTCTAAGTATCTTAAAGCCCTTACAACTATATCTATTATTTGGGTTTAAATGGGTCTCTTGAAGAGCATATATATCAGTATTTCCTCCAGTTTCTGATAGTAGGGGTGCAAAATTTTTTTTAATACCCCTACAATTCCACTGGATAATTCTAAATCTTTCTAAATTGAATTTTATCATCATCTAGTATACCTTTTTATTTTTGGTTAACTATCAATTTTGCTCTTATTCTTTATTTCCTGTACTTGTGGACTCACTATCCATCAAGTTCTCAAGAAAATCCTTATTTAAACTTGTCATTATTTCCCTAACTTCTTCCGCTAAGTGTGGTAACAGTCCCTCAAATCGTTTTTTGATAGTTTCTATGATATTTTCTTCTAGGTTGCTTTTGTTCTTTTTGACCACTTTCCTATTTTCATCCAATGCTACATTCCCTTCTCTCCCTATGTTAATCTCCTGTTTTTCACTTTCCATTCTTTTTAGTATTATTTCACTTTCTTCTTTTTGTTCAGACAGTTTGACTAGTATCATTTCATTTTCTTCTTTCAGTTCAGTCAGTTTAGCTATATCCTGGGAAATTTGGTGCTGTATGGCTTTCACTTCTTGAAGCAATGCCTCTGTACTTTTCAGTGCACTTGTGTCATCCGAGGATGTAGTTGAATCATCTGACTGTCTGTTGTTGTTGTTGTTTTGATGAAATGATGGGTGGAGATCGGGCACTCAACCTCTGATCATTGTTGCCTCTTCTCTTTCCATCTTGGTCTACCCTGTTCAACCTGAAAGTTGGTTATAATTGGGGTATTTAGTGTCATTTTCTTTACTAATTTTGTATTCAATTTAAATAACTGTTGTCTTTTGCAGTTGCTGATTTTTATTTATATTAGTATTTGTCAATTTTATTTTCTCTTTTGTATTGTTTCTAGATAACTATTGTCCTTTACACTTGGTTTTAATTTGTATTAGTATTTGTTCTTTTTGAGTTGTTGTCCCTTTTTTTTTTTTTTTATACCTTGTCTTTCCTTGTCCTATGAGTAGTTATTTTTTTTTTTTTGTTAATGCTTTGTTAGTTCTTGCTGCTTAATTTCTATTTAGTTGGATGATTTTCCTGAAGTTCTAACCTTATATTTTTTCCTTTGTTTTATGTATATATCTTTTAAGTATTGATTGGGCATCTCTTGGGGCATCTATACTTAAAACCTTATCACCTGTTAAGTCTATATTGTGATTTCTATAGTAAGTTTTTATTTCAAGCCTTTGTTGTTCATACTTTTTACAGTGGATCAGGTAGTGGTCTATGTCATTCTCTTCCTGACATTCTTGGCAGTGTGGTTCTTCTACCATGAAGTATGCTGCACCGAGTCGGAGACGCCACAGTTTTTTGTTCGATGGTATCTTTAATTCTTCTCTGACCTGGCATGTCCTCGTTGGTTCTTTCAGCAGTTTGAACGCGTGTCTGCCTTTTCTACTTTCCTTCCATGTTGTCTTCCATTCCTCGTTTATAGTTTCCTTCACTTGGCTCTTGATCTCTGACCTTCCCAGTCCTGCTTTTATATTGTTTTTACTTGTTCTTCCCTTCTTGGCATTCTGGTCTGCCAACTCGTTGCCAGCGATACCTATGTGTGCTGGAACCCACACTAGCCTCACACTACATCCTCTGTTCTCTAGTGATGTATTAATTGCTAGAATTTCTTCCTTTATGTCTGGCCGGCTACATTTACCTGGGTGTTCTAGTGCTTGTAGTGATGATAGTGAGTCTGTAAATATCGTAACAGCTTCTGGTGGGTTATCTTCGATTATTTCTAGACTTTTAAGAATTGCTACCATCTCTGCAGTAAAAATCGATGCCCCTTCCGTTATACTGTAGCTCTTTTTTATTCCCCATTGTGGTATTACAACTCCGGCACCTAGTTGCCCACTATCACCCTTGGATCCATCAGTGTAGACGGCCAGACTTTGTTTAGTTAGTTGCTCTATGAACTTTCTACTTATCATTTTGGCTTCCTTATCTTCTATGTTTTGTTTGATCTTTTCAGTAAGTGAGTAGTCTATGATTGGTGATTTTAGTTCCCAGGGTGGTATTTTGCTTCTGTATTTATTACTATTTTCAATTGTGTTTGATAGTTCTTTGAACTGCATTAGGTCTTCTATAGTTCTCCATCCTGTTGGATATCTATCTTTATTTAAGGGGACGTCCCATACACTTGGTTGGTTTTTGACAAATGCTTTATGTGCTGGGTGGGTCACTTCTTGTGCTACTTTACTCCAATAATTTAATCTCAGTTCTTTCCGTCTTAGACCAAGGGGAGGTATGCCGAGAGCTACTTCTAGAGCTTCTACTGGTGTCGATATAAATGCACCTGTAATAGTTCTCATGGCTGCATTTTTGAATCCTGTCCAGTTTTGCTTTGTTAGAAGCTGCAGCTGAGTCATAGACTATGCTGGCATAATCCAGTTTCCCCCTGATGAAGGACTTGTAGAACATAAGCATTATTTTATTGCTGGCCCCCCATCCATTACCTTTTACAATCCTTAGTATATTTAGGGGTCCCCTACAGCTTTCTACCAAATTGTCTATATGTTTATTATAATTTAGTTGTTTATCTAAAGTTACGCCCAGAAATCTAGTTGTTGAGGAGGTACATATTTTCTGTCCTTTAATGGTTATATTGATTTTGTTATTTTTTTTTAAATTTCCTTTGCTGAAAATCATACCTACTGTTTTGTTTACATTAATTTGGAAGCCCAACTTTTCATCCACTCTGAAACTTTGTCTATTTGATTTTGAAGTTTTTTGTAAACATGGTCCAAGTTTTTTCCAGATCGCCAAATGGCACAGTCATCTGCAAATTGTGATACTGCATTCTTTATGTCATTAAATTCATCTGCTAAATCATTTACAGCTATAGTGAAAATTGAAGGAGAGATCACTGATCCTTGAGGAATCCCATTCTGTTGTTCGTATATTTCTGACCTATCATTATTCACCTGTACAGCAAAATACCTGTCCTGTAAAAAGTTTTCTAGATACCTATAGGTTTTACCAGTAATGCCAATCTTTTTCATTTTGTAAAGAGCTCCATCGCGCCAGCATTCATCATATGCTCTAGCTACATCTAGAAAGACTGCCACTGTTTTCTCTTTCCTCTTGAACCCTAGCTTTACATCATGTTCTAATCTTACAAGCTGGTCTACTGTACTTCTGTCTGCTCTAAACCCTGACTGGTTTGGGCTATATAACTGGTTTTTTTCCAGGTAGAATTTAACTCTTTTATTCACAACAGTTTCCAGTATTTTACCTAGTTGTGATGTTAAGGAGATAGGCCTATATGAACTTACTTCATGGGCTTCCTTATTGGGTTTTAGAATGGGTACTATCATAGCTACTTTCCATGCTTTTGGTATCTTTCCTAAGTTCCAGATTTTGTTATAAAGTGAAGTTATTATGTTTATGGTTCTTTTGGGTACTTTCTTAAGGATTTCATAACTAAGTATATCTTGCCCTGAGGCAGTATTAGATTTATCTTTTATTGCATTAGTTACTTCTTCCTCTGTTATATCAGCATCTAAATAGTTTGTTTCATCTATCTGGTCTGGTAGTTCTTTTAAAAACTGTATCCTAAGTCTTTCTCTTCTCTCATTTTCTTCCTGTCCAAGGCTACTTTTTGCACTGACTTTATAGAAATACTCGGCAAGGGCATTAGCTTTTTCTTTATCTGTTTCTGCTCTCTTTGGTAGTTTGATTGTTGGCATTATTGTTTTCTTATTGTTCCCTTTGATTGCCTTAAGCTTTTTCCATACTTCTCTAATTTGAGTGCTAGGTTTAAGTGACTGACAAAACTCCTTCCAGTTAGTTTCTTTGACTTTGAATATTATTCTGTTAGATTCATTCCTAATAAGTTTATACTTATCATAGTTTTCTTCTGTTCTGTTATTTCTATATTTTTGTAAGGCCCTTTTTCTTCTCTCATGAATTTCTGCACAGCTTTTATTCCACCAGGCAACTGGTTCTTTATTCCATTGAGTTTCTCTTTTCTTATTAATGTTACTTATTGGTTTAAGGTGTTGTGGCATATTTTTATTTGGTATATACTTTATTGCTATTTTCAGAATTTCATTGGTCAGTGTTTCCGCCCACAAGTCAGTATCATCTGATTCCATGTCTTTATATTCCATCACCTCCAGCTCTGATTGGAAAGCTTCCCAGTTTGCTTTTTTATAGTTGAAGGTAGGTTTCTCTGGTTCTGGGTTTGGAATGACATTTTCATGCATGGTTATTACAATGGGCAGATGATCTGAGTTTGTGTCTTGTAACACTTCCCAATTTACATTCGCTAGGTTGTTAGTTGCTATACTTATGTCTATTGCTGAGTCTGCCCTATTAGCTTGTGGATTAATTCTTGTTGCAGATCCATCATTTAGTATTAGTAGTTCATTTTTTTCTATGAAGTCAAGTAGGCATTTTCCTGCATTATCTGCATGTTGTCCACCCCAAGCACAATGATGGGAGTTAAAATCGCCTACTATGATTGTTTTGGGGCCTAGTCTGGTGCTTATGGCTAGTATTTCTTCATCTTTAATTGTGCCATCTTTAGCATATACATTTAGAATTGTTAGATTGTTTGGTTCAGCTGCTATAGTAACCTGGATACCTTCTATATTGGTTGTATTAAATACTTCCCAGTCTATGATTTTAAATTTTTCGCTAACTAAGACTGCGACACCTCCTCCTCTACCTTCTTTCCTATCGTGTCTAAGTATCTTAAAGCCCTTACAACTATATCTATTATTTGGGTTTAAATGGGTCTCTTGAAGAGCATATATATCAGTATTTCCTCCAGTTTCTGATAGTAGGGGTGCAAAATTTTTTTTAATACCCCTACAATTCCACTGGATAATTCTAAATCTTTCTAAATTGAATTTTATCATCATCTAGTATACCTTTTATTTTTGGTTAACTATCAATTTTGCTCTTATTCTTTATTTCCTGTACTTGTGGACTCACTATCCATCAAGTTCTCAAGAAAATCCTTATTTAAACTTGTCATTATTTCCCTAACTTCTTCCGCTAAGTGTGGTAACAGTCCCTCAAATCGTTTTTTGATAGTTTCTATGATATTTTCTTCTAGGTTGCTTTTGTTCTTTTTGACCACTTTCCTATTTTCATCCAATGCTACATTCCCTTCTCTCCCTATGTTAATCTCCTGTTTTTCACTTTCCATTCTTTTTAGTATTATTTCACTTTCTTCTTTTTGTTCAGACAGTTTGACTAGTATCATTTCATTTTCTTCTTTCAGTTCAGTCAGTTTAGCTATATCCTGGGAAATTTGGTGCTGTATGGCTTTCACTTCTTGAAGCAATGCCTCTGTACTTTTCAGTGCACTTGTGTCATCCGAGGATGTAGTTGAATCATCTGACTGTCTGTTGTTGTTGTTGTTTTGATGAAATGATGGGTGGAGATCGGGCACTCAACCTCTGATCATTGTTGCCTCTTCTCTTTCCATCTTGGTCTACCCTGTTCAACCTGAAAGTTGGTTATAATTGGGGTATTTAGTGTCATTTTCTTTACTAATTTTGTATTCAATTTAAATAACTGTTGTCTTTTGCAGTTGCTGATTTTTATTTATATTAGTATTTGTCAATTTTATTTTCTCTTTTGTATTGTTTCTAGATAACTATTGTCCTTTACACTTGGTTTTAATTTGTATTAGTATTTGTTCTTTTTGAGTTGTTGTCCCTTTTTTTTTTTTTTTATACCTTGTCTTTCCTTGTCCTATGAGTAGTTATTTTTTTTTTTTTTGTTAATGCTTTGTTAGTTCTTGCTGCTTAATTTCTATTTAGTTGGATGATTTTCCTGAAGTTCTAACCTTATATTTTTTCCTTTGTTTTATGTATATATCTTTTAAGTATTGATTGGGCATCTCTTGGGGCATCTATACTTAAAACCTTATCACCTGTTAAGTCTATATTGTGATTTCTATAGTAAGTTTTTATTTCAAGCCTTTGTTGTTCATACTTTTTACAGTGGATCAGGTAGTGGTCTATGTCATTCTCTTCCTGACATTCTTGGCAGTGTGGTTCTTCTACCATGAAGTATGCTGCACCGAGTCGGAGACGCCACAGTTTTTTGTTCGATGGTATCTTTAATTCTTCTCTGACCTGGCATGTCCTCGTTGGTTCTTTCAGCAGTTTGAACGCGTGTCTGCCTTTTCTACTTTCCTTCCATGTTGTCTTCCATTCCTCGTTTATAGTTTCCTTCACTTGGCTCTTGATCTCTGACCTTCCCAGTCCTGCTTTTATATTGTTTTTACTTGTTCTTCCCTTCTTGGCATTCTGGTCTGCCAACTCGTTGCCAGCGATACCTATGTGTGCTGGAACCCACACTAGCCTCACACTACATCCTCTGTTCTCTAGTGATGTATTAATTGCTAGAATTTCTTCCTTTATGTCTGGCCGGCTACATTTACCTGGGTGTTCTAGTGCTTGTAGTGATGATAGTGAGTCTGTAAATATCGTAACAGCTTCTGGTGGGTTATCTTCGATTATTTCTAGACTTTTAAGAATTGCTACCATCTCTGCAGTAAAAATCGATGCCCCTTCCGTTATACTGTAGCTCTTTTTTATTCCCCATTGTGGTATTACAACTCCGGCACCTAGTTGCCCACTATCACCCTTGGATCCATCAGTGTAGACGGCCAGACTTTGTTTAGTTAGTTGCTCTATGAACTTTCTACTTATCATTTTGGCTTCCTTATCTTCTATGTTTTGTTTGATCTTTTCAGTAAGTGAGTAGTCTATGATTGGTGATTTTAGTTCCCAGGGTGGTATTTTGCTTCTGTATTTATTACTATTTTCAATTGTGTTTGATAGTTCTTTGAACTGCATTAGGTCTTCTATAGTTCTCCATCCTGTTGGATATCTATCTTTATTTAAGGGGACGTCCCATACACTTGGTTGGTTTTTGACAAATGCTTTATGTGCTGGGTGGGTCACTTCTTGTGCTACTTTACTCCAATAATTTAATCTCAGTTCTTTCCGTCTTAGACCAAGGGGAGGTATGCCGAGAGCTACTTCTAGAGCTTCTACTGGTGTCGATATAAATGCACCTGTAATAGTTCTCATGGCTGCATTTTGAATCCTGTCCAGTTTTGCTTTGTTAGAAGCTGCAGCTGAGTCATAGACTATGCTGGCATAATCCAGTTTCCCCCTGATGAAGGACTTGTAGAACATAAGCATTATTTTATTGCTGGCCCCCCATCCATTACCTTTTACAATCCTTAGTATATTTAGGGGTCCCCTACAGCTTTCTACCAAATTGTCTATATGTTTATTATAATTTAGTTGTTTATCTAAAGTTACGCCCAGAAATCTAGTTGTTGAGGAGGTACATATTTTCTGTCCTTTAATGGTTATATTGATTTTGTTATTTTTTTTTAAATTTCCTTTGCTGAAAATCATACCTACTGTTTTGTTTACATTAATTTGGAAGCCCCAACTTTTCATCCACTCTGAAACTTTGTCTATTTGATTTTGAAGTTTTTTGTAAACATGGTCCAAGTTTTTTCCAGATCGCCAAATGGCACAGTCATCTGCAAATTGTGATACTGCATTCTTTATGTCATTAAATTCATCTGCTAAATCATTTACAGCTATAGTGAAAATTGAAGGAGAGATCACTGATCCTTGAGGAATCCCATTCTGTTGTTCGTATATTTCTGACCTATCATTATTCACCTGTACAGCAAAATACCTGTCCTGTAAAAAGTTTTCTAGATACCTATAGGTTTTACCAGTAATGCCAATCTTTTTCATTTTGTAAAGAGCTCCATCGCGCCAGCATTCATCATATGCTCTAGCTACATCTAGAAAGACTGCTACTGTTTTCTCTTTCCTCTTGAACCCTAGCTTTACATCATGTTCTAATCTTACAAGCTGGTCTACTGTACTTCTGTCTGCTCTAAACCCTGACTGGTTTGGGCTATATAACTGGTTTTTTTTCCAGGTAGAATTTAACTCTTTTATTCACAACAGTTTCCAGTATTTTACCTAGTTGTGATGTTAAGGAGATAGGCCTATATGAACTTACTTCATGGGCTTCCTTATTGGGTTTTAGAATGGGTACTATCATAGCTACTTTCCATGCTTTTGGTATCTTTCCTAAGTTCCAGATTTTGTTATAAAGTGAAGTTATTATGTTTATAGTTCTTTTGGGTACTTTCTTAAGGATTTCATAACTAAGTATATCTTGCCCTGAGGCAGTATTAGATTTATCTTTTATTGCATTAGTTACTTCTTCCTCTGTTATATCAGCATCTAAATAGTTTGTTTCATCTATCTGGTCTGGTATTTCTTTTAAAAACTGTATCCTAAGTCTTTCTCTTCTCTCATTTTCTTCCTGTCCAAGGCTACTTTTTGCACTGACTTTATAGAAATACTCGGCAAGGGCATTAGCTTTTTCTTTATCTGTTTCTGCTCTCTTTGGTAGTTTGATTGTTGGCATTATTGTTTTCTTATTGTTCCCTTTGATTGCCTTAAGCTTTCTCCATACTTCTCTAATTTGAGTGCTAGGTTTAAGTGACTGACAAAACTCCTTCCAGTTAGTTTCTTTGGCTTTGAATATTATTCTGTTAGATTCATTCCTAATAAGTTTATACTTATCATAATTTTCTTCTGTTCTGTTATTTCTATATTTTTGTAAGGCCCTTTTTCTTCTCTCATGAATTTCTGCACAGCTTTTATTCCACCAGGCAACTGGTTCTTTATTCCATTGAGTTTCTCTTTTCTTATTAATGTTATTTTTTTGTTTAAGGTGTTGTGGCATATTTTTATTTGGTATATACTTTATTGCTATTTTCAGAATTTCATTGGTCAGTGTTTCTGCCCACAAGTCAGTATCATCTGATTCCATGTCTTTATATTCCATCACCTCCAGCTCTGATTGGAAAGCTTCCCAGTTTGCTTTTTTATAGTTGAAGGTAGGTTTCTCTGGTTCTGGGTTTGGAATGACATTTTCATGCATGGTTATTACAATGGGCAGATGATCTGAGTTTGTGTCTTGTAACACTTCCCAATTTACATTCGCTAGGTTGTTAGTTGCTATACTTATGTCTATTGCTGAGTCTGCCCTATTAGCTTGTGGATTAATTCTTGTTGCAGATCCATCATTTAGTATTAGTAGTTCATTGTTTTCTATGAAGTCAAGTAGGCATTTTCCTGCATTATCTGTATGTTGTCCACCCCAAGCACAATGATGGGAATTAAAATCGCCTACTATGATTGTTTTGGGGCCTAGTCTGGTGCTTATGGCTAGTATTTCTTCATCTTTAATTATGCCATCTTTAGCATATACATTTAGAATTGTTAGATTGTTTGGTTCAGCTGCTATAGTAACCTGGATACCTTCTATATTGGTTGTATTAAAAACTTCCCAGTCTATGATTTTAAATTTTTCGCTAACTAAGACTGCGACACCACCTCCTCTACCTTCTTTCCTATCGTGTCTAAGTATCTTAAAGCCCTTACAACTATATCTACTATTTGGGTTTAAATGGGTCTCTTGAAGAGCATATATATCAGTAGTTAATCCTGTCTCTGATAGTAGGGGTGCAAAATTCTTTTTGATACCCCTACAATTCCACTGTATAATTTTAAATCTTTCTAAATTGAATTTTAACATCATCTATTATCCCTTTTATTTTGGTTAACTATCAATTTGCTCTTAATCTGTATTCCCTGCACTCGTGGACCCATCATCAATCAAGTTCTCTAGAAAAGCCTTATTAAAACTTATCATTGTATCCGTAACTTTTTCTGTTATGTATGGTAAAAGTGCATCAACGTGTTCTTTGATAGAGCTAGTTTCTTCTAGGTTGACCACTTTCCTATTTTCATCTAATGCTACATTCCCTTCTCTCCCTATGTTGATCTCCTGCCTTTCACTTTCCATTCTTTTTAGTATTATTTCACTTTCTTCTTTTAGTTCGGAAAGTTTGACTAGCATTATTTCATTTTCTTCTTTCAGTGCAGTCAGTTTAGCCACATCCTGGGTAATTTGGAACTGTATGGCTTTCACTTCTTGTAGCAATGCCTCTGCACTTTTCAGTGAATTCACATTTTCCAGAGTTGTAGCTGACCTGTCTGGCTTGCTGCTTTCTTTTGTTTTGTTAGTTATTTTCTGTTCTTTTGACTGCTGCGTTTTAATAGTTTTAATTTCTTCTTTAAGAGATTTTATTTCTTCTACAACTTTACTGTTTGTGTTTTTTGCGTTTTCTTTTATTTCTTTAATTACTGTTTTAAATGGTGTTCTTGTTATGATGGATTCTTTTAGTGCTTGTTTGGTTTGCTGGTACACTGGACAGCCCTGATACCTGGCACTGTGGTTCCCTTTGCAATTGGAACACTTTCTGTTCCCATTCGCCTTTTTGTAGTCGGTATCTGCCTTTGCCTTTTCACACTGTGTAGAGGGGTGGTTACTGGAGCAGTACCGACAAACTGTTCTCCCCTTACAATTGTTCCTTCCATGGCCGAATTTCAGACAGTTGGAGCACTGTAGCACAGGGGGAATGTAAGCTTCGGTGTGCTTCTTGGTTTTCCCAAATAGTAGTGTTTTAGGGGTTTCCCTCCCTTCTGCCGTTATTATAACCACTGGGGTTACAATGCTCCCTTTCACCATTATTCTGTCCACATGTACCAACTTTATGTCTGGGTTCTGTTTTGCGATGCTGTTCATAACTTCCTCGCTTGAAAGGTTAATGTTTATCCCTTTTAACACACACCTATTGGTCTCTTTTGCCAGCTCTATCTTTACTTTTATGTCGTGTGCCAGAGTCACTGTTTTTGCTTCTACTTTGAGTTCCTCTAACATCTCTTTTATTCTGTCGCTCTGATTTGGGGTAATTATTATGCCAAAATGGGTTTTTGAAATTTTGGCTATCGCCTTTTTGCCTAACACAGGATCAAGGATTTTTATAATTTTGTCTTCATCTAGTGCTTTGATCTTGACAACCTCACCAGCTACTTGTGTTATCTTTAACCGACATATGTTTTCTACATCTTTATTTTGGGAAACTGCCTGGGATGCTTTATGTCTTGAGTCTTCTTTGGTACTTTCATTGCTATTTTTTTGGTTAGAAATTTCTTCTATGGGGGCCTGACTATTCTCTTCTAGTTTATCGTGCCTGGTGTCCCTATCTTTGTTTTTAACTGCTTCTGCCCACGTTTTGCCTTCACCTGACTGTGATCTAGTTAGGACTACAGGTGCCATGTTTGGTTATGAGCTATGTCCTAATTTCCTATTTGAATTTCTTTACTTATTGTTCTTTCCTATTTCTTTTAGCTCCCTTTCTTTTATTTTGTTATTAATTTAATTATTTTATTGTGCTATCTTGTTCTTATTCTTAGAAGTTTGGTCTATTTTGGTTCAAATCTTTCGATCTGGTAAATCTAAAATTCCCTTAACCACTAATATTTATTATTAATAATTGATTAACACTACTAGGATCTATGATTACAGTTTAGGATGATTCAACTTTTTGCTATTTTCTGATGAGTTAAGTAAAGTAAAAATGTCTACCGTACCACGCAATGGAAAGCACGTGGCGCCTGGGCCTATTAAAATTTATTTGTTTCTTTTTAATTTATGGCTATTCCTATTTTATATTATCACTCCTAGCCAGTATCAAGCAATCAACAATTATACTAACCGCTTAAATTGTATACAAAATAGAAACAGCAAATAAATTAAATTCAACTTATCTGGTTTGTATTTCTCCCGGTTGTGTGCGAACGCTGCGTGCTCAAGGCGAAGAGGTGGTGGCTCCTGACTGTCTGTTGTTGTTGTTGTTTTGATGAAATGATGGGTGGAGATCGGGCACTCAACCTCTGATCATTGTTGCCTCTTCTCTTTCCATCTTGGTCTACCCTGTTCAACCTGAAAGTTGGTTATAATTGGGGTATTTAGTGTCATTTTCTTTACTAATTTTGTATTCAATTTAAATAACTGTTGTCTTTTGCAGTTGCTGATTTTTATTTATATTAGTATTTGTCAATTTTATTTTCTCTTTTGTATTGTTTCTAGATAACTATTGTCCTTTACACTTGGTTTTAATTTGTATTAGTATTTGTTCTTTTTGAGTTGTTGTCCCTTTTTTTTTTTTATACCTTGTCTTTCCTTGTCCTATGAGTAGTTATTTTTTTTTTTTGTTAATGCTTTGTTAGTTCTTGCTGCTTAATTTCTATTTAGTTGGATGATTTTCCTGAAGTTCTAACCTTATATTTTTTCCTTTGTTTTATGTATATATCTTTTAAGTATTGATTGGGCATCTCTTGGGGCATCTATACTTAAAACCTTATCACCTGTTAAGTCTATATTGTGATTTCTATAGTAAGTTTTTAATTCAAGCCTTTGTTGTTCATACTTTTTACAGTGGATCAGGTAGTGGTCTATGTCATTCTCTTCCTGACATTCTTGGCAGTGTGGTTCTTCTACCATGAAGTATGCTGCACCGAGTCGGAGACGCCACAGTTTTTTGTTCGATGGTATCTTTAATTCTTCTCTGACCTGGCATGTCCTCGTTGGTTCTTTCAGCAGTTTGAACGCGTGTCTGCCTTTTCTACTTTCCTTCCATGTTGTCTTCCATTCCTCGTTTATAGTTTCCTTCACTTGGCTCTTGATCTCTGACCTTCCCAGTCCTGCTTTTATATTGTTTTTACTTGTTCTTCCCTTCTTGGCATTCTGGTCTGCCAACTCGTTGCCAGCTATACCTATGTGTGCTGGAACCCACACTAGCCTCACACTACATCCTCTGTTCTCTAGTGATGTATTAATTGCTAGAATTTCTTCCTTTATGTCTGGCCGGCTACATTTACCTGGGTGTTCTAGTGCTTGTAGTGATGATAGTGAGTCTGTAAATATCGTAACAGCTTCTGGTGGGTTATCTTCGATTATTTCTAGACTTTTAAGAATTGCTACCATCTCTGCAGTAAAAATCGATGCCCCTTCCGTTATACTGTAGCTCTTTTTTATTCCCCATTGTGGTATTACAACTCCGGCACCTAGTTGCCCACTATCACCCTTGGATCCATCAGTGTAGACGGCCAGACTTTGTTTAGTTAGTTGCTCTATGAACTTTCTACTTATCATTTTGGCTTCCTTATCTTCTATGTTTTGTTTGATCTTTTCAGTAAGTGAGTAGTCTATGATTGGTGATTTTAGTTCCCAGGGTGGTATTTTGCTTCTGTATTTATTACTATTTTCAATTGTGTTTGATAGTTCTTTGAACTGCATTAGGTCTTCTATAGTTCTCCATCCTGTTGGATATCTATCTTTATTTAAGGGGACGTCCCATACACTTGGTTGGTTTTTGACAAATGCTTTATGTGCTGGGTGGGTCACTTCTTGTGCTACTTTACTCCAATAATTTAATCTCAGTTCTTTCCGTCTTAGACCAAGGGGAGGTATGCCGAGAGCTACTTCTAGAGCTTCTACTGGTGTCGATATAAATGCACCTGTAATAGTTCTCATGGCTGCATTTTGAATCCTGTCCAGTTTTGCTTTGTTAGAAGCTGCAGCTGAGTCATAGACTATGCTGGCATAATCCAGTTTCCCCCTGATGAAGGACTTGTAGAACATAAGCATTATTTTATTGCTGGCCCCCCATCCATTACCTTTTACAATCCTTAGTATATTTAGGGGTCCCCTACAGCTTTCTACCAAATTGTCTATATGTTTATTATAATTTAGTTGTTTATCTAAAGTTACGCCCAGAAATCTAGTTGTTGAGGAGGTACATATTTTCTGTCCTTTAATGGTTATATTGATTTTGTTATTTTTTTTTAAATTTCCTTTGCTGAAAATCATACCTACTGTTTTGTTTACATTAATTTGGAAGCCCCAACTTTTCATCCACTCTGAAACTTTGTCTATTTGATTTTGAAGTTTTTTGTAAACATGGTCCAAGTTTTTTCCAGATCGCCAAATGGCACAGTCATCTGCAAATTGTGATACTGCATTCTTTATGTCATTAAATTCATCTGCTAAATCATTTACAGCTATAGTGAAAATTGAAGGAGAGATCACTGATCCTTGAGGAATCCCATTCTGTTGTTCATATATTTCTGACCTATCATTATTCACCTGTACAGCAAAATACCTGTCCTGTAAAAAGTTTTCTAGATACCTATAGGTTTTACCAGTAATGCCAATCTTTTTCATTTTGTAAAGAGCTCCATCGCGCCAGCATTCATCATATGCTCTAGCTACATCTAGAAAGACTGCTACTGTTTTCTCTTTCCTCTTGAACCCTAGCTTTACATCATGTTCTAATCTTACAAGCTGGTCTACTGTACTTCTGTCTGCTCTAAACCCTGACTGGTTTGGGCTATATAACTGGTTTTTTTCCAGGTAGAATTTAACTCTTTTATTCACAACAGTTTCCAGTATTTTACCTAGTTGTGATGTTAAGGAGATAGGCCTATATGAACTTACTTCATGGGCTTCCTTATTGGGTTTTAGAATGGGTACTATCATAGCTACTTTCCATGCTTTTGGTATCTTTCCTAAGTTCCAGATTTTGTTATAAAGTGAAGTTATTATGTTTATAGTTCTTTTGGGTACTTTCTTAAGGATTTCATAACTAAGTATATCTTGCCCTGAGGCAGTATTAGATTTATCTTTTATTGCATTAGTTACTTCTTCCTCTGTTATATCAGCATCTAAATAGTTTGTTTCATCTATCTGGTCTGGTATTTCTTTTAAAAACTGTATCCTAAGTCTTTCTCTTCTCTCATTTTCTTCCTGTCCAAGGCTACTTTTTGCACTGACTTTATAGAAATACTCGGCAAGGGCATTAGCTTTTTCTTTATCTGTTTCTGCTCTCTTTGGTAGTTTGATTGTTGGCATTATTGTTTTCTTATTGTTCCCTTTGATTGCCTTAAGCTTTCTCCATACTTCTCTAATTTGAGTGCTAGGTTTAAGTGACTGACAAAACTCCTTCCAGTTAGTTTCTTTGGCTTTGAATATTATTCTGTTAGATTCATTCCTAATAAGTTTATACTTATCATAATTTTCTTCTGTTCTGTTATTTCTATATTTTTGTAAGGCCCTTTTTCTTCTCTCATGAATTTCTGCACAGCTTTTATTCCACCAGGCAACTGGTTCTTTATTCCATTGAGTTTCTCTTTTCTTATTAATGTTATTTTTTTGTTTAAGGTGTTGTGGCATATTTTTATTTGGTATATACTTTATTGCTATTTTCAGAATTTCATTGGTCAGTGTTTCTGCCCACAAGTCAGTATCATCTGATTCCATGTCTTTATATTCCATCACCTCCAGCTCTGATTGGAAAGCTTCCCAGTTTGCTTTTTTATAGTTGAAGGTAGGTTTCTCTGGTTCTGGGTTTGGAATGACATTTTCATGCATGGTTATTACAATGGGCAGATGATCTGAGTTTGTGTCTTGTAACACTTCCCAATTTACATTCGCTAGGTTGTTAGTTGCTATACTTATGTCTATTGCTGAGTCTGCCCTATTAGCTTGTGGATTAATTCTTGTTGCAGATCCATCATTTAGTATTAGTAGTTCATTGTTTTCTATGAAGTCAAGTAGGCATTTTCCTGCATTATCTGTATGTTGTCCACCCCAAGCACAATGATGGGAATTAAAATCGCCTACTATGATTGTTTTGGGGCCTAGTCTGGTGCTTATGGCTAGTATTTCTTCATCTTTAATTATGCCATCTTTAGCATATACATTTAGAATTGTTAGATTGTTTGGTTCAGCTGCTATAGTAACCTGGATACCTTCTATATTGGTTGTATTAAAAACTTCCCAGTCTATGATTTTAAATTTTTCGCTAACTAAGACTGCGACACCACCTCCTCTACCTTCTTTCCTATCGTGTCTAAGTATCTTAAAGCCCTTACAACTATATCTACTATTTGGGTTTAAATGGGTCTCTTGAAGAGCATATATATCAGTAGTTAATCCTGTCTCTGATAGTAGGGGTGCAAAATTCTTTTTGATACCCCTACAATTCCACTGTATAATTTTAAATCTTTCTAAATTGAATTTTAACATCATCTATTATCCCTTTTATTTTGGTTAACTATCAATTTGCTCTTAATCTGTATTCCCTGCACTCGTGGACCCATCATCAATCAAGTTCTCTAGAAAAGCCTTATTAAAACTTATCATTGTATCCGTAACTTTTTCTGTTATGTATGGTAAAAGTGCATCAACGTGTTCTTTGATAGAGCTAGTTTCTTCTAGGTTGACCACTTTCCTATTTTCATCTAATGCTACATTCCCTTCTCTCCCTATGTTGATCTCCTGCCTTTCACTTTCCATTCTTTTTAGTATTATTTCACTTTCTTCTTTTAGTTCGGAAAGTTTGACTAGCATTATTTCATTTTCTTCTTTCAGTGCAGTCAGTTTAGCCACATCCTGGGTAATTTGGAACTGTATGGCTTTCACTTCTTGTAGCAATGCCTCTGCACTTTTCAGTGAATTCACATTTTCCAGAGTTGTAGCTGACCTGTCTGGCTTGCTGCTTTCTTTTGTTATTTTCTGTTCTTTTGACTGCTGCGTTTTAATAGTTTTAATTTCTTCTTTAAGAGATTTTATTTCTTCTACAACTTTACTGTTTGTGTTTTTTGCGTTTTCTTTTATTTCTTTAATTACTGTTTTAAATGGTGTTCTTGTTATGATGGATTCTTTTAGTGCTTGTTTGGTTTGCTGGTACACTGGACAGCCCTGATACCTGGCACTGTGGTTCCCTTTGCAATTGGAACACTTTCTGTTCCCATTCGCCTTTTTGTAGTCGGTATCTGCCTTTGCCTTTTCACACTGTGTAGAGGGGTGGTTACTGGAGCAGTACCGACAAACTGTTCTCCCCTTACAATTGTTCCTTCCATGGCCGAATTTCAGACAGTTGGAGCACTGTAGCACAGGGGGAATGTAAGCTTCGGTGTGCTTCTTGGTTTTCCCAAATAGTAGTGTTTTAGGGGTTTCCCTCCCTTCTGCCGTTATTATAACCACTGGGGTTACAATGCTCCCTTTCACCATTATTCTGTCCACATGTACCAACTTTATGTCTGGGTTCTGTTTTGCGATGCTGTTCATAACTTCCTCGCTTGAAAGGTTAATGTTTATCCCTTTTAACACACACCTATTGGTCTCTTTTGCCAGCTCTATCTTTACTTTTATGTCGTGTGCCAGAGTCACTGTTTTTGCTTCTACTTTGAGTTCCTCTAACATCTCTTTTATTCTGTCGCTCTGATTTGGGGTAATTATTATGCCAAAATGGGTTTTTGAAATTTTGGCTATCGCCTTTTTGCCTAACACAGGATCAAGGATTTTTATAATTTTGTCTTCATCTAGTGCTTTGATCTTGACAACCTCACCAGCTACTTGTGTTATCTTTAACCGACATATGTTTTCTACATCTTTATTTTGGGAAACTGCCTGGGATGCTTTATGTCTTGAGTCTTCTTTGGTACTTTCATTGCTATTTTTTTGGTTAGAAATTTCTTCTATGGGGGCCTGACTATTCTCTTCTAGTTTATCGTGCCTGGTGTCCCTATCTTTGTTTTTAACTGCTTCTGCCCACGTTTTGCCTTCACCTGACTGTGATCTAGTTAGGACTACAGGTGCCATGTTTGGTTATGAGCTATGTCCTAATTTCCTATTTGAATTTCTTTACTTATTGTTCTTTCCTATTTCTTTTAGCTCCCTTTCTTTTATTTTGTTATTAATTTAATTATTTTATTGTGCTATCTTGTTCTTATTCTTAGAAGTTTGGTCTATTTTGGTTCAAATCTTTCGATCTGGTAAATCTAAAATTCCCTTATCCACTAATATTTATTATTAATAATTGATTAACACTACTAGGATTACAGTTTAGGATGATTCAACTTTTTGCTATTTTCTGATGAGTTAAGTAAAGTAAAAATGTCTACCGTACCACGCAATGGAAAGCACGTGGCGCCTGGGCCTATTAAAATTTATTTGTTTCTTTTTAATTTATGGCTATTCCTACCTTATATTATCACTCCTAGCCAGTATCAAGCAATCAACAATTATACTAACCGCTTAAATTGTATACAAAATAGAAACAGCAAATAAATTAAATTCAACTTATCTGGTTTGTATTTCTCCCGGTTGTGTGCGAACGCTGCGTGCTCAAGGCGAAGAGGTGTGTGAAGTGAGTGAAGATTGCCCGTGTTTGGCGCACTTTTAGCGGGACATGCCACGATTTCTTTCTATTTATACACAGCCAGCGAGCGAGCGAGAAAGCATCTCACGTCTGCTGCTAAAATGTTCGTTCCAACCGGCTCGCCCCACGGTTTTGTGTTTTCTTATTTTCTTCCTCCGTTCCGTTCCTTTTATCTTGTGTATAGATCACGTGTGTTGATATCTTACTTTAATTGTACCATCAACAGCTTCTTTCCCTCCAATAATTTCCTCTACTGGGTTTGTCTTAGAATTTATATAATTTTTCAAAGTGGCTTAACTTGACAAAATATGACGAAGTTGTCTGCTCTCAAGCTTCTATCTTCTTTTTGCAACAACGGTGGAATTAGTTGTTTGAAAGGAAATAAATGTGGACTTCTCCGCTCCTAACGATACTATTATCAACTCTTTCTGATCATTCCTTCTTTTTATATGAATTTTTCCCGTTAGCCATCAAAAACAAATATCGCTTCCTTTTATGTAGCCAGTACACAGCGCTAGAAAATGATAGAGAGAGGCACTCGCGTCCGCTCGGTTTAAACGTATCACGAACCAAGAATTTGTCTTGCGTATTTTTTCCTCACCACGCGACACCTATCACATTAACACCCAAAATTCATTTACACCCTGATGTCCCCTAAATTAATAAATCTCCCCTACACACAAGCTACGCACAAGAAATAAAACACATTTCTGCCCGAGGGTCAGACTAATTTACAGCTCCCTCATCTCTCCCTAACAATTAACTCGCTGTCTGTTAAGTAAACCCCAAACGCGGGCTGACCTGAACCTTTTGTGTGCGTGTCTCGCTGGTAGGCGTCACAACATAGCTTCACTGAAGCGAAAATCCCCTGTACTGAATAATTTTCCAGCCCTATTCTTCTAAAAGACTCCCGGGAAGGTTATCAATTTAACAAAATTATTTAACACACATATACATACACCATCTATGTAATATTAAATCCCCTTCACCCCTTGTCTTCTGACTACAAGACCAAATAACACAACTAATTAATACACAAACCACACCCGTGTATATTCACTACGAATTATCATAATCATATGCCGTTACATGGACCTCATATTTACATTAAACCGAGCTCCCGTTACTTAGCACCTAACCTCATACAGTTAATTATCTCAAAAGCCGCTATGCAAATCATAGATATTGCTAGCTTATACATAGTATAATTATAGACAAAGCTTACACTACACTGGCTCTAGTTTTGTATAAGTCAGCAATTGATGGCACTCCTGACTAATAAAATTAAATTTAATCCCAGAAGAAAGCTTACTCTAACGTTGTAAAATCTTATAGAAAATAAAAACTTCCTACACAGCTATTAAGTTATGAACATACCCAACTTTACAGAATTTCTCGGACTGAGCAGACTGCAAATGGTGCTTCTTCACGGCACAAAATTCTTGGACTAGGGAGCGATAAATACTTTTGACGCTCACTATATATATATATATATATATATATATATATATATATATATATATATATATATATATATATATAATATATATATATATATATATATATATATATATATATATATATATATATATATATATATATATATATATATATATATATATATATATAAAGTCGCTCAGTATATATATATATATATATATATATATATATATATATTATATATATATATATATATATATATATATATATATATATATATATATATAAAGTCGCTCAGTATATATATATATATATATATATATATATATATATATATATATATATATATATATATATATATATATATACTGAGCGACTTTAATTACGCATCACTATACGAGTGCCTGGTAAAGTATCTTATGGTCATGCAATTGTTCCCGAAATTAGTACACAGGTTCACAAGGTCACCGCCCAGAGGCCAGCATAGTCATTTTGCGCCAGCAAAGCTTAGGCAAGAGTAGCACGTGAAACACGTAAAACATGATTTAGGTGCCTGGTAAAAATTCTGCACGGAAAACATTAATTTCTTTTCACCCAGAGCTCAGCCTAGAGCACTACGGACTGGAAAACAGTCAATATTTTAGTCTACAACCACAAACACGTCGTCAAACCATGCCTAGACTGAGCGCTGCAGATTGAGAAAGAGCGATAGGAACGATAATAGGCGGGGTGTCCACCAGAGAAGCATCCAGACACTTGAATTGCAACCAGTCCACCATCGTCCGACTGCAACAACGTTTAATGGCCACTGGATCCATTGCAGATCGACCCCGTCAAGGTCAACCCAGAGTTACGACACCTCAACAGGACGTATATATACGGCAGCTTCATTTGCGGAATCGGTTTTTGGCGGCAGCTGTAACAGCAAGATATGTTGTTGGGAAACGTGGAACCATATCAGAGCACACCGTGCGACGTCGACTGCAGGAGGCAGGACTCAATGCCAGACGTCCTCGAGTCGGCCCAATCCTCACTTTACGACACCGACAGCAACGATACCAGTGGGCAGAAACGCACCGACGATGGACAAGACGTCAGTGGCAAAATGTCGTCTTTTCAGACGGAAGTCGTTCTTGTCTGTCATATGCTGACGGGCGACTAAGGGTGTGGCGACGAAGTGGTGAGAGGCAAGCCAACTGTTGCATTTTGGAAGCCCACCGATGGGGAGGAGGAAGCGTCATGGTATGGGGCGCATTCAGTTACAATCACCGAACCCGTCTCCACATCTTTAACCATACTGTAAATGCTGCCACCTATAGGGATGTGCTTCAGGACCACGTTGTGCCCCTCTTTCAGTATCATCCCGAGCTCCAGCTGTACCAGCATGATAACGCACGACCACATACAGCTAGGGCCACCACAGCGTTCCTTCAGGCCAATAATATCGCTGTCATACCATGGCCTTCATTGTCCCCAGATATGGCACCCATTGAACACGTCTGGGACGAGATTGGACGCCAACTCTACCGGCACAGACGACCGCAGACCCTGGATCATTTGCGACGCGATATAACCGAAGTATGGGATCGATTCCCCCAGGATTTTCTACGCACACTGGTTAACTCCATGCGGAGACGCTGCCAGGCTTGCCTTGATGCCAACGGTGGCCAAACGCTCTACTGAGCGCGTTACAATGACAACAACGACCTTTGTGACTTTTCAATTTGACCCCTACCTTACATTTGTGACTGTAGTTTTTTTTTAACACAGCATGCACTGCTACGCGGATTGCGGGAATCGGTCGGTCAATGGATACTGTTTCCAGTGATATCAAACATGTTACCATTATTTTATTTTCAGACATCTTGGTGAGTGATTCATATAGTGATGCGTAATTAAAGTCGGTCAGTATATTATGAATTAGCTGATGCAATTTCAGACGCAGTGAGTCATCGCGTCTAGCATTATCTATCAGGAACCGCTTTTAACCAACCATTGGCCTACTATCATGCCTGCACATAAATTAAATCGAACCCACCCAATCATATCATAAGCTAACCTCTGACTCAATGTTGACCGAGCAAACCGCAAAATTATTTCTGCTCACACGCCGACGTTATACGTAATATTCTGTAACCCTCTGACCTTCTATCTACCAGAATAATTTACTGGTTCTGCGTTAACCTGGGTCGTACTTTCACCCATCGCTACAAATAAAAAGGGTTGGTGAAGGTGGTCGGATTTATCATAACGTCCAAGAAAAAAATAACCAAGAATTAATAACTAATGACCTCGACCGCCTAATAATAATAAAAGAACACAAATAATTACATGGAAAAGAAAAATGGGGCAAGTTGAAAATAAAAATAACAGTAACTCATCACAGATGCATTGGTGGTCGTCTGTCGTAACACGCTCAGTCTCGCCGCTGGGCGAAGACGTCATTCGGGTGGACCTTGATATTGCTTTCAAATTTATATATCTCGAGACTCCGGCAGAAGTGATGAATAATTCGAGGATGCTTAGGTGATCATCTGTCGCAACACGTTCAGTCTCGCAGGTATGTGGTTCGTCATTCGGGTGGACCTTGATATTGCTTTCAAATTTATGTATCTCGAGACTCCGGCAGAAGTGATGAATAATTCGTAGATGCTTAGGTGATCATCTGTTGCAACACGTTCAATCTCGCAGGTATGCGGTTACGTCATTCGGATGGACCTTGTTATTACGTTTAAAATTACATATCATGGGACCCACGCAGAAGTGATCAATAATTCAGGGATGCTTAGGTGGTCGTCTGTCGCAACACGTTCAGTCTCGCAGCTAGGCGAAGACGTCATTCTGGTGGACCTTAATATTGCGTTAAGATTTATATATCATGGAACCCACGCAGAAGTGATCAATAATTCAGAGATACTTTGGTGGTCGTTTGTCGTAAAACGCTCAGTCTCGCAGGTAGAAGAGTACGTCATTCGGGTGGACATTGATATTGCGTTCAAATTTATTTTTGCTATTTTGTGGCTGCTGGAGAAAGTGGTATACAGTTTTCTGCGTATTGATTTTAAGTTTCCACAGTTCGCAATATACTGAAATTGTGAGAAGAGCTCTGTTGATCTTGGCTTTTGCCAGAATGGGATATTTATCAGTAGTCTAGATGGCAAGGTCATCAGCAAACAGCGCCTTCGACACATTCAGATGTTTGGCAAGGTCATTAATGAAGATGAGGAAAAGGGTGCAACTTAAAGGAGAGCCTTGAGGCAGTCCTTCTTCCAACGTTCTTTTCCGTGAAATTGCACCAGCATAGTTGGTAGCTATGATTCTATTTGTTAGGAAGGCCTGTATCCATCTAATCATTTTCCCTCCTATTCCCATTCTTCTCATCTTCAGCAAAAGTCCCTTTCTCCAAACTCTATCGTAGGCTTGCTCAAGGTCGATGAACACAGCTATCGTGCTTTTCCCCTCTTGAAAGCCATCCATCACATTATGTGTGAACCTGAAGAGGGGGTCATCTGTGCGGCACTTACGTCTGAAGCCTGCCTGGTTGTTGTCAAGAAAGTTCCAGCTTTCCAACCACCAGTATAGTCTGTTGTTTACCATTCTCTCGACCAGCTTGCCTAAGCATGAAGCGAGGGATATGGGCCTATAGCTTCTTGGTGTTCCCGGTGGTTTCCCTTTCCTAAAAATAGGTATGATGGTTGCTGTCAGCCATGCCGATGGTAACTGCCCCTCGTTCCACGTTCTATTGATGAACCATATAAGTGTCTCTTTTGCCTTTGGCCCTAGTTGACAAATCATCTCATTTTTTTTATTTTATCTGGTCCTGGAGCTTTATTTTTGGCCAGTTTCCGTAGTGCCATTCTCAGTTCTTGTGAGCGGAACGGATCATCGAACGCAGCCATATTGGTCTGATCTATGTTACGCGTGGATGTGTTCTTTATGAGCACTTCGTCTAGTTTCTTTCTCTGTTGTGTTTTATTTACACTGGCATATAAATTGTTGAAGATATCGGCTTTCTTGCTGCTTGATGTTACTTCATCACCACTTCCATCCACCATAGGTGTTGGGTTTGTCTTTTTCTTGCTTCCCTCGAGATTACTCAGGAGTCTCCAAACTTTGTTCCCTTCTCTTTTTAGATCTAGTTTGTTGCAATTTTCTTTCCAAGTCTCCCACTTATTCTTCTTGGTGATATACCTTACTTTTGCTGTCTACCTGTTGTACTCTGTTTTATTTGGGGTGGTAGGGTATTTTTCAGCCTTCTTTCTAGCCTCTCTCCTCTCTTTGACTGCTTTAGCTAGTTCAGATGTCCAGTAAGGTTTATACTTCTTATGCTTCCCCCTTGGGATGCACCTTTTTGCAGCTACTAGGATTGTGGTACATATGTTATTGTATGTAGTATTAATGTTATCAGTTCTAATGATTTGACAGAGCCCAGCGTCAGTTTCTCGGCCGTAGCGGTCCCAGTCTGCTTTCCTGAAGTTGCAGGATGGTTTACTCAGGGACTTCTGCGTCATCTGTGGTGTTAAAATAGTTGTTAAAACAGGGCGGTGGTCACTTCCAACATCTTCCAAGACTTTGAGGATACTATTTTCTGCTATGTCAGCTGAAATAAATGTCAGATCGGGCCGGCTGGTCGAGCCGTGTGCCATGTGTAGGAGTGTTGGTGGAGTTTCCAAGTTCTGCAGTAGCATTAAGTTGGTACTACTGCACAGCTCCTCACCCTCTAGGCCTCTACTGTTAAACTGCCGGTATCCTAGAGTAGGAATGGGAGCATTAAAATCACCAGCTATGACAGTTTTCTTTAGTATGTCTTCCTCCATGAGTATTGGGCTCAAACTCAGGCAGACCTTTTGATGAGGTCGGGAGACAGTAAATGTTGTGCAGTGTGTACTTGGTGTTATCTTTGCCCCATAGCTTTATTATTTGCCGCCGCACGGTTGTTGGTTACTGTGGCTTGGGTATCATTTCTGATTAAGGTCATGATGCCTTGGCACTTCAGGCATTCACATTTGTACTGTGTATAGCCCATCATGTTAATTTGTCTCCGTGGAAGTATTGTTTCCTGGAGAAGGGCTACATGTACTTGATGTTCGTGTAGTATTTTTGTAAGCTCGATTGTCTTGTTCTGTTGTCCAGCTATATTTAGCTGTAAAATGTTAAGGTTCCCCTTCGCTGACTTTTTGCAAGGAGCAAGGGATTTATCTCTCTTGCGCGGTCATTGGTAACCGAGGCGACGCCCGAGCTCGTATGAAATATGTTGTTTGACTGGCATTGGAGGTATTGGGTGTTTGCTGCAGACATCTCCCTCCCAAAGAGTGCAATGGGTATGTCTTCCTCCATGAGTATTGGGTTGATTTGTTTGGCCACTCACTTTTTTGGCTCTAAAGATCACTTCGCTTTGGGGGTTCAGGTGGGGTTCACAGAGATGCATTCCCCGCTAGTCACAAGCGCTCATGATGCAGGCCTCATTTCTTCGTGCTGTGGCTGAGCTTTTGCTGTGGCTGTGTCACGCCCTGCATCCTATGCCTTCACGATTGTCCCAAGCACAGTGGTTCTAAATGTCCATTGAGTTTTAGTGGCTTCCGTGTTTCAGGAGTTGGACAAAATCTGACGATAGGTGCAATGTCAGCTCACATGGCACTCTCGCTGCAGCTGGGACATTGGGCAGGGCCCGGATCCCTTCTAGGTGAAGACCTATATTTTACCACCACCACTTCAGGATCCTTGGTGAGGTGTATCGTGGATTGGACAGAGAAAGCTTGGTAGGCAAGTAGAGAAGAAAGAAAGTAGCATTTAACCCATGAGTGGGATTTGGATTGGTGTTGGCCAGAGCATGGTCCACTAGCCGGTGGGTATTGCGCCTGCACCTTTGGAGGGGTTCCAAACAACTCCCGACCCAGTTATACCGCCAGGTACTCGGTCGACCCCATTGCAAACTCTGTGAGAACGGGGTCACCACGTGAAGGTGTTGCTGTGGACACGTTTGTACAGGAGAGGCCTTTTGCTAGAAGCTTACTGCAAGACAGTAGCTTCCGCGGCCATCACTGCACCTGGATATGAGAGGGTGTGTGTTCGTGTCCACATCCATTAATGTAGGTGGGACCTCGGGGCGATCACTGCACCTGGATATGAGAGGCTGTGTGTTCGCATCAACATCCATTGATGTAGGTGGGACGTCGGGGCCCGAACCCTACATAGACCCCGGTGACATATATAAAAAGGATGAAAAGGGACATGGAAAGAGCTTAAAAGGATGGTACAGGGCAAGGCGGCAGCGCGAACTGGTTAGTTGACGCGAACTGACTGCACAAATAGCTGGTGGATAATCATGATGTGATGATGAAGATAACATAATCGAAAAGCACTGTTTTTAGAGTACCTTTACGTTTTTTAAAGCTTGGATAATTATATTTCTGTGTTAGTTATACTACATGTTCAGGCTGATGGCCAGGGGCCAACCAGCAAGATAATGACGGATGGGTCCGTGCAGGACAGAAATAGTAACTGATCAATAGTTGTGCCCCAGTTACATCTTGGTTCTTTAAATAGCCACACCGCAGGGCCCGTGAGCGTGTGTCTGCATATGGGTGTGTGTGGTGGCTTAGTAACTTCAGGATGATCCTTTCTTTCTCTGTTTTCGAATGCCACCCTAATTTAGTTATGTTCCCAAATCATTTTCTAATGTGATGTGTATTTTTTAAGGATTATTTTGCCCTGTTCATTATTTATTATGATAAAGTCATGTAAATGTGTGTAACTTATACTTTTACAATGTTGGGATTTTACTTTGTATTATTGCATTGATTTAAAAAACAAAAAATAATATTGAAAATGCATGTGTAGGATAAATGAATTCATTATGGGAGACGAGAGAAAGGATGGGCAGAATGTTAGACAGCCCTGCGTGCCCAATTCTAAACTATTTGAAGATAAAGTTCGTATGTTCGTTCTATCTGATTCTGCTCTTGAGTTAGGGAGAGCAAAGAAAAACACGGAGTTCCTACTCACTCAATAGCAGACTGTTCAAATATTTCAGGAGTTCCGATTCTATACTACCCCAATGTGATCTTACTCGAATTATTGTATGATTTACCGTATAGATGTTTTGGATTTGTTTGTTTGCTTGTTTGTTTGTTTTGGGGTTTTTTTTTTTCATTACGTTCTTGTTTGCTTAAACAAATACTTTATTTTGATTATGATTGGGTAATGTCATTGTATGATGTTATATAACCTTTATAATGTTTTATGCCTTTAATTTAATGCTTAAAGTAACATGTGGGAATGAAAGGGTATAGTATGCAAGATAAGTGAGAATGGAAGGGCAGAATGTTAGACGGGCCTGCTCGCCCAATTCTTAACTCTTTGAAAATAAAGTTCGTTGGTTGTTTTCGTTTTTGTCTCTGCTTCTTCGTATAAATTCCAACATGTGATTACACACAACCCATCATTGCCAACTTCAGTTTCGTGGCCTTTCTTCACTACGTGTTTGTTTTTTGTTTTTTTCAACTTACTGTTTGTTTGTTTTTTTACCTCAGGCATGCATGTCATTTGTTATCAGAACCGCATGCATCTTGCAACTTGAATTACAGTAAGCCATTCTTTTTTTTTTTTTTTAATGCATTTCCATTCTGACTCTGTTGGTCATATTCTTTTTTCTCCCCTCGTATTTCTAAACATTCTTATATGGCACCAGTTGTTACAATTTGCTTGGTCTTTTTCAACCTCTTCCATACTTTGTCCCCCACAATCACATAGTTCAATAATTTCAGTACAGAAATAATAAGGGAATACAGACAGGTCAGAATATTTCACGATTTCCCACATCTTCCTGTCTGTCTAAGCTGTCAAAAACAGTGTATTTTCATAATTTGATAAGCTGTTTGTGTTGCTCAAGAATTTAATCTGGGTTTAGATATCTCAGTGTCTCTGTAGGAAAAGTTTCATTATGTCACTTATAAATAAGACCCCATTTATACATCGAAAAAATATGAAAAGTGTAGGAAGAATATATTGATTTACCACTGAAAGGAGTAAAGGCTATGTATAACACACAAGCACACACGTATACACACACGCACACAAAAGATTTCAGACTGACGATTATAAGAATCATCCTTATCATTTACCTTTCTGATCTCGATAGTTAATTGTTAATCAGAATCGACCTCACTGCATTCTGGGCAAACCCATAGGTGCTCAGTCTCCCTCAGCAAATGTCGAAGAGTATGAATGCTAATTATACCTGTAGCACGCTGGTTGTACATACGACGGATGCATCCTCTCTCACGTCCATTTCTGCTAGTCCCACATTTGGTGCCAAACTCCATCAGTCTCAGCCTTGTTGATTCATCCATTGCAGTGTCATTATCCAGCAGGTGATCATTAATAGCCCTTAGTACCTCTCCCTTATCCATGTCCAGTGTTCCCACTATGGGTGCTCTCGAGGCCAGTCTGTCAGCTTTCTCATTGCCACGTACCACTGCATGACCAGGACAGTAGATCCACACCAGCTCTTCAAGACTTGAGGATTCTATTGATGTTTTCCATTCCTGCCGCAGTCATCCGTTCTAAACTTTCCGAAGCATGGCTTGAGAGTCTGACAATATAACTGCCCTGGTTTATGGAGTTTCAGACAGCCACCTCAGTGCTGCAGTAACTGCCTCTACCTCCATTGTCATGCTGAAGGTTGTTTTCATATAAGCTCCTCTCTGTTCAGCGACGACCCTGCCCTTTATTCTCACAGACTAGCCCCATCCTAATTTCTCACCACGCACTACAGACCCATTAGAGTACACAATGGCGTCATCATCCCCAGGGAAGCATGGAGTAACTACTGCCCTGGCCCCTTGCAGGAGCCCTACACTAAAGCACTTATTGTCTTGCAACAGTGGTCTCTGTAGCAGGTTGTTTTACGTCATGAACTTGCCAGCCACATATACATAGCTTCATATTAGTCGCTTCATACGGCATGCTTCAGAGCCGCCCCCCCCCCCCCCCCCCGGGAAGTACACATGGCGATTATAAGAATGGTTTAGAATAATCAAACAGTTATATTTATGGTTCCTCTATTTCATTCTTATTCTCAAGCTGGTTAGAGCGTTTGCCCTTCGCGCTAGAGTTACCTTGTTCAGGAGCCGGAACCTGGTAGCATCACGCTGCAGTCTACCAAACTGTAAATGGGTACCTGATTTTGCTCTTGAATTAGGGCAGGCAAAGCGCAGCGCGGAATGTAACTGGTCACGCCCACCTGATAAAGCTGGAAATAATGTAGGGAAGTCCCTAACACTTCACTCCCCTGAAGCAAATTCGTGTTCCCTTTTTAATCACTTGCAGACAACTACAGCATAGGTGGCCAGCCTCATAAAGAACGCTATACGATTCTTAAGGTAACCCTAGCTGCAAGCCCAGCAGAGTGGGGGGAAAGGGGCGGGGGGGGGGTAAAAGCGAGAAAAGATGCTGTAATAGTGTTGGAAGTGGGGGGAGAACACTTCTTGAAATGTAAAAGATAATTGGTTATACACACTGACTGGTGCAGAAGGGTTCGGCTGAGGTGATAAGTGTCGTAGATTAGTGATAGGGGAATTAAGACTTAAGTTGGTCCCTTCTGAATAGAAACAGAACAGGTGATAGCTCAGTGGGAGATAATGTAAGAAATAAATTTTTCACGAGTGAGATGGTGGAAAATAATAGTCTGTCCCTGACCCTCGAGAAGCTTCTCTCGGTCAGCCTATCTCTATAACAGATCTAGATTAGTCATACAGTCTACTAGAATATATATAGTAATATATATATATATACCACTCACATACACACACACATGAAAACTATAACAATGGAATATAGATATTTTGGGACGAGCTGACCGACACACTTGAATAAGTTTATGTAAATTTTATTTATCATAAGAAAATTCACCACAATCATAAATTTGAATATCAATCACATATAAATACACATACACATAAGTTAATGAATTACTCAAAGAATAGACCCATAGGTGTAATCCTTTCCCCCTCTGTTGAGCCCACGATCCCGTTAGAAGAAAAGTTATAGCCCCAAAGAGTCACAGATTTATACGCTATGGTCTAGGATTTCCCTCTATAGTTAAAAACAGAGTTGATACATTAATCTATTCTAAGAGGAAAACATCATTTGCAACAAACTTGCATAAAGAAACACAAACTGGGTGCATAAATTATACCATAAGGGAATCACTCAGTCCTGCTTTCTCTCTGTTCATTCACCAGTGGCCACTGACATTCTTTCTTACCTACGAACTTGATGTCTTTCACCTTCAGGCGAAAACTTTAGGACACACACACACAGTGAATCCGTGTTCTTTTTGATAAAGAGAACCCCAGCTCTGCAGATACAGGTTTCATCCAATGTTCCGGGGAGCGTTCACGTTACAACTATATTTTAGGATTATTGTTTATGTCAGTTGAATCAGTTCAGGTAAGAAATTTTAAATGGGCTCACAGTGTCAGAATCTCGAGGTTTCCAGTACTTAGGAAATGACAGGTTGGTAACTTCTCTCAGTATAAACTTATTGGTCACACCACAATTGTTCAAACGTCGGAAATGTTACTGTTTGTAATTATTCTCGCCACAGGGGCTGAATGTACATGAGATTTAGGGAAGAACTATAATCTGGCTCGATAGGCCCAGTTACTACATTTAGTCTTAAAGTTCGTGAGATGGGTACTATGTCTCTTTCTGGATGCAAACACAATGCCAGACAGGTTGTAACTTGGACACCCACGTATTTAAGTACAAAAATGTTTCTTCTAGGTTATTCTCATATATATACTGAAACCGCTGGTAGATTTTGGGTTTGACCCCTTTACTGTATAAAAGAAAATGAAACATACAGAAACTTAATCATAATATTATACACACATCCTATCCTACCCTCGCAAAAAATATATATTCACTTCGGTTATTTAATTTAAATCAGAAACTATAAGCTTAGAGCTAGTCTCATCGTTTAAAACTCCCGTGAAATAACTAACTAGTCATTAAAAAGAAATCAATCATCATGAATTAGAAATAAATACATATTTCGTCAACACTAATGATGTATCAGTGCATTACTTAGATGGCTAAATTATTCTCTGACTGGTTACTAGCAGTGAATAAAATTTATATTATAGATTAGCTAGACATTATTATTTATTCTGCTATCCAGTGTAACACAGTAAAACTTAAGAGAATTATCAAATGACTGACCTATTCTAGAAAATCACTCGACAATACTAGTCAATATTATTACCTCCAAAACAGAACTGCAGGCTATCTCCACGAAACTGAGAACTACACTTATACAGGTATTTCTAGAACTCGGCTAGATGTCGAGAAACTAAGAACTTCACTCTACAAGGTATTCTAGAACGAAGCGATCTGTCTTCTGAAACTAAGGAGTACTGAATGAATGAAGTCTAAACTGCTGGGATTTATATATTAGAAATGAAATAAATAGCCCAGACTTAATACATTTAGCACCTACGCCCAGATTTACATATTTCCTTCTCATTCTGCGAATCAAACGAATTCTTCGCACCAATTTACCGCTCCAGACTCTCTCTGTTGCGTACGGACTCATTTGAGATCCGACGTAACGTAATAGACCCGACTCGTGCGAGATTTACTCGTCTTACCAGATCACCCTATTACTGCCTGCAGACTATGGTCGTAAACGCAATATGAGCGAGCTCGTCTTTGATCTCAAATCTTTCACCGTGAATAATTAACTTATAGGCGAACAGATCAAGGAAAAGTGATAGACAATGGTCTTCCTTATTATCCCTGTCGAGAACGAATTAACACGATTCGATCTCTCATCAAAGAACTTAGCTAACCGCAATAAAATGCGTTGCTAAATTAGAAAGGAAATGACAAAGGTGGGAATAGCTAACAATCTAACATGTGCGAAAGAAAGGTAAAAGAGCGAAAGAAAGGTAAAAGACAAGTGTAGAATAAAGAATAGATATATGAAATCTATTAATCATAATATCTCTGCCACAATAAGTACGAGTGGTAATTATGTAGCATTTAAAGATTCAAAGAGCGCACGGGAGTCGGGGAAATATACGTTCTATTGTCACTTGCCTCATTCCGATAAACCATTAAAATTGGACATAATCCAAAATTTAAAAATTAATTTTAAAAAGCTCAAACTCTGCGGTAGGTGTAATTAAATGACACTTGGAGGTCATGTACCTTGCCTTTTCTCTGTTTTTCTCTGCCCTTCCCTTCAGATTATTTTAGGGAGCCAAGAAAGGAAAGAGGTGAAATGCGCATTCTTGTTTGCTGAAAGAAGGGACAGTGCAAGAAGACATCTTCTTGTGGGAATTTCCAGGCCCTCAGAGAGCTCTGCTGAGGCCCGAGCCTTTTCATAGTGTGAGGCCCCTTTACTGTTTGGGATGAGAGGTAACAAATATGCTCATCATGCATCCTTGGCTGAGGTGAGCACATCCCCCCGCTGCCAGTGAAGTGGGGCCTGAGCCAAATGGCCGTGCTAGTCCCGCCTGTCTCACGGCCTTATCAGATCATATTCTATCTTGTAGCTCTTCTCTAGTGTCATTATTCTATTCTTCCTGTAACCAGAAGTTGTTTTCTTAATATCCGAAATACCCGTGAAGCCGATGAGATCGCTCCGTCTCACTGTTTAACCATCACTCCACATTCTTGCGTAATTACCGGCTGAGAACTTTACCAGAGTGGCTTGCTCACAAATGAAAACTGACAGTTAACTAACTATTCATTACTTACGGCAAATGTCTTAATAAAGTAGCGTCGGTTAGCGTGCTTGGTCGTTTCCATGGCAGCGCTTGTGTTGTAAAGTTTGTAGAAAATACTTCATATTTACCTCCATCAAATCGGATTTGACTTGGTATTAAATGTTACGCATTTAGCAAAGCGAACGATTTGGCCTTTGAATCAAGCCTTTGTGTCTGGAAAATAGCGATGTGAGATGTATATATAATATACGGTAGACTCTCGATTATTTGGGATGATAAGGGGAAAAAATTCATTTCGGTTAATCACCACCCATACGACATTAAAAATTATGTTGAAAATTGTTTACGGAAATTGCATCGAAAAAATATATATATGAATATCGAACCACAAACAAAACAATTAAAACTTACTAAATTATTTAAAATACGGCAACATCGATCGATATATAGTACTGGACAAAAGTTAAGGGCCACCAAGAAAAACTCCACTATGGACCAATTAAATGCAACCAGTTGTAAATAATTTATTACAAAATAAAGTTGATTCATCCGTGGAAAAGATCAGTCAAGTGTTTTTTAATAATGTGTGACTTACTAACAAAAAAGAAATTCAACTGACTTTTTCACCTTTTGAACTAGTGGGGCGTGTTGCAAAAACCACGAGTTTTTGCATCAACAATGGCAATTTTCACGTGCGGGTTAAAGTGACCCAGTTTTTAGACATTTAAAAAAAATTAACCTAGTGCACACAGAATACATTTCTGTGTGCACTAGGTTAATTTTTTTAAAATAATAATTTTGTTTGGCGAGTTCTTTTTCAACAACGAAGACAGAACTGAGGTAATTTCTGAAAAATTAGGCAAGAATTTTCTGTAGCAATTTACTAAGCCTAACAGACTGCGAACCTGTTTCTTAGTTCTAGGAATTTCAAGATTCAAGATTTTAGAGATAGTTGAATCTTCAGGTTTAAGAAAACCACCTCCTACCGTATGACCAAGAAAAGAAATTTCAGTGAATCCTATTCTTGTTTTGGAAGGTCTAGCAGTAAGATTATGAAGATGCAAGGTATTCAACAACGACTGAATTTCAAGAACATGTTCTTCCCAACATTGATGAAAAAGACAAATATCATCAATATACGTAATTAAATCTTCACAGTCAGAGAAAAGTTTGTGCATCATGCAAATAAAGGTAGCAGGAGCGTTAACGAGACCGAACGACATAAAATTAAACTGAAACAATCCTAGAGGTGTAGCGAAAGCTGTATAAGGTTTAGCTCTGTCTGATAATGGCACCTGCCAATAGCCTTTTGACAAGTCAAATTTAGTAAAGAAAGTAGCTGTAGCTAACTTATCCAGAAGGAAATCTAACAATGGTAATGGTTCCACGTCTTGGATAGTCACGGCATTTAAACGCCTGAAATCTATGCAAATCCGAATGGATTTGTCTTTCTTCCTAATTAAGACCATAGGAAAACTATATGGAGAATGAGATGGAGCAATTATATTTAACTTTATCGTCTCTTTTATTTCTTCCTGTACCTGTGATTGCAAATGAATAGGTATGGGATATGGTTTCAGTTTGATAAGTCTGAAATCTGTCAGCAGGATATCATGTTGAATGATATCTGGATGCCCAGGAACATCCGTGAGCACATCAGAAAAAGATTGTAGTAACTGAGAGATCTGCTCCTTCTGATGAGAAGCAAGAGTTGGTGCAATATAAATATCTTTCCAGCTCTCAGTAGACAAAAGAGGTAAATTTGGTAAAGATAAAAGTGGTTCAGCACCATCAGGTAAGTCAGACCACTTTTCCTGTATTACCGCCAAGGAAGAGTGACGATCAACAGATTCGTCGATAGCTTCAAAGACTGGTTTAAGATGCGGAGGACGAGAATGAAATTGTTGTAGCATGTTCTTTTTCTTCCTCGTTCGTCCTGAAAAGGACGTTGGTTGCGTTGTGTCTGTTTACAGCGGAGCTGCAGTATCTGCGTCTTTCGCCCGACACATCCGACTTCAGCACGGCATTTTTGGGACCGGGTTTGCCTTCCCTCTTCGATTCCTATTCACTCAGCCAGACTGCAGTGATGCAGCCTGTTTCCAGGACCACCACGTGGAGGTGGAGTAGGGTCTTAGTCAGCTCTGGTTCGCTGATCCTGACGCAGGCAGTCAAGCTATGGGTTGCTGACTGCATTCTCTATTGCTGCGTCTTTGGGTCCCAAAGTTGTAGCATGTTGATATGAAAGGTTTTTTCTTTTCCATTGATAGACAAAATATAATCAACATCTGACAATTTCTCAATAATTGTATAAGGTCCTCTCCATGAAACAAGTAATTTATTGTCTTTATTTGGTAGTAACACATAGGCCTCATCACCTGACCATAATTGGTGTAGTTTTCTATTTTGATTTACAAACAATCGAGCCTTCAATTTTGCCTTTTCTGACGCCTCCACTGCTATTTGGCATGCGTCGATAATTTTTTTCCTCAAATTAACAACATATTGGTTTGAACATCTTCATTCATGTCAGCTCCAACCAACAATTGTTTTAAAATGGACATAGGTCCTCTAGGTTTAGCACCAAAGACTAACTCAAATGGCGCAAACCCGGTATGTTCGTTTGGTATTTCCCTATATGCGAACAATACTGCAGGTAATACTCTATACCAATCTTGTGGGTATTTAGTAGTAACCTTGTCCAACATCTGCTTCAACAACGGTTGAGCCTCTTAATTTTACCATTTGAAGCGGCGTGATAGACCGAGCTAAGAGAACGGTTAATATCAAATTCCTTCATCACCTGTTTCATTACAGAGACGAATTTTCCCCGATCTAACAGAATGTTTTCTGGAAAACCCAATCTACTAAAAATTAAAAATAGCGCATCAGCTACGTCAACAGTCGATATAGACTTAAGAGGAAAAGCCTCTGGCCAGCGTGTGCACATATCAATGCAGGTCAGCACATATCGGTGACCTCTGGCTGATGTGACTGCTAATGGACATAAGGTCAATCGCCATCTTTGCGAAAGGACACAATGGTATATCTGATGCCTGGATAGGCGCATTATGTTTGGGTCTCTTTGTTGCCATGTCTTGGCAAACTTTGCATGTGCGACAAAACGCTTTGACATCTTTTGTCACTCCAGGCCAAAAAAAATGAGACAAAACCCTCTGTTTTGTTCTAGCAATCCCCAAATGCCCTGCACAATTAATATCGTGAGCATGTCGTAAAACGAATGGGCGAAAACAAGCTGGTACCATGATCTGTTTTCTTACAGATGTGGAATCTTGGAAATTTCTAATTAAAATTCCATTCTTTAAAGTGTACCAATGTATAGAATTATCATCAACCACCACATCATCTGATTTTGCAACCTGAAAAAATTTCTTTAAGGAATCATCATCATTCTGTCTCTGAATGAATGAATCCTTATCAATAAGTTCCACCTGTAGATTATCATCATTTTCCTCCTCCTCATCATTATTCTCTTCATCAGTCACCATCTCCTCAGTCTCACTCTCGTCATTCATCACCTCATCTATAACATTATCGATTTGATTCAGATTATGTATCTCAGCACGAGCCTAAGCTCTGGTCGTGACAGCATTTGCACTGATCAGATGCTGTTGTTCCCATTTTACAATATCTTCCTTAGTGCACTCAAGAAGACCAGGAATATTTCCCAGGGTTATTCCTGCAATAGGATTATTCAACAGGCACACGAGAGTCCTTCCTGTAAAGTAAGAATATCCAAAAACACTTCTGCAGTTGGATAGTATTCCACTGTGCCACCAAATGTAATGCATTTAACCTCTCTGCCTGTGTAATCCAGTTGATCTTTCAACGACCTGCGCACTCCAATCGTCGTGCATCCTGTGTCCCTGAGAAGTGAAACAAGTTGGTTGTTAACAAAACCCTTATTAAAGACCAGTGAACCTGTTCCATCATACGAGGACATAACTGGTAAAGGATGTCCACACAGGAGCCTAGGAACTCCTTCTGGCTGAAACAAAGAGTTACATTCAGAACAATTAGTACTGTTAGATAAGTCTACACTACGTGCATTAGCATGAGAGACACCATTAGTATTCTGAACTGGATTATTGTCATTAAGATGCACAACAGCATTTGACCTTTCATGATTTCTAGATTGCGTAGAGTTATTGCTTTGTTGATAACATCTGTTATTAAAAGTATTGCTATTATTTCTATAAAATGACCCTTGTCCTCTGCCTGATCTGAAATTATATCCACCTCTTTTATGATAATCATTAGATCTGAAGGAAGATTGTGGAGGAAAAAATCCATTATCATATGAGTTATAATTTCTTTGAGGCTGTTGTGATTTTTTATTAAAATTATATCTCCCTCTGTTATTGCCATAGTTGTGATCTCGATTCACCCGATAGTTTATATCCATACTATTGGATCTCTGTCTATGTGAATTATACATTACAGTCCTAGCAGATGCCACTGGCAAGGAATCCTTAATGTTTTTTTTGCTAAGGTTCTTACCCGGATGTGCAATTTAATATTGACGACCAAGATTTTCCATAGCAGATAATGTTTCAGGTTTTCTTTCCTGTAGGAATGATAAAAAGTCGCCACTGATTGAAGACAACACTTTTGTCTCTTAGAATCAAATCAGCCAGCCCCTCAAAAGTTTTTTCACTTTTTGACAAATCAACCCATCTAGAAAAGTAGACCTTAATAGATGAGACAAATTCAGTAAAATCCTTAGTTGAATCTGGTAATAATGATTTAAACTTCAACCTATAGCCATTTTCATCCAATTGATACTTCTTTAGCAACAACGTTTTTACAGCCTCATAGTCATTTCTAGTCTGATCATCTATTGTGCAGACTGCAGTAAGAGCCTCACCCACCAATAAAGTCATCAGCCTACTAGGCCATGTAGCTTTATCAATTTTAAACTGTTGGCAATAAGTTTCATATCTATTTAAGAAGCATGAAATATCGTCAATATTTGAGTTAAATTTGGGCAAATTGAGCTTAAAAGTGGAAGCATGATCTTTTTTTCCAGCCTCACCATTCACTGGGTTAGCCTGTGGAAGTTGAAGTCTCAACATTTCCAACTCAAGTTCCGTCATTCTTTGAGCAGCAGCTAATTTCTTCTCCTCAAGTTCTTGTTGTGCCTTTATTTCAGCTTGAGCTTGTTGTGCTTTTAATTCAGCCTGAGCTTGTTGTGCTTTTAATTCAGCCTGAGCATAGGCTAATTATTTTTCTTCAAGAGCCATTTCTACTGCTCTCCTCTTTTCAGCCAATTCATCTTGTCTCCTCCTCTCAGCTAAGTCTAATTCTTCTACTCTCCTTTTCTAAGCCAATTCTTCTTCTCTCCTTTTCTCAGCTAATTGTAATTCTTCCACTTTTTTCTCTCTATCTAATTGTCTTTGATCTCTTAGTTCATCTTATAATCTCTTCAATTCTTTTGCATGCTCATTTAATGCAAATACTTTTAAAGCTTCACCCTCTATACCAAATTCTTTTCCAACCTTCATAAAATACTCCAACGTAGCCATAATTCACTATTGTTGTGCTTCAAATAGCTGAACAATAATGCAAATATTATATAATGAATATGTGAGCAATATTAGCAATAATTATTTCACCACTCAACATCAACCAACTGCATGTAATAATAGATGTTATAATAGGAGCAAAACAATAGTTATGAACAAGCTGATAGAATACAGTGACAAGAGCCAAATCAAGATAATACTACTGATGAAACAAGGCAGAAATGTATAAACTGTAGAACAAATGAAAAAAATTCAGCTCTATCACACTTATGACAAGACAAGCACAATTTCACAACATATATGACATCTAATAAATGAGGGATAGCAAGAATAGACCAACAATATCACAAACAATAATGAAGAACAACTGAATAAAAATTACAATTAACTTTACAACAATAACAAACTTGCCAAATAACAGGACCTTCACAACTAGACAGATATTGGATCTGGTTAATTCAATTAAGGCAGTAACACTCAGCTATATTCGCCGGCCTTTAATTTGAAGAAATCAGATGCAAAAAACTAAAGACCGCCCATGAATTTCTCCACCATACAAATGAGGTATTGAAAAAATTAATGAGTCCCTCCAACCACCCACTTATTACAAAAACATATATATACCAAAATACATAGAACATAGAAAAAACTCTGGCAAACAAGATTCTCAGCATCACACGCTGTATGTAACTTTAAATATACTTATCTGAATGCCAAAAATAAAGATCCTCCCTGATTTCGCCTCCTTCCCAAGGAATGATGATACACACTCCGTGTAGACCAGGTTAGGTTTAGAATTCAACAATCTGCGCATTCGAACATGACTGCCATTTTGTCCGTCATCTTCTTGATATAAATGGTGAACAAATCTTGAGTGTCGGGCATCATCGGGCATTAAACTTCATATTAACACCTTGAATTATATAGGAAAGTCTTTTTCCTGCAACAACTTCACCTTCTGAAGTAAACTTGAAAATTAGAACAGCACTTAATGTTCTTTCATCCCCACACCGGTTAGCAGACGACACACACCGCCATTTGGAAAATTTCTGAGTTTTTTCAGAAAATGAAGTCCAACGACTTGAAAAATTTCTCAGGACATCAGCATTCAACTTTATACTCCGGATCCCAGCTTGAGGCTCCCATTTTAGCTGTAGCGTGTCTTTTTTATTATTATATAGAAAGTATGAGTACACGTCTTGTTACTCTGGCCAATAGTACTAGGGTAGAAATGCTTGACACCGCAGACAGCCCATAACACACTTGCAAAATATTAATGTCACCACAAAGGCCAGGTGGACAATCAATACACAGTTTATTTCACTCAACGTTGTTCCACATAGATAAACTTGAAGGCCATTATAACATATGGCATCGCATATACAGTCATCAGTATACTTTGTACCGTCTGTAGCTAGAACACCGTCCTCGACAAATTTACACATTTTTAATTACTCACGTTCTTCACAGAAATAATAAATCCTTTCACAAATATACTAGCATCATCTCACGGAGGTATGTGAACGATCTAGTGATGGAACATCATAGGAATATGTCATAAAATAATATAATTTTCAGGAGCTCACAGACATACGTCCACCTGCCACAATGAAACACACAAAAGACCCTAGCAGACGATCGTCCACTTTTGGGGATTCCGACCTTAACGTCTGTGAACTGAACCCCGAGGCAATGACGTAACTTCCGGTTACCAAGGACTACCGATAATAAACAAACATGGATCCTTGTCGAACCAATTAATAACATCGATAGACATGTTATGAATTTTAATCATAACTATATATATATTGTGTTGATAGTAATGGGTGATATGAATGCAAAAGTAGGAAAAGGAAAATACAAGAAAATAGTAGGACAGTATGGATTAGGGACAAGAAATGATAGAGGAGACAGACTTATCCAGTTCTGTGAAGAAAACCAGCTGGTCATATGTAACACCTTTTTTGAACACCACCCAAGGAAATTATACACATGGAAAAGCCCAGGAGATATAACACGAAATCAAATCGACTATATCATGATAAAACATAGATTTAAGAACAGTGTCACAAGTGCAAAGACATATCCTGGCGCCGACATAAATTCAGATCACAATCCAGTCGTCATCAAAGTAAATATAAAGCTGAAAAGAGCAGGAAACCGAAGACAGGAGGAACCCCAGATAGAAATATCAGCGCTGAAACAACCAGATATAAAACAGAAATATTTAATCGACGTCAAAAATAAATATCAACAATTATTGACAGAAAGCATGGAGCAGTATAGAAGAGAAAACCCAGAAGAAAAAGCAACCGCAAAATGGGAATGCTTAAAAACAAGCATACAATCAGCAAATGCAAATTTACCTAAAAAGGAGTCTAAGAAAAATCAAATTTGGATGACAGATGACATCTTGAATAAAATGGCCGAAAGAAAGAAAGCAAAAAACACTCCAGAATATAAAACAATAGACAATGACATACGTACTATGTGTAGAGAAGCAAAAGAACGGTGGATAGAAACAAAATGCAAGGAAATAGAAGACTTGGAAGCAAAGCACAGGACAAGAGATATGATGAAGAAATAAAGAAATTATCAAATCGGTCACGGTTTGCACAAGGAGGAAGCTGTATCAAGAACAAAAATGGTGTAATATTACTTGATAAGAAAGACATATCAAACAGATGGGCAGAATACGTAAAAGAATTATTCGAGGACAACAGAGGTAAAAAACCATCACCAGATTCTAATGAAGGCCCAAACATTCTCAGATCAGAAGTAGAGAATGCCATTCATATGATACAAAAAGGAAAATCAGCAGGCATGGATAACATAAAAATTGAAATGATAGAAGCTCTGGAGAGCTTTGGTATAGATACAATCACAGAAATATGCAACGATGTATACAATACAGGATATATACCACACGACATGAAGACATCAGTTTTTATAACATTGCCCAAAAAACCAAATGCAACAGAATGTTCAGACTTCAGAACAATCAGCCTGATGAGTCATGCAATTAAGATACTGCTCAAAATCATACAGGAAAGAATAAAAAGTAAAGTAGACAGCGAAATCCAGGAAGAGCAGTTTGGTTTTAGACGGAACAGTGGAACAAGAGAGGCAATATTTTGCCTAAGAATATTAGCAGAAAAATATACAGCGGTCCAAAAAAGTATGTATATGTGCTTCATTGACTATAAGAAGGCTTTTGACAGAGTCCATCATGAGAAAATAATTGAATGCCTCGAAGACATAGGTATTGATGGAAAAGATATAAGAATACTCAGTAACCTTTATTGGGAGCAAACTGCCACAGTAAGATCTGGAAGGAATTATTCACCATACATAGACATAAAAAGAGGGGTCAGACAAGGTTGTGTGCTGTCCCCCTGCCTATTTAATTTATACACCGAAAAAATTTTCAAACAGATACAGGAAATACCAGGACTGAACATCAGTGGAAGGTCAATAAACAACCTTAGATATGCAGATGATACCGTGTTGTTAGCTGAAAGCGAACAGGAGTTACAAGAACTAGTGAAGCAAGTGAACAGTATAAGTCATGAATATGGACTCGACATTAATATTGAGAAAACAAAAACTATGATAATTAGCAAAACAGACGATAAACCCACATTAAAGATAAGCGTAAATGGGGAAATCCTGGAACAAGTCAAGAGCTACGTATATCTCGGTCATATAATAACAGAAGATGGCAGATGTGAAACAGAAATCAAGAAGAGAATAGGAATGGCCAAAGCTACATTCAACAACATGAAACATATACTGACATCCAAACAGTTATCTCACAAATTAAAACTGAGAATCATAAAGTGTTATATATATTCTGCATTTCTGTATGGTGCAGAAACATGGACGATGAATAAGCAGTTGGAAGAAAGAATTGAGGCTCTTGAAATGTGGATATATAGAAGAATGGGGCGTATCTCATGGAAAGAGATGAAAACAAATAAGGAGGTCCTAGAAAATCTAGGTATGAAAAGAGAACTAATGAGGGAGGCCAAAGTTCGGCAGCTAAAATACTTTGGCCACATAAAAAGGCATAACACCTTGCAGAAGACCATAACAGAAGGGAGAGTTGAAGGCAAACGTGCAAGGGGAAGACAGCGCTATAAGTGGGAAGACAACATCAAGAGATGGACAGGAAAGAGTCTATCAGAGTGCACCACCAAGACAAGAGACAGAAGACGTTGGAGATCCATTACAGCCAACCTTCGTTGTGGAGATGGCAACTGATGATGATATATATATATATATATATATATATATATATATATATATATATATATATATATATATATATATATATATATATAATTTTCCTTCGCGCTACTTACGGAGCATGGAGCCAAGACTGCAGCAAGCCCCTTTGCAGGAAACCTGCATCAAGCATTCACATACAGTTGTACCAGGTGTTTATGTGGCAGTTTGTTTTACATGCTGAGACTGCCATCACAATGCATAACCTCATATTAGTTGAGACATTCCAGAGGGTGCAGTATTCATTTTCTTTCTTTGTTTCGTCACTGACACCCGTGTGGTGGGATTGTCTCCCCTGCTGTGCAGCAGTTGTCCAACAATGGCCAAACGTAGAATATAAGGATGAGGGTCTTTAAAGGTATAAACCGTCGCTCAAGATTACTGTTAACAGAGATGTAAGCAGAATAATGATGATTCAATTTAAAGAAGCCTCACTGGTATTTTACAGAATGGCAAGCAAAACAACTGAGATCATCTAAGCAGTTATCAGCTTATTATTTTCTGCCCTTTCTGTGAGGAAGGTGATTCAGCAACTATTAATTATTGGAGTGTTGGTTCATGAAATCATCATTCTGTATGCTGAGGTTACAAGCCTCGTATGACTTGGACATCCACTAGCAATTTTCACATGTTAATAAATGCAAAATATAGAAATATAAAATGTACAACTCACCCCAAATATCTTTTGGGAATTCAAACTTCTGGCTCAGTGAAATAGTTTCGGCATCTTGATTAAGATACCTCTTTACACGTAGCGTAGGGTGTTACTTTACAATAGACTCCCACTATGACTTAGTGTTGAAGTTCTTAGGATTCTGGGCTTTCTGTATAAATGACGGTATAGTTTTCCCACAAGATGCTCAGACATGTTGTCTGGTCCTCTAACATGAAATCTTGATCCTATTCCTTAATCTGGCTTGTCCTCTTGACGAGTTGAATTTCACAGTGCGTACTCAAACAGTGTAAACAATGATTAAATACCGAAAATGAGACGTAGTGCAATAATGTCGGCGATAAACATGAAAGCTAGGAAAAGAGAACGGACAATTCTGTTACAATATAACACGTGACCAACAAACGGTGGTGAAGCAATTTTTCGTTGTAGTTGTCGCTGTCTGCCTTTACTACCAGTAATGATTGAACAAAAATAAATAAATACATGAATAAAATGAAATAAAAGGGACAGCGGTAGAACAGGTGCTCGAGTAATACCTTTTTCATTCAGTACCTTTCAGCTCCCAAACGAGCACATACCTTCAACAAACTCATGCCAAATCCTCCTGTCTAATGCCATCAGTTCCAGGTAATCCCATGTCTTCCTCATACCTTTTATTTATTTATGTCCATTTATCATCTCCGTGTGTTTGTCGGTCTCTCCCCCCCCCCCCCCCCCCCCAATCTCTTACCCTGTGGAATCCAGAATAATGACAGCTTTATAATGCTGTCATCAGGTTTCCTAATGGCGGGCAGCAAAATAGTAACTGTGCACGCAGGAAGAAAAAGAATGTCACTAACCCGTTTGTACAAAGATTCATCGAGCGGATAATTATCTAACAATTTACGGTCAGCCTAACATTTGAAATGCGCGTTAATCACGTTATGCCACAGTTCTGGCCATTCGTAATCAATTCTCATCATCATCCAAAGACATTGGCGATTATCCTTCATCCTCTCATTGACCGTTTTCTCGTTATAATGCTGTTTGTTAATCTACCTGCAGCATTTTGGCTATGAGAATAGATTAACCTGCTTGTAAGCAGTGATTGAATACAGTTGGTGAGTTTGGATCGTTGCATTAACAAATTAATGGAGGCGAAAGTAGCTGTTTGTATCATGTAATAAATCGCATTAAGATAAACAGGGCTTCATTAACTCCTCACTGCACAAAGAGATTGTTTGCGGGGTATTTGATAATATAAATCGTGATTGGTTACATGGTGTCACGTTAAATTTTAGTTACATGAGCAGGTAGAGAAAATATCGGATGCTTGTAGAATAGTGACAGATTAAACAGTACCTCTTAAATTTCTCGTTACATAAATAACCCCAGAGAGTATCATCGTCGTCATCATCATCATTTCCCTTTTATCTCCATGTAGAGCATGATGGCTCCCTTGCAGGAAGCATGCACAAAGCATTCGTACGCTCTTGCATCAGTGGATTATGTAGCAATTTGTTTGACATGATGAAGTACAACCTGTATTAGTCGCCTTGTACGACAATGCCCGAAGAGCAGTAGTCCTCTTCTGTGTCTTGTCTTTTACGAGACCCTCGGGAACTACTCTGGGTACGGAGAAGTATGCGATACAGTAAATTGAGAAATGTTAAACAGTGTCTCTTTAGATTCTTGTTACATAAATAAATTCAAAATACATCGGTTACTTGTTTTAAATTTTATTGAGTTAGCTGCATAGTGTGACGTATAATGGAAATATAGCCTACAGTAATCTGACAGCCTTTGTAATCCCGTTAGCGTTTTATGATTTGCTAGCAAAACCATGCAATTTTCTGCCTGTCTTACTCACACAAGCTTATTTTTCACCCACGCCTCTTTTCTTTGAACATAATCAAACGAAGTTGTTTACAAACTTTCGTGACCTGCCAGTCATAACAGGTAGCGAATCAGCTTTTGTTTACCTCGTTTTCCCCAGTATATGTCAGGCATACGATCTCAGACAGAAAACACGTGAAACAGACGTAACGGCCTTTTAAAGTCTCCGGAAAGGGGAGTTAACGCTTTGAAGTAGACTCACGGGGAAAATCTTCGAGAACCCCGTTACACGGATTTAAGTCTTTGATAGCGGTCTAACGCCTGAGAAAGGCCGACCGTAAACCTTTATCTTGGGAACTCATGTTTCTGATTCTCTCGATACACATGGTAAAGTGAAATGTAACATCATCTATAGATCAAAGAAACCAATAATATATATATAAACTGTCTTCTTAAACCTGCTATCAGCTGTCACTTAGAATTTTTGGATAGTCTAAGCACGTAGTTCTAGAACCATTGTGGAAGATGTGTTAATAGCAGTCGTGGGGATTGTCATTCTGATTTTCTGGTAATAGAAATTAGTGCTTACGTGTTAAAGTGTTAAGTTTTACCATTATAATTCACTTAGATTTTCTAGCTGTTAGAACTAGTGAAATAAAATAACGCGTACCTATTTTATACCAGATGTTCAGTTATAATGTTAATTTTCACCACCCGCTTTATCACACTAGAAGAGACGGTCTTAGCGGACTGATTATATGCTAGGCGCGACTGATAGTGACAGAAAATAATTCACGTTTATTTCATTGTGTGTATTTATTATAAGGGCCTAGTATTTAATATCATACGATGACAAACAGACGCCGACAATTAAGTAGCTATTAACGACATTCGATATTTATGTAAGTGCGCGTATGGATAATTGAATAATAATTAACATTGTACGCTGATCGTTGACCGGGGGCAAGAGGGGAAGAGCTGCATACCTCAACCAAACCTGCACTCGCTAAGCGATGCGCGATAGGTTAGGCTAAGGACACCTGTGCCGTTTAACTTTAATCAGGACTGACGGAATGGATAAGAGATCGTCTTGTCCCGTCCGTGTGCATATATGTAGCTATAAAGAATAGTAGCATTTTCCCATAATTGTTTTTCTTTATATATTTCTGCAGACCTGATCAAGGGCGTCCAGCGCTCTTTTCATCATTTACTGGTTGGTTAATGTTGCCTTTTTCTTGGCTTGTGCGTCACCAATTTCATTTGTGAGCCAAAGATACATGAGAAACATTTTACTTGTAAATTTAACTGGACTTACACACACAAAAAACCAGCAATATTTTTTCCAATTTATCAGCCCACTTGGTTGTGGATAAAATACCCTTTATCCCGACTTCTGACAGTCGTTTTTTTTTTTCAAGTGTAGCATCCAGAATTTACGCTGTTTCAGAATCGGCACTCTACCATAGAGCCAGCCGATAGGACTATCATCATTTATCAGTTGTAACATTTTTTAGCAACCAGATGTTTCCCAATACTGGAAGTATTTTCCTCTTTTAACTGTGAACCCCAAGATCACGTTTTTTTCTACATCAACTATTCGCGGTGACATTTATTCATCCAAGAGAATCACACACACCGGATTTGGCGTTCACCTCGCTGGTCTTATTGTTAGAGGATGGACTGGGGCCAATTTGTGACACAAATAACCTGGCAATTTTATATTCAGGAGAATTGTATTTCCAAGGGGTATCACCAAGAGTAGGTAAGCGTGATTGAGTGGCCACTGTATGACAGAGAGAGTGAATATTTTTTCTTTGTTACGGGACCTTTACCAACTTTGGATTTTGCTTAAACTTGTTTACTTTACTTGGTAGCATATAGTAGGAACTTGTTTCTTTACTGTCTATTCTGTACTATAGTGCTAACCTTTGACCTTTGGGTTATTAACTCTTTGGGTTCTTTTTCTCAAGAGGGGGAGGGCACATTTATTTTGTTATTTTCATATGTATGTAAATCTGATTTTATTTGAACTTTCTTTAGATATTTGATGTCAAGTTTAATGATAATAAACAACAAAGAAAACTTAACTTTGTGTGTTGGTCAGACCCATACCCAATTAACCATAGTTTTTCACGTTTGTGTGTCTTGTTGTCGCATAGCTGTGTGTGTGTGTAGTTAAACATATATGTATATTATGAGGAGGGCAAGGTTGTCTTGTACTAAATTATAGTCGTATAGACAGGCTGGACTAGAGAAACTTACTCGTTCCAGAGACATATCTTCTCCTTAAACTATTCACCCGTGAAATCTATTTCTCACACCTTTTTCTCACGTACTTATCACCATCCACTCTACTCAGACGGGACCAAAAATAACTCTCAAACCTATCGGTACGACACATAGAATATCTGATACAGTAAATTATAAGTTGATACAGAAGATATGTGATAGATAATTTAATAAACACATGTCGAGTCATCTTTTCACGTACATCACCTCTAGCTCTTTCCACGTCTTCCTCGCCATTTTCACTCCTGTTTCCAAGTGTCTTTTCCAAGTGTTTCTTGGTGTACGTCTGTCTCTCTTAACCTGGGGATTCCAGAACAAGGACTGCTTAGTAATGCTATATGACAGGTGGAATAATGTCGGTTTAACTTCTCGTTACGTGAGTTGATACAGATGGTATCTGATACAGTTAATCATAACAGGTTGAACAGTGTCTGTTTAACGTCTTGTTGCATACTTATATAGAAATAGAAGGTATATGATGCAGTTAATCATAACTGGTTGAACTGTGTTGAACTTCTTGTTGCGTAAGTAGATTTTTTAAAAAGGCATTTTATGTAGTTAACCGTGACAGATTGAACAGTTTCTGTTGAACTTCTCGTCACCTAAATTGATACAGAAAGTATCTAATGCAGCTAACCATGACAGATGGAATAGTGTCGGTTTAACTCCTCGTTACATACGTTGATACAAAAGGTATCTTATGCAGTTAACCATGACAGATGGAATAGTGTCGGTTTAACTCCTCGTTATATAAGTTGATACAACAGGTATCTGATACAGTTAACAATGACAGATAGAATAGTGTCGGTTTAACTTCTCGTTAAATAAAATTAGTAGACTCAGAAAGTGTCTGATACGTTTAAGTCATGACAAGTTTGAGTCTCTCTAACTTGTCTATTCATTTATGTGTCTGGAGATTGTGAGTATAACATTTAGTCATTTAGGTTAAACTGTGTGCAGCCTGTAAATAAATGGACACAGGGAACTTTATACTGCGTGGGTGATAATAATGTTATTGCATGTCATTAATTTAAGTATTAGTGGATACAACGTCAGACATGGGCGTTATACACATGCACGTGTGTATGTGTATGTAAGTTTTTTTTTTCAGAGCCCTGCAATAAAGCTGCCTGCACACTTGAGTTAAGATTTGAAGATTCTGATTTTTGTATTGGACTATTTCTTTTGATTTCCATGTATTTCGCAATTCAGTAAAAGCTACTCTTGCCTTTTAAATTCGTATTTTATATTTATTACATAAATAACCCCAGAGAGTATCATCGTCATCATCATCATCGTTGTCAGTGTCCGTTCCTCCAACTTCCTTTATACTAGCCCCCATCAGTCATAACTGACTGTGGGAATGCGCCTCAGAGGTGATAGAGTGTGTGTGTGTGTGTGTTTTTTTTTTGCATGATGTTCCTTTCGGCGTGTTCTTTCCTCTTCTGCTTGTTGTGAAAGCTTTTTTTTCGCCCAATCTGTGGTGGCGCCGTAGGGAGCATCGCCACCTGGTGCGATCGGTAGCTTCATCCTGCTGGATTTATGTCTAGTGCCTTCATGTCTCTCTTGCACCAATCTTTGAACTTGAGCTGCGGTTGCCCGATTGTTCTTTTGCCATATTCCAGTTGTCCGTAGAAATTATCTTTGGGGATGGACCATCTTCCATGCGGCAGAAATGACCAAGCCAGCGTAGTCAGCGCTGTCTAAGCAGTGTATACATACTTTGAGGTCAGCACGTGACATCATCTCGACATTTGTCACTTTGTCCTTGTACGAAATACCAAGGATGTAGCGTGGGCACAGTAGATGGAAGGTACTGAGCCATCTTTCTTGCTTTAGCAAAGGTTGTCCATGTCTCGTTGCCACACAAAAGCGTGCTGGTGACGCAAGCCTGTGTCTTTTAGTCTTCGGTCTCTTTCTTAGCTTGATCCGCTGGGTGCAGCTGTGACATCGCTTTGACAGACCAAGCACACGCACATACAAGCTAACATTATCTGTATAGCCAACAAAAACCATCAGGAACATTGACCAAAAAGCTTTTCCCCTACGGTCGATTCTTGACCGCTCCTGAACTGAAAAATTCGAATATCTGAAGAAGCCGTTTGGATTTTTAGAAAATTGGCACAAGCTTTTAATGTCAGTTACGTTTTTAGTGTTTTTTTTTTTTTAGCAAATAAAATCGCCCCGTTCAACCTAGACACATGGCCCATTGGTTATATTAAGGTGCATGTACAAATATAAAACTTTTAAAAAGACCTTGCGGTCTGTTTTTAACAGATAAATTATTTAATTTTGTGCTGATAATAACAACACCATCTACTTTCTGTCACGGGAGTTACTTCCCTTGGTCTGCAGTGACCAAACTTCAGAGTATTGTCGTAATTATTTTTTAGATAGGTCTTAGAAATAGTGGTCCCGTCCGAGTGGGAAATGATAGTGAAGGCTCTGTGATAGTAAGGGTTAAGAAATGGATAGTTGATTCACAAGGGTGCTGAAAAGAGTAAGGACAGTCTCTGAAATCGAGTAATTTCTCCGATCTGCCTATCTTACAACAATTTTATTTATCTGTAGACTCCTAAACCTCTCCTGGCTAAACAATTTTTGCCAGTTACCCAACACTCATGTACACACACCAATTTGGTGCTACAAACACACGGACGTGAATACAAACTACATATAACAGATATGGGGTAGTGGGCGGCCAACATAGTAATTTAAGGTTTATGGTGTTTATTATCATTTAAACCAAAATCACAACATTTAGCATAGTACAGTCAAAAGATCATAGTTACAGAAAAAATACAAATAACCAGGTTGGGGGGGGGGGGGGGGGGGGGTGAAAAGTAGTATCCCAATATGCCCTTCCCGCTTGGATAGACAAAAAAAAAAACCCAGTCCAGAGACAAGTGGTTATCAGAAAGAGACAATTTAACCAAAAGATAGATTAATTTATTCTGATAAGGGGTTTTTACACTATTTAGTATGGGGTGTAGGAACAGAGTCCTAGTATTCTCAAAGTTATCCCTTGACTAAGCAGATTAAGGGAGGGGGAGATAAGAAAATGTAAACAGTCCCCCCTTAGAGAGGAAAAATACAATGAATGAAGTGTAAGGATATTTACCAAGTAAAGAAAATTATAAGTTTAGCTAATATATCTCATTCATTCATGCACGCTAGCGATGGCCATCACACTTATTCACACTTACCGATCGTTGAATCTGGCAATCCATAGAATCACACAAACAGCTATTAAATACTCAACAAATGTATGAGTCTTTTCCTTCGTTTTCCAGCCCCAGACTATCGGGTTTGGCGTTCAGCAAATTTTCCCGTAATCGCTGGAAGGTGAAGCCTCAGTGTTCTTGTTTTGATTTTTATCTAAAGTTTCTATGGGATGGCACTGTCACATGTAAAGTTATGAGAAGGTAGTGGTCTCCTGAATTTCACCGCTGGTGGTGGGAAACTTCTATAGCGTGATGACAAAGACTGATCAGTGAGTTATGTTTTCTTCAGGGTTTTTTTTTTTTCGTACGCCCGCTAATACTCGAGGCGAAATCTCAGGTTATTGTTAATGTCTAACCTGACATTTATTTTACGTGAGTATCCCTTTTTTCTTGTACAGAGACAGGTGTCCCTCGCCATTCAGGCAGATACTCGCCGATTTCGGAGGTACCCATTAGAGCTGGGTCGGCTCAGGAGCCGCCAATCCCTGGTCGACGACACTCCTTCAGATGTCCTCGCCAGGTCTCGAGTTAATCCAGTCCAAATCCCGGTTGACGAAAAATCTTCAAATGCCGTCGCCCGGGTTTGATCCTGAATCACCCGGTCGCCAGAGCGGTGTTCTAACCACTACGCTAGCGCGGCTCCCTTTCAGGGTTTAAATCCAGTGGAAATAACAGGACTGTCAGTGTACAGGAAGAATATATTCTTTTCCACAGTAGAGCAGTAAAAATTATATATCGCTTCTGGCAATTGTTCTTCTCCAGTTATTTTACATAATTTATTGCTTTATAAGTTTTAAATGTTCTTGGGTTGCTTTATCTCATGTAAATTTAGAGAGCGAGACCGCACAGGGCCGCCACAAGAAGATTATATTTAAAGGTTCATAAAAATTCTGGATGGTAGAAGAACCGAGTCTGGAGGACTCTATAATTGCTGGGACGCAAAGGTATATGATTATCATATGTGAAAAAATAGAAAACATGAAATCATACACCCAATAATAATCATATTCTGACGCGCGCTAAGTTTACAGTTAAGACTATTTTAAACACTAGCGTATTCAGTTATATATATTTAAGAAAAACTCTCCGCGAGTCTAATAGTTAAAAAACACACGTATATACAGAACTAAACTGTATTAATTGGTTATAAGCATCTATTATATTGGGAAATAACGTATAGATATATCATTTAATTTACAACTGGAAACTTTTGAGATGGGTTTTTTAAAATAGGTTTAAATTAACATAAAATCCAGTGAAATAAAATGAAAGAACTAAACCACTGATCACTTGAAACTAATATATTAACGCTTGCACAAACAGAATGAATTTAAGTCTCCAATATAGAAGATATCCGCGAGAAATCTTGTTCTATAAGCTAGTACTTTTATTCAGACGCTCTGGCGCAAATGATAAACGCATTCTTCAGTGGTCTCAATATATAATTAAAGAATTGAAAGATCAGGGGGACACGCGAACTTTCACAACTTTTTTGATATCAGGGGAATTCTGCGTTTCTGCGCCGCCATCCCAGCACCATTACCCAACTATCTACCACTAGACTTTCCCCGTTCGTCTCGGTCTGCGAGCGATTTCAGCGCTCTTCTCTGGTTCGCACTGAGGTGTTAAACGAAGGCGTGAAACTGCTTCGTCTGTTCTGGGGACCACCACTGCCTTTGATGATACCGCTCTCCCGATACGTTTTGGCAACTCCTACTAGGCGGGGTGCCAGAAAGGTGTAGAGAAATGCTTGATTATAATCGCTCTAGAGATAGGCAGTAGGCGTTGTTTAACCTCCCCTAAGGCAAACCGAACCTCCTGGATCCTCGCCTGATAACTGTTTATCATATTAATTATCCATCGTTGGTAAAAATCCACGTGGAAATGATGCATACTAATGAGCCCGCGTGGCATCCACGTTGACAATTGTATTTCTCACAAATCCAGGGGCTGCGATGCTATTCAAGGCTACTATCCTTTATCATCCATCAATTCAGGGACTTCAATTTTCATACTCTACGTCACAAGTATCTACTGAGGGTCTTTAAAGGTGACTAACTTTCGCTCAAGATTACTCTTGGCCGATATTTGAATTGAAAAATGGGACCCAAAGATGCAGCAATAGAGAATGCAGTCAGCGACCCATAGCTTGACTGCTTGCGTCAGGGTCAGCGAACCAGAGCTGACCAAGACCTACTCCACCTCCACGTGATGGTCCTGGGCACAGGCTGCATCACTGCAGTCTGGATGAGAGAGTAGGGATCGAAGAGGGAAGGCAAACCCGGTCCCAAAAAATGCCGTGCTGAAGTCGGATGTGTCGGCCCAAAGGCGCAGATATCGCAGCTCCGGCATAAACAGACACAACGCAACCAACGTCCTTTTCAGGACGAACGAGGAAGAAGAAGAAGTGAAGAATGGTGCTTCAGTTCTAGGGAGCCTCATAGGAATTTAAAGACATCAAGTACTACGACTGAAAGGATCCAGGCCGTGTAAACATTTTATCTTTCCTGACCTTCTGTGTGTAAGGACTTTGCTCGTTCTGATGAGCCCTCAACTAATTTAACTCAGTAAAATATTACTTTAAAAGCTCTGTTATAGGTATTTAAAATGACTGAGACATACGGGTACATGCAGTTCACTCAAAATGAATAAATCAACTATAAATTTGTATATTTACAGATAACAAATTTAATAATCAATTATGGTTAACAAATGTAAAATAAATAAGGGAGGGGTGAATTAGATAGAGTCTTTAAAATGTCATCACAGGTGATGGTCTGATTTGAAAAGTTCCTTATTAGAGAGTTCATTTGGCAGCTTTGAATTGGTACTTAGCTGCCAGTAAGATGTCGGTTAGTTTCTGCTCCAGCCGATGCTTGTTCTTTGCAGGTTATGGACTGGTTCACTCTCGTCACTGGTCAAGTCTGGTGGGCGCAACACGTCCCTCGTGGTATCGTGGGGTAATTGCGAAGATGGTCCAGCGTCTGCTAAGACCCGTCTGCTGTAGGTGTCTAGCTTTGACCGAAGGTCACTTATACCACTCACCTGTTCCACAGATAGCACCACCAATTGGTACCACCGACTTAAATACCTTTGGGAATACCGACTTCTGGCTCAGAGAAATAGTTTTGGCAACGTGATACGATGCCTCTTACACATGGTATGGGGTGTTACTTTACAATAGACTCCTACTATGACTTCGTGTTCAGGTTCCTAGGATTCCGGATTTTCCTGTTTAATAAATGTAGAGTTGTTGTGTAAATCCACTTCTTCTTCTTCTTCCGTCCTTAGCCACCGACCGTCAAAGCAGTCAGTGGCCATTACGCCTAGTGGCGTCTTAGGGCAACAGCAGATAGGTTTTCTTTGCCATTGTTTCCCATCACGCCTATTGGCGTCTTTAGGGCAACGGCAAATCAATCCATTTGCTGTTGTTTCCGTAATCGAAGTGACTGGCAAACGGGTGATCAGCCCGTTGGTGTGTAAATCCACAACATGCTTAAATACGTTGTCCGGTCCTTTAAAATGGAATCCTGATCCTATTCCTTATTCTGGCTTGTCTGTCTGTCTTCTTGACGAGTTGAGTTTCACAGTGCCGTACTCAAAAGGCGCTAGATTACATGGCAACATTCGGCATGCATCCAGATTGCTACCATATGACAAGGCTGCAATCAGAAATGTTGTATTTTTACATCTTCAAATGCCAAGCCAATAGCATGTAATTTGCATATTTTTTGGTGGGGCATATTCCCCCTACCATCCTCTCACGGAAAAAATGTTGGTGCTATATGTGGAACAAGTGAGTAATCATCGCGTAACCATCCTCTCACGGAAAATTCCTGCGTGATCACCGCAAAAAAATGTGTTGTTTACAAGTCACCTCTCCACATAAGGTATGACAGCTTCCGTCTATTATCGATCATGTTTACACTTACGACTTCATAACGTATCACATGGAATCTCTTTCAAGATGGATATTTCTTCTCCCCCAAGTATGTCCGGAAAGGATTATCTTATTTACCCGGTCTGGCCAACAATCAATAAACTGGTCAGACAGAACTATTATCAGTTGATAACATAATCGACTGTGGTCATCCCAAGGTTGTTTACTTCTAAGTCGGTCGCTCCTACACACTGTCTGGTCTGGTAGGAAATGTGTTACACATTAGTAAACCACATTTCTCTCTACAGATCCAAGGTGTCAATATGGGTTCAAACGAAAGTGATTGATTACGCTGTGACAGGATATTATGAAAATATATTTCATATATCTACATTTTTCTTCCACCTGGCTTTCACCGGGCTTCCTTATTAGTTATGCACGTTTTGTTAACGTAAAACCCTCCTACACTTAGATATCTGTCTCTTTCTTAATTTAGCCACGCTTATATTTTCTTTCTTTCTCTCTATGTTTTATAACCACTAGGAACGTTTACAATCAGATCGTTGTAATAGTGACAGGTAGACGGAACGCGTAGAGAGGGGACGGGGTGGTAGATTTGTAGAGAACCAAGGGCGACTATTCAAAAAGTCTTACTTTTGGCAAAGGGGGAGATAAGCTAATGAAGTTAAGACGTATTTTCGGTAGACATTGTCAGAGGGAATTAATCTGAGAAAAAAGGGAAGATAATCACAGTTTACTCCCCCTACCTCCGTTTGGTCGGAACGTGAGTAAGATACGGTGAGAGTCGCCAGATCAAAAGACCGTTCGCTCGTTGCCAGAGTCTGCAAGCGGTGAAAGGTGGCAATTTTAGCTTTGATTCGCAGATCGATCGAAGAAATCCCCGAAATCTGAGCGAAGGCGTCAAAACTAGCAAGTGCTAGTGAATTTCTACCAATTTAAGATATATACCGCATCCTTTAAAATCCATTATTCAGTACCCTCAGGATTTTTCAGAACCAACTAGCTTCGATTTCTAGACCATTGTTAAAGTGGATTTCTTAGTATTTTCGATTGGAGAAGTTCTAAATTTCTGTGTTTGTGGTAAATATTATACTAGAAGTTTGAGGGACTTAATTGTTAGTCCATCATTATATTTCACTAAGATTTTCTGTGTAGAGTGATTTACTGGTTAAGGTCCGTCAATTATATTTCACTAGGATTTTGTGGGGTGTAAATTGACTAGCAGAATTAAAATAATCTATAGCAAAATTGTTCCGGCTGAACCGTTAATCTAACTAACTGATATTAACCAGTAAGAGCTATTTTAATCAACTAGTAAATGCACTATTCATTATGAGTACTGACGAAATATATATTTATTTCTAGTTCACGATGATTAATTTTGTAAATGACTAGAATTTATTTCACGGGGGTTTTAAACGATAAGACAAGCTCTAAGCTTGTAGTTTCTAATTTAAGTTAAATAACCGAAGTGGATAATAATATTATATTTTACGCGGGTTAGGATAGGATTGAGAATTCCATATTGTGATTAAGTATTTTGTATTTTTCTTCCTATACGCAGTACTGTGTCAAACCCAAAATCAACCAGCGGTCTAATCTGAGAATAACGGATCTAAGTCCAACAGTACAAAAGAACATTCTGATATAATATTGGGTCTTCAATGTGAACCTGTCTGGCCTCTTGTTTATGCCCAGAAAGAGACAGAGTACCAACCCAAAGAATATTAAGAATAAATTTTTAACTGGACTTATAGCTATCCAGATTTCTTTTCCCCAATTTCATATACATTCAGCCCGTTGTGGCGACATAATCAAACATTAACATTTCCTGACTTTCGACCATTTGTGGTGTGACAAGGAATTTTATACTGAGAGAAGTTACAGACCTGACACTCCTTTATGTATTGGAAATCTCAAGCTACTGACACTGTGAGCACTGTTAAATTTCTTACCTGGACTAATTAATGTGACATAAACAGAAATCCTAATAACAGTAACGAAATAAACGTTTCCTGGAGACGTGGATTTAATCAGTCTTTGAGGATCTTGGGTTTATTTTGCCAAAATAACACCGGATTTGCTGTGTGTGTGTGTCCTAAAGATTGTTCCAGACGTTGTTAATCAACAATTAGGTAAGAACGAATGAACGTGGCCACGGTTGTATGGAAAGAGAGAAAGCAGGAATGAGTAATTCTTTTATCGTATAATCCATGTACTCTGTTTATTTCTTACTTTGTTTTTGCTAATACTGTTCATTTCAGAAAAGGTTAACTTAGAAACTCTGTTCTTTACATCCTATACCACAGGGCTAATCCTTTGACCTTTTGGGGGGTTAATTAATTTCTTCTTGTGGGATCTTCTTTCAACAGAGGGACTGGCACTTATGTGTCTAATTGTTTATTAATTCTGTAACCTATGATTTTTATATCTTGATATGTTGATAAAAGATGTTGTGAAGTTTTCCTTTATGATGAATAAACATTAACATAAAACTTATTACCTGTGTCGGTCAGCTCGTCCCAATATCCATATTCAGTTAATATAGTTTCACGTTTGTGCGTCTAAGTGTCGTTACTTATCTGTATGTGTGTGTATGTCTTCTTCTTTGATCCTTAGCCGCCGACCGTCAAAACAGTCAGTGGCCATCACGCCTAGTGGCTTCTTGTAGGGCAACAACAAATTGATTCCACTTTGCTCGGTCGGTGACCATCCTTCGTACAGTGCCCCAACTCTGGTTCATTCTTTGCATCTCAGCCTCCACAGTCCTCCGCCAGGTTGTTTTTGGTCGGCCTCTCTTTCGTTTTCCTTCAGGGGTCCAAAGCATAGCTGTTCTTGTGATGGCATCGGGGTCTCTTCTGAGGACATGACCAATCCAGCTCCAGCGTCTGCCAGCTATGATGGTGTGCATGTCCTCTTGCTTGCTACGAGTAAGCAGATCTTGGTTAGTGATGGTATTTGGCCAAAAGATTCGGTGAATTTTTCTTACGCATGTTGTGTGAAAAGAGGACAATTTCGACATTTCCTTCTCTGTAACTCTCCAGCATTCCGCACCATAGAGAAGCACAGAAAGCACACAGCTCTGATGTAATCTTAATTTTGTGCTTGTGCTGTATTGGGAGGACTTCCATATGTTTAGGCTAAAGAAGGCTGTTCTTGTCTTATTCATTCTGATGTTGATGTCTTTGCCTGCCCCGCCGTCTGGTGTTACTGTGCTTCCTAGGTATGTGAAGGTATCTGTCTGTACCAATTGCTGATTCCTTACTGATATGGGCTCAGGGTTGCTCACATTGAGCGTCATTACCTCAGACTTCTTTAAATTGATATTCAAGCCCACCTGCTGGCTAAACTTATTAAGTCTATCTGTTTTTTCCTGGATGTGTTGATGTGAATGTGCTAGTAGTGCAATGTCATCTGCATATTCCAGATCTTCCAATGTAGAAAATGTTGTCCATCTTATTCCTCTTGGACTGCCCTCTGTTGTCTGGCGCATCACCCAGTCTATGACTGTTAAAAATAGAGTGGTTGATAAGGGGCATCCCTGTCGTACTCCTGTCTTCACCTCAAAGGTTAGGTTGCTCTGCCCAACACTACACGTAAAGTTGGCATAGAGGCTTTTTATGATTGACACTATGCAGCTTGGAATTCCATAAGCCCTCAGTATTTTCCATAAACTGTCCCTATGTATGCTGTCGAAAGCCTTTTCAAAATCAACAAAATTAATGTAAAGCTGTCTTTGCCATTCTGAGCACTGTTCTATAATGTTCCTGAGAGTGAATATATGATCTACACATCTCCTGTTCTTTCTAAATCCTGCTTGTTCTTTCCTCAGTTTGTGGTCTACTGCCTTTGAAATTCTCTGTATAATTATCCTGCCTAGTATTTTGCTGGGAACTGAGAGAAGAGTGATTCCTCTCCAATTATTGCAGTCTGCAAGATCTCCCTTCTTGGGCAATTTGACAATTATTCCTTTGTTCCACTCTGATGGTGTTGTCCCCGTTTTCCAGACTTGTGCAAATAGTGGTTCTAATAGTTCTGCTGCTAGCTCAGGGTCTGTATTAAATAGCTCTGCATTTAAGTTATCATGGCCCGGAGCTTTGCCGTTCTTTAACCCTTTGATTGTTGTGATGATTTCTTCTTTGCGTGGAATGTCTGTATTCACATCTAGATCGTTTTCAGCCTCAGGAACATTCAATTGTGTCTCTGGTGGTTCCTTGTTCAGGGTTTTTCTGAAGTGCTCTGCCCATCTTGTTTCCTGCCCCTCTGCTGTCATGATGAGATTACCTTGCTTATCTCTTACTAACGTAATATTGTTTGCACCTCGTTTTCCGCTGATGAATTTAGTTATTTTGTATACTGTGCTTTGTTCATTTCTCAGTGCTGCCTCCTCTGCCTGTCTTGCAAGATCGTCTAGGAAATTCCTTTTGTTGGCTCGGGTTTGGCGTTTAACTTCCTTGTCCAGCTGACTGTACTGTTCGCTATATAGTTGCTTTAACTTGGGGGACTTCGCTTGTGTTTTTTTTCTTTTCATTTCCTTTCTCATCGTTATGGTGTTTAATGTTTCTGGTGTTATCCAGTCTTGCTTCTTCCTTTCCTGGAATCCCAAGCATGATTTGCTGCTTTCTTTGTTTATTGTTGACATGGTGTTGAAATTCTGGTCTATATCATCAGTCAATGTCTTTTCCTGACTTTTGGCAAATTGATATCGTTTCTTTATGTCGGCCGCAAAAGCTTTTCTGGTAAGGGAGTCCTTCAATTTGCTGATGTCAAACCTTTTCTGTGTAGTTACAGTTGGTGCAGCCCTTCTTAGTTTCACTTTCAGTTTTGCTACTACTAAATGGTGATCACTTCCCACATCTGCACCACTTCTTACCTTCACATCTTGTAATGCATGTCTCCATCTACCGTTAACCATGATGTGGTCTATCTGGTTTCTGTCCCGACCATTTGGTGATTCCCATGTTAATTTGTGAATTTCTTTGTGTGGGAAGAGTGTTCCTCCAATGACCAGGTTGTTAATGCTACAGAAACTTATTAGTTTATCCCCATTTTCGTTTGCTGTTCCGCTGCCGCATTTCCCCATTGTTCTTTCATTATATGTATTGTGTGTACCAACTTTCGCATTGAGGTCTCCCATTACTATAACAAGATCATATCTAGGTGTGTCTTCCATTTCTTTCTGCAGTTGTTGATAGAATTCATCCTTGACCTCCTCATCGCTATCATTCGTTGATGCGAAGCATTGTATTATTGTAGTGTTGGTGAATCTCCCTCTCAATCTTAATCTTATCAGTCTGTTGTTGATGGGTTTCCATTCCAGTAATGTCCTTTCTATTCCTTTCTGTAGAATAATGGCTACGCCTTCACTGTGCTGTCCATCTTCTCTTCCAGAGTAAAGTACTGTTTCTCCTGTTGCTGTTTTAACTTTTCGTGCCCCTGTCCATCTGCTCTCGCTTATCCCTAGAATGTGTAACCTATAGTTTCTCATTTCTGCCGTGACCTGTCTTAGTTTACCTGTCTCGTACATTGTCCTGACATTCCAAAAACCTATTCTTGTATCCTGTTTTGCGGTCAGGACATCCGTTTTCATGTCAGTGGCTTCCTTTCGGCTTTCACCACTGACAGTCATACGAGCCACAGACTCCGAATGTCCATCCCGCAGCAAAGTTTGTTCATTTATTGTTGTTTCCGTAACTTCATTTTTTTTTTTACACAGACAGGGGTGTCAGCCCTATGCTAAAACCCCCAACCTGGAGGACCAGAGTACCAGCTTTTGTCTGACCCCTACCCACACAGACCAGTCCAGCTTGGTTGAACCTACCAGGAGTAAAACTCCCACTGGCATAGCTCTGGGGATTGTCAGGGTACGCAAGCTGCCATACCGCTACAAGGTATAGGTACCATTGATGGCAGGTGTGTGTATGTGAGTGGTTGATAATATATATATTAATATATATATAGGCATACTGTCTGATCAACAAAGTTCTGTTGTAGAGATAGGCTGGACTAGAGTATCTTCTCAAATCCAGGGACAGACTCTACCTTTTCACCATTTCACTCGTGAAATCTATTTTCTTTATCTCATCTCTCACTGAGTACCACCTCTGTTCAGTTCTATTCAGACGGGACCAAAATATATCTTAAATACCTATAAAAAATCTACGACATACCCTAATCAGCAAAAGAAGGTCGCTGAAGTCCCGATATGACAAGAATTGAAAGAAAGAAGTGTAAACAATAATTAAGTACAGAAAATGAGACTTGGAGCAATAATGTCGGCTATAAACATGAATTCTAGGAAAAGAGAATGGACAACTCTGTCACACTTTCGCAAGACGAAAGTTAAGCGAAAATCCCGGATATTTAACGTTCTGATGCCCCAAAAAGGGTGTACTTCTTGCTACATAATTACTTAAGTACGTTTATTGATGTTGGACTATAATAGTCATATGTATTGACTGCCAGGCAATAATTGACGTTTGTATACCAATTCTTTTAACTGAGACGATAATTGGAGGACAGACGTGCATGATAGTCGTCATAGAAATCTCAGAAATCCTTGGGAGTGACTTAAATGGTTTTCATGCAGCGTTCTATGCAGTGTTGAAGATGGGAATCAATACATCATATGTCGATTGTATTGCACGCGCGCATGGAGCGTTGACCTAGTTCTAATGAAAAAATTAGTGCCATTTAGGAACACTGAGATCTAGCAATACGTTTATAAGAATTTGTCCCAGACACGAGGGGCTTTTTAAACATTAATATTTTACGCTTTTTACTTTTTTCCCTCTGTAAAATTACAATATGTATTACCTATATGTCATTGAAGGCGAACTGACACCACTGTTTTCTAGGCCTGTATGTTCTGCAGTTTATGCTATTCTAAGCGTTTTGTTGTCATGGTACTTTTTTTCCCCGTTTGTCTTTGTAGCAAACCCCTTGTCGGTGTTGTAATGATGAAGGTGTGTTGCATAGTTAGGGTATCTCCAGTGTTGCAAGGATATACTCGTAATAATGAAGACTTGACGAATGTTGGAAAATGGTCAGCTCGACCGACGCAGTGTTGTGTATCTAGGTCAGTGGTTCCCAAAGTGGGCGGTACCGCCCCCCTGGGGGCGTTGGGAGGATCCAAGGGGGCGATACTGAAAAAAGTGGTCACTGGGGGGCGTTCAGTAGTAAACAAGGGGCATTCAGACATAAGGGACAGTTGAGGATATGACAGGCTAAATTCGGTATATATTTGATAACTAAATGCATTATCCTATTTGAAAAATAAAGCAGTAATGTTAGCGCAGGGAAAGCAGTTATAGATGTGAGAGACATCAATGAGGCGTGAACGAGATAGGAAAGATGCCGATGAGGGTATTACTATGATCATTAAGCAAGGCATAGTTTCATGTTTATGTTCCATCCTGAGCTCAGGTAACCATCGGTGATCATAAATTGTAATCAGGAACTACCGCGAAATCGGGGTTAACAAAACACCTATTGTCCATTAGGTCATTCCTGAAACGAACAACCAGAAGTCTGTGATTGGCTCATTAAGAATAAATCAGAATCACAGAATCTTTGGGAGGTGAAAACCAGTCCTAAGTAGTGTTTACTAGTTTAATCTCTCCACATGTAAGCCTACCTTGCCGTGGTTGGAGAGCTTGAGCGCCTCAATGATCCCGGGAGCTATGCCGGCGGGAGTTTTACTCCTGGCAGGGTCACCCAAGCCGGACAGGTCCTGGGTGAGGGGCCAGACTAAATGGGCTGAGGAGTGGGTGGAACCCTATAGGTGTAGATGCAGAACCCACCGGCGAGTGGTACATGCTCTGGTCTGCACCAATCCACCCCCACTTCATGGGTTAAATGCTTTCTTGCCTCATTCTTCACTGTTTGTCGTCTATCACGCCCATGGCGACCGTTGCCTCAATTGGCTGTGTGTGGTGTACCCGGAAACGGGGCCTCCCAGTACTGAGGCAAAGTTAAGTCCCCGATGTCACTTATCGGTGCAGAATTGAGAGAGATGGCTGAGCATCACAATCCCTCCTGTGTTGCAGCATGATGAGAACCCAGCATTGCACACTGAGCTTGGGGGGATCACTTGGGCACCAGACTTAATACTGGCTCTTGACTGGATGGCCGCATGCAGGAGATTTCTACAATGGAGGGTTGGCAGGTGGTGGGTATCGGGAAGTGGCTCTGTGCAGGACGTGAGGATTCCTTGGGAGAGCCCCGAACCAGAGCACAGCATTGTGCAAGCTCTGCATAGTTGGAGAGCCCCCTGGATGACGGGGAATGCACAGTGTGCTACCCCACCTATCCCCAACTGCTAACTTAGAACCAGAAGTGGGGTCCTCTGTATGCGTGCCAGGCCAGGATAAAATGCCTGGGAAAGAGACTGGAGCTCAGAACTCCCTAACTCAAAGTTGCAGGATGGCAGAAAAGCCACGGGAAAGACAGGGCTATTTTGAAGATAACGCAACCATATTTTCACCATACGAGCTCGGACGCCGCCTCGGTAAACAAGGTCCGCGCAGAGCAGTGACACCCCCAGGCTGCTTGCGAATAGTCTACTACTGGGAACATAAACAGATTAGGGATGAGCCCACTCTCCCGTTGAACAGGTGCTAAAGTCGTAGATACTGGGCCAGAAGGCGCACCGGAAACCACAGTATCATGCAACTCGCTTTTTTTTTCTATGGAGAGTACACCGTCACTAGTTTAATATTAACTTTGGAATTCGCGAGGTGTGTCTGAGCGTATTTCATCTGGCAGTAGACGAAATTAGAGACCTGCTTGTGTTTCAGAAAGGACCGACTTTGCTTTGTTTCAATGATAGGTTGTTACCGCGGTATTAAAAGAAGCTGTACCTGGTATATTTACAATACACTGTAATTCACAGACAACACCTTGTTGCAAAAAATGTAAGTGATTGGCTTCACAAATCATTAAATACTGTCGGAACAGCGATTAATAGAATTAAGTCCCATGCTCTCAATTCTAGACTATTTCGAGAGCTTTGTACTGAGAATGATGAACAATTTGAACGCTTGCTGGTGCACACAGAAGTCAGATGGCTCTCACAAGGAAATTGTCCGAGGCGCTTTTATGCTCTGTTTGAAACTGGTAGAATTCTTTAAAGACTCGCATGCTTTGCTCAGTACAGAACTAACGAACATCAGGCATGACATTGCATATTTGTCAGATTTATTCACAAAGTTTAACGACATAAATCTGCAACTGCAAGGAAATGATATTAATCGTATAAAAGTCAAATTTATCGTCTCCATGTTTCTGGCCAAATTAACGCTATTCAAACACAATATTGGCCGTCGCGAGCTAATCCAATTTCCCAGCCTCTTTGAGTTGGAAGAGAAAAACAAAATACCAGAGGATAATCTTCAAGTATATTGTGCACACCTAGATATGCTGCATAAAGACATGTCTCAGAGGTTTCAGGATCTTCTTTTGATCACGATTCCAGATTAGATAATAAATCGATTCCTATACACGTGCAGTGAGGAACTAGGAAGGATGGAAGAGGAACTGATATCGCTGCAAAATGACGTTGAGCTTAAGCCAATGTTCAAAAAATCATATCAAGACTTTCAGTTGCAGAAAGAAGTCTCTGAACGCTATCTTGCAGTGTGGGGGAAAGGTTAAGATGTTCTGTATTGCTTTTCCAACATCGTATTTAGTAGAGCGCGGTTTCAGCGCGGTTGTCCAACTTCTTTCAAAGCAAAGAAACAGACTGCAAATTACTGAACGGGGGATCTGAGACTCCTTCTAACTTTCAGCCTGATGTTGAAAAGCTGATATCACTGCACCAGGAACATCCATCTCACTGAAGTTAAAAGAACAATGAAGTAGGTTTGTTACTAATATACTCTCGTAGACTTCTGTTTGTTATACTGGATTAGGTAATTAAGTTTTTCTTTTTAAATTAAATTAATAAATAAGCGTATCTGTAGCTTTATATTACAATGTAATAAATAAAGCAATTAGTTGTCACTGTTTTGAATTAACAGTTGCTTTTATCTTTCACTCTTTATAGTTCTTTATGTACTATGGAGAAATGTAGGGGGCGCTGGGGACATGTCCTGTGAGCCAAGGGGGCGGTGACCCGAAAAAGTTTGGGAAACACTGATCTAGGTCACCTTGCTCGCCAAGTGTTGAGGCGCTAGCAAAGGCAATGTTTATCTGGAGTGAGAGTGCAAGGTACGCGAATGGATGGAATGTTCTGTGAGTTGACAAGTAGACTGGACACTCACTCACTCATAGCTGGAAGTCAATGACATAGACTACTGTTGACGTTTTCTTATAATTTAATGGGACGCACACTCCGACAACACAGTTACAGTCACTGGAACAGGTTGGCACAAAAATCATCGTATACTTGAAAAATGGGTGACAACATCAAATGGACATTCATGTAGCAGGTGAATACAATAGAACGATAGTAGGCAAGCATTCAATATTCTTGTTGTCTATCGTCTCATGCCTTAACTGATTAATCGCATCAGTTAATGTGAATACATAATCATCAACAATGGTTCACGGTCAGAACCTTCTTCTAGCTAAGTCTTTCAAGCCGTAAATTCAGCCGACTCTCATGACGACAATCTTAAATAGACAAGGAGTGGACTTCAATATCATATAGGTCTGGGTATCGCCATCAGGTAATAAGGCAATCCTGTTCTCTGATCGGTAATCCAAATAGACCGAAAGTGGGATCCAAAATGGCGCTAGTTCCAGTGAGCGTCGCTCACTCTGAAGATGTCTTAAACGAAAATGAAGGCTCCGTTTATTACTCAAATAATATATTGGGCTTTCCATATCCCATGATAAATGTTGCATATGTCCAATGCATAGTGCTGCTAGTAGAAGAGTCGTCTAAGCACAATCAAGCAAATACATCGACAGACAGTATAACGTCTGCATATAGTTAGGCCATAAGGCAAGTTCAGTAAATATTTCGGCTTTACCTTAAGTCCAGAAAAACACTAGCAAATAGCACACGCCATCCCGTGGCGTCAAGAATAACTGTTGGGGGAATTACGGACATTATAGTCATACTGAGAAAACTTCTCCTTCCCCAAGGATCAACCACAATGACAAAATCTTCGGACTTTTCTTCGTCCGAGCGAAAACACAGTTCGCCATCACGGAAGCCTCACGTCGACACCAAATCGACACATGCGCAGAAATGCCTCTGACCCCAGAGTTCAGCTCAAAAAATAGGCCGACATAGACATTACAAAGATATAAGACCGAATCACCTTAAATAGTCAAGGAATAAATATAAACTCGGGCCATAAACATTCTAAGCAAGACCAATCTGTTTCTGGCCATACCAGAAGCAAACTGACGTAAATCTAGTATTCATACGCCAGGTTGAGACACAAGAGAAAATAACCCATATAACCGAATCTAACATCGACCAATCAGGGTTCTGTCCCGTAAATTATCAAGAAAGTATTTTGATTCTCAAATAAATACTTTTCATCAGACAAATAGATATTACTTTACATTTGTATGCTTACCAACAGTAATCTGTGCGTCACAGACTACCACACAAAAGAATCTGTGCGCAACAGTCTTCCTTCCGCTAAAGTACATTTTCATGTGAGTTTATTGTCGTTATTTGTTATTCTATTTTCGTTATATTTCATTGTCACTGTTATGCTAGAAAAATTATTAGGTAGATTTAATTTTCACTGACATGTTTAAAAAAACTTTCTGCCGACTGTATGTTATGACAAATGTTTAGTCTTAATCCATTTTAACCACCACCAACAACAACAACAAGTTTCTGCTGACTGTATGTTATGATAAATGTTTACACTTAATCCATTTTAACCAGGAAAAAAAGCTTATGTCGACTGTATGTTATAACAAATGTTTAGTCTTCATCCATTTTAACCAGGAAAAAAAAACAGTTTCTACCGGCTGTATGTTAAGACTAATATTTAGTCTTAATCTATTTTAACCAGAATAATAAAGTTTCTGCCGGCCGTATGTTATGACAAATGTTTAGTTCTTATCCATTTTAACCAGGAAAAAAACAGTTTCTACCGGCTGTATGTTATGACAAATATTTAATCTTCATCCATTTTAACCAGATAAACAAAGTTTCTACCGACCGTATGTTATGGCAAATGTTTAGCTTTATCAATATTAACCAGAAAAAAAAAGTTTCTACCGACTGTGTGTTATGGCAAATGTTTAGTCTTCATCCATTTTAACCAGGAAAAAAAAGTTTCTACCGACTGTATGTTATGGCAAATGTTTAGTCTTAATCCATTTTAACCAGAGAAAAAAAAATGTCTTTACCGACCGTGTGTTATTGCAAATATTTAGTCTTTATCCATTTTAACCAGGAAAAAAAGCTTATGTCGACTGTATGTTATGACAAATGTTTAGTCTTCATCCATTTTAACCAGGAAAAAAAAACAGTTTCTACCGGCTGTATGTTAAGACTAATATTTAGTCTTAATCTATTTTAACCAGAATAATAAAGTTTCTGCCGGCCGTATGTTATGACAAATGTTTAGTTCTTATCCATTTTAACCAGGAAAAAAACAGTTTCTACCGGCTGTATGTTATGACAAATATTTAGTCTTCATCCATTTTAACCAGATAAACAAAGTTTCTACCGACCGTATGTTATGGCAAATGTTTAGCTTTATCAATATTAACCAGAAAAAAAAAGTTTCTACCGACTGTGTGTTATGGCAAATGTTTAGTCTTCATCCATTTTAACCAGGAAAAAAAAAGTTTCTACCGATTGTATGTTATGGCAAATGTTTAGTCTTAATCCATTTTAACCAGAGAAAAAAAAATGTCTTTACCGACCGTGTGTTATGGCAAATATTTAGTCTTTATCCATTTTAACAAGAAAAAAAAGCTTATGTCGACTGTATGTTATGACAAATGTTTAGTCTTCATCCATTTTAACCAGGAAAAAAAAAACAGTTTCTACCGGCTGTATGTTAAGACTAATATTTAGTCTTAATCTATTTTAACCAGAATAATAAAGTTTCTGCCGGCCGTATGTTATGACAAATGTTTAGTTCTTATCCATTTTAACCAGGAAAAAAACAGTTTCTACCGGCTGTATGTTATGACAAATATTTAGTCTTCATCCATTTTAACCAGATAAACAAAGTTTCTACCGACCGTATGTTATGGCAAATGTTTAGCTTTATCAATATTAACCAGAAAAAAAAAGTTTCTACCGACTGTATGTTATGGCAAATGTTTAGTCTTCATCCATTTTAACCAGAGAAAAAAAAATGTCTTTACCTACCGTGTGTTATGGCAAATATTTAGTCTTTATCCATTTTAACCAGAAAAAACAAGTTTCTGCCGACCGTATGTTATGACAAATGTCTAGTCTTCATCCATTTTAAGCAGGAAAAAATTTTTTTTACCGACTGCATGTTATGGTAAATTTGTAGTCTTTATCCATTTTAACCAGAAAATAAAGTTTCTGCCGACCGTATGTTATGATAAATGTTTAGTCTTCATCCATTGTAAACAGGAAATCTACCGACCGTATGTTATGACAAATGTTTAGTCTTCATACATTTTAACCAAAAAAAAGTATCTGCCGACCGTATGTTATGACAAATGTTTAGTCTTCATCCATTTTAACCAGGAAAAAAGGTTTCTACCGACCGTATGTTATGGCAAATGTTTAGCCTTAATCCATTTTAACCATCACCTAAAGCAGCAGGAGATTGTTTACATGTGAGTTCTTGTGGAATAAGAAATGTTATTCATAATATTGGTAGTTGTAGCAGAGATTGCTCTTGGCCATGTAAATCTCATGAGAGTAGTGCAAGCACTAATCTGTATCAATTATAAATGGATCTTTTTTTTCAGAATATGTGTGTTTCCTTTTTTTCCATATGTGTATGTGTGTTTGCATGTGTCTGTACAACATGCGCACAAAATCGCATACATCAGTGCACATTAGGTCCTGAATGATGAGGTCGGCTATGGTTGGAGGGATAAGTTTTAAAAACGGGGGCGTACTGGCAGAGATCTGGGCCCCCGGGCAATAAGGGATTGTTTACTGGACAATTGATTCGCTAGCTGGAGGCTAGGGGAGAGGGGACTCCTTACTGCTATGGGTTCTCGGGCACTGCCCGACCATTTAGTTAGCCCTGGTTAAAGGTGAACAAGTACCTTGATTTTGAGACGTGGAAAAAGATATACGAGACAGGTTTCCGTTCTGACTGCCGTGAAAGGAAATTTCTTAATAAATATTCAGTTTCTGCCCCGTCGACTAATACGGAACTAAACCCATATATTCCCCTTGTCTGTCTAATACACTATGCAGTCTAGGTCAGTTTAATTGGCAATATAAGATGTTTTCTTTGTTTAGTTAAAGATTTTTCTATTCATGTGGAGCTAGATCAGGGGTTCTTATCCTTCCTTATAACATGGACACCTTTGATCGTCTGGTGAAAGCTGCGGATCCCTTTGGTTGTCTGGTGAAAGTGTAGATCCTTTTGATTGTCCGATAAAGGTACGGACCCCTTTAATCGTGTGGTGAAGGTACGGACCCCTTTGATCATCTGGTGAAGGCTGCAGATCCCTTTCATCGTGTGTTGAAGGCTACGGACCACTTTTATTGTCCGGTGAAGGCTGCGAACCCGTTTGATTGTCAGATGAAGATTACGGGCCCATTCGGTTGACCGGTGAAGACTGCGCACCGCTTCTTAGGGAAAAAAAAGTTACATAGATGCATACTGTAATTAAAATATTTGCATACAAATAATGCATTTTATTACATAGAAAACCCATTAAACTTATATACAGTCATACTGAAATACACAACCAATCTGTAAAAAGAATATATTTCTTTAAATGTAAAAATCTATGATAATTTTTCGAGTAAAATTTTTTATGAAAAATCCTAGAATCCATTCATTTACCCCCAAGGGGTCCGTGGACCACCAGTGTAAGAAACCCTGAGCTAGACAGTAAATTGAAAACTATGGGTTGGGTCGCACAAATTATTAAATTGTAAAATATGAGTTGGGCCGCACAAATTTTTGCTACGTGTATTTCAGATACAAGGATGACACGCAAATTCGTGAAGCGTTCCATATTTTTTTGGGCACAATGGGCTAATCACCTGTTTGCCAAGTCACTTCGATTACATGTCCTGCCCATGGGCCTTGTGCACTTGGGCCCCCTCTACACCTCGTTTCACGGGGTAGAAGAGGTTCCGATTATGAGATGAGATGAGATGAGTATTTCAGATATCCTTTATAATATCAGTTAATGTATTCTTCATTTCGCGTAACTATAAACTGTTCATCTGCTACGCCTTTCTCTTTTTTTTTTTAATCAGTTGAGTTTACTCCGAAGTTAGATAAAATGTGGTTTTTATTTCGTTGTAGAGTGGTTTGTTCAGTGCTTTCTGGTGAATGCTTGATTTAAAAAAAAAAAAATTGAACCATCTGTCTCGAAACATCTTAATTATAATCTCAGTGTTATTCTGTAAATAGGTTCCTAGGACTCGTGGTTTCCAGTGCTATAGTCGAGTTTTCTTTCTGTCTTAATATCAGAAGATCCTCTAATACTTGGTCCTGCCTTTAAGTTGGAATCATGTTTCTACTCGTTATCATGGCTGCCTGAAATGTCTTCTTGACGAGATGGAAATGCAGTGAGATAGTGTAACCGGATGGCCTACGCTAGCATTATCCGTGCTATTAATATGACTTAGAAAAGGAAAAGCAGTTACGACACTTCATCAAATAAAAGTTTAAGTTACGCTATTATAAAATAAGATAGAAACTGAAACTAGTTCAAGTGGGCAGCCCAACGCTTCCAAAGGCGGGAGTTGCCATAACAAAATAGTGACGTAAATGGGAATAGTCAAGATTGTTTATGGAACAGCAAAGCTAAGCCCAATGAAATAAATCATAAAATATTAAGATAACCAATCAAAAGGTGGCGAGATCACGCACCACTTTGGGTTAAAAAAAATATTGTTAACTAGAAATCAGTTGTATGAAGAGAGCCTTAGCACATGGACATGTTTTATATTCTGGTGTCGTGGCAACCTGGCGCTCCCAGATATATATAACTCAGAAGTCCGGCTCCTACGCTCAAGATACAATCCTACTGACATCCGTACAGTATTTGTGAAACGAACAGCAATTTCTACATTAGTGAGAGAATTGCGATTATGCATTCTCAAGTGTATTACAGTGTAAATACACTTTCGAATTAGTTTGGTAACTATTTCAGGGAACGTCTATAAAGAAAAGCACAGGTCTAAGCAAGTAGTACTAATTGATTCGCAGCTAGATAATCTACATAAAGAGGTAGAGGTACTGCTAACCATTACGCTTAAGGAGCTCTCTGAGAATATTAAGAAGACAGCATATTATCGAGAAATATATGTGCCACAAGTTGTTGAAGTCAGACATGGAAAACTTGTAAAATATAAGGATACAACTTTTGCTGAACCCAACTGATTCATTTTGTAAATTGCCTTGACATGCTTGTTCAGGTTTCACGCTAATAAAAGTTTTAACTGAGCTGCTGGAATCTGATTTCGTCTCTACATGTTGCTGAACTTGTTGCATTGTAGAATTATTCTACCACTTTTTGAAATGTCTCTTACAAAAACAACATAGAAGGATACGAACGAGCCTGGTACCCCAAATGTTTATCTAAGAAATCACTACCTCTGGCGGAGTTGGCCAGTATAGAAATAATCTTAACTTGGAAGATAAATAAAAAGAAATCTAAATTTGAACGACACCATTAGGTCTGCTATCAGACACCTAGTGACTATAAACCAAGAGTCCTAACAGCCCGGCCACACATCTCTAAGTGGTGCCGAGAAATACGGTGGCAACGGTGATACATCTCTAAGTGTTGCCGTGACCAGTCACACACGGTCACAATAGTCTTCAAATGTTGCCGATTATAAGCGACATTTTCGCTCACACGCCCATGTGGTTTCGCTGGGAAAAAAAAACTCCAATCAAAATTGGCTTATTTTAGCACCTCCATGCCAATCCAACCACGAATTATTGTCTGATATCGGTAGGGGTCTTTTTTCTCCCACTACTGTCATCTGTAGAACATTCTGCATGAATTTGTCATATACAAATTCATCTGCTTGTCTTTCATGACCATATAAGGTCTTGTTTCATCCGTTTCGCCTGTCAAATGTACAAACTCACTACTTCACAGATCTAACATTATAATCTCCTCCTAGGTGTTATTTCCTTGTAATTGTTTATCACAGCAAAGTCCATCTGCCGGAATAACACATAAGGAAGGGAAACCCGAGGCCTGTAAACAGTAAATTAATATTAGACAAACATAAAGGTATGTTTTCAGGCACTCGTAAGAAATAAAGAAGTAGAACACTTGGACAACAGAAAAACAACAGACGTGAGTGGCTTACCCAGGGTTCGAACCCAGTACCTTCCGTACGACAACTCCGCCTAGCTATCAAGCGAATCACACTGACCCCACGGCCAGCTAGGCATCCCCAAAAAAGGATGCTTTGCTGACTATTTATCAGTACGAAACACACAAGATAACACCGGAAGTATACAGTGGGCAACTCAGCCCTTTAATGACGCAATCACTTCTGTTGTTCCCCTATTAACAGTATGTGTCAGTCCAAACAAGACAAAGACCTTGATACTGGGTCCAGTAAATAGTAGAAGACTTAAGGACAGTAGTATAGAACAGAGGGTAGGTTTCTGGTATTGTATATACATAAATAACACATAAGGAAGGGAAACCCGAGGCCTGTAAACAGTAAATTAATATTAGACAAACATAAAGGTATGTTTTCAGGCACTCGTAAGAAATAAAGAAGTAGAACACTTGGACAACAGAAAAACAACAGACGTGAGTGGCTTACCCAGGGTTCGAACCCAGTACCTTCCGTACGACAACTCCGCCTAGCTATCAAGCGAATCACACTGACCCCACGGCCATCTAGGCATCCCCAAAAAAGGATGCTTTGCTGACTATTTATCAGTACGAAACACACAAGATAACACCGGAAGTATACAGTGGGCAACTCAGCCCTTTAATGACGCAATCACTTCTGTTGTTCCCCTATTAACAGTATGTGTCAGTCCAAACAAGACAAAGACCTTGATACTGGGTCCAGTAAATAGTAGAAGACTTAAGGACAGTAGTATAGAACAGAGGGTAGGTTTCTGGTATATCGCTTGATAGCTAGGCGGAGTTGTCGTACGGAAGGTACTGGGTTCGAACCCTGGGTAAGCCACTCACGTCTGTTGTTTTTCTGTTGTCCAAGTGTTCTACTTCTTTATTTCTTACGAGTGCCTGAAAACATACCTTTATGTTTGTCTAATATTAATTTTCCATCTGCCGGAAGTATTACATCACTGTCCGTGTCTTGATCTTCAGCAAGATGGTCATTTCCTACATCCCAATGAGATCTACCGTGTATTTTATCATGTCATGTTTGCGAGCTCGCACTTTATCATGCGGCAACCTGGTAGCGTGTATTTTCCCAGACAAGAAGTCGAAGTTGATAAAAGGAGTGTCGCTTAGTGTAGACTCTTACTCCGTCTGGAGCTAGCGAAAGGCGAAAAATCAATGTGGCAAGTTAACTCCTTCGCAATGCGTCACCGATAACAAAAGAGAAAATAATTAGGACAGAGGAGTGGGTGAGACGTGTGACAAGATAGGATAAGAAAAACTTGAACGATGAAAAGAAATTAACGATAAGGAGCGGGTGAGAAAAACAAAAGGAAGGGCACAGGAGAGAAAATGAAGGAGGTCAGAGACAAATGTAGCGATCGAAGATTTGACGTGTCACAGTTAAGGAAGGAAAAGACAGCGAGGGTAGGAACTGCCCCCACACCCACACCCACACCCCCCCCCCCCCCCCAACTAGATGCTGGACCCAGTATTGTGAAGTTTATAACACCTCGCACCTCTGCGGCAGTATCTGCTATGGGACTACCTACCTAAGTAAGAAGCTCCTCTATTGAACAACCTAAAAATCCACTTGCTTCAAGATGAACAACGTTTGTTGGAAAGGTGCGTGTTACATTGTATCAGAAGAAAAAAAAAAGAAATATATAATTCAAAAATACTTTTAACCAGTTAAAGGTTATAACAATTATCCGATATTTCATATGAGATTGTAACATTAATATAAGTTGTCTACGAGGAAGTTGTTAACTATTATGGATTAAAGTAGACGTTGAAGAAGAGGTTATGAAATCTATTTTGTTCTGACATCATTTATGAAAGAAGTGATCCTCACTCGTACTTTCACACCCTCCCTCCAAAATCACTGCGTGACGCCATACGTCGACGACTTCCTTTTAATGGTCTTGTGTTTTTTCTTTACAATTTCCAAAATCACATGACCACGGATACAGTGTTCCTTTTATGTATTTTCTTCTGTTTCGAATTTATTTTCCAAACCAATCCTGGCAGTATAATAAAATACTGTAATGTTAAAATTCGCAGGCTATTCTGGCAGACGAAATTATAGCAACGTTTCTCACGTGCTCCTCGCAACCTTGTACTTCAAGTGGGGGCGTCATATGTCAGTGTCATCTTCAATCGATCAGAAAAATCCTGCAAACAAATAAAGAGCGGTAATTTGTGCATTCAAGCGCGCTATTGAATGACGGATTTTTTAAATATTTCGTTTTGAAAATAGGTTGACGGCGACGTGAGAACTTTTATGTACAGTAGAACTCCATTTATCCGAACCCCATGGGACCGAGCATCGTTCGGATAATCAAATGTTCGGATAATTGGATTACATAATGTATCGAGTACATGTACACATATTTCTAAAAATAATTAACCATCACAAGGAAAATACACTATAAAACATATTTAATTGTGCTGTAATAATAATACCCACACTGTATTAGATCACTGTATCACCAAAATCTTTCATTACACTGCAGTGCATGTTCTACTTGTACAGCATTAATTATTTTTTTTTAAGAAAAAGAAATGTTTTCAAAATAACATTACAAACGATTCAAAACCAGGCGCAACTTACGTATACATGTACTTGCACAGATGTAGCCCACTATTTAAAATAATGAGGAACCCTCTTCTGCACCAAACTGGATTGTCTCCTTTTGGCTGCTAAGTCCCGCATTCCCTTCAACAGCAGAAGCTGTGTAGGACAGCTGTCATCTTCTTGCTCGTACCAAGCCATCGCTGTTTCTAGTGCTATAAAGGCCTCTTCAGGACTTGGTCGACGTTTTGGGTTTTCTTCATAATCTACAAGTACATCATGTACTTCTGAGGAATCTTTATCATCGGTCACTACATGCATTTTGGTTTTCTTCTTGCACAAAAACATTTCTTCGTCATTCAAAAACTGAAAACCAGAATCATTATCATCTTCTAGCCACATGTGTGCATCATCTTTGTCACAGTCCGAAAATCCGGGCATTGCTTGAAACAGTTCCACAACTTCATTTATACAATCATCATTTGTGTCCACTGCAGTAGTTTCATTTCCTCCTTTTTCCCAAGCAATCTATTCCAAGCCTTGTTGAGATTATCCTGTGACAGGGTGGTCCAAGCATCAGCTAACATATAGCAGCAGTCTTTGAGATTAAGCTTTTTGGAAAATGCCACCACACTTTCTTCATCTTCAGCCAACAATAAACGACGCAGGACTTCCTTCTTGTACATCTTTTTAAGCTTTGCTATAACACCCTGATCCATTGGTTGAATCAGTGCTGTTACATTGAGAGGCAGAAAAATTACTTTAAAATTTGCATCAACTGCATTCAATGTATCCGTCTCTGGATGAGATGGTGCATTGTCCAGTAGAAAAAAATTTTTTTCCAGTTTTCTTTTCTTGTTCTCTCAACCTCTTCACATTTGGGATGAACTGATTTGTATACCAATCAAGAAATATTTCACTATTCATCCAAGCACTCTTCTGTGTTTTGTAGCACAATGGGAGACATGTCACATTCTTTAAACAACGTGGTTTTTTGGCTTTGCCGATCATTAGCACCGCACCGGTGAACGATGACTTCCACTGGCATTCGCGGCTACCAAAATTGCACTTTTTAAACCCAGGGGCAGATGCTTCGTGCTGAGATGCAAGTGATTTCTGAGGCAATGATTTCCAGTATAAGCCAGTCTCATCGGCATTATACACATCATATAGTTAATAACCTTCTTCTTCCAAAAAAGCCAAGAATGTTTCTTTAAAATTTTCAGTGGCAGTTGCATCGCTAGATAAAGATTCCCCTTGAATCTCCAATTCTCGTATGCCATGACGAGATTTAAAGTTTGTTAACCATCCCTGGCTAGCCTTAAAGTCAGGAATGACCGTCAAGTTGATTGTTGAACTGAAGTGCCTTTTCACACAATAGAGAGCCAGAGATAGGTTCCCCTTTGCTTCTTCTTTGCACAAACCATATATAAAAAGCCTCTTCCAATTTCAAATCTTTCGCATTTCTCATGGTTTTATGTTTCTTCGACCCATTTTCACTATCCAATTTCGATGCAAAAGTCATAATTTTATCCTTGTTACTTTTGATGTCAGAGACGGTAGCTTTCCCAACATTGAAAATCCTCGCAAGTGAAGACACAGTTTCACCTTTTCCTAGTCTCTTGATAATTTCTGTTTTCGTTTTAATTGACAAAACATTGCGGTTCATTTTATATGCTTTAGGCTTACTGGAAGATGCCTTATCGCACAGAGAAATACTTGTACACCAAAATTATTCTGCTGTAGTAGCAGACACAATTATTTTAAGTTGAACTGTCTGTTTAGCCAGTGTTCTGCCTAGAACGCACTCGTACACTGGATTGGTAAACCAGATATTAACTGACTTTATGATCTAACTGATTTCTTGTACGTAAGCAACCGACCATTAGCCCATCATATCCTCTACAAATTGTTCGCACACATTTGAAGCTTGCCGCATCAAAAGATTCAGAAATGTAGTCTAACATGACTGGTGGCTCCTGATTTTTTTTTTTTCTGGAAAAAGTGTTCGGATAATTGGATGTTCGGATAATTGGGGTTCGGATAAATGGAGTTCTACTGTATATGTTTCATGTTGTTGAATGTAGCTTTGGCCATTCCTATTCTCTTCTTGATTTCGGTTTCACATCTGCCATCTTCTGTTATTATATGACTAAGATATACGTAGCTCTTGACTTGTTCCAGGATTTTCCCATTTACGCTTATCTTTAATGTGGGTTTATCGTTTGTTTTGCTAATTATCATAGTTTTTGTTTTCTCAATATTAATGTCGAGTCCATATTCATGACTTATGCTGTTCACTTGCTTCACTAGTTCTTGTAACTCCTGTTCGCTTTCAGCTAACAACACGGTATCATCTGCATATCTAAGGTTGTTTATTGACCTTCCACTGATGTTCAGTCCTGGTATTTCCTGTATCTGTTTGAAAATCTTTTTGGTGTATAAATTAAATAGGCAAGGGGACAGCACACAACCTTGTCTGACACCTCTTTTTATGTCTATGTATGGTGAATAATTCCTTCCAGATCTTACTGTGACAGTTTGCTCCCAATAAAGGTTACTGAGTATTCTTATATCTTTTCCATCAATACCTATGTCTTTGAGGCATTCAATTATTTTCTCATGATGGACTCTGTCAAAAGCCTTCTTATAGTCAATGAAGCACATATACATACTTTTTTGGACCTCTGTATATTTTTCTGCTAATATTCTAAGGCAAAATATTGCCTCTCTTGTTCCACTGTTCCGTCTAAAACCAAACTGTTCTTCTTGGATTTCGCTGTCTACTTTACTTTTTATTCTTTCCTGTATGATTTTTAGCAGTATCTTAATTGCATGACTCATCAGGCTGATTGTTCTGAAGTCTGAACATTCTGTTGCATTTGGTTTTTTTGGGCAATGTTATAACAACTGATGTCTTCATGTCGTGTGGTATATATCCTGTATTGTATATATCGTTGCATATTTCTGTGATTGTATCTATACCAAAGCTCTCCAGAGCTTCTATCATTTCAATTTTTATGTTATTCATGCCTGCTGATTTTCCTTTTTGTATCATATGAATGGTTAAATTGCATGTCAGTAAATAATCGACTATTGAGATTTCTGTTGTTCATTACTTTTACATTTTAGTAGAAAATGGTCTACATTATTGTCTTGTACAGTAAAGTTCTGCACAGTAAAGTTCTTGTATTTTAAAATAGCCTGTTCCCAGTTTCTTTTTGCTAGGATTCCTTCAATACTTGTCACGTTTTTGTTGACACTTTTAACAGTTTATATGCATGTCTTCCTTTTAAATTTGTATCCCATGCTCCTTACTGTTCATCCATCCAATTTTATTCTTTTAATTAAGCTTTTGATATCTGTTCTGCCCATCCCTACACTTATTTGGTTTGCAACAGACCTACCTTTCTTGGCTTCCTGTCTTCTATTCTATTTCCTTCTATACCATCATGTGATGGTACCCACGTTATTAAAACTGAACATCCTCTGGTATATAGGTATGTGTTAACCAGAAATATTTTGTCAGATGCTTCTGATCTACTGCATTATCATTCTTAGAGCTTGAATTGTTGAAAGTGAGTGTGTTAAAATTGTCAGTTTCTGAGGAAAGCCGTTATAGATGATTTCTAATTCTTTTTTATTGCCACCATCTCTGCAGTGAAATACAGTACTTTGCAAAAAAAAAAAAAATGGCAGTCATATTGCTCAGCTAAATAAACTGAAATCTAATTAAATATGCATGTTCTGACTCAAATTTGCACTCCACTAAGTGAGCAAACACTACCAAAAGTAAAAAAAAAAAATTAGCGTAGAGTAAAGTCCCTTTAATAGAGCAGACGACACTTTCTAATGCTAGTGGCAGAAAATGGATACAAAGTCAAAGTGTATGTTAATTTCACAGCTTTGGAATGAAGGAAATCAAACATGTTCCAACATTTCTAAAACCTTGAACATTCCTGAGCGGACTGTCTACAGAGTTGTGAGTAAATTAAAAGCAGGTAATGGAATCGAGCGAAAAGAAGGTAGTGGGAGGCCAAGAATTTTGGACACAAAGGACCATCGGCGTCTCGCCCAAATCGTTCGGGCTGGGCCAATGAAGAGTGTAGAAAACGTACGGCAGCGCATGATCGAGTTGGGAAGCCCAGAGGTATCTAATGCTACTGTCAACCGGGAGCTACACAGGATGAATTACACAAAAAGCGGGTAATTTCGTCACCATTGCTCACAGAGACTCACAAACAGATGTGCTTGAACTGAAGCCACGAACACCAACATTTGTCATGGGACAATGTGATTTTTTTAGATGAATGTTCTGTTTGGTCTTATCCTGCTCAAATAAATATTTGGACGAAAGACTCTATAACGCCTGTGTACCAGCGACCGAAACATACCCAGAAATTCCATCTTTGGGGAGGGGTGTCAGCAAGAGGTGCCACCCCACTGTGTGTTTTCACAGGAATTCTCACGAAAGAAAGGTACATCGACATACTAGAGGGACACCTTATGCCATTTATGCAGGTCATGTACCCCGATGGGTGCACATTTCAACATGACAATGACCCGAAGCATATAGCTCATACCACCAAAGCATGGCTGCAAGAGAAGAATGTGAAAGTGCTGAAGTGGCCCAGCAACAGTCCCGACCTAAACCCAATTGAAAACGTTTGGGCACTATTCAAGAATCATTTAAAAAAGAGTGGACTTAGAGACGTTGAACAATTGAAGAAGGTAGCTGAAAAATACTGGGACAGTCTGACTCACAGTTACCTACAAACACTTGTGGGAAGTATGCCTCGCCGCATCCAGGCTTGCCTTGCTGGAGAAGGCAACATTATATTGTACTGAAACCACTGTTAATAGATAGGGGAGATACCAATCTTCCTCTGGACATACAGTTTTTATTATTATTTGCTTCTATGAGTGTGCTGCATTGCGAAAATATGACTGCCATTTTTTTTGCAAAGTACTGTACAGTAGATGTTTTTTATGAGATACTTTATCATTTGACTATTTTTCATATTGAAATATGTATTCCTGTTAGTTTACCATCAGAACAACAACATGTTTAAAGAGTTTGGAAAAATTAATTACACTAACTGATTAAGTGAAGTAGCGTAGTTGATAGATGGATGTGTTTACTGTAGAAATGTCAACTAATGTGAAACATTGCACAGTTTAGGTAAAGTGCATGAATAAATAAACTAAGAGTACAAGTATACTTGCTAAAAGAATCAGATTTCCATATTTTAAAGTTCAGTTTGAGGCGAGCAGCCTTCAAAACTGGGGAAAATGGTGTGTACATTGAAATTTGATCTGTTGAGCCTGATAGCGAGGGATGTTGATGTATATCCCATTATTAAAAATTGTCTTTTGTAACATTGCCAGGCGGAGCCTACTACATGATCTCCAGGAGTCTGGGTCCAGAGTTTGGTGGGGCAATTGGAGTTATCTTCTCTGTGGCTAATGCTGTAGCTGTGGCCATGTATGTGGTAGGCTTTTCCGAGACAGTCAGGGATATTCTTAAGGTAAGCTTTATGCTGAGATTTTTATATGCCTTTAGTATGTAATTTTAAACAGCAGTTTTTTTTTTTCGTTTTTTTTTTCGGGGGGGTGGGGGGGGGGGGGGGGGGGGATAACCACATGTATCTCTCTTATAAAGCTGGCTGTCCATCTCAGGCTTCTCTCATCACCATACAGTGTCTCCCTCATCTGGATTGGAGAAGGCCATGATGCCACCATGCTTCTCTTGTGAATCCAACAGTTTTGGAGTACGTGTTCCACTGTTTGTTTGTCCTCCCCACACAGGCACATATCTGGAGTACATGTTCCACTGTTTGTTTGTCCTCCCCACACAGGCACATCTGTCTGTTTGTCCTCCCCACACAGGCACATATCTGTCTGTTTGTTTGTCCTCCCCACACAGGCACATATCTGTCTGTTTGTCCTCCCCACACAGGCACATATCTGTCTGTTTGTCCTCCCCACACAGGCACATATCTGTCTGTTTGTTTGTCCTCCCCACACAGGTACATATCTGTCTGTTTGTCCTCCCCACACAGGCACATATCTGGAGTACATGTTCCACTGTTTGTTTGTCCTTCCCACACAGGCACATATCTGTCTGTTTGTTTGTCCTCCCCACACAGGCACATATCTGTCTGTTTGTTTGTCCTCCCCACACAGGTACATATCTGTCTGTTTGTCCTCCCCACACAGGCACATATCTGGAGTACATGTTCCACTGTTTGTTTGTCCTCCCCACACAGGCACATATCTGTCATGTTCAATTTTCAGTTTCTTGTACAAATGGTATTTGAGTCTGCAATGGCCGGTTCTTTGTCTGAAAATTATCACTTGATCTCTTCTTGGTAATGTATAGTATAGTTCTGCAGTAACGGAGTCTTGGTTTTCCTTATGACATTTGTCTCTATTTTTATGTCTGATTATTGCTTTTATTTCTTCATATGTAGCCCTGTCTTCTGTTTGAATTTTCCTTCCTCCTTCTTTGGTAAGTTCATCTGCCTTCTCATTTCCACATATATACTGCAGTGGGCAGGGATCCACTATACTTTTACTTGTTTGAATTCAAAGCTGGTTTTCATTAGTACTTCTGCCAGGCTGTCTAATTCATTGTTTTTATTGTTCCTAAGGGCAGTGATGACTGATAGTTAGTCTGAGAGGAGCACTATCTTGTCTCTAGCAAAATCTTTATTTTCCAGGATTAGTAAAATTAATTCAATGATTCAATCAGTACCCTTTAGCTCCCCGAGGAGCATAGGCCTTTAACAAACACATGCCAAGTCTTCCTGTCCTGTGCCATCCGCTCAAGTTTTTCCATGTTTTCCTCATCATTTTCACCTCTGTTTCCAGTTCTCTTCTCCATGTTATTTTTGGTCTACCTCTGCTTCTCTTTCTCTGTGGATTCCAGAACAAGGACTGCCTTGTAATGCTATCAACAGGTTTCCTCAATGTGTGTCCTATCCATTGCCAGTGTCTTCTTCTCAACTCTTGTTCCACTTGCGCTTATCTGGTTCTTGTCATCAGTTCCACATTAGTGATCTTGTCATACAGCTTACACCCTTTTATTGCCGTGCAAACACCAATTATGAAAGTCTGTAGCTTTTTAGGTTGTTCTTTTTGATGTTCTCCATGTTTCCATGTGTCTCTCCAGACAGTGAAATTATGGTATTAAAGAAATCCTGCATAAATATGGTCTGATCCTAGCCAAACCAATAAACTTTTTTTATGAATAAAAAAATTTATTTGTCTTGATGCTTGGCGTAAGTGTAAATAAAGAATGAAGTAGGTGAGTACAGTTTTTTTCTAGAGTTTTATCAGTCTCTTTAAATTTTTCCACAGCGCTATGATTTGGTGATGGTTGATGACTTAAATGATATTCGTATTATTGGGAGTATCACCATCATAGTATTGCTGGCAATCGCCATGATAGGCATGGACTGGGAATCTAGGGTAAGTCCTAGGTTTGTTTATTCATGCTATTTGAGGAGCCCCCTGCTGTTCCCAGGGCCATTTCTGTTGTTAATATGTTCTATGTCACATTGTTAGACTGTCCAGCATCTTTTTTTATCTGTATCATTGCCTTATGTCATAATGTTGCTTGGTATAAGTATGTTTTATTCCCTACCAGTCATAACAGCCCGCGGAACCATAAAAACAATGAATTAGACAGCCTTTTAGAAGCACTAATGGAAACCAGCTATAAATTCAACAGAGTGAAAATATATTGGATTCCTGCTCACAGCAGGATGTAGCATATGAAAATGAGAATGAAGGAAGACTTGACAAAGTAAGAGGATGCAAACAGCAAAGTGAAGGCAGGGCAACGCATAAAGAGAGATAAAAGTTGTGATAAAAAATAACTTCAGAAGAAAATGGCACAGAAGGCACACTACTTCTTGAAGAGGTTGGCAACAAGAAACTGCCATTACAAGAGCCCACGAAGATCGTTGGTGCAGGCTTTCTATGGGCTCAGCTGCAGCAAACTATTACTGAGGAAGGCAATTGATAAAATAGTTCAGATTTTTAAAACTGTTTAATTTACAGGCTGCATCAGGCAAATAAATGTTGGTGTTTAAGCCATGGAGTTTAAGGCATAGTATGAGGAATTTTCGGTTCTCAGTATCAGAATGACGTGTCATCCAATGAAGATCTTATTACAGTCACCTGGATGTCAGTGGCAATCAGGTGGTCTGGGCTACTGCAAATGCATACCAGTGTGTTGGCAGTTTAGTGGTTAGATCATTTACCATCCAAGCAATCATTCTGAGTTGGATTTCTGGTAGAAGTTTCTATTTTTTTATTTTAACTTTAAATTCAGTCATCTATCTTCAGTATTTGAAAGTGTTGTTTTTGTTAATTATAGTTTCCAAGTGTCTGCATGCGTTGACAAGTTTATTTGCTCAGTGGAAGATGAAAAGTGGAAGGAAATTTAATGGAATAAACTGAATACAGGAGAAATGGTGCTTTTCTCAGGACATAAGGCAGAAATTGCACACCATAATTCTTTGCTCCCAGTTCTTGATGTGTTTCTTGCTAGTTTCGTGCAGTTCCTACAGCTCATTATTCCCACTTTTCAAAACTGTACAGAATTGGTATATATTTGAATGCACCAGTCCAGTAAGGCCATTTCCTGCCATGTCTTGAAGTGTCTGATACTTAATTGCATACAGAACTGAATGTGTTATATCTATTGCTATAGAGAAAAGAAAACACAGAAGAACTTTAAAAACAGCCTTTATTTTAGAATAAAACCACACATTTCAGCCAAAGTGTTAATAGCATATGTTTTAAGTGAATGGAATGGTTTAAAAAAATAAATACTGTTTTTATTTTGTCACCAGGCGCAATTAGTTCTCATGGTAATTCTAGTTCTGGCTATACTGAGCTTCTTTGTGGGCTTATGCATCCCTCCAAATGATGAACAAAGGTCCAGAGGTTTTGTAGGACCCAAGGGTATGTTTTTGTTTTCCTTTACTCACAGCATTTTTTTTTTCTTTGAAACAGGAACGATAGTCTCTTACAATGTAGTCTTTTATTAGATATTCTAATTCATTTGGTCTCAAATCTAAATTTGTGATTGAGTCTTTAATTGCCAATATCTTCTTACTAGTTATGGGTAACTACCAGGTTTAAGATTTAGAGCACACACACACCCACACAAGAGAAAAGAAAATACTGTACATTCATAGCCAGTAGACAGATAAGTAATGAATGCATCAATAAAAACAGTAACAACGAGAATTGCTGTCGGTTTCATTTGATATAGGTGAGTATTAACTTTGTATTTAAATTAAGCTGTAATAATCAATGCTTTAATGTACAAACAACATAAGGCCCAAATTGTTTGTGCTTTGAGCAGCAAGGCACCATGATTACAAATATTAGATGATGTGTACAGTAATTTGGTAACCACAAGGCCTAATGTGAACTCAGAATAGAAACGTGTAACAGAGAAACTTCTCATTGTGCTAAATAATATTTCAGTTGAAAAAAGCGTGCTTTTTGTAATTGATTTAAAATAGGAGTTTTGCCTCATTTTGGCAGTGTGTGCTCCCATTCAACCTAGACACAAAGTCTGTTGGTTACATTAGGGTGCATGTCCAATTATAAAAGACCAGTTGCTATAAATAGAAGCATGTTAAAGAGTGTCCATTGTAGTGCTACTTTGTAATTTTTAATGTAATTGGTTACTTTAGGACACATGTCCAAATCTAAAAGACCATGTGATATAAATAGAAGCACATTAAAGATTGTCAATGTTAAAGAATGTCCATGTTAAAGATTGTCCATGTTAAAGATTGTCCATGTTAAAGAATGCCATTGTTAAAGAATGTCCATGTTAAAGAATGTCCATGTTAAAGAATGTCCATGTTAAAGATTGTCCATGTTAAAGAATGTCCATGTTAAAGAATGTCCATGTTAAAGATGCCCATTGTAGTTCCTGGGATCTCTGATGAGACAAAGAAAGAATAGAGTCACTGCTTTCTCTGGCATTTTTTTTTTTTTTTAATAAATTAATGAAGAAAAATATCTCGTTCAACCTCTGATGGGTTATAATTAGGATATATATTGTTTTCAATTCCAAATAATATGAACAACTGCCGATATGAGAAAGTGGCATCACATTTGTCAAATCATTGTACATGTCTTACCAGGCGACTAGTATAAGTTGCTGGTAACCTCATCAAGTAAGACAAATTACCACAGAAACCACCGCTGCAAAAGCATGTGTGTGTGCTTGGTGCAGGCTTCCTGCAAAGAAGACCAGCTGAATTGGTGGCTCTGGGCTTCATGGGAAACGAAAAAGAAAATGAAGATGATAATTATATTAAAGATTAAATATACTACATTTAATCATTGGTAATTGCTACTTCTATTAAAAGAGTCCATAGACAATAAATTGAGAGATGAACAAGCAGGTTTTCGACAAAACAGATCATGTACAGACCAAATAGCCACTTTGAGAATAATAGTTGAACAAAGTCTGGAATGGAATTCACCACTATACATCGGATTTATGGACTACGAAAAGGCATTTGACAGTGTAGACAGAGAATCACTTTGGAAATTGATGAGGCATTATGGAGTTCCCCTGAAGATCATTAATTTAATAAAGAAAACTTATGAAGACATGACATGCAGAGTTCTTCATGAAGGACAGCTTACAGAACTGTTTGGGATAAGAACAGGAGTGCAACAGGGATGCCTCTTGTCTCCATTTCTTTTCTTACTAGCAATAGACTGGGTTATGAGATCATTGACAACACACAGCAGAAATGGAATCCAGTGGACTCTGACTAAGCAGTTGGATGATCTGGATTTTGCTGATGACTTGGCTTTCTGTCCCATAACCGTAATCAGATGCAGGGCAAATTGAAAACACTTGATGAGAGGTCACAGCAATCGGGTCTGAAAATACACAGGGAAAAGACAAAAATAATGAGAATAAATGCAAGTAATGATAACAGGGTTGAACTTGAAGAAACACCAATACAAGATGTAGAATCGTACACATATCTTGGCAGCAATATAGACAAAGTTGGAGGGACAGACAGTGATATCAAAATAAGAATACAAAAGGCAAGAGGAGCTTTCATTGCATTGGGAAATATATGGAGATCAAGAGAAATCGGATCCAACACGAAAATAAGAATCTTCAACTCAAATGTGAAGTCAGTCCTATTGTATGGCTCTCAGACATGGAGAACAACAAAGACAACAACCAAAAAGCTACAGACTTTCATAAATGGGTGCTTGCATAGAATAGAGTGATTAAAATGGTATGACAAGGTTACCAATGTGGAACTGATGACAAGAACTAGACAAGTGCCAGTGGAACAAGAGATGAGACGATGGCGATGGATTGGACACACACTGAGGAGATCTGTTGATAGCATTACAAGGCAGTCCTTGTTCTGGAACCCCCAGGGCAAGAGAGGCAGAGGTAGACCAAGAAGCACATGGAGAAGAGAGCTGGAAACAGAGGTGAAAATGATGAGGAGAACGTGGAAAGAACTTGAGATGATGGCACGTGACAGGAGGACTTGGCATGTGTTTGTTGAAGGCCTATGCTCCTTTGGGAGTGGAGGGTTATGATGATGATGAATTGCTACTTGAACCAAATATATGTTATATCAGTCAAATGCACAGATACTTGATATTTTGTAATCATGTCATTAAAAAAATTCCATTTCTTGATTCTCTCTGTGCGTCTTTTCTCACGTTTTCACTTACCTCCCTTTTCCCTGTATTAAAATACAGGGTGATTTAAAAATTACTCCCTGTTTTTTGTAATGTTTATATCCTCACTTGTATCTGTTGGATATACGTGAAACAAATGTCACAACTAGGTGTAACAACTGCCTTTTGACTAACAAGTTTTATTGCTTTTTTTTCCTGAAATAAAATAAAATCTAAAATGGCCAGTAATATGACGTTACTCAGCGAGGAGAGAGAGACAGAGACAGTGCAAATGAACAAACTTTATTTTCAAAGGGTTTATATTTTGGAGCCTCATGAATAGGGTACCAGAGCAGCTCTTGGAAAGTTAAGGCGGCCAGCACGATGCTGACCACATCACCCCTAGTGTGCCGATGATCAAGAAGATATGGGCCTAACACCATATTCTCAAGTGGGATCCATTGCTCTTTTTTTACCTTTTAGATTTGGGCCTGCAGGCACATCTGACATTCTGCCCTTCCTTTCTCTCATCTGTTGAGGATTGTTGCATGGGTTGCGAGCATTTTGGTTTGAACTTGATTCATATGATCGCACCATGTAACACCTCACTAGACCGAAATGAAATAGTTCGCGTGTGGCGATGCATGACGCGTTAGGTTAGCAACAATAGTCTTTTGTGTGGCCTTGGAGCCCTATGGCAGTGTCTCAACTGTGTGGCATGGCCACTAACGTATGATAGTGTATAACTATAAAATTATAGTACGGCAGTGTAAAGCTGGTAAAATAAATGAATAAATAATGTGTAAGGACCATTGAGTCCAAAGATATAAGTCGGTATTATTAACCGCAATAATTTATTAGTAGCGTAAGTCGTGAAGTACAAAACGCAGTTATAATATGAAAGGCTGATTGAGCCTGGCTATGGATGCCAAATTAAAGTAAGAATATGTCAGAGTTCTTGTGATATAAATTGGGCAGCGACACTATGAGAACTATTAACAGAAGGATTCTTCTTCTTTTCTTCTTTGATCCTTAGCCGCCGACGGTCAAAGCAGTCAGTGGCCATTACGCCTGGTGGCGTCTTGTAGAGCAACAACAAATTGATTCCACTTTGCTCGGTCGGTCGTACAGTGCCCCAACTCTGGTTCATTCTTTGCATCTCAGCCTCCACAGTCCTCCGCCAAGTTGTTTTTGGTCGGCCTCTCTTTCGTTTTCCTTCAGGGGTCCATAGCGTAGCTGTGGTTACTATTCTACATTAGTTTATTGATGTGATGGCATCGGGTCTCTTCTGAGGACATGGCCAACCCAGCTCCAGCGTCTGCCAGCTATGATGGTGTGCATGTCCTCTTGCTTGCTCCGAGTAAGCAGATCTTGGTTGGTGATGGTATTCGGCCAAAAGATTCGGAGTATTTTTCTTAGGCATGTTGTGTGAAAAGAGGACAATTTCGACATTTCCTTCTCTGTGACTCTCCAGCTCTCCATGCCATAGAGAAGCACAGAAAGCACACAGCACTGATATAATCCTAATTTTGTGCTTGTGCTGTACTGAGAGGACTTCCAGATATTCTTCTTCTTCTTTGATCCTTAGCCGCCGACCGTCAAAGCAGTCAGTGGCCATTACGCCTTGTAGCGTTTTGTAGGGCAACAACAAATTGATTCCACTTTGCTCGGTCGGCGGCCATCCTTCGTACAGTGCCCCAACTCTGGTTCATTCTTTGCATCTCAGCCTCCACAGTCCTCCGCCATGTTGTTTTTGGTCGGCCTCTCTTTCGTTTTCCTTCAGGGGTCCATAGCATAGCTGTTCTTGTGATGGCATCGGGGTCTCTTCTGAGGACATGGCCAACCCAGCTCCAGCGTCTGCCAGCTATGATGGTGTGCATGTCCTCTTGCTTGCTCAGAGTAAGCAGATCTTGGTTGGTGATGATATTTGGCCAAAAGATTCGGAAAATGTTTCTTAGGCATGTTGTGTGAAAAGAGGACAATTTCGACATTTCCTTCTCTGTAACTCTCCAGCTCTCCACGCCATAGAGAAGCACAGAAAGCACACAGCTCTGATATAATCCTAATTTTGTGCGTATGCTGTACTGAGAGGACTTCCAGATGTTGTTTAGACTAAAAAAGGCTGTTCTTGCTTTGTTCATTCTGTTGTTGATGTCTTTGCTTGCTCCGCCGTCTGGTGTTACTATGCATCCTAGGTATGTGAAGGCATCTGTCTGTTCCAGTTGCTGATTTCCAGATATTGTTTAGACTAAAAAAGGCTGTTCTTGCTTTGTTCATTCTGTTGTTGATGTCTTTGCTTGCTCCGCCGTCTGGTGTTACTATGCATCCTAGGTATGTGAAGGCATCTGTCTGTTCCAGTTGCTGATTCCTTACTGATATGGGCTCAGGGTTGCTCACATTGAGCGTCATGACCTCTGTCTTCTTTAGGTTGATGTTCAAGCCCACCTGCTGGCTATACTTATTAAGTCTATCCATTTTTTCCTGGATGTGTTGATGTGAATGTGCTAGCAGTGCAATGTCATCTGCATATTCCAGATCTTCCAATGTAGAAAATGTAGTCCATCTTATTCCTCTTGGATTGCCCTCTGTTGTCTGGCGCATCACCCAATCTATGACTTAAAAATAGAGTGGTTGATAATGGCATCCCTGTCGTACTCCTGTCTTCACTTCAAAGGTTAGATTGCTCTGCCCAATGCTACATGTAAAGTTGGCATAAAGGCTTTTTATGATTGACACTATGCAGCTTGGAATTCCATAAGCCCTCAGTATTTTCCATAAACTGTCCCTATGTATACTGTCAAAAGCCTTTTCAAAATCAACAAAATTAATGTACAGCTGTCTTTGCCATTCTGAGCACTGCTCTATAATGTTCCTGAGGGTAAATATATGATCTACACATCTTCTGTTCTTTCTAAATCCTGCATGTTCTTTCCTCAGTTTGTGGTCTACTGCTTTTGAGATTCTCTGTATAATTATCCTGCCTAGTATTTTGCTGGGAACTGAGAGAAGAGTTATTCCTCTCCAATTATTGCAGTCTGCAAGATCTCCATTCTTGGGCAATTTGACAATTATTCCTTTTCTCCACTCTTTTGGTGTTGTCCCTGTTTTCCAGACTTGTGCAAATAGTGGTTCTAATAGTTCTGCTGCTAGCTCTGGGTCTGTCTTAAATAGCTCTGCATTTAAGTTATCATGACCAGGAGCTTTTCCATTCTTTAACCCTTTGATTGCTGTGATTTTTTTATTTTTTTTCGTACGCCCGCTAATACTCGAGGCGAAATCTCAGGTTATTATTATTGTCTAACCTGACATTGATTTTACGTGAGTATCCCTTTTTTTCTTGTACAGAGACAGGTGTCCCTCGCCATTCAGGCAAATACTCGCCGATTTCGGAGGTACCCATTACAGCTGGGTCGGCTCAGGAGCCGCCAGTCCCTGGTCGATGACACTCCTTCAAATGTTCTCGCCAGGTCTCGAGTTAATCCAGTCCAATTCCCGGTCGACGAAAAATCCTCAAATGCCGTCACCCGGGTTTGATCCTGGATCACCCGGTCGCCAGAGCGGTGTGGTAACCACTACGCTAGCGCGGCTCCCGATTGCTGTGATGATTTCTTCTTTTTGTGGGATGTCTGTATTAACATCTAGATCATTTTCAGCCTCAGGAACATTCAATTGTGTCTCTGGTGGTTCCTTATTCAGAGTTTCTCTGAAATGCTCTGCCCATCTTGTTTCCTGTCCCTCTACTGTCGTGATGAGATTTCCGTGCTTATCTCTTACTAATGTAATATTGTTTGCACCTTGTTTTCCACTGATGATTTTAGTTATTTTGTATACTGTGCTTTGTTCATTTCTCAGTGCTGCCTCTTCTGCCTGTCTTGCAAGGTCATCCAGAAATGTCCTTTTGTTAGCACGGGTTTGACGTTTAACTTCCTTGTCCAGCTGACTGTACTGTTCACTATATATTGCCTTTAACCTGGGAGACTTAGCTTCTGTTTTCTTTCTTTTCATTTCCTTTCTCTTTGCTATGGTGTTTAGCGTATCTGGTGTTATCCAGTCTTGGCTCTTTCTTTCCTGGAATCCCAAGCATGACTTGCTGCTTTCCTTGTATATTGTTGAGATGGTTTGAATCTCTGGTCAACATCATCGGTCTCTGTTCTTTCCTGGCTTTTGATAATCTCATATCTTCTCTTTACGTCGACCATGAAAGCTTTTCTGGTGAGGGGGATCCTTCAGTTTCGTGATGTATCTTTTCTGTTTGGTCCAGCAGCTCTGAGTTTCACTTTCAGTCTTGCTACTACTAGGTGATGATCACTTCCCACATCTGCGCCTATTCTTACTTTCATGACTTGTAGTGCATGTCTCCATCTGCCATTGATCATTATGTGATCTATCTGGTTTCTGTCTCGTCCGTTTGGTGATTCCCATGTTAACTTGTGCACTTCCTTGTGTGGAAAAAGTGTTCCTCCAATGACCAGGTTGTTAATACTGCAGAAGCTTATTAATTTGTCCCCATTCTCATTTGCTGTTCCACTCTTTCGTTATAATTATTGTGTGCTCCCACTTTCGCATTTAGGTCTCCCATTACTATAATGAGATCGTACCTGGATGTAGTTTCCATTTCTTTTTGTACCTGTTGATAGAACTCGTCCTTGATCTCTTCATCGCTGTCGTTTGTTGGTGCATAGCATTGTATAATTGTGGTGTTGGTGAACCTCCCTCTCAGTCTTGCTCTTATCAGTCTGTTGTTGATGGGTTTCCATTCCAGTAAAGACCTTTCCATTCCTTTCTTCAGGATAATGGCTACACCTTCGTTGTGCTGACCATCCTCTCTGCCAGAATAAAGTACTGTTTGCCCTGTAGCTGTTTTTATTCTCCCCTTACCTGTCCATCTGCTCTGCTTATTCCCAGGATATGTATTTTGTAGTTCCTCATCTCTGCTGTGATTTGTCTCAGCTTTCCTGCCTCATTCATAGTTCTGACGTTCCAAAAACCAATTCTGGTTTCGTGTTTTGCAGTCGGGGCATCCGTTTTCATGCCAGTGGCTTCCTTTTGGCTTTCACCACTGTCAGTCATACGAACCTGAGACTCCGGATGTCCATCCCGCATCAAAGTTTTTTCATTTGTTGCCGTTTCCATAACATGTGCAATTTTTTACATAGACAGGGGTGTCGGCCCTGTGCTAAAACCCCCAACCTGGAGGACCAGAGTACCAGCTTTTGTCTGACCCCTACCCATGCAGACCAGTCCAGCTTGGTTGAACCTACCAGGAGTAAATCTCCCACTGGCATAGCTCTGGGGATTGTCAGGGTACACAAGCTGCCATACCGCTACAAGGTATAGGTACCATTGATGGCAGAACAGAAGGATTAATTCCGTATAAATAATAATGATTCCAATTATTTGGTTATAAGATATTGATAGTTAATGAAAATGAAAAGTAACAGACATGTAATGTCTGATTGACTATGGACTATAAGACTGTACTTTATCAACGTGAAACATTCGTGTTGTTTAACCATGATGAAAAGTTATATGATAATTAAATGATTATGAGTCGTCAAACGAGACTTGTTAAAAAGGAAAAACGTTCTACAGTTTCAGTTTCAAATGTTGTACGCATTGTGATCGTTAACCGTCAAGGTCGGTCTTGAATAGAACACTTCACTACCAGCTGCTAACAATAGCAAGAAATAAACACTGTTAGTCTTGAATACAAAGTTTAATGAAATAATCAATGATAAGAAAAAAATATATAAATCATGTAGATAAGCTCCAAGTTACAGCATACAGATACTTCGTGATGGCAGAAGAGATGAATATAGAATACAGGAATTGAAATGTAATATCAGCCCAGTTATCTAAGTCTGCAAAGCCCGCAACATCATCTTCCATATTGAATCCATTTATTCTCACATGCATTTTAAATATTATTTGTTAAATAATAAAATAAACAAAATTAAACACAATAAAATAAAATAAAGTCCCAACATTGAGAGAGAGAGAGAGAGAGAGAGAGAGAGAGAGAGAGAGAGAGAGAGAGAGAGAGAGAGAGAGAGAGAGAGAATTGCTGTCCTCTAAGAGGTAATGTGTCGAACAGGCCAGATCTGACACTCAGATGTTAATGTTAATGTGACATATTATTCTATGTAATAAAATAATAGTTATTTCTCTTTATTTTTATGCTGGTTTCATATAAATTATTTGAATAGAATTTGAGAAATAAAAGATAAAAAAAACTGGAAGTGACTTTTCAATCAGCCTTTAGAATTTACTATGGTTTTAACCATGCACGTTTTTATCAACAGAAGCTTTTGTGGCCAACTTACAGTCAGATTATGAAGAGCAACAGACATTTTTCAGTGTGTTTGGTGTATTCTTTCCTGCTGCCACAGGCATCCTGGCTGGAGCTAACATATCTGGGGATCTCAAGGTACTGATCTACTGGCGTTAAAAACTTTGTTGTTGTTGTTGTTGTTGCAAGCTTTGGATCATCTGTCCACACATGTACTTCAGCACATTACCTTTTCCTACACATGAGGGTCTCGGTTTCAGTGCTTCTTATTTATGTTACACCTGAACAACACTGATTTTGCGATAAAGAGGAAAGTGGTAATAATAACTTTTACAATAACAAGGAAATATTTTGTTCTAAAGAGATAAAAATGGAACATTTGGCATAAACCCAGCCTACTGTGCCAGTTGCAAGTTATTGTTGATCAGAATCGACATCACTGCACTCCGGGCAAACCCATATGTGCTCAGTCTCCCTCAGTAAGTGTCGAAGTGTATCAATGCAAATTGTTCCTGTTGCGCATCGGTCACAAACATGCCAGATGCATCCTCTCATTCGTCCATCCCTGCTGGTCTTGCATTTGATGCCAAAGTCCAGCAATCTTGGCCTCGATGATTCATCATTAACTTCAGCTAATGACAGTTGCAAAGAACCTAACAACACATGTGCCCTTCCAGTCCTTATTCAGTCATGCAATGAATTTGAAGTGTCAGTGAGCACTTTCTTGTATATGTGATTTTGTAATATACGTTGTTATAAGTGAGTCCCGTTGTGGCCGTGTATGTTTATACGGCACTAGTAGTTATATTGATTTTATGTAGTCAGAGTTAATCCTTCATATGTTGTGATGGTTCAAGTGATAACTGGCGTTCCGCCAGAGATGGTGATACTTGACCTTTTGTTAATTTATTTCAACCCAGGAATGTTCTTCCCTTTTGAGTTTGGTGATACTCAAAACAGTTTCAGCACAACAACTTATATCCGAAAGAAATTACTGTAAATTTCCACAAACAGCAAATGTAGAAAATTATATTAGAGTTTATTGATGTCATTAAACAAACACTGTAAATTTCACAAAATGATGGTTGTTTATCCAAAATGAACAATCTATAATCCAACTGAATAATATAGGTACATCCAGATAGAATAATATATGTATATCCACAAGAAATAATTTACTGATTTGTTTACTCAAAAACTTGTCTTGGTATCCTCAAAGACGAAGTTCTCCTAACGCTATCAGTAAAAATCTTCTAGTCTAAAATCATGGTATCCTTGGAATCATAAGTCCTGAAATCGCTACCTATCGCCCACAACTCTTCTATTTATACTATTTCTCCTTTTTTCCCGCCTTTTTTCCACACGACCCGTCCTTTTTTTCACACGACACAATAATTAACATTTGCACTCCGTTCCTCAGCTTTTAGACCTTTTTGCACACGACATTCTGTTATTTCGACTTTATTTTCACATGTGTGATCTTTTCCAACTTAACAATAGGATAAAAAAAAACCCAGATCACACAAACATTCATTTCCCACTTTCGCGCTTATAAAACCCATTCATTATTATCTGGGACTGACCTACGTTTACCCTGTCAGAGCAGTAACGGCAACTGAACTTTGAATGAATGCTGCGTTTTGTGTAAAAACGTCTTATTTGCATTTAAGGTCTGTCATTCTTACATGTAGCATCTTCTAGCACATATAAATGCTTAGCGTGGAAGTAGAAGGGATAATGCTAGCGTGAAAGGTCAAGCGGTCACATACGTCCCTGGCCACACAAATGTATCCCAGAGGGAGACATTTGCGTACTATCAACTAAGTACCTCATGCTAGTGACTGTTATAAATGACTAGGTCTAACCTATTGGTAGAGTCTCTCAGAGAGAAAAAAAATTTTTAAAAAAATAAATAAAATAAAAAATAATAATAAATATTTTGTTCGTAAAACGAGGGATCCCAATATATTTATAATGCGTAAAACGGGGGATACATAAAATTTGTTAATACACTTCGCCATTGAACAGTATTGATGTACACTACTTCTTAACAATATCAATATGAACAACGCTGTGCGTTAGTCATCACCATAATGATAACATACTTAATGATAACATTTAAATAAAAAAATAAAAAGTTAAAACAAAAAATAATCGCATACGATTTTCATGGGTTGTGCAAACAACACAAATAAAAACAAAACAAAAAAAATACTTTGGCAATATTTAACAGAATTGACTAATATTCATTTAGTATTTAACAATCTTAAAATGTAGTAGCTGCAACGAACATCAGCCTAACAGCATAGAACTAATGGTCAAACATCAGACCGTGGGACGCAAAAAAAAATGTAATATACGAGCTCGTATATATATATATATGGGAATAAACATACATGGCAATGTTAATCTATAAATTTATTATAAAAAATATGAACTGGAGCTGTACGCTCTCGTAACTGTCAATATAGAACGTGGTAAATATAATACAATCATATGATACAGGCGACCCCAATCCTGCCACTGCGGTCAGTGATTTACCAGGATGTATATGGGTCTTAAACACCAAAAATCTGGACAAGTTTGGTGAACTGTCTATGTGTTGGTTGTAAAATATAAATATAGCATTATTAATCTGGTTACATGGAGTTACAAAGTATTTATTTTAAAATGTCTCTAATCTCCAACTTATGTAATAGTCGTTACTATGAGGGAGGACAACTATACCGATACAAAAAATTATCGGGTGTTGGAGTATGAACTATCTCAGTTACCCTGAACCAAGTACCAAACTGTTTATAGGTTCGTCATCAAATATAAAATCCGCATACAAATGCAAGTTCATAATAATGGACAACAATTTGTCTAGAAAATATACTGTAGCGTTCCGCTTACAACGTGACAAATGGTCAGAAAAATACAGGTACATCAATATGTGATGTTTATTTTTCAATACAAGGTATAATGGACAACAAATTGTCAAGAAAATATACTGTAGCGTTCCGCTTACAACGTGGCAAATGGTCAGAAAAATACAGGTACATCAATATGTGATGTTTATTTCTCAATTCAAGGTTTATCAACATGTGAACATATCCGTTATCATGTTAGCGATTTCCCATGAAATCGTCATGATTTGCATGTAACAATGTAGTATTTCGCCAATCCGCGAACTGTGTTGATTAGCATATAAGTTTTACCCAACTTGCAAAATGCATTAAGTCAAATTTTAGGTGAAAATATATATATGTCTCAGTTATTTAGTGGAGTGGGGTGTATATTGGGATAAATGACGGAGTATGGGTTATCACCGTGGGAAAGTGTTGAGGATTGTGCGCGATTTTCCAGTACTCATTCAGCTGAAGTGGTTCGTGGTGCAACCATGCGAATGCTGCAGACATTCATATGCTTGCAAACCCCGAAACAATCCTAAACAGAGGGGAACGAATGTCAGTCATGGGAATGTACTCGGGGGTCTTAGGGGCGTTAACTGTGTCCGGGGGGGGGGGGGGTAACAATGTCCTCATTATCTTTTACCGATGTTCGCTGTGGACATTTCATCTTCTTGTACACATGGTATTTATACACAAAACCGCTTAAAATTTAAAACACCAATTATGCTAAGCAAAATCAATAGTCCTGACACTCTAGTGTGTCGGGTCATGACCTCTGGTGTGTCTCACTGGATTCAGGAATGCGAGAAGGGGTGTTTCCCAGACTACGAAGAAGTATTTATAGAATTTGATAGACACGTTAACATAGGTAAATTCATGTTGAGTATTTTGACTGCTCGGAAAGGAGCGTCGATTTAGAAACGCTCCGTCTGTGATGGAGATGACAGGAGATGAAAAAGCCTTTGGATGTGTAGGGAAGAATAAATTTGACGTCTGATTCGTCATATATCTGTGAGAAAGGGTCGTCTGCTTGAATAACGTGAGAAGCCATATACGATCATTCAGGTTGCAAACAGCATCATTAAGAAAAAATCGCCAAAATACATTCTTGATGCGATTGAACATTATAAAACGGCCTTTCCATAACACAAAAGGAAAGCGGTGAGTTTACACATTTTTAAAAAATCTCTGATGTGTCAAAAAGGAAAAATATGTGTGTACATATAGTGTGTTTGATTTTGTCACAAGATTCACCAAGAAGGGGAAAAAAAATTAAAACTGTTGTAAAGCATGTCATTTATAAAGATTTTCAAAGGCAAAAGTGGTGTAATTTGTACAGTGGGTACTCTTCTAATCATAAAGATTTCGTACCTAACACTTGCAAAAAAAATTTTTGTATAACTAGAGAACTGAGATAATTTAAAGTTCTGTTTAACCTGGATAACATAGTGTTGTAGATCTGCGAATGTTTGCGAAAGTTCTTCCATTTCTTGACGTATTGGTGTAAAAGATGTAATGACAGTGACAGTCCATGTTGACGAAGAATGTGAAATAATTATATAACATTAAAACACAGTGGCGTCATGCCATAATTAATTTGTAAGTAGATCTGGGTGTTATAGACGTCGTAAGTGTCACTATCATCAGCAGGATCTTGACTGAGGCTGACATCTTTCTGAAAAAAAAAATTTTCTACCAAAAAAAAAATGGACACTAGTGACTTTAGTATGGTGGGGAACGAGGGGTAGTACTATTTGTAGAGAAAGTACTCGTTGGGTACTGTAGCTGGGGTAGTACCTTTTGTTATTAGAGAAGATTGATTCTCCAATAAACTAATAATCGTTGAACTGGACGTTTACGAATGTTGACATGAGGAACTTGGCGATTTCCCTCAAGGTAGCTTTTGTCAATCGTTGATCACGAGAGGATGGCGTATTTCGCACTGTCGAGTGGGTGGTGGCTGCAGTTGTTGAGGGTAAGTATGAAGTAGTATTGAAATGGTGCACCTCATGCTGCGTTTTGTGGGGCTGTCTGCGTTTTCCACGCAATTTCATACGTACTTGGTCTTGAGGTAACCGGACAAATTTTGTTAACGGTCGGGAGGCATCTGTTGTTCTATAATGTGGGCGCTTCGTTGCTATGTGAAATTCAGTGTTGTGTGGACTGATCACACTGTCGTGGTCACTCTCGGGATCTGCTGTATCTAGGTCAGATTCGTGTCGGAATGGAGGTGATGGAAGAATAATATCTTCCGCAAGTGTGCATGTAGCGCTGTCTGCATTTTCATCATTAGGCGGTGCTGTGTGTCGAGTATCATTATCTTGTTCAGATGTGTGCCGTTCTGCTTGTGAAACAGCGTTGTCTGTGTGTTCGTCGTTATTTCTATTGTTGCTCTCTGATTCTCTGCGGTAATATGTATTTATGTTCTCAGATTCTCTGTGTGAGGTTTTTGACGTATCTGTGGAATGATAGTGGTTCAATGTGGCTTTATGTATGGGTCTGCCATTAGATAAAACTGGTGGTGCTATCGGGCGACGAGTAGCTTTCTTAATTTGTGCTGCATGAGCTTTGGTGACTATGTTCTTCTCGTCATCTTGTTCAAACGCATTTATCACCAACTTGAAATTGTTCTAATTTAGCTCTTTTATCATGTTGTTTCTGCCATTTCTTGAAGGCTTTCTGTGCATTACGATTAGCTATCTGATGCGCTCTATACTTCTCTTGTAGTATGACTTCGATGGGATTTTCACCTTGATACTTCCTCTGAGGTTGCAGGAGATTATCTAGTGGGAAAGTAGGTTCACTGGTCGTGGGCTGTTCAAATCTGTAGTTTACTTGTCCTCTGGGTTCCATGGTATGTCTTCTGTCATCAAATGTTCGCTTCACATAATCACTGGAGTTGCGACGGGGGTCGCGTAGGGAGTATGTTGGGGGCTGATAAGAGGGTAGGGAATGATGGTTGTGATCATGTGAATAACGTTGCGAACACCGATGTGTTGTTTCTGTGTAGTGCAGCTAGGCTCTCATATCATCCTTGTTTCTTTGTTTCTTCTTGACTGTGTCTTCATACTCCTCTTGCATCACATCGATCAGAGGCTGTATTACTTCCTTCTTTTCTTCATTGTCTGACTTCGATTGCGATTTGCCTGCTCTATTCTGTGTCTCTTCATGTTTTCTTCATCTAACATTTTTGTTAGAACCAGATCTATTTCAATTCTTGTTTGTGGAAAGTTTGTATGATATTTTTCCTGTAGCAGTCTCCAGACTATACTCCTTGATAAATGAACCTCAGGAACTTGCTATGATGGCTGCTATCACTGGTTTCAACTCCTCCATGTTTGGTTCATCCACTTTAACCATTTTCTTACTCATGTGATTCACTTCTTCTCTCACTTCTTTTCCCAACTTTTCTACCATTTCGCACTTCTCCGTGCATTCTAACTCATCTTCTTCATCTGACGATACACTGTCTGAGTAACTTGATGACGAATCTGAGAACACGTCTCTTTCCACTATTTTGATTCCCCAGTAATTAAGTTCCTCCATTACTCTCACCACAACTCTGCGAATTTCTTCTTTCCTTTCTGATAAGTCTGTATCAAACTTTCTCTCCAGAAATCTCTGTACATATTTTAGTACTACTGTGTCAGGTTTAGCTCCCTTCAGTTCGTCTTTTAGTGCTTTCTTCATCTCTTCTGTTCTTACACCTCCCTGTTTCGTCTTCTGTACTGTTCTTGTACGCCTATAAGATGTATCCATGTCCTGTACTTCTTGTGCACCTGTTTTGATAGGATTCCTTCTTACTGCTGTTCCTATACGCCTGCATGATGTGTCAGTGTTAAGGTCAACATCTGTTTGTGTTGCTGAAACTGCAGCTCTATTCTCTGTTTGTGTTGCTGAAACTGCAGCTCTATTCTCTGTTTGTGTTGCTACACTGATCATAGTTGTTTTCTTCACCTGTGGTTCTGGGTCATTGACCCGACTTGACCTGTCAACGTTTGTTTGTGTCGCAACACAACTGATCTTTGTTTTCTTCACTTGTAGTTCGTTTATTTCTTTAGGTTGACTATTAATCATGGGGTCCATCGCGTGTCATTTGACTTTACAAAGCCGACCTGGTGATGTATGTTAGGTGTTTTTCTCCATTGTTGTATTGGTCTGATATGTACCCTCATTCCATCTTCTGTCGTAATCATACATGTTTGTTGATCAGTCGTTGTGACATTATTTACTTCCCATATCTTTTGTTGTTTGATTCCGTTGATAAAATTTCTAACAGCTATGCGACAATATCTTTTATTGAGACTGTTCCAGTGGCTGTCGACAGTGGCTATGCAACCCGTGTTGTTGCTGTTGTCTCGATACTTGATCTGGAATCTTCTATTGTAGTTATGTGGTGTGCTCTCTGATTCACTCCGGCAATATGTATTGTTGCTCGTATATCTGTGTCTGTTCATTAGCCATCTCCGAAATGTGTTAGAATCGCCCGTGAAGGGGGTTATAACCGAGCGAATTTGGTTATATTTATTATAGTGATCTACATTGGATAGCGTGTCTGTTATCCGTTGCAACGCGGTCATTGTGGGTTCGGCCTCTACAGGTAAGGGTATGTTAGCAGGATGGACGTTTGCCTGTTGCATTTCCTGTTGCTGTTGTAGCTGCTGTGCATATAACGCCTGTTGTTGTTGTTGCTGTTGTTGCTGTAGCGTATACAACGCTTGTTGCTGCTGCTGTTGTTCTAGGCTTGGATCCATTTTATTGATTATGCTTGTCTGTCTTCACCAAAAAAAAGGGCAGGTCACGGCGCCAATTAGTGTAATATGTGGCCGTGTATGTTTATACGGCACTAGTAGTTATATTGATTTTATGTAGTCAGAGTTAATCCTTCATATGTTGTGATGGTTCAAGTGATAACTGGCGTTCCGCCAGAGATGGTGATACTTGACCTTTTGTTAATTTATTTCAACCCAGGAATGTTCTTCCCTTTTGAGTTTGGTGATACTCAAAACAGTTTCTGCACAACAACTTATATCCGAAAGAAATTACTGTAAATTTCCACAAACAGCAAATGTAGAAAATTATATTAGAGTTTATTGATGTCATTAAACAAACACTGTAAATTTCACAAAATGATGGTTGTTTATCCAAAATGAACAATCTATAATACAGCTGAATAATATAGGTACATCCAGATAGAATAATATATGTATATCCACAAGAAATAATTTACTGATTTGTTTACTCAAAAACTTGTCTTGGTATCCTCAAAGACGAAGTTCTCCTAACGCTATCAGTAAAAATCTTCTAGTCTAAAATCATGGTATCCTTGGAATCATAAGTCCTGAAATCGCTACCTATCGCCCACAACTCTTCTATTTATACTATTTCTCCTTTTTTTCTCGCCTTTTTTCCCACACGACCCGTCCTTTTTTTCACACGACACAATAATTAACATTTGCACTCCGTTCCTCAGCTTTTAGACCTTTTTGCACACAACATTCTGTTATTTCGACTTTATTTTCACATGTGTGATCTTTTCCAACTTAACAATAGGATAAAAAAAAAAAACCCAGATCACACAAACATTCATTTCCCACTTTCGCGCTTATAAAACCCATTCATTATTATCTGGGACTGACCTACGTTTACCCTGTCAGAGCAGTAACGGCAACTGAACTTTGAATGAATGCTGCGTTTTGTGTAAAACGTCTTATTTGCATTTAAGGTCTGTCATTCTTACATGTAGCATCTTCTAGCACATATAAATGCTTAGCGTGGAAGTAGAAGGGATAATGCTAGCGTGAAAGGTCAAGCGGTCACACCATGTAGTTCCTGGTGAGACTAAGAAATAGTAGGCCTACTGCTACCTGAGGCATGTCGTACAAGGTGACTAATATGAGGTTGTGGGTGAGGCCTCATGATGCAAAACAGATTGCTACAGAAACCAGCACTCCAAGAGCATTTGAATGCTTGGTGCAGGCTTCCTTCAAGCTGGTCAGCTGGAGTGGTGATTCTGTGCTCCATAGGGAGTGAAAAAGGAAGTGAAATGATTATAAAGGAAATAAACTTACATGCATAATAAACTGCACATAAAGTGCTGTTCGGTAATGATAGTAAAAATGAATTGGTAAATTTTTTTAAAGTAGAATAAGTTAAAAGATGGCCAGTCATAGAAGTTCTAATGAAAACCTCAGTGATTATGATGATAATAAGGCAAGTAAGCCCATACGTATGAAGGGAGGAAAAAATGGAAGTTATAAAAAGAATACTGGCTGGCGATGGGAGGCAATAACTATGTGGAGCTTAGGACTTGACCTTGTGAACCGTTAGACCAACATGAAAAATTATGAGAAAATAAAAACCAATATTCTTTAGATCATTGTTTCCTGTAAATGCCTCCAGAATGGCTTATTCATGTGGGAGAATAATAGAGATTATTAAAAAAACAAACTGTATGTGTTTTGGGAATATATCCTAGCTGTGTATGTTATGGGTTTATGAAAAAACTGCATAAGTTATGGGTTGACAGCAGGAATCAATGCAATGTCCTGATAGTGCAAGCATTAAATGCAAGTTTATTTTAGTTATCTGAATGAAGAAGATGGAAGTGAGTCTTCTGCAAACAGGGAATGGTTCTTCAGGTTCAGACAAGAAAATAAAGTTAAATATGTTAAAGCTTCATGAGAAGATGAAATGATGTAGGTGGCACACGGATTTTTGCATTTGAAACAATTGTGGATACTGGCGCATATTCTCCTGATCTTGTGTTTAATGTTTGTGAGATTGGATTGTATTCTAAAAACATACCATCAGAAATGTAAATTTCCTTTCAATGTTATTTGTGTAAAATTTGTTTAATTTCATATATTAAAAATGATAAAACAAAAGAAAAAAAGATATTTCAGGGAGTGTTTTTCTAGGTCAGAAATTTATTTCAATGGCATTCATTATATATGTGTCTTTTGATTTACTCCATATTTATACCCCTACCTCCTAGAACCTAATATAATCACAAACAAAATCTCAGTTGTATTATTTTTCAAAAAGTGTAATGAGATGAAAGTGTAATAAGATATAGCCTAGAATTTCAGAAGTTTTACTTGGATATTGTAAATCATCTGCTTCTGGTTTTATTTATGTGCTTAGAACTCTGATATTAGGGCAGCCAACATACAGTTTATACTACTGTGTATGTGATGTAATTTTATAATCTAGTTTTATGGAAAATATATTCAACAATGATCTTGATTCAGTACTTTTGACAGTTCAAGCAAAATGTTAGATACTTTACACAGTAGGATCACACACATTTTAAAAATTGTTGTTAAGGAATATTTATTAAGTTTTATGAACACCTATCACTGGACCAGCCAGCAGCATGAGATATCAGTATGAGAACTTCTTCTTCAAGTACCATGCCTAATGGCATAGAAATCATGTGGCTCCACAACTTCCTGTCTCCAGTACAATTTATCAATTCTGTTGTTGACTTCTTTCCATGCCATGATGTCAAACTGTCCAGTATTTGCTCTCTTTGTCCTCCCCTATCTCCTTTTCCTTCAGTCTTGCTTGTTGTTACAATATATTCCAGCTTTCCACTTCTCATAACATGCCTAAAAAAAGTGGATTGCTTCTTTCTAACTTGTGAAATAAGTTTCCTTTGCACATTGGCCTCTTTCTGGACATCCTCATTACTCTTTTTGGCTGTCCATGGTATTTTTAACATTCTTCTGTAAAACCACATCTCTGTGGCCTCTAGTGCCTTCCCTACTTGTTTACTAATTGTCCATGACTCACTCCCACATGTCAGGATTGGTTCTATATAACATATGAGAACATCAGCATTAAAAAGCAAAAGGGCAAGACAGCAGTATATGGAGAAGTGGGGTGGCATCAGTCATAAAATAAAACAACTGAACATTCACATATGCCATCTAACCTAACCAAGAATCTCATCAAATCTTCCTTATTAAGTACAAGAATCGTGAGAAAATAATGGTAAGAAAAAAAATAGCTCTCAATAAACTCTTGCGTACTTTATTACACATATTTAATCCTGGGTGCTGTGTAGTTTTTTTGTTTTTTTTTACATTTTCCATAAACCACTTATAGCCCATTTTATAGTGTAATTTTACCTCTCCATGTTTATTCACTGATCGATTGGCCAGCATTGATTGCATTGATCAGCTAAGGCATAATAAGATCAGAAAACCACTTCATTCATTCCTTCTTCTTTTATGATCTTTAAAAAAGCTGGAGCAATCACTGCAGTAGGCTCATTGCAGAAAGCTTGCACTAAAACAATAAGTGGTGATTTCTGTAACGTGTTCCTTTACATGATGAGGTTGCCATGCTTGTGCTTCACCTCGCATGTGGTTGCTTCTTATGACATGCCAGTCAGAGTGGTGGTTTTATTCCTGCATCTTAGTGACCCCCAGAAAGCCATATGGGGTAAACCACTTCACTCATCATCAACTATGGCAATAATGGCCACACTTCACTAGCAGGCCGTTTACAACCACTGAATGTTGCAGTTGATAACTTAACTTTATCGTGCCTTAGAGATCTGGGTTCATGATGTATGCCACCAGAAATGAAGGTTTTAAATAAAACAATATATTCATTATCATGGCATTCTCATTCCCCGTGTAGTTCAAGGGCATCTCTGAGGTGACAAGAGTACGACTACTGCTCCCTCAGGCGACTAACATGAGGTTGAGTGTGGGGTTGGCAACCTCATCATGTGAAAAAATTGCTGTAGAAACCACCACTACAAAAGTACATGAATGTTTGGTACAGGCTTCATGAAAGGGGAGCGGGGCAGCTGCAGTGATGGTTCCTTGCTTTAGTGCAGCAGTGGACAACCCAGGAGCTTTAGGGATCGACATTAGAAACACTGAGAAACAATGATTTACCTTGATAAACTCATGTCTGGTTTCAGGTTTCAGAGTACTTAGACTTTGGAGTATGTGCAGCTTATATGTAACTTTTATGTCTGCTGGGTGACCTGCTTCCTGTAGTTGCTTCAACAGAATGGTGGATAGTTTAAGCTAAATGATATTTTACTGAATGGTAATGCATGGAGGCATATCTGGAGCCATCCTTATATGACCACCAGCTAAGCACAATGCTATAGTATACATATGTTGAAGTGAACCTCTGTCCTTGAGGCTAATTACACCCTCATTGACTCGTTAAATCAACCACACACTACCAGGGATTCCCTATGAATTAAACTTGTTGAGAACCCAGCATTGCACATTAAGCATGGAGAAGTCACTTGAGCCCCAAGCGTAACTCTGGCTTTGATCTGGTTGACTGCATGCAGGAGGATCTCACTATGGACACAGTGATAGGCAGGGGAAGCTGAGAAGTCACTCTATGCAAGACGTGTCAATTCCTTGGGAGAGCCCTGAACTAGAGCACAGTATTTTAGCTCTGCATAGTTGGAGAGCCCTCTTGGATGGCGGGGAATGCACAGTATGCCACACACTTCTTTACTCCTAGCTTGGGACCAAATGTGACAATTCTTTAAATGCAAACCAAGCTGGAGAAACTGGAGCTCATGACTCCAAGACATTTTGGCATGGCATAAAAGCCACAGTAAAAGGCTAGATCTACAGTGTAGATAATACCAAGGAGTCTTTAACTTGATATTGACTGCAAAAGTATTAGAAGCTCAGCAGCCCTAGTGTCACAACGTGGCTTTATTTGGAGTCTGTCTGAGTACAGAGACCAGTTTTGAGAAAGTCTGAGAAGATAGATTAAGATGAGAATACAGTGAATGTGGAAGGATGAGACTTATAGCTTCGAGGGTGAGAACCTTCATTGACTCTCCCTCGCCACTTGTGACTTATGTAATAGCTACTGTCTCACCACCTGTGACTACCAGAAAGGAGATAAGGTTTCACTAAATTATCCACTATACAGTAAAAGCATACAAGTACAGTATAGTTAAAGATAAACTGATCCAGTGTACATTTTATAGTTTATTAAACAACAAATCAATACCACAGTAAAAATAATAACGTGCGAGTTCGCACAACCTGAAAAAAAGAACAAATCAAATGAAAGACACAATATAAAAAATGTCCACACTCTTTTTCACACCTGCATGAAAACCAACTAATGATAAAGAAATATACTTGGTGGGGGTCTCCAATTAAGAGCCACCCCTCCTGACAACACTATTGTTACTGACTAACACACTGTCTCGCTGAAGATGTATAAACTAAAGGTCTACACTGTCTCAAGGCGCTCTAGGCGATCCTGCACAACTAACTAATACACCACCCGGAATGCTGCGCTAATTGATTTTGCAGCGCTAACTCAGAGGCTGTCCACTAAGTATTTCTATCTGACCCTACTTTTCCTTGCTAACTTCTCTCTCTCTCCTCTGTCTCGGTTCAGTGCCTCTCTGAGGCTACCGTCTTCGTCTGAGGCTCTGATGAGTTGCTTCTTTGTCACGCACCTCCTCTCGTTAGCATTTAGAAAGGTATGTTTTCCCTCTCTCCTTTCCCGAATACTGATGAAGAGGCCTTGGTAATTTTGATATAAATTTAATTGCCTAAGGCTGTGGGTGTTATCACTGCTGAAGACACTCAATTCTGCGAACCGCCGAGTTAACGCGCTTTGGGTTTAGGCCTACTGCATTATTATGGCAGTATGTACACACCAGGCAATGTAGCCTGTTATGGTAAGGGCCTTTACGAGCTAAGAGCTCCTTATTGAGACCAGTTCCCGCTGAGGTATGTGTCCTCACTGCCAGAGAACTTTTCCTTTCCTTTCAGGGTTGCCGACATAACTGGGCGCCCGGTACAAGCCCGTACCCAGTTTTATTCAATTACGGCGATGTCTCGTGCCTCCTTCTCCTGAGAAGGCAAAGTCCGTGGTAGGCTTAGGGCTATCTACAACCTCCACGCCGTGACGCTGTAGAACAAAAATAACATCTATACAACAATTCAAAATTTCCTGATACATAACACATTAACACCGAAAATTCATCTACACCCTGGTGTCCCCTAAATTAATAAATCTCCCCTACACACAAGCTATGCACAAGAAATAAAACAGATATTTCTGCCGAGGGTCCGGCTAATTTACAGCTCCCTCCTCTCTTCCGTACCAATTACTCGCTGTCTGTTACGTTACCCAGATGCGGGCTGACCTGAATCTTTTGTGTGCTTGTCTCGCTGGTAGCCGTCACAACATTGCTTCACTGAAGCTAAAATCCCCTGTACTGAATAATTTCTCAGCCCTATTCTTATTAAAGACTGCCCCGGGAAGGTTATCAAATTAACAAAATTATTTAACACACATATACATACACCATCTATGATAATATTAAATCCCCTTCACCCCTTGTCTTCTGACTACAACACCAAATAACACAACTAATAAATACACAAACCACACTCGTGTATATTCACTACAAATTATCATAATCAAATGTGGTTACACGGACCTCATATTTACATTACACCGAGCTTAGCACCTAACCTCATACAGTTAATTATCTCCAAAAGCCGCTACACAAATCATAGATACTGCTAGCTTATACATAGTATAGTTATAGACAAAGCTTACACTACACTGGCTCTAGTTTTGTATAAGTCAGCAATTGATGGCACTCCTGACTAATATAAATCATCATCATCTCAGCCCGTAACCCGTCATGGGTCGTAGGGGTGCCATGGTGGAAGCATCAGCAGATAGGGTCCTCCACTGCTCTCTATCCTCAGCAATGCGTACAAGTGTGGAAAAACCGTGTCCTGCCCATTCTTTGATGTTATCAGCACAGGATTTTCTCTGCCGTCCTCTTCTCCGTTTACCTTCGACTGTTCCCTGAAGGATCGTTTTCGAAAGGGAGTCATGACGAGTTACATGCCCAAACCAGGCAAGCTTTCGACGTTTCACTATTGACAAAAGTGGTTCTTGGTGGCCTGCATAGGTGTTTATCTTCTCTCTAACATAGACATTTGTTTTGTGCTCTTTATAGCAAATGCGCAGAATTCTTCTATAACATTTATGCTCGAAAGCCTGAATCCTTCACTCCGTATCTGCAGTGAGTGTCCAGCCCTCACACCCATACAAGAGAATAGATAATACAAGTGATTTGTATAATTTGATCTTCACAGGAAAACTGATGTTACTTTTCCAGATCACATTCAACCTTGTCATGGCAGCTGAGGCCATCTCAAGTCTTGTCTTGATTTCTTTACTTGATCTTCCATCACTACATATAGTGGACCCGAGATATTTAAAGGTGTTAACTTCTTCTAACGTTTGCCCATTTAACGTAATGTTGGTCGGAACATGTTTCTTATGGTTATTCACCAATATCTTGCTTTTTTCTATATTAATTTCCATCCCATACGTTCTTGTTACTTTCTCCAGTCTAGAGGTAAGGTCTTGAAGTTCTGATTCTGATCCAGCTATCAGATCAATATCATCAGCAAAACGTAGGTTGCACAGAGGTCGGCCTCCAATCGATATGGTTGATTTATAATCGTAGAGAGCCTCCTGCATAATATGTTCTAGATATATATTAAAGAGCACTGGTGACAGGATACATCCTTGGCGAACTCCTACAGTACTAATATAAATAAAATCCCAGATCTAACGTGCTAAAATCCTATAGATAAAAACTTCCTACACAGCTATTAATTTATGAACATACCCAACGTTACAGAATTTCTCAGACTGAGCAGACTGCAAATGGCGCTTCTTCACGGCACAAAATTCTTGGACTAGTGAGCGATAAATGTTGTTGTTTTGAAAAGGTGATGGGTGGAGAGCGGGCACTTAACAGCTGACCATTATTGCCTCTTCTCGTTCCATCTGTCTACCCTGTACAACCTGAAAATTGGTTATAATTGGGGTATTTAGTGTCATTTTATTTACTAATTTTGTATTAAGTTTAAATAACTTGTCTTTTGCAGTTGCTGGTTTTAATTTATATTAGTATTTGTCATTTTATTTTCAGTTTTATATTGTATATAGATAACTATTGTCGTTTGCACTTTGGTTTTAATTTGTATTAGTGTGTGTGTGTTTTTTTTTTTTAAATCTCGTTGCCTTTCCTTGTCCTATGAGTAGTTAATGGGTTTGCTAATTTTTCTGGTTTTATTTCTTTAATGATTTGTTAGTTTTTGTTGCTTAATTTCTATTTCTGAGCAATACATACTTTTGACGCTCACTATATATATTATGAATTAGCTGATGAAATACAGACGCGCTGAGTCATTGCGTCTGGCATTATCTATCAGGAACCGCTTTTAACAAACCTTTGACCTACTATCATGCCTGCACATAAATTAAATCCAAACCACCCAATCATATCATAAGCTAACCTATGTCTCAGTGTTGACCGAGCAAACCCGCAAAATTATTTCTGCTCACGCGCCGAAATAATATGTAATATTCTGTAACCCTCTGACCTATCTACCAGAATAATTTACTGGTTCTGCGTTAACCTGGGTCGTACTTTCCCCCATCCCTACAAATAAAAAGGGTTGGTGAAGGTGGTCGGATTTATCCTAACGTCCAAGAAAAAATAACCCAGAATTAATAACTAATGACGTCGATCGCCTAATAATAATAAAAGAACACAAATAATTACATGGAAAAGAAAAATGGGGCGAGTTGAAAATAAAAATAACAGTAACTCATCACAATACTCCACCCTTCTAAGGTCGGGCCTCCCGGCCTAAAGACTGTAATTTTCCTTTTCATACTGGTCCCTATTCACGTCCATAGAGATCCTATTCTCTCCAATGGCGTTCTTTACTTGTATCCAATCCTCTGCCATACTGGTCTGAATGGCTACAAATCCACTTTCCTTCACTCTGTCTATTATTCGCTCTGCAACTGGCAGTTGGCTGGGCCAATCAGCCATGACATACCTCCTTTCCCTTCGCACCTGGCCCTGTTTACATAGTTCGCTCTGCCTTTTTATCATCGGGATAAGTATCCGTAACATTTGTGATGTACGGCTCCCGCATAACTCACTGACCACTGAATAGGTAATTAGCTGGTTACGTGCTGTCCAATCAATGCTATCTGCTGGGTGTTTACTTTTGGAGGGCTTGTACCTAACTACCCTGAGATACCTGCGGCCGACTGTAATTTCCCTCGAGCGAGAATCACTGTTCCGCAATTGAAGAAATTTGTTGGCCGAAGAAACGCGCACATGTTTCTTCTTCTTTCTCTCCTTACCTACTCCCATGCTTCGGTGAGACAGATTAAATTACATGAAGTACACGCCATCTTGTTCCCCCAAGATGGCGGCAGACAGAATGGATTAGGAAAAAAAAAATATAAGGAAAGAAACATAAGCCTGAATTTTGGGACTCGGTCACGAAATGTACGAAACCGTCGAGAACCAATCAAAAGAGTTCCTTAAGCAGTAAAATTTACCTGCGTCTACCTATATAAATGGGCGCGTTTTATTCACAAAAAAACAAACACGAAGGCCAGCTCGACCGACATACTGGGAAAGAGAAAGCTGTCAATGCTGGTTTATGCTTGGCTGCATGAACGGGCAGACTTGCTTCACTAA